>CM063512.1:4062500-5262500 GCA_032199755.1 Ambrosia artemisiifolia
TCTGGAACTTCCGGGTTTTGTCTCTGGTCGTACAAAGAGTATTGCGGTACGTACGCATACTCACCACCGTACGCATACTCACCACCGTGCTCGTAGTGCTGGTAGGTTTCCCCAACGTATGAATGTTCAACATTTACGTATGAATGTTCAACATTTACGTATGAATGTTCAACATTGGGTTCATGGCACGGCTCGTTCAGGTCTGGCAACAATGGTTTTTGGTCACCAATAACTGATGCTTGAGAATCAGGAATACCGGATTCATCGAAGATATTAGCCCACCATGACATTTTGGAGATACAAAATATTAGAATTTGTTAAACCTTGTTAAATTTGAAAGAAGAAGAAAAAAATAGATGAAGAAAAAATTTGGTTAACAAAAAAATGAAGAAGAAACGAAGGAAAGAAGAAGAAAAGAAGGAAATAATCAACTTTGGTTAAATATGCATCGTATAGATCTATATGGGTCGTATAGGGTACCCTGACATTTACTTTATGTTACATCGTACCGGACATCGTACAAATATTTATCGTATAGAGCAATACGAGGGATATGAGACCAATGATTGGTCCTTTAATTCTGTGCCGAGTTGACATTAAATGCCCACGTGAACCCTATATGCATCGTATAGCTCTATACGAAGAGTATGGGGTACCTTTTTTGGTCAGATTGTTGTCTGAATGGGGGACAATAAAGTGCATATGCCTCGTATAGAGCTATACGAGGCATATGTAGGGCGTCCAAATAAGCTTTTTGGGGTGTCCAAATAGCAAGACCCTAAAAAAAACTTAAATAAAAAAAAGACACTTTCATTGTGGGCCCATATGTTTTTTGCCAAGTGAGACAAATTGGCCACGTCAGACGCCACGTGGCAGTCCACGTCATCACTTAACAGAAAAACTTAACCTCAGTTAGTTTGGGACCATTATAATAAAAATGTTAACAAGTTGGGACTGCTGTGTTACAATTTTCAAGTTGGGACTGTTGCCTTCCAACCCCCAAAGTTAGGATTATTAAATTTCATTTTCCCATAATAATATAATAATATAAGAAAAAGCTGGTTAGTAAAGAACAAATAAAAGTAAGATTAATTTTTTTTAAAGTAATTGATGGTACAGTAAATAATTTAACTGTATGATGGTGAAAATCCAGGGTGTGGGGGACTGGAGCTTGATATACGTCACTATTGATGGTGAGTTGACGTCAAATCCTTCCAATCTTTAATCAAATCAACTAACCTCCCCACTCCACTCATTACATTTAATGTAACAAAACGACATCGTCTCCTTTTCACACTTTTGGTTCCTTTTTCTGCTACTTTTAGCCCCTTGGGATTTGACACATCCCTTTTCCATCCAAAACTAGAAATTCATCCAAACATAAATTTATATAAAACTTTTATTATCAATTTTTCAATTAAGTTGTAGCATTTATTTACATATATAAAGTACTATGATCATATAGTTGGTAGCAATAACTTGTTAATCCCGACCCCGTCCAACGATACCATCATGTTGCTACAATCACCTACATTCCCTGCTCCCAATCTGGCACTATCATTATTGACGTCACCACCACCGTTAATGAAATGACCAATGCCTTCAAACTCCGATTGCTCGAATGGGAACAATGGAGTAGGGGGGAGATAACTCGTGTCCCAATGGTGCAAGTTAGCACCCGAGAGTTCTTGGATGCTAAAATGAGCCTCGGTTTTGCACATTTTAGCAACATGGGTAAGAGTAGGGGTATGGGCTTGATTTGGGAATATGGGTTTAACCATGGTTGGGTTAGGGGTATGATGTGGGGTTTGAAAAGTGGGCAGGTTTAGAAGTGACTTAATGTCTTGATCATGGATTTCTTGATGGTTATCACCAAATAAATATGGGTGTTGGAGGGGTGGCACCGACGAATCATGGTGGTGCAACGTGGCGGTAGAGCCTTCATGGAAGGGCATTTTGGTCATTTCATTAGGTTTGGGAGTGGAGGGTGATGGCTCTAGTGTGGATTGATGGTGTTTGAAATGAGGGTAGTTTTGTACACCATTTGATTTCTTTTCCCCTACTTTGTGAAATATTCTACAAATCACCCATTCATCCTGCAAAAAAATTTATAAAATCAAACCATGTACCATTATTAAATAAAAACAAGGCAAAAAAGGACAAAAAAAACGGTAACAAACATATTTTTTAGAATATTCGTATTTCTATTCTTTATTTCTAATTAACTTAAAAATAGGTGAAACTATTGCTAAAATATATCATATAGATATATTTTTTTTTTTACATTTGTTAAATGGGTCGTGTTTGCTGGTTGACGGATTTCCAGCAATGACATGAATGGTGTGTCATTACATGAACCCGAACATAACACGAGTTTTAACGGGTTAGACATGTTGAGTCTACCTTTGTGTTATATTATGTCATTTTATATAAAGCACTCGTGTTTATACTATAAAATGTAATATTTTAAAAGTTAATAAAAATAAAGTTGTCAACCAACAAACTTTTAACCAACGTCATAGCTACAACTCAAAACAAGTCTAGTAATGAATTGACATTACATCTTTAAACTAAACACAAACCTATAAAATTAAACTTAACACATCATCATTTATTTTGTTATTTATTTCACATCAATTCATTTACGAAGCTCAAACGAATACTGTAGTAGAATGACAAACTAGTCTAATCAAAAGTCAATCAAACATGTGAAAGAAATATCACAAAAGTCAACTAAACAAAACGACAAAAAATAAAATAAAACAGCAGCATAGAAGAGTTGTACTGTTTAAACTGTCAGAAGCATAAAGTAGTTGTACCTTACACGTGTGCCGATAAGAAAAGTCTCCATCAAGGCGGTACTCATGCATGACCCATTTCGTCTTTTCACCATGTGGAGCCCGACCCTTGTAAAAAACCAATGTTTTCTTCATACCCAATAGGGTCCGACCCGACCCGGTACTGTATACCTCACGGTCCTTGCCTGTTGCCTTCCAATAACCCGCCCCGGTAGCCCGGTTCGTCCTCAACCCGGTTGGGTATTTTCTATCCCTTAAGCTATAAAAATACCACTCTCTTTCACCCATCTTTGCCTCTTCTATACATGCCATAAATAAAATAATATTAGCAACATAGTTTACTTAATGCGTTTTTTAATTAAAATATATATATATAGGTTACATATATTTTGTTACGGATCAGAACCATCGCAAGATATGGAACTTATTCAATATCGGTTTATAGACAACAAATGTGAGGTTTATAACTCAAATAGGCACTCTCTCCCGTAGACTAGACTAGCCGTTTAGGATGAACTCTAATGTTTGGGTTGTAACATAGCATTTCATGTTAATGGTGTACTTTTTTTAATAAAACTAGTGGTGTCAATTGTGAAAAAAAATATGTGTACCATATGCTTATATATTTGTATGCAAATAATCAAAATATGGTAAAAAATGACCCGACCCGACCCGAAAAAAAAAAATCAACATTCATTTTGCTTATCTAAAGGGTTTAGTTTAGTTGATTCTTTATAGTTCGATCCATAGCTTGTTGAGTGTATAATAGTTGAGGCAAACGTAAAATTGTAAAAATAAAGTTGTAACAAAATATAACACATATTTATTATGTCCAACTAGTTGGTAATGAGTATAGTTAGGGTTGTTCACGAGTCAAACCGAGTTTTTGCTCGAGCTAAATAATAAATGAGTGACCCGGTTTATGTGAAAAACATGGATTTCGTCTCTTTTTTTTCAAACATGCATTTAATGATGAAAATGAAATTGGGTCTCAAAGGGGGTTGTATTTTCAAACGGAACATAATATGGTTGTACATAATGCATACATAATTTTACATTAAATGAAAAAAAAAACTTAAATTATTCTGATTTAGTTTGCATTATTGGTTTGTACCGTACTACAATTATTTCTCAATCAATGCCTTTTCGTTTTTAGTGGCTAAAGTGATATCATGGTACTTGCTTACAACTCTATTTGCATAGGGTACAACTGGTGGACCAAGCACCACAGCACAGTACATCAGAACCCTTTTAGTGTAAGTCTAAAGTAAGAATGCAAAGTTAGATGTCAGAAATGAATTTAGATAGATTTTATGGCCCAGTAAAAATATTTTTTTAACTTTTAAAAAGGATGTAATAATAATATTAACACCATTTGTTTCCTTATTGTTTGATAGATATGATATGATATGATGCATTTAGTACTTGTACCTAGCCTACAACCCTCTATGCGTATATTTATCAATAAACTTAACTTTCAATAATGAATGAAAGAAAGTAGCATATGCAAGTATTATTCTTGATGACTGGATTAGAAGGTGCAAGTGTGTTTTCTTTGAAACTTAATATTGAGATTTATGTTAGTGGACAAAATGTGTATTGAGTGTGTGTATGTGTCATGTGTGTGTTTGATGGTGAGGGATGTGTTTTAAGAAAGTGTCCTTAAATAATGTGTTTAAAAATGTAACTATCCAAAAAGTGTGTTTGATGATGAAAATGTACCTAAATTGTGTGTTTGAATGATTTGAGTCTCCCTGAAGTGTGTGTTTGATGATGAAAATGCCCCTAAAGTATAGTTTATTAAGGTGTGTCCTTAAATTATGTGAATGAGTATGCAAGTGTCCCTAAAGTGTGTGTTTGATGGTGAAAGTTTCCCTAAGTGTGTGTATCAGTTTTTAACTAAGTTTATTAGTAAAATGCCCCTAAAGTGTGTTTGAAGATGAAAGTGTCCCTATGTGTGTGTGTTGATGATGAAAGTGTCCCTAAAAGTGTGGTTGAAAGTGAAAGTATCCCATAAAGTGTGTGTTTTGAAGGTGAAAGTACCCCTTAAAAGTATGTGTGTTTGAAGGTGAACATCCCTAAAGTGTGTGTGACATGTGTGTGTTTTAGAGAGAGAGAGTACCTGGTAAATCCCATGGTTCACAGCGGTTAAGGTCAACTTCAGCAATATTGAGGCCACAATAACTAGAGTTGAAAACCTTAGAAGCAAGATAGAAGGTAATAAGCTCTTCATCAGTAGGATGAAACCTAAACCCTGGTGGCAAACCACCTTGTTGTTGATCAGAATCTCCAACACAACCACCACCAAGCTCACACAGTATCTCCTCTATACCAAGCATCATAAGTGAAAGAATAGTGATGTTTGATGAAGGAAGGAAGGAAGGTCAGTGTAATTTGAAGGGAATTTTGGGATCATAAAGCCTAGCTATATAAGGCCTATATAGCCCTAATCAGCACACCTGAAAAGGGGTCCATATCATGGGTAAAAGGACAAAATACAATACCAAAACAGATCACTATGAGTGGGTGTGTCAATCAATCCTACATATTATTTCGGTATATGCATCTAACAATATTTTTTTTTTTAACGGCCAATAAATTGAAATCACTCACGAAACACTGGAGTATCATCGTGCCACCAATATTGCCACGCGATCATATTCCACCACCAAGTCACCAATTCAGGAGGAAACTCATAATTATGAGAAAACCCCTTTGTGAGATTCGAACCCAGGACCTTATGGTCTCTAAGCCTTATCTCACCACCAAGATACCGTTGGGCTATAATGCCTTTGGCGCATTTAACAATATCTACTTAAATAAGTCCATCAAGTTTTGTAGGGATCCTAAGAGCATTCGCATTAAGTCCATCAAATTTTGTAAGTGAGTTTTTCAAATTTTAAAAAGTAGTTTGCGGGGTTGTGAGTGGCAGTGGCGAAGCTTGAGAATTTGAAGGGAGGTCGGGAGTATATAACTATTTTTTTTAAACAGGGGTCGAATCGTTTATACCAAAAAAAAATTATGAATACTACATAATCAAAACTTTTGAGCTAAAATTCGGAAAGGTCAGGCAACCCTCTGCCCCTTAAAACCTGCCCCACTGGTGAGTTGAGGAGATGAAAAAAATACTTTTCCACCTTGTATATTTGTAATATTTTTTGAAATTGGTTATGAGTGGATGAGAAATAAAAGTAAATGACAAATTACTTGAAATGAAGTTAGAAAATTTAGTGTTTTTTAGCATAATTTGATGAATGAAAATGAGAAAGTTGATGTAATGCTTAAAAGAACCAAAGGCTAATCGAAAACCCTAATAACCATTCTGGACCAAGTTTTTCTAAGCTATTTTCCTACGATATAAAAAAATAATAAAAAATACAACGCATTCAGAAAAGTGCTCATATGGGAGAGCATTTAAGGAGGAGGGTAAGAAATGTAATAATGTAAAAGATGGGGGTGCAGAATTTATGCGTGCGTGTGTGATAAAAAATTGTCAGGGATCAGAAGTAGGGGTTTCAGAAAGTAGGGTTTTAGACTTTTTACTTTAGGCTGTCACTACAACCAAACCTTACTATAAAATAATATTATACGTTTACAATTCCGTTTAATTACATATACGGAGTATTATATATTTAGGGGTCGGTTCAAATACAAAGTCTCAAAAACGTGCGAAGTGTGCGAAGTCACGTAACATACAAAATTACGTAACATGGACATAATACCTACTAGTTTCATAACTAAAATCACGTAACATATAGTCCATTACCAAAAGTTACGTAATTTTGTATATGTGATTTTTTTTAGTTATGAACTAGTAGTGATTCTGTTTATGGTATGTAATTTTGTTACGTGATTTTAGGTATGAACTAGTAGTGATTCTGTCTATGTTACGTAATTTTGTATGTGACGTTTTTTAAGGGTATGGAAAATTTTTTATGTAAAGTTTTGAATGATTTTGTCATATGGTACGTAATTACGTAATGACACTATATGTTACGTGATTTTAGTTATGAACTAGTAGTGATTCTGTCTATGTTACGTAATTTTGTATGTTACGTGATTTCGCACACTTCGCACGTTTTTATCACTTTTCACAATAACCGCCCCCTATATATTCATTTATTATTCACTAAGCGTAAAACAACCAAACTGAATTTTTTCGTGAACTTTTATTCGGTTAGAAGTTTTTTTTTCGTGTATATAATAAACGAACAAACATGAATAAAAACTTTTTGTTCGTTTAGTTCAATGACCGGACGTAAACAAACGTTGTGTTTGTTCATTTCTGTTCGCGAACGTCCGTTTATATTCATTCGTTTATTTATGTTCGTTTAAGTTTATAAATTACCTAAATAGTTATATTAATATAAATATAAATATAAATTAGGCTTGAGCTACTTGTAAATATAACCAATTAGTAATTAAGTTTTTTAGTAATACAAAACCGTTTACATTTATAATGTTCATGAACGTTCGTTCATGAATTGTATGTTTAGGTTTTAAACGAACAAACATGAATGAACACGAACATGACAAGTTTCTTACTGAACGAGCACGAACACAAAAATATGTTCTTTTATGTGTTCGTGTTTGGTTAAAATTAAATGAAAAAACACGAACAGTCTTTGTTTGTGTTCGTTCAATTCGTTTAGATGTCTAAAATTACAATAAAGAGTTACCTTTCAAATATTTACCAAAGTGATGCAACTCATAACTTATTTTTACCGCTTTATTCAATCATTCCATTATTAGTGTTTTCTATGTTTTTCATTAAAGTACTGGGTTATATACCATTACTAGGTTAGTACCCGTGCGATGCACGGGATTCGCTACATTATTATTCATAACGACGATAACCTATTATTATACAAAGAAACTAACTTACGGTGCTAATTGATTATTGACATATTCAGATTAACGAATATTATTCGGATTAACTGATATTCTAAATAAGTTGACATGATTTCTATCTATTTTACTAATGAGTGTTAATATAACGCTTAACAATTTATACCAAGGAGATTGACACAAAATGTTTTGCATAAACTGGTTACTTTTGCGATTCAATTAACCTTTTTGAGACCTTTATCAATATATGGGAGCTGGATGAAGCTATTTTTCTTTCTTTGGAACCACCATCTTCTTCTTCGCACTCGCTCTGCTTGAACGTTTCTCCTCTTTTTTATCTGCCTCAATAACATCCTCTTTTTAGCTGCCTCAGTAACATTAGCACTTGAAAGATCCTCTTCTTTATAAATCTCTTCCAGGTTTCTTTTAAGATCAAAATATTTAGCCTTGTGATCATCTTTAGTTAGAGTGGACATTGGAGTGACATTTTCATCTAAAAACAAACATTACCGATTAATTCTAAAATATAATTTATAAATGACATTTCTCATAAGTAAAGTCAAATAATAATTTGGATTAAATAATACAACAGTGAAGATTTTTTTGTTTTCGGATGCTTATGTTGGCTATACATTGGTTAAAATGTATGGGGAATTTGGATTCATCGAGCATAAAAAGAAAATAGAAAGGGAAAAGAAAAGCACAAGAAAAAAATGTCTGAAATGCATTAATCTAAGAACTTGATGTAGGGGGTACAACAATTAAAATGATATAAATGGGGATGCATTTATCACTCAAGATGAATGAATATGCAATGGTTGATTTCTTTTATCCACAAAACAGACAAAGTGCAACCAATGAAGCCACAACCTAATGGTGGAGGTAGGGGGTTTACTCCTTAGGAGGTTCTCACATTGGAGTGCTCAGGTTCGAATCCCGCGTCGACCGAGCTTTGGCTTTGTATAGTCCTGGCCGAGAGCTGTTAAAAAAAAGACAAAGTGCTGCTCCACCTAAGAATTTGCTGAAAACATGAAGCATTAAGACTAATCACCAAAATCATTGGACTTTCTCTAATTTAATCAAACACACCTTACATATTCATACTATCTTATTTTAGTAGTATCCCAAAAGAAAACAATAAATATAGGAATAAATATTCAATCAACTTCATAGTATCTTGACTACAATGAAAAAAAATTCAAACATTAAGAAAACCCAAGGCTTTGTATTCCCAAAGCACATAATAAATATAGTGAAATATCCAAACGATCAATTTGAAAGCTGGTTCCAGCCAAATAATCAAATAAGAAAACAGTGGTATTTATCGAAATATATCAACTGGGTAACATTATTTTTTGAACGGCCAACAAAAACGCCAATTTTATTAAGGAATAATGGAAATAAATAATCCCAAACTATTGACTATTGGCCAATAACAGTCCCAACTACGAAAATCATCAATATTGGTCCCAACTTTCGACATATTGGAAACCAACGGACCCAAACTAACGGAGGTTAACTCCGTTAGTGTGCTGCTGACATGGCATGCCACGTGGGATCACTTTGCCATGTGGGATGCCACAGAGGATGTCACGTAGGATCATTTTGCCATGTAGGATGCCACGTAGGATCGTCTTGCCACCTAAGCATCACACTAACGGAGTTAGCCTCCTTTAGTTTGGGTCCGTTGGTTTCCAATATGTCGAAATTTGGGACCAATATTGGTGATTTTCGTAGTTGGGCTGTTATTGGCTAATAGTCAATAGTTAGGATTATTTATTTCCATTTTTCCTTTTATTAACCACCAAAATGGCGCCAGCAAGTAGCTAGCATACATCCACCAACAACACAACACAGACAATAACAACTACACAGTAAACACTTAACAAAACTACCAGCCAGGCCTATGCAATTGAAACCCACGACACTCTTCCCAACTTAGATTCGATTGTCTCGACCTTGTTTATCCAAAGAATAGACATAGTTTTGATCTCGCCCACCGTGCGCTCAGCCGAGCATGCTTTCCTCTCAAACACAGCTTTATTTCTTGCTCTCCTAAAGGCCAGATGGCGGTGATGCAAACCGCATGAAATGCCAAAATGGCGCTAGCAACTAACAATTTTTTTTACTGTTAAAGAAGAAGAAAAAAAAAACAAAATATCCAAATGGGTCAAAAAGTAGAAAGCAACAAATGAAAAACAAAGTGAACACATGCTGGCTTGTTTAGATCTTCTTGGAAACTCAAAGCCATAGCCTAAAATTTGCCTTCATGAGGTGTGTTTCCCACTATCTTTATCTCTATTTTTGAGTTTATAAGGTGCATTTGAGACAAACTTTCAAGTCACCACTTCCAAATGAATTAAAAATGATGAAAATAAAAGGCTAACCCCACCCTTTGAAATAATGAAGTGAACCTTGTCCAAACATCCATAATGACAACCCAATGATTCTGGGCTAATACTATGCAGCTATTATAGATCCCATCATTTTTTCCCTTGTTCTACATACTTGTTGAATGATAACAAAATTTTGTTTGATACCAATCAACTAATAATATGTCAGATACCTCAGAACCATCCAATTCATCACGGTTTAATTTTTGTGTTTAACTAATCTTCAGTCTTAAAATTTACAGCTCCCTGCAACACCACATTCAACCATAATCGATACCAACTAGTAACAAATGAAATTAATTTGTAAAAGAAATGATTCAAGGCATCTACACCGATAATTGAATAACACTTTCATGACAACCTCATCAGAGCTTCCAATGTAAGAATCATCCACAGTTTTCATATATGACCTTGCATCCCTTCTTAATGCAATATGCACATAAAAGACAAAAGTTAAAAACACATAGCAGGTCCTATCCATTCATGATTATAATAGGTTTCGATATTTTAGTAGCTTGCTGACCTTCTCATATTTTTTTCAATATCCATTCTGCTCTCTGTAATACAGAACTCAAGTTTTAGTTTTAAAAACAATATGCAAATTCCGAATAACATGGGATTATACGAATCAAACAGCTCACCATAGGGATAAGAAGGAGAATCTATCAGCTGATTTGCACTAATCATTTCAATCTGTCCTTCCTCATCCAGATGCCTCCTCCTGCCAAATATTAACTCAATATAATAAACTGAAGTTATGGTTCAATAATAAACAGTCAATGACTTTGATTACAATAGAAATCAATGTGTATATACTATATAGCTTCATTGACCATTTCTAGTAAAGGTTATTCTTCATGTTAATCAGTACCAGTAGGCAACCCTATTACTTTTAAATGTTTCATAGGGTACATACCTAATGTATCTTCTCTATTAAGAGAATCAGATTTTAAGGATTCAGTGGAACTACTATCCATGGAGACCTTTCTCTGAATACGGCATTTCTTTATATCTGGTTGTTTGTCTTTGATCCGCAACACGATTAAAGCATTCATTTGCTTATTTAATGAAGGACAAAATGAAGGTTGATGAAGGAAATGTGAAACTCTAAATTGATTTGAGAACTGATGTATTGATGAAGGATACAGTAACTATAAATGTTTGACTTAACTAAAATAACAAAAAGCCCTATTTTAATGGCACCACAATATATGGTATTAGGATTATCCATGACCCATTTCCTTGACCCGGTAATATGAGCGGGAAAAACTAAAATGAAGCCCCCATAAGATGCCAAGTGTCTCTCATCTACTTTTATTTATAGGGAATATTTTATAAAATAGTAATCAAGTTTCATGTTTGTTCTAATTAACTCACTCATATTTATTTTTGTCCCAATTAAGTCACTTAATTTCCAAAAGTGTTCTAATACTATATTTTTTACCCATTTAGCAGGTTAACATGTATATTTGGCATTTTTTTCTTTTTTATATACTTATATATTGCCAGTTACTTGACAATTCTATTCATTTTGTAATATATATTTTATCACACTAGCTCTAAATATAATATATGATTTTTTATAATTAAAAAAATAAAACATAAGTTGAAACAAGTAACCATCAGCACTGGTTTGAAACTTAACATCGACACAAAACATAGAGAATCAAAATCCCCATATTACGAAGATCGTTCGGTCTTCATCGCCTCATTACCGTTTAGGTTTGCTAACATACAACTCCAGTCTTCATCGTTGCTCGCCGCCATACAACTTCGGTCGTTATCGTTGCTCGCCAGAATATGTTCATCGTTTGTTGTTCTGTCATCGTCTTCATCGTCACTTGCATATGTTCTTTAGATTTGAGATATGTGGTTAGATAGTGCTTCTATTTTAATCTTGTTTTTGGAATATTGTATTTCTTAAATCTATAAATTGCTCCACCTAATTTTGTGATTATTCAAAAAATGTGAAATCAATCTTCACGTTACGTAGGTCACCATTTTTGTGGTTGTGTTGTTGTTGCTTCAGCACCAAAGAACTAAAGATGGAAGTTTAATTGTTTTAATTAATAAATTATAATATAATATATATGGATTTTATGTTATATAAGAATATTTATATTTTTTAAATGCACAGTATATAAAAAAGGAAAAAGAAATGCCACATATGCATGTTAACCTGTTAAGTAGGTAAAAAATATAGTATTAGAACATTTTTGAAAGTTGAGTTATTTAATTAAGACAAAAATAAATATGAGTGACTTAATTGGAACAAATTTGAAACTTGGTTATCATTCTACAAAGTTATCCCTTATTTATATATTATAGAAGATACCCTGTAAATATAGGGATTTAAAGATATAAATTATGTAATTTTATAATGTCTACAATAATTTATTTACATAAATGAGTTATTCTTATTATATATAATAACAAAACCCATAGCATCTTAGGAATAGTGACATTATGGCAGCTTCTTAATATATGGGTTTTTCTAGGGGTAGATGTGTCATTTTGTCATTCACTGTTAAGATGCAAAAATACTATTACTGTAAATATCTAAACCAATCAACGCCTACCACTTTACCTTCAACCAACACACACATAAGAGAGAGAGAGTGAGAAACAGAGGAGAGTTCTGACCACCACTCGACCGGAACGTACGACGGAGGCGGCCAGTATTGCTGTTGGGTTTTTCGTGGTGGTGGACGTTCAGCGTTGTGAGCTAGGTGGTGGTAGTGGGTGTTCGGTGGTGGTGGTGGTGACGTGACGTGACAGGGTGACAGTATGGTTGGGTTGTGGCAGGGACGGTTGACGCTGATAGTGTTGGGTAGTAGTCATGGAAGTGAATGGCGGTGATGGGGCAACAACAATTTCCCGTCAAACCTGAGTTCGATACTTCGGTATACAACTTCATCATGTGGGGTTTTTAATTGGTTTTGTCAGCTTACAAGCAATAATTAGTTTTTTTTTTCCTTTATATATTCAACTCAAGTCTACCACACCATTCATCATAGTCCCTACTGCTTTGTGTAAATATCATGAATGAGCCAAAATGTGCCAATTCTTACCCTACTCAAGGTATTACCAGTCTTTAATATTTTTTTTTTGCTTATTTATTTCTTTAGCTTGAATATTTTAAAACATATGACGATCATTTGACTCCATGTTTGATTAGTGTTCAAAGTTTGTTGTAATAACAATAATGTTTTTGCTTTCATGATTTGCTATGAATTATAACATCACAGACTTGGACATACAGTTGGTAATTCCACAATTGCCACACAGATTTAAACATAGACAATATAATTTGAACCAAAAAGTCACATAAAAGACACATATTAAGCGCAACAAAATGGTATGAAAGTTGCTGAGCTTTTTAATATTGAAGGTGTTGTAAAATGATGTAAATAAGTGTTACAAATTAGAAGCTGTACTGTATGAAGTAAAAAATGTTTAGTATCTACCTTTTCCTCCTGAACCTAACTTTTTTTTTTTTTTTTTGAACGGCAAATTTCTACTCCTTATGGGACTTGAACCCATGACCTCCCCCTTAGAGGTTCCTAGAAGCTTTGCTTCTACCATTGGGCCACCAACCCCAATCTCCTGAACCTAACTTAATATTGCAAATAAGAATCGGACAGGTCAGATTGAATAATTGATATCGTGGTATAGAAAATGGTTTACTTTAAAATGGTTCAAGAGGATAACCTCATTTACGAGATCCCGCTGCGAAGCGCGGGGTGTATTGCTAGTTACATACAACAAATAAATTGAAAGTATAATTATAATTTACAAATCTTTAAAAAAAACCGAAGCTGGTTTTTTAAAAAACTGTTTTTTCACAGTCGATTTTAGAAGAAAAAAAAACGGGTTATTTTTTCGGTTCCCACCCTCTAGAGAAAAAACTGGTTTTAAAACCGACCCCAACCGGTTATACCGGTTTTGGGTGTTTTAAAAAAACGGTTTATAAAAAACCGGTTTCGGTTTTTAAAGTTAAACACTTAGGGACCCTTCGGCAAGGGATGTGCGGTCACCATTGCTGCGCGGCAACACTGCTGCCACCCCTTGCGGCTTGATTTTTTTTGGTGATCTCGGGTAGTTCTTGCCGAGGGTCAAGCACAAAAATCCATGAGGTGGTTAGTTCTTTTTGACCAAAAACCACTTCTCCTTCAATTAAAATCTTTAAATCAATTCGAGAGGTGGTGAAGGCAGCTAGATAGTGTGACAACATCAGTAGATTTCAATTTCTTCATGACTATTTTGGCACCTAATTGTGCTACCAATCTTAACTATTTCACATTTCAAATCTTTTTTACAAATTTCAACGACAAATTCAATTGTTTTTTTAAGTAAATTATATATATGCATGACTTCTTGTTCTCTTTTAATATGAGATTATATATTTTTTTTAAAACAATTCATTATTCTAATTTACTTTTATGGATAAACTATATTTGCATCTTAAAAGATGTAAATCTTTTACCTCTTGAATGAAAAAAAAAAAAAAGATTTTTTACCACATTATGTCTATTGCGCTTTATTGTGCTAGACTGCTAGCTTTGCTAAATGATATCATGCCTTAGCAATAAAAAAAATCATTTTTCGAATGTTTTTTTAACTATTAATGTTATTTAAAAAAAAAATAAGTTAACACGTGCGGGGAATTTGGGGAAAAAGAGGGAGGCAATTAATGGGATAGTGGTGACATAAGGCTACTCTACTCTGTTTGCTTACCCATTCAAGTAAAAGATTGCTACCACAATTACCATGGACCTCTCTATATGCAATACAAACCATTAGTTTGTTTACTATGAGAAACTCATTTACACTAAATATATTATAGGAAAAATTATAGAAATCGTCCTTTATGTTTACATTGTTTTTCAGTGGATGTCCTTTAACTTCAAAAGTGATGAAAATCGTCCTTTATGTTGTAAATTCTTGCACGTCTCGTCCTTTAGGCCTAACCTGGTTAGTTTTTTTGGTTAAGTCTGGTCACATGAACCCCACATGAGGGCATAACTGTCATTTTCTCCTTTCCATTCCTTCATTAATATATAAAAAGAAAATATAACAAATTTAGAAAATATCAATCCCCCCTCTCTCTAAACTCTTAGTCTCCCTCTCTATAATCTCTCTCTCTAAACTCTCTCAATCTCTGTAAATCCACCGTTGAAGTGTCTAAAACACCACCACTGGTGATTATGTGGACTCTGAAATAGGTTCAGGGTCTGGTAGGTTTAAGTGTGGGTATAAGAGGACTGGTAATTCTACACCTAGGGTTTGGGGGAAGGAAATGGAGGCGAGATTGAAGGGGCTTTCGAGTGGTGGGAGCAAACCGGCATCGTATAGTGACCGAATTGAATCGATTAAGTTTATTGAGGAAGATGAGGTTAAGGAATGGGTTGCTCAGATGGAGCCAGAGGTTCTCATCACGTTTCATTCGTCTTAAGGAAACGATCTGAAGCAGATACGATGCAGGTATTGGCTCTAATTTGATTTAAGTTCAAATTGTACTTTTAAGTTTTGATATGTTAATGGTGCTGGTGCAGATTATGGTGATAGTGGTGTTTGCAGATTTGGTAGAGGAAAGTGTCGGATTTGGTGGGGGTTTTGTGGTAGTTGTCGGATTTGTGGGGTTTCGTGGTGGCAGGTGATGGTAGTGTAGGGTGTTGATTGCAGGTTGCGGTTTTTAGGGGGTTGTTCGAGGCAGGTTGTGGTGGTGGTCAGGTTGGTGGTAGAGGTGGTGGTGGTGGTGAAACCTGGTGGTAGAGGTGGTAGTGAGGCCTGTGGAACTGATGAAGGAACAAGGACGAAGGTATAGGGATGGTTTTATAAAGAGGGAATGAAATCATAGGTAAAATGTCAATTATGCCCTCACGTGCAGTGCACATGACATAACTTAACTACAAAAACTAACCAGGTTAGGCCTAAAGGACGAGACCTGCAAGAATTTAGAATATAAAGGACGATTTTCATCACTTTTGAAGTTAAAGGACATCCACTGAAAAACGATGTAAACATAAAGGACGATTTCTGTAATTTTTCCTATATTATATTAAAATGTTGGAAAAATTACATAAGTCGTCCTTTATGTTTACGTGGTTTTTTAGTGGTTGTCCTTTAACTTCAAAATTGATGAGAATCGTCCTTTTTTTTGTAAAACATTGCATGTCTCGTCCTTTAGCCATAACCTGATTTGTTTTTTCAGTTAACTCTGGTCATGTGCACCCCACGTGAGGGCATAACTGTCAATTTACCTCTAAATTCATATCTCCTCTTATAAAACACCCATTAAAACCCTCGTGCACCCCACCACCACCAGTTAACACCGCCACGTAACCCCCGACCACGACCTCTACAGTGCCAAACAATCGCCATCACCAACAATCACAACTACTATCTGTCGTTCAACATCACAGGTCTCCATAATGAATTTTTTTACAACCTCCTATTCATCACCCACCACCATCCTACTACCATAGCCTGCAAAACCACCACCACAACGATCGACTAGCGTTCTAGATCTATGATACCCTTTAAACGTCCCCACCACACTAGTTTTTCCATCTCTCTCTTCTCAATAGCAATCAGTCACCACCACCACTTTCCGGCTACCTGAAAACACCTGTAACACCTGAAAACCCATCTCCTCACCTGAACCCTAGAGAAATTGAACCACAAGAGGGGTTTGTCTGTGAATCATAAAAAGAGAGAGAGAGAGTCACCACCACCACTATGGCAGAATCAGATGGTTTGGTGAAGGTGATGGTGATGGTTGTTGGTTTGCTGGCAGTGGGTGGTGGTGAAAGTGGTTGTTGGTTTGGTGGTGGATGAGAGGAGGGTGGTGGTGGTGGTGAAAGTGGTGGTGATGGTTCTTGGTTTGGTGGTGGATGGAAGAAGGAGATATATATATATATATATATATATATATATATATATATATTGTTAAAATATTTTTAAATAGGTTGGTAAAATGACTAAACTATCCTTTTGTGACTAAACTTAACTGAAATATTTAACTAGGTTAGTGCTAAAGGACGAGATCTGCAAGATTTTACAACATAAATGACGATTCTCATCAATTTTGAAGTTAAAGGACAACCACTGAAAAATAATGTAAATATAAAGGACGATTTCTGTAATTTTTCGAAAAATTTTAAAACAGACGTATTATGGTTAATGAAAAGAATTATTGTTACTACACTTAGGGGCTGTTTGGTTAATTAAGTGCTGAATCATTAAAATGTCTGAATGGTTAAAAGGCTCTGAATGATTAATTGTTGAATGGTTTAGCTATGCACCAAGTCTGAATGGTTCACCTATGCACCAAGTCTGAATGGTTTAGCTCTTAATCATTTCATTCAGAGCCTTTTTTAAGTTGAAACAAAAAGTCTGAATGCTGAACCATTAAGAGCTTCATAGCATGATTTAAATTTATTTTGATAACAGTTAACAGTGGTGACATAGTGTTTTAGGATAACATGATTTATATTTTATTTTGTACCGGTTAACATTGGTAAAATAGGGGTTTACGTTAACAAAAAATAACATGACAATCACCTTAACACGAAGTCGTCTATGCAACTATCACATATCAATTAGTGACTGTACTAGTGAGCATGTCAAACATGTTTACCTCTATAATATAGAAATGGATTTACCTTAATGTAGTCTATTATTCTAAATTTTGCTTAGGCAACATCAAATCAAATGATTTTTTTTTTGTGTGTGTGTGCGAGTAAGAGAAATATTACCGATATGACAAGTTTAAGGAGAAGTGGAACAAGTAAAATGCGAAAGGGTGACATATGTTTAGCAAAACCCAAAATGAATATGGAAGCAAATTTAATTTACTTATTTTTTTTTTCGGGTATCATCAAATTTCCTTCTAAACTAAACTTTTGTTATCTTTTCATATTCAAATGTACGTTTTCAAGTATCTATTTTATTGCAAGTGTTTTTACCCTTAAGGTGTAGGGCATTTGTGTTTTCTAAAACAAAGTAGATCGATACGAGAAGTGAGTTTGCATGTCACAAAACGACATGCTTATCAATGTATAAATATATCTAACAATATACATGTATATAATAATCATTTTAGAGTTTATCATTATGTATCCGATAGACACTTCAAATTCTTGGATTAAAGCTCCATATATATCAAGTTTGTCACGCTAGATTATAGTTATAACTTAGTAATTATACTAAATTAAAGTACAATATTAACAGTTTCCTGCACTGTTTTGAAAACCGGACCGGACCGGCCGGTCGGACCGGGTTCCGGGACTTGGACCGGTCCGGTCCTGGTGTTTGGACTGGCATGCAAGTGAACCTGCCTCGGACCGGAAAACCGGCCGGTCGGACCGGAAAACCGGGTGGTCGGACCGGAAACCGGGTGGTCAGACCGGTTTTTTTTATTTTTTGTTTATTATTTTTGGATTTCGAATCATTTTTGGCCCGGTTCGTTGGACCGTTCGAACCGGTCGGACCGGTCAAACCGGTGAACCGGCAGGGGGTCCGGTTCGACGTCCGGTCCGGTTATGAAAACCTTGGTTTCTTGTTATAAAATGACATTTTTTTTAAGAAGTAACTAGTTATAAATTAACCTTAAAATAGATAAATGATTAGTTATGAGGATTTTGCAACAATTGATTATAGTGTTTTTGACCTAGTTTGACAGGCTTAGGAGATACCATTCAACCAGTTAGCTAAACTGGCCACTCACATAAGAACAAGAAAAGATCGACTCTTTCACCTGTTTTCACTGGTCTTGTCTTGTTCACTCAAAATCGCATTATGTTTATTAAACGGTTTAACCTGTTTACGATCCTAATCACATTTTGATATGATGGAAACTTAATTATAGTTTGTTGGGTTATGTTACAATATGTTATTGTTAATTGTAACATATCAACTCATGCTTCTAAGTATTCACAAAGGAGACATACTTGGATCAAAAGATTGCCAAAAAGAACCAAACTTTAAGAAAACATATATAAAATTTCACACACACCTTAACTTGAAAGCAACATAAACCATGCCTTTGAACCAAACAAAACCCTATATAAACCCTCCTTCACTCACACCTTCCACAACATCATCAACATTCAACAACAATGGCATTCATCTTCTCTTCCAAAAAGACATCACTTTTCTTTGTGTTCGTCTCGGTTTTGGCATGTTCGGTTTTAGCCAACGAGTTTTCAATCCTAGGGTATGCCCCTGAAGATTTGACGTCCATTCATAAGGTGATTCACCTTTTCGAATCATGGCTGGTTAAACATAGCAAATTCTATGAAAGCTTAGATGAAAAGCTACATAGGTTTGAGATCTTTATGGACAACTTGAAGCATATTGATGAAACCAACAAGAAAGTTAGCAACTATTGGCTTGGACTTAACGAGTTTGCTGACTTGACCCATGAAGAGTTCAAGAATAAGTTCTTGGGGCTCAAAGGCGAGCTCGCTGAGAGGAAAGACGCGTCCACTGAAGAGTTTAGTTATAGAGATTTTGTGGATTTGCCAAAATCGGTTGATTGGAGAAAGAAAGGCGCGGTTGCCCCAGTCAAAAACCAAGGCCAATGTGGTAAGTATACATGACAAAGCTTAAAGGGTATAAATTAGCATCAGTCAGAAGTGGTATTTTCGAACCATTTCCTTTATTGATTCAATTTACGTTACACAAACATGTCTATTAACTGATTGTATATTTAAAACGCGCATAGGTAGTTGTTGGGCATTCTCAACAGTGGCTGCGGTGGAAGGCATAAACCAAATCGTAACCGGAAATCTAACCATTTTATCGGAACAAGAACTAATCGACTGTGACACAACCTTCAACAATGGCTGCAATGGAGGTCTCATGGATTATGCATTTGCATACGTCATGAAAAGTGGACTTCATAAAGAAGAAGAGTATCCTTTATTGATTCAATGATGTACCACGAAACAATGAAGATAGCTTCTTGAAGGCGCTTGCAAACCAACCCATTAGTGTTGCCATTGAAGCCTCTGGTCGCGACTTCCAGTTTTACAGTGGGGTAAGTCTACACTCTACACAACCCGTTCTATTAAGCTAGTTGATTCGGAATTTGTTTATGTTTTACCTAAAATTACATCAAAGGTAAAAACCTCAGCTAAAAGGGGGCCAAATACATCTCATCATAAGTTTTCAACCCCTACGTAAAAAAGTGTTGTTTTTCAAAATAAAGTCTGTTTTGGCCTCTTGACTCATTTACCTAACTTGCGTGATGTCACCATCGGGTTAAAGATTTTCTATCTAAACTTTGAAAATGGGAATGTTGATTAGGGCGTGTTCGATGGGCACTGTGGGACTGAGTTGGATCATGGAGTAGCGGCCGTAGGATATGGAACAACCAAGGGTCTAGATTACGTCACAGTGAGGAACTCTTGGGGACCAAAATGGGGAGAGAAAGGATACATAAGAATGAAGAGAAGAACAGGGAAGCCCCATGGGATGTGTGGCCTTTATATGATGGCTTCTTACCCTACAAAGCAAAAGTAAATTGCCCATAAATCTTTACTAATGGTCCTAACTTTGATTTTCAACAGTGTGGACCAACCACTGTCACATGTATTTCTAATGTTTTCATTGCTTGGTAATTAAGTTCTTGTGTTGTACCCATTGGATGAATAAAATCCACATTACTCAACCCAGTATGATTTATCTCAAACTAATTGCATACAAAGGTGTAAACAAGTCAAATTGCCCGTGAGCTATTCAAGATCGGCTCGCTAAAGGCTCGAATCAAGCTGGACTTAAATGAGCTCAAGCCTAAAACTAAGTTTGTCTAAAAGAAGTCTAAGCCCCACATACATGGCCCAGCTAGGCTATATCATTACAATATACTTTTATTTAAGATAACAAATATATATTGCATACTAAAAACAATTACAATAAGATATGATAAAATAACTAATAACATATATAACTATTAAAAATATTTATAAAAAAGATTTTATATATATATATACAAATAAAATACATAAATAAACAACAAATAATAAACGAGCCGAATTCGAGCTTGAAAGCTTGCTTACGAGCCAAGCGTTGGATATAGAGCTCGAAATGAGCCGAGATCGAGCTTAGGCGAGTTTGAGCTCGGCTCGGCTTGTTTACACCCCTAGTCACACACTCAACCCGTACTAAAAATCACCCACCCACCCACCACTACAATAAAAATATTAACATCAAAAAGTTACCCCTATCAAAGGCAAACCCAAGTAAAACTAATGCAGAATAGTCATAATCATAAGAATCAATAACATAAAAATACAACATCTAGAACTAGAACCGGGTTTTTAACACCGAGTTGACTTGAAACCAGACCCTAATAAAAACAGAAACAACACTTTAGGAAGAAAGGACGGGGGTACCCGGGTTAGGTATGGTGTGCTTCATCACCACAACTTCCAGTATGCCGCTGTTCCGGAAAGAAGGTGAGACCAACCTCGGGTCAACCCGGCCAGGTAAGTTAAAGGAGACGTTGAAGTTTCCAGATTGGGCTAGTTGTTGGACTCTGGGCTTGTATTTGTCGGCAGCATGATTGCTGATAAATTCACTGTCTAGGATAAGTCCTTTGATTTCAACCCTCCCATCCACATGTATATCGAGCTTTACATTGCCTGTCATGATATAATATTCTAACAATAAATATTTATTCTTTAGGTATTAACTATTAAGATAGCAATCAGTAAATCATGTAGGTTATTGCTAAAAGAGAATTGGGTTGGTTGAAAAGGATCATTTTTACTTTCTAGAATGGGCTGAAAAAGAACACGCTGGGTTCGGTTGAACCCCAAATAACTAAGAATTCAGTTATGATTACAAAACCATATTATTGTCATAGTAAACCAAATTTCTAAATTAAACGATTCAAAAGGCTGCATACTCGTATGTCCTATAAACAGGTTTTTGGTGACTTTCAACTCATCCGTCCTATCTAGCTAATGTTTGAGATAAACCACAATCCAAATCAACCTATTTACAGGTAAATGGGCCGGGTTCGGCTGAACCCCAAATAATTAATAATTCAGTTGTGATCATAAAAGATAAAACCATGTTATTGTAATAGTTCTCTTGAATTAAACGATTCAAGAGGTTGATGCCTTATAGACAGGCTTTAGAAGACTTTCAAACAATCTGTCCCATTTGACCCATAAACCTTTAGCTAACCGTTTGAGATATAACACAACCTAGTCTCCTAGATCAGCCTATTTATGAGTAAATGGGTCAAAATTATATTGACCGATATACACACGCCTGTGAAGGTTACAAAACCATACTTCCAGTGTGAGTGTGTGATAGAAGTAGCAAATTTAGCTTAGTTATGACTCTACAGATATAAAACTTTAATTGGTCATCCTCAAACTTCAAAAGTTAGTGTTCTCATATTCTTTGCATTTTATGATTTATATTCTTCACATCTGACATAAGAAACTCCAAGAGTGCCGTAACACCAATTGATTCATACATAAGAAAGAAAATACTCAATTAGATATAGCATATACTGTAAGCACTCCTAGAGTTCCATAACACTAATTGTTCTTAGAAATTAAACAGTCATTCAACACATAGTTGAAAATACTTACCCAACCTGTTAAGGAATTGAACTAGTCTGAACCAAGAGTCATAAATGCCTAGTTCTCAGGGGTATGAGAGTGAAATAATATTTTCTCAGAAACCATTTATCGACATCAAAGCAATTACTGTGGCAGTGAACGACCCGTTTGTATTTAAGGTATTTTATAACTTTGAATGTCATGCAATTTCATTTCATCCGAAGTTTATAAGATATCTGAGTATATCAAGAAACAGAAAGCTCAAACATTTCAGCACATTCTGATTCAATGCATAAGTTACCATTTTTAAAATGCTGTGATGATTTTAAACATTTGAGTTTTAATTTACCAAGCTTGACTTATTCATATTTAATGCATTCAAGTTGTCATTTTTTTCCTTAATTTTATAGCATGTAAGAATTATATTTTTTGTTATGGGCTACAACAAAACCAGATTAATATACGTTTATTATGTTTAATTAAGCTTTGATTTATAAGCCAGTTGATACATTTTCTTTAAATTTTAACAAAATCTGACTGCTCGATATGCATCAGGTAATTATTCGGACATGGCAACATGACCATTATTAATAACGCCACATCATGTGTTCTTAATTAGGAGTGCGTTCTTAATTAGGAGTTTATCAAGGTTTAAGCATAGAATCTCATACTGACATCCCAAAATGGAATAGGATGAAGTATATCAAAATGTCTGGAATTTCTCACATTTAAGTCATTGGTAATCCACTAATCCCTAGTATTTTGTTAATTGGAAGGCTTCACAATTGATTGTCATATTACTATATTGGTGTAGGAATAAAATGCCAAATGAATACTTACACTGAGGTTTACAGACACCAGGTAGCGAAACCCGAAACATGTAAGCACGTTTACTTTCGCCTATGTCAACAAGGCCAAGTGGTGGGGCGTGTGTCGCATCCTTAGCGGTACCACTCAAATCAACTGGTTGCTTTGACTCCATTGACTTAATTACAGGAGCTTCACTTATACTTCCTGTCGAATTTATAGATGGATATCATTAGGGCTGCAGTGCTGCATTAATAGTTCATAGAGAATATTGTTTTGTGCATGTTTGCTTGCATGCATACATAGTCTTAACTCGTACGTAGACATAGTATGCTTCTAGAAGAACAGCGAGATGTAAGTATATCTATGTACATATATAGACACACATCTAAAACTCATCAAGAGATCTAATATCATTTTTAGCTTCATGGTCAAAAGCAAGTCTCAGTAAGGTGCAATTGTTGCAATTATGACATATACACATGAATATGTACAACAAATACTAGGAAACAAAGTACAACATATTTTTTGACCTTTATTATTATATTTTTTTAACAACAATTTTTTACCCCTAACCTTGCACATGCAAGGATTTGAACCCACATGTCTTTTTGACAATGGAAGAGTGGTGTAATCGCTTAGAGAGGATGAAATGATTTAAAAAGAGTCGTAGGGTAACCCACGTAGCACCACTGTGAAACGTGCCATACCACTAACCCACTAGTTCAAAATCAAGAAGAAGAAATAAGCATAATAATAAAGCCGAGAACTAAATCCACCCAAGTATTAGGTTTAAATCCTTATTTTCGCCTGCATTAGGTTTAAAACCTAAGGATCTTAGGTTATACAGCTGTAATTTTTATCATTCACGTGATTAGCATTTCAGGAACCAATAAAAACACACCAAAAAATACGCCTTAAAATAGGAGTTGGCAAAGAAAACAATTCCCCTAACAGAAAACAACCAAAGAATCCCTAGTGATTAGTGTGTGTTTTTCTGCATTCCACTAGTATGTTGGTTGTTTAGAAACAAAATGTCATATTGCCTCCCTAACATCATTCATGTTTCCTATTTACTCAATTTATCCCGCTATCCAAATTTTTTATACCTTCACAATTTACTGGAAAGCGTCACAACTCACAAAGCCAATTATGACGGGAAAAAAACATAGAACATCAATAATCAAGGAAATATGCCCTCTACAACATTCAAAACATATTGGAAAACCTAAAAAACAATGGTTCACGATCTTTAAAGTTCAAAACCACTGTTTCAGCAGCCTTATTTTCACCTAACTATAGATATTGATAAACATCTAGTTAGTTTCGTATCCAACTAACTATAGATATTATTTTTAACATGAATTTAAATTAGGTATCCTACTAACGAGTGTGCTACGACACCAAAAAGAATATATTATAACTAGCCATACATTTCCTCGAATAACAAAAAATAACACAACCCATCGACTTTATATTCAAACGAGTTTGTCAAGGCATGCCAATATGCCATAAAAAACTTACGATCCAATTTTACTAAATAAAGTTACTAAATTGATCAAAATCAAAGATTAATGAACTTTGGGTATCAAAAACAACAGATGTTACCTATCAAAGGTAGAAAACCTTAATTTTACAAACTTGCCTGAAACAAAACCTAGCAAACAATTAAGCTAAACCAAACTATCCAAAGTCGATACAACGCCACTAATCCTCAAAAACAAGCACAAATACAAAAAAGGGAATCTCATAAAAAAACCAGTAACTTAAAAACAAAATCTTGCAAATCAAACAAAACGCATATCTAACTATACATTTCCTTGGATAAAAATAAATAACACAACCCAACAATTATAGTATTTGGACAAGTATGTCAATGCATGCCAGTATGCCATCAAAATAAAGTTATAGTAATTGATTTTAAAACAATAAAAATCAAAGCTTTATGAACTTTAGGCATTTAAAACAAAAGCAATAGATGTTAAGTTGTAAACTACCAAAAGTAGAAAACCTTATTTTTACTAACCTGCCTGAAACAAAATTTAGCAAACAATTAAGCGAAAACAAACTATCTAAAGTCGATTCTAGACGCCATAAAAAAGCACAAAAACAACAAGTGCAAACTCATATATATAAAAAAAAAAAACAATAACAGTAACCTAAAAGATGTAGCAAATAAAACATAACGCATATCTAAGTATCTAGCAGCCTTAAATAGTTAAATACAACATTCAAAACATACATAATTACATTTAAACCACTGAAATTCAGTGATAGCTTCAGATCTAGGGCAAATCCACCTGATGTTCATTAATCCAACACACATTAAGTAAATAACACGTTAAATAGTCCGATTCAACAGCTGTACAACAATTTAGGTCGTTACGTCAATTGACGCACTCAAATCAAACGAAACTACAGGTTTTGAGGTAAAAAGAAACTGTAAATAAATAAATAATAATAAAATCTGTAGAAAACGAGCTACAGATTGTTAGGGATGAACAAATTTAGGCAAAAGGAACTAAAAATCAATAAAAAAATTGAGGTTTAATGGAGAAAAATGTTACCCTAGGAGATGGAAGTCCGTTTGATGGTAATGGAGGTGTTGGTTGTTCGTGTCTATGAAAGCTCACTGTTTTGTCTCTCGTACGGCGAGGGAGCTGTTTGGAGTCTTTTTGACTTTGGGGTTTAACCTTTGGGTTTTTGTGGCTTTTATAAACCCAAAAAGATATATTTCAAATGTCACATACCATATTTAAATTTATCTTATTTATATTATTAAATAATAATTCCATTTATCTTTATTATTTTATAATTCCTAAATACGAAACTCACAATAGAAGGTAGACGGGCAACAAGCTGTGCCACCACCTCTTTTTGAATTGCGAATCCTAGTCTCATAATTAATAATTTTATTGTTTCTCCTTCGTAGTAAATCATAATATTAAACTATTCCTTTTTTTACTCATCTAGTAAATACTAGTATGAAATTATTATTTTTTTATTTCTCTCTCTTATTAAATAATAATATTAAACCATAATTTTCTTACTAGTTTTTAATCATATAGCTATTTTATTGCTTAACATATAAACTAGCGGGAATACCCGCGCATTGTCGCAGGTACGTTTGTTTCTTGTCGCACCATTACATGGATAAATGTTGGGTCAAAGAAGATTGATAATCATTTCAACCTTAGGTAGCGTTTGGTATGATGGAATGAAAGGAGGAATGGAATGGATCATTACAAGGTAATGAAAAATAGTGTGTTTGGTTGGTTAAAGGAATGGAATCACCCATTCCACAAGGCATTCCATTCCCTCAAAACCATTCCATCCACCCCCCATGTTTTTTTCCATTCCATCCCTCATTCAACCTTTACTAAGAACCACCACCACCACCACCACCATCACCACAACCGTCGCCACCCATCTCCACCGTCGCCCACCACCTACCACTGTCGCCCACCACCGCTGCTACCACCACCCACCACCACCATCACCATCGTCACCACCCAATGCCGACCACCACCACCACCGTCGCCCACCCTCGCCGTCACCACCCACCACTCTAATTGCCGCCACCAACCATCGCCACCCACTACCTTCACTCACCCACCGCCGCCACCATCCCCCACCGTCACCCACCGGCCACCCACCATCCCCGCCATCCACCTCCACCCATCGCCATCTTCGCCACCACCCACCACCACCATCGCCACCCACCACCACGCTACCGCCACACACCACCACATACCATCACCGCCACCAACCACCACCCACCACCGAACTGCTCACCATCGTCACCCACCTACCATCACGACCATCCATCTCCACCTTGTATCGTCGCCACCATTGCTGTCGCCACGCACCACCACCGCTACCGCCACATATCACCACCCACCATCACCGCCACTGACCACCACCCACCACAACCACTCACCACCGATTTTATTCCTTCGTCTTTTCCTACCTATCTAACATCATAAAGTAATGTTTTGTTTCATTCTCACATGGCAACCAAACAAGACATGGAATGGTAATGATCCATTCCATTACCTTGTCCATTCCATTACCTCGTCCATTCCATTCCTTCATCTATTCCATTACCCCATACCAAACAGACCCTTAGTCTAATATTCTCTCTGCAACTTTTGTTAAAAGTATCACCCGAAAAGGCCAAGATACACTTCTCCCCACTTAAAAAAAAGTAAATAAAAATACAACTATGTTGGAGGCGGAGAAGCCGTGAAAAAATCTACAACCACCTGGACCACCAAAACGGTTATGAATGTTGTGACGGTTATGAATGCTGATTCTTAATGGTTATGCATCTTGCTAACTTAACGGTTACAAATTCCGATCATTATGTACTGGATCGTAGACGTCATCAATCGTCATGACAGTGTCGATGCATTGTTTTAAGAAACGACCATTAAAGAAGGAAAAAGAAAAGTCAAATCTGCGGAGTGAAAACGTTATGTTGGTGGTGAAGCGTTACTTGAAGAAACGGGAAATAAATGACGTGGCCTAGGGGAAGAGTTAACGACGTTAATAGTGATTATGGTTATCCTTAAGTTTTTTTGTATTAGTATATAATGTAAGAGACAATAGAAATAACAAAAATAAAAACATGGTTAAATGAAATGAATTTGAAGCGTTTAAAGGAATAAGAATCCTTATGTTATAGGTGATTTAATTCTATTAAGCAATTAAACATCATTTTTTTCGTTTCGTTACAATGGTTATTTCGTTTCGTCACTTATTCTTGCATACCAGACAGTACCTAAATGTGAAGTGACTTTGTTTTATAACTAGTTGAATAAGACTATAGGAAATAAGAGTCGGATTTGAGATTAGTTTTTAACTATCTTGGTCTTAAGATGTCCCCTCTTTTTTAATATTTATAATAATTTATTATATGTTTATAAAAATAAAATATATAAAAAGTAAAATGACTTGGGCCAAACCGAGCTAGTGTGGCTCGTTACAAACTAAGCTAACCTAAGCTTGCTTACTAACCTAGTCGAATTAGCTTGGTTCAATTTTAAAGCAAATCATATTAAACGAGCATCGAATCGTGAGCTTTTAGGACAACCCTAACTAAAATCAACTTTAAACCTTTTTAAAATAAATAGACATGTAAAGTTAATGATAATACATTCACATTTAAGAAGGCTATGTGTGCGACTTTTTTCAAGTGTATGTTATTTCATAAATAGTTGATGGTGTTAAATTAAAACGTAAAACATCTTATGTGTAAAAAAGATATCCACCTTAATATATTTGTGTATTTATAATGATACTTCATCAAATTTTGAGTTAAGTCAAAAATTTTATTAACAATAAGTTGGGTTTTTTAAGGAATGGTGACGGACTTTGTTACTAGTGTTGTTTGCGTTAGTAGGAGTGAGTATTTTGCCATTGGGTTAACCCATGTGATCAGGCTTTTATTGATCGTCTAAAAAAATTTATTGAAGTTAAAAGCCATTTATCTACTAGAATTTACATGTATTTTCAAGTAATTTCAAAAATTATTTTAGATATAAAACCAATGTTTAGTTTTTTTATATAAAAAAGTATGCTGGTTTTACAGTATTAACTAATTATTAATTATTAACTAGTGATAATTGGCAAAATTAACATTTTGCCCTTCATTCACACACTGTTCCCTAACATGTTTTCGAGTAATTTAATAAACAACTGTATATGGGGCAATTAAAAAAATAAACATTTTACCACTCCAATAAGCCAAAATAAACATACCTAGAGTCTAAAAAATAGAGACGAGCGTATCCTACAGACTCTTTATCTAAGGTCTAACCAACAGACTTCATCTATTATGTTTAGACTCGAACTCTCTGAATCTAATCTCTAAACTTTAGACGCGAACTCCACTTCGCGTCATCTCTTTAGACGCGAACCCCACTTCACGTCATTTTTTTAGACACCAAGTATTGTACATGGCTTATATTTAGACTTAAATGGACAAGCGGATGAGAGGATTCTATGTTTAGACGTCAGTAATTGTTGCGTCTAGGGTTTAGACACCAAGTTTTACGCGTCTAAAGTGATTACGTCTAATGTATGCATCCAAACAAATGTAGATAGAGTCTATGGCTTACAGCTTTACATATTGCGTCTAAAGTTATAGCCTCGTCCCTATTGTTTAGACTTCATGTATGTTTATTTTGGCTTATGAAAGTGCTCAAATGTTTATTTTCATAATTTTCCCTATGAACAATCCTTCTCACATAAATCGAAGTTAGTTGGGTCTCTCTATTTTAAGAAGATTTTTGAAAAAAGACACCGGACAACACTTCAAGGATTATGATCTGTAGTCCATTGTTTGCATAATTGCATTGATTACATAGCTGGTATTATATATGACCATATGAGGCCCAATTCTAAAACCAACACCCAAGACAAGGAGTATGCTTGGGTGTTTGGGTTTGGGTTTGCGGGTTTCGGGTCGGTGAGTTGGATTGTTTACACTCAAACTTAGCCAATATACCAACTCTAATAAAGACATACTTAAAGTCTTGTAAACCTCAAATGACATGTTTAACCCATTAATCTAAACATGTCAAATGGGTTAATGAATAGGCGGGTAGTAAGCAAGTTGTAAATATGTTAATTGGGTTAGTGTGTCATTATAAATGGGGTAAACATGTTGTAAACAAGTTGGCAGATTGACTTGTTTAATTAATCTACAGTTAAGCATGTCAACCTGTACACCATGTTAGATGTTCTAACAACCCAAAACTTTAATTATTCTCGTATCGTGTTTGACCTCTTGTCGAAAATTGCCACCCATAGACTCATAGAGTAACCCATATGAATTCACTTTCTTCTTAAGCCAACTTAGGAATGGATTGTGCCCAAACAAAGTCTCCTCTAAGGTTTGGGCTCTCATCGAGTATTCAAGACCAGGTCAAGAATAGGGGTACCAATGTACCATACTACCATAAACATAAACATACACATGCCCATATAGTTAGTTTTAACTTTAAGCTGTGACATGATCCAGTAGCGGTCCAGATGATCGCAACCTTTTTAGTGCAATAACATACTTAAAACACCACAATTCAAAGACTGACACGACGTTCGACTCATTAAAAACCGAAAAGGCTTCTAACTGATAACTTATAACATAATAATGTGTAGATGGATATTACTCATCATTACCTCACTGCACCAAAGCCATGAAACTACTCGAGCCATCCGTCCACCATGTCCATAATCTCAGACGGGCTAAACGGGATATCATCTTCTGGGATATCACCAAGAAAAGGACCAAGATCAGCCAGGTCCCCAAAATACGCTGACCCAGCGGCTGAAGCTCCAGCGTCCAGGTTTCTTTTCCTCACCGAGATTTCCATAAAGTTGTTTGTAGTAAAGGAGACTTCAGCGGTCCACCAGGCCACCGGGCTGGGCAAGTAGAAGGAAATGCCCCATGGTTCAGTTGGGCATAGTTGGACCCGGTTTCTCTTATTTCCAGTAAGAGGTGTATCTGCATATATTGATGCAGGAGTGATCTGTCCTTCAATTGTCACCTCACTGTTGTGATTCACAGTCCACTCCACATAATCTGATGCAGTTATAATTAAAAAAAAATCCACTATGAGTGAGTCGTTGTGTGTTATGTTTTATCGCTCATGGGTCAAATTGGTAAAAGGAGAAAACCGGAAAGTCATCAAAATTGTTTTGTGATGAGAATCTGAGATAATATATGTATAAGAATAGGCCAACTAAGTATGCAAAAGATTGCGCTAAAGCCAATATATCAAACCAACTTTAAAGACCAGGGGCGGACCTAGTGTATAACTAGGTTCCGCGTCCGTTGCTGCTCAACTTCGTGCGCGTAGTGGAAAATTAGTGGAAAATTTGTTTTTTTTTACGAAATTTGGAAAACGTTGCTACTAAAATGAAAAAAATGAAAAACGTTACTACTGAAATTCATTTCTAGATACTTCTATTCATGACGATTAAGGGAAACTAAATCTTTTCGGAGAATTAAATTAACTATAAACGACACCTATCATTAAAGCTCTTGTAACGTCTGGAGTTGTAAAATGACGAAAACCTTCCTGTAATCTACTCATATACCTTTGTCAAGCCATCTGAAATGATTCTTTTGAGTAGATTATGAGGCATTATGTCATTTTATTGTTATCTTGACAAATGACAAGTCTTTTGTGGAAATTGAAAACGCGAAACCAAATTGATACTGTGACGTTTAAAATTGTTTTTATTCGGGTGACTACTTGAACTTGACTGCACAAAATATCCATAGCCAATTTTTTTTCAAACAATGTTTTGGGTCAGCTAATTTTATTTTTTCAAAACAAGCCAACACAACCCCCCCCCCCCCCCCCCCCCCTCTTGTGTCACTTAATCATGAGATTTTGATGCATGTAAACCTTTTTTTATTAGATTTATAAATATAGAAAATGAGACTTACTGTCGCTAAACTGAGCTTGAGGCAACTCGATTAGAACCATGTAGTGATAATCACTAGCAGTTAGCTCAACTACATTTGCAAGTGGACGGCCTACTGCATTTGCCGCAGCTCCACGCAGCTGCACATCAGGTTTTGGTAATGGAACATAATGTTCCAAAAAATATCCCACTCCCAATCCCAATTCGTGCCCTATCTCCTGCGGAATCTCAGCAGCCATTGCTATAAAATTATAAAAAAATGAAAAGTTATATGGTTATGTTGTCAGGTACTAATAGGATATCCCATATATAGTAAGACAGAATTGGAATCTAGAGTAAATTAATAAAATGGTATCACAGGTCCTGCTGTTTCATCCACACAATACTTCATATCATGCATAATATAAATATCAGATAGTTGATCGATAAAGGGCATACGTCATGCGGATGCATGGTATTTAGCTATTATTATAAAAAAAGAAGCATGTTTGTTTATAGATTGCAAGGTGTGATTATCTTGACACACACTCTCCGGTAAGTGAAATTCTTCTAAACTAAGATACTGTGAGATCCTCACGCGCGTAGTATCTAGCTATTTTTATATAAAAATAGATGATTACGCCGTATGTGTACATAAATACCATACATACTATAATATTGCATAACTGATTACTAAAGGGCATACGTCACACGGATGCATAGTATCTAGCTATTTTTATATAAAAAATAGATGCAGGAAAGTTTATAAATTTAACAGTGTGATTATCTTAGACACGTGCGCTCTTGTCACAAGTGAAGTTCTTCTAAAATAAGAGAATGTGAGATCCTCACACGCTTATATGTACATAAATATCATACATACTATATAATATGACATGCCTGGATCACTAAAGGGCATACGTCACACGGATGCATAATATCTAGTTTTTTTTATATAAAGAAAAGAGAAGTACAGAACTTTATAAATTTAACAGTGTGCATTGACACGCGGTCCTGTCACAAGTGAAGTTCTTCTAAAATAAGATAATGTGAGATCCTCACACGCGCATATTTACATAAATATCATACATACAACAATATTACATATATGCCTGGATCACTAAAGGGCATACGTCACGCGGATGCATCATATCTAGTTTTTTATGTAAAGAAAATAGAAGTGCGGAAGTTTATAAATTTAACAGTGTGCATCTTGACTCATGCGCTCCTGTCACAAGTGAAGTTCTTTTCTAGAATAAGGTAATATGAGATCCTTATGCGCACATATTTACAGCCTAAACAGTATTAAGTCATCTGTTATGTAACTTTCAGCAAATAAGTCATCTGTTATCTAATTAGTGGCATATATGAGAGTTGATCATATATACAATTATCACACATATGTATATGTGTGGAGCACACATTGGTCGAGTCTATTCTAGTTACTTCATAATTAAATCTTAATTTTTTCGATACAGAAAGCTAGTCCTACAGATAAGCACCAGATCCATATGTGGCCTAATCAACAGCATCAAAATCCTCCTATAATCAATACCTGCTTCTCATCTGATTCTTAAAACAGCAAAAAATTACAGATTATTACCACTATTTACATATAAACAATACTCTATGTGTGTGTGTATAAGCAAATAAATTACAAAACAAGCGTGATCTAGAAGAGTCACAATCTGTATTATGCCAAATCGGTGCACAAAATTCGTTAAATGATTTCCAAAAATTGAAGAAATTAACTATAATGCAAAACTCTTGATTTGATACATCTCACATGAAATCTTATATCAATTTTACATCAACTGTTACAATTTCGTATCGAGTAATTGATACTAGAACCTAATCGATTACGGAACACATATATAAATAAACATAATGAACAACTTCAATAATCAACGAACAGTAGTAAAGTAAGTAAGTTACCGATGATTGTGACGAACAGACTCCGGTACGATTAGGATCAAGCAAATCGTTACGATCGAGTAAACGATATATATATTTAACGTAAGAGATGAAAGTTTATATCATGTGATAGGCATGGAGTTAAGGTATGTATGATAGCGTTTGCATGACTTCCACATAGCATAGCAGCATTCACCGCCATGCACCGTCTGTAACAAAAAAGTTTACCGGAATTTGAGGGACCCCTTTTTACGTCAGCATCTTCGTCTTCTTGCACACAAATACCCAAAGACTCATCGCTATTGGTTCAATTTTTCAATTTTCATTTTTCAATTTTCGTATTAAATGTTTAAAACCACGGATGGGAATAAAACCATAATTCGATGGGTATACCTGAAATTTAATTGACGGGTTGGGTAATATGGTATGTGTTATGAATGCATCTTAATGTGGTGACTCTCCACATACAAAACCTCCATCTAGTCATTACCTTTGAATTAATGTTAATTCCCTATAAATAGTGGCTTCATGTAATTATATACACTCAATGAATAAGATGTCTCTATTCTATGTCTCTCTATATCTTCATCTAATCTTTGTTCATAATTCCAATATTATATGTTGGTTACTAATAGGCTGTTGTTTTACAACACGTTATCAGCACGAATTGCTTTTGGATTGAAGCATAGTATCATAAGGTAACTTGACAACCTCTCATACAAAATCAATATTGTAATCCATACAATTTTGGGCTATATTTAGTTTCATTATTCATTCTTTTTATTTTATTTCTCTTAAACATAAGTCATATTATAAATCATACAAAGATTGAAAGATAACTATTCTTGAAAAATGTTTGATGTTGTTTATTGAAAGAAAAATGGTATATTCTCATTTTATATTCTATTTTCATATTTAGCTTTAGATATTAGCAAAGTGATATTGTTTTGCAAAGAAAATTTTATATTAAAGCATGGTGACATGATATAAAGAAAAAAGAAACCCAAGAGGTTTGTTTTATGGATAGTCTTGTGTAATAAAGGATAATTTAATTCATTTTAATATTATATTAAATTTTAATATTAAATTGTCATTTATGAAATAAAACATTTTATATTAATTCTTAAACATTTTGTAAAGAAAGGTTTAACTTGTCATTCGTGTTCCACTAAAAGTTTAGTTGACAGACAAACCTTTACAAAGAATTTTCATATTCATTATATGTTGTTGATTTGTCATTACACTAATATTAGCTATGGCTAAATCATGTTAATCGCATTAAAGATAATTTTGAACCATTTATATTACATGTCTAAAGCAATTGGTGATGTATATCAACTTTAACTAGGACATTAATCAAATCGATTTTGGGCATGATAATCGACCTATTTATCTTGAATTGTGATGTGTTGATGGAGTACGTTGACTTACATAGTAGACTTATTTTATATAATCTTGACAATACATCCATGCATATGATATAGAAAGTTTCATGTATCTTATAAATTCTATTAACATTTCTCATCAAATACATATTGAATACTAATGTTTATAACTACTTAATGATTTTGATGTTTCGTATTCATAACTCATATATTGTGAATGCTATAATATTCATACTTAGGCACTATATATTTGAAATGCATGTGAAGAAAACATTAATTGTGAAAGATTCATTTATAATATGACATTTGAGTTGTCATACTCTCTAAGATTTATTATAAATTTATGGAAGCTTGTAAGAATTTAGAATGATAAATCGTAATGATTCGGTCATATAACTTCTTCTCAATTAGTGTTATGTGATGAGAAGATTATTTACACAAGTTGATTAAAACTGCTTCCATTGTCATATCTCATCTATGCTCTTGAAGTAGCAAGATTATCAAAGAACATATAAGGTTTGAAATGACCACAATATATGAAAGTTGTCGCTCTAATCCATTCCCTGAAGTGAATGCGATGACATAATGATTGGTGTAAAGGTCGTGATCATGTACATAACTCAGGAAACTGTAATGGTGCAACCATGAAAATTACGTTGTTATAATCCGTTCCCTAAAGTGAACGTGACGTTATTGATCGATATAAAGATATGGTTGTACTTCATTCAAATGAAATGTGATGATATAAAGAGTTGTATAAAAGTTGTGATCATATACATAATTAAGAAAATTGTATTGATGACACCATGAAAGTTATGTAGTTATAGTCCATTCCTTGAAGTGAATGTGATGATATAATGACCAATGTAAAGTTCATAATCATGGTAATTGAGGAAATTATTATGATGCTCAAGTAAATGAGATCAAATAAGTTGATATGTGATAATGATCATGCTCGATATAAAAGTCGTGAGCAAAATTGTAAAGATCATCATGTAAATAAGGTCAACATGTTAATATTGAAATTGATCACAAGAAGTTGCACATTAAGGGAGTAATCACACGAGAATAAGATATGGGAAACATGTGTATAACAAGAATGTTTGAAATAGTTATACAATATTCTCTCGTATTTCTTATCGTGTATTAGACAAACACGAGTACAACTAAAGAATATATGATCGTAAACTAGAAGTTTTCGGATCATGAATTACAATAAATTGGCTTGACCGGTTAGACCATTCCGTGTCACTGATGATGTGAAAAATATAGAAGGACCAGAAGATTCTTCATGGTAATTAAACATACAATGTTTGCTCTCAAGGGGAAGATAATTATTTAGCAACTAATATGGGTGTAAATCTCTAATATGGTATGGAAATGATAAAAGGGTATGTGTATCCCAACATGATACCATTTAGTGTCCTAAAATCGATGCATCGTCTAAATGGTTATCAAATTCGCAACCTGAAGTTTGCTTGAAAGTGGCTTAGCTGATAAGATAGCAAGCACATTACTCTAGACTATCATATTAGTTTTGATAAATGTGGTGATCTTGATTCCCATTTTCTTAATGATTATTGAAATACGTGTCAAACTACATGTGACAAATGTTGTTGCTTTTGTTAAAGATGATGGCTAAACGCATATGATTAATTGTGAAGCCAATAATAATGAGAGCAAAGGTTTATATATGTATATGGGAACATGTATTTTTACATGATGTAATATTATTCACATTAAGCCAACAAGTTATTTAACCTTTTCCCCATTATAATTGGTTTTCGGTCAGGAACCAAACTTCCCATCTATTGTTTTGATGTGCAATATATTTTGCAATTGATCCACCACAATGCACAAAAGATGGGACTTCATATGTTGGATAAGAATATATTGATAACTACGTACTTAGAGTCGTTAAAGGTGCGATTTGATTGATTGATTTTTATTTAACAATCAATATTTCCAACATGAGGGGGAGATAAAAAGCAGTTGAAAAAGATGAAATGAATTATCACTTGATCCTCAAATTAATAAGTGTGAACTGAAAGTACAAAGGATAATTCATTTACAAGAATAAATTGATTACCAGATGTATTCACTGACCTAAATATAGTGACTAGCTAAGTCACATGTATCAACTGCTAGTGCTCCAATTGAATTAGTGTCCCAGAAAGGACAACCATACATTGGTGGTAAGTCTATGGCATGCCTGAGGCGTGGTAGACTAGTCGGTTCCAAGAATAAAAATCCTCGAAAATGGAGCAGGTAATGAAAATGGTCGAGTCGAGGTATAGTAAAGGGTCTCTTGAAGAGACATTAGACATGATGGTTCCAAAAGAACCTCAGGTACCTGAAAGTAAAGAGATCTCAGTAAATTATATCATGTCTAGAAATATATGGAATCGAAACAAAATCGACGTCGATGATAATTTTGTATAAATATAGCACTTGAAATAATGAAAATGATGAGGATCATGAACTAAGATTTGCCGATAAATGAAATGTGAAATGATTGGCCAAATATTGAAAGACGCAAGTAAGGCAGAATTGAAATCTCTCATGAACCTAGAATTTTGGACAAATGGTCCATACAACTAAAAGTTATAAAATGTGTTATATATAAATGAGCCTTTGTGCAGGATCATAATGAGAAAAGTGACATTATGAAATATAAGGCACAATTTTTGGCACGAGTTTTTAGTAAAGACTCAAGAAAAATTATGAGGAGAAAATTCTCTTGTGGTTGATGCAACAATGTTGGAATCTGATAATATAAGAGAGAATTGATATGCGTCTAATGAATATTATGATATCTTAAATATATGATAATGAATTTTACATGAAATCCCTGAAGGATTTAAGTTTTCAAAATCATATAAATCAAGTTCTCGAGAACGATGTAACTGTTGTATACAGATTTGGATCCAGACACATTATATATGTTGTATACATTGATAAATTTAAATATAATAGGAACTCATGATAAGTTCCATGAGACAATTTAGCGCTTAAAAGCAATCATCTTAAGGATGTAATTCCTATGAAATAATAGGCATATGGTGATTATAAAGTATGTAAGATGGTACAATACGAAATGGAAGTGAAACAGGTAACGAGTTCTTTGAATATAATATGGAAAACAATATGCTTTATGTGACAAGACTCTTGAAGAGCTCATTAACGTACATTGTTGGTTAGCATGGAAGGGAGTCCATGACTGATTGTAAATGCATTGAGGCATTGGAATTAAAGGGTTGAGAAATATATTATATCAATTTAACAATTTTTATATATGAACTAAAAATACCTTACTCAGACATGGTATAATCAACTTGGTGGTTATCTATGAGGCAAAAGACATGAATATGTTGTACTCGTTCATGTGTTATAAGATATGTTGATCACATTATCATATGTCCTGACGAGATGATATGCACGTTGAGCATTTGTTAACCATATTTTTGTCAAGTTACATCCATAAGATGTTGGGGCATTTTAATATCTGAAGGTCAATCTCTAAGAAAGTTGGAGATTGTCAAAACATTTTGTATAAAGTGAATTATTATTATCATATTCTGAATAAAGATTATCGGTGGATAAGTACCATAGTTAAGTGCAATTGATGCAACATTTCGTGCACATTATACACAACTAGATATATCATTAATTTATGTTAATGTGTTAATAAGATATAGTTTGTTTCCAGTAAGGAGACATTGAAATGATTTAAAATCAAATATTTTGATACTCTCAAGGTATGAAAAATATGAGTTTGTATTTTACTAACCCATAAAAAAGGAGTTGACTAGTCTTTTTGATGCAGGGAATGTAACACTACTAACCTGTAAAAAAGGGGTTTGGTTAGTCTTATTAATGCAGGGAATGTAACACAACACACTCGTTGATTCCATGGCACGCATATACGAGAAGAGTCACTAGAAGTCTCGCATGAAGATCATACATCATTTCTTTGTTTAAAGAATCGTACATAAAGAGATCAAGACCCAATTCATTGGCTACAAAAAGTTTTGAGCAACTTTCATAGAAGATCGACACAGTCATTCGAAAGATACATATTAAAATGAGGGGGAGTATTAGAAGCGGTGCACTATTTTTGCCTTCACTAAGTTTTGTCCCACCGTGTTTTCTTAATAAGGTTTATAACTAGTCAACTCAACTGATCCAGAAGTATCTGTAGGAGTTAATACGCGCTGCACTCTTTTTCCCTTAGCTATGGTTTTTTCCCATTGGGTTTTCCTAGCAAGGTTTTTAACGAGGCAACATCACTAAGCGTATTAAAATAATAATTTATGGTATATTATTTCATGATATGGATAGTCAAGGGGGAGTGTTATGAATGCATCTTAATGTGGTGACTCTCCACATACAAAACCTCCATCTAGTCATTACCTTTGAATTAATGTTAATTCCCTATAAATAGTGGCTTCATGTAATTATATACACTCAATGAATAAGATGTCTCTATTCTATCTCTCTCTATATCTTCATCTAATCTTTGTTCATAATTCCAATATTATATGTTGGTTACTAATAGGCTGTTGTTTTACAACAGTATGAGGTTAGTTTTGAATTTTTATTTTTTACGGATATAGGATTTGGTGATATAGCAGGTATTGGAAGAGTCTAATCGAACCTTACGATCTTAGTTTTCAGGTATTTCATTTTTTGGATTTTGAGGTTGTAATTTTTAGAATTTATGTTATATAATTGTGTCTTTTCTTTATTTTCGTCATTGTGTCATTTTTGCGATTCATTGTGTCTTTTTCTTCTCAGTGTTGTGTTATATTTCGTGATCCATTGTGTTTTTTGTATCCTTCTTACCCTTCTCATTTTTGTTACATTGTGTATCATAACTTGACCATGGTTATTTCAACAAAATAATTTATACCACTGAACCATTTCTTCTTTAGGAAATATTTGATTCATAGTTACCCTATAGATACTCAACGAGTATGTTTAATAAACTAATAGATACATCCGAAATCTATGGGTATACCCGATACTTGATTGGTTTCGTCCCGATTTGGTAATAAAAACCAGGAACTTATCTTTTCCTTGCTCTAAAGCGAACTCATTCGATATTATCCAACCATCAGTTGACAGACATTTTACAAACCCCTTACCAGTCCTTCGTTAAGTTTCAAAATCATACCCTATTCACAATATCGATAACAGTCAACAGGCTAAAAAATAATGAACATTTAAAACTAGGAATTGCCTAACCAAACCTAGCATCCTTCGCTTCTTATTTTCATGCAACAAACCCCTCACAATGGTTCACTCCCCTCGGTTTCATAGCTGGATCAGCAAGAATGCAAGGGTATTAATCACTCAAAGACCAAGTATGCCACTCTGTTATCATAAGCTTGTATGATAATCACACCTCCACCATAACACATAAACAACATACATATCTAAAGGACTTGTGGGCTTTGGCTTTAGGTTAAGATAAGGAATTTTTAACGGATAAAAGTGGCTAAAGAAAACAAACTGTTTGATAATCCTTATTTAAAACTAAAAAGACGTTGGGTAATTTTGACCCGCATCTATCTTATTTGTATTTTCCTCATTTAAAAAAAAAAAAAAAACCTTTTCTTGTGGTTATTTGACCACTTTGTTGGCTTCTTTTTTTATAAACAATATATAAATGCTGGATTTTTCTAAACGACTTTCAAAAATGGTAAACGGTAACTTCGGTTAAACATGTAGGTTAAACAAAATAATGAGATTAAAGCTCAACATTGGCTACTATGTGACGACTTTGTGTGATTGGTGAACAAAATAAAAGGTGTTAAAACAAAATGGGATCCTGCATTGCCTTTATCTTTTATGTGCAAATATATACTCCATAGTCTGTGTGTCTATCATATCACACAAGTTCTGAAACAGAAATAACATAGCCCACACTACAAAAATGAATAAATATATGTGAAAATGATATTTATTTTAGTATGCTCAAAATCTTACCAAGTAGGGTCTGCTCAAAATGTTACCAAGTAGGGAATAAGGTTATCGATGTGAAAGATGCATTTATTATGTCGAAAGCTTGTCAACTCTAGTTAGATATTGCTATCCATTTCTTGAAAAACATTTACTAAAAAAACCTTATCCATATTTCACTCACATACATCAAAAGATAAAAGCCACATACGTGGCTGGCGTCGGGGGACGCCAAAAGTGGTGTCGTTGGCGCCGACGATGCCAAGACCATTTTTCCACCTCTTCAAGACCTCAAATTTGGATTCCTCTCGCCAAAACAGTAAAGATTCATGTATTATGGCTCCAGTAACTCATTTCCTATCCTAAGAAATGTTCCATTGAAGTTTTTGACACTTTTATTTGATCCTCTATCCATCCACGTGCTTCCAAACTCTCATTTGGTTCCCGAAAAGCATCTTTTAACCTCCAAGTGCCTACAAATCAAACCATCCTCAAAATAACTATGTTTTATACCAACAAACAACTAAAAACACATTATTAAGCATGTTAAATTTACGTCAAACCCCTAAGCCATCATTACTGTACCCCCAAAACGGGAACCCGACCAGTCTCAAAAACATGTCATATTCTAGTCATCACCACGATTACTGGACTATCAGGTACGTGATTTACTTATATTCTTGTTTGTGAATTACTTATTCAATAATTGATCAATATAATGGATTAAATTCGTAGCACAATAACCAATGTTAGGGTGTTGAACTTTTTTTAGGCGACCATGTGGTGGACCGGAAAACCGGGTTGTTGAACCGTGATTTTTGGGGGTTGGATCGCATTTTGATTAAAAATTTAATATTTTACCCTGTTTACTTTTATACTATTTACGAAGCAATTTGGTTCTTACATCCGGTCCGAACAGTGGACAGATAAGGAGACTAGTATGACGTCCAGTCCGTTTCTGAAAAAATTGACAATAACTTAGGTTGTAGCCCACTAGGAAGAGGCATAACCTCTTTAGGAAAAGACTAAGGATCAAATCCTGAGCAATGTGTAAATTAGGAGAAAATTAGCTGTTAGAAAAAAAACTAGACGAGTATCACCTAACACCATACGTATCCAAAGAACCAAACGCATACAAATTTTTTAAACTTATCTCATTCACACTCCCGTAACCAAATACCCGTCTACAATATTTCGCTTTGTTGTCAAATTCTGGTTATTCAAATGAATACAAAGCCATAGAAATAAATAAAAATAAATAAAAATTCTAAATCCACATGTCATGAGACAATATCCAATCTAGTGGTCACTGGTCATTCAATATCAGGCTTTCAGCTGAGTCTCATCAGTCATCAGCCATGGCTCCTCTTTCATCTCTGCATTCTCGTCTTCACAATATTCCATCTTCACCTGCTGTTGCTTCTCACCTTACAAGTATATTTACACACACACACACACTATTATTTAAACTTACTATATATTATCATGCCCAGTTTCATTAATATCTATGTGTGTGTTAATTTCCTGATAATTTTGCCTTTGATTTCTTCAGGATTCAAGAAACCCCATCATCAAAATCTCATCTTTTGCAAGACCAATCAACAAGTTCAAGATCCATGGTTTGATAAATGCCACAATCAAGTTTCCACTTTTTTCTGCATTTAGTTTTTATTATGGGTTTAATTAATATTAAGATTATTGTTTTGTTGGGTTTCTTTGATTTCAGTTTGACTGTTGAAGATGGTTCTTTAAAAGTTCAAAGAAGAGAGCTTTTGATGCACACTGTGTGTGGTTCATTGTTTGCACCTGCAATGGTTCCACTTGCATTTGCAGAAGAAGGTAAAGCCTTATTGAAATTTAATATTTAATATTTAACATTTAATATTCAATATGAAAATAAACTTTGTTACACAATAAAAGGGCAAATTTTATGCGGGACGGCGGGTAAACGGGCAACAAGCTGCGCAGCAACCCCTTTTGTGTCTCGCCCGGGTGGGCAGGGTTTTACGTTTATAGTAGATTAGGGTTTGCCATTCAGAAAGGGGTGGCAACGCAGCTTGTTGCCCCTGCCCGCTATCTTGATGTAATTTTGTCAGTCATGTAATGAAAATTTGATTTCCGTTTAAAAAAAAATTAATAGATATTTAAATGGAAAATCTTTATTGTTTTACCATTTATATTCTTTTGAAAATGTTTGTGGTTTCATTAGTTGCTCCAGAGGGTTACAAAATCTACACTGATGAAGTGAACAAGTTCAAGATAATGATTCCTCAAGGTGAATATTAATTGCATTGATAATTTTATATTGTATTCTTCATGACAAAGATTGTGTCGAAAATATTTGTAACGATATAGAATGATGAAAACCATGTGCGTTATTAAAAAAAGATCGACTATAAATAGGCGTACAACGATACAATTGAAAGGAAAAGGAAATTTATTGGCAACATTAGTCAAAACATGAGTGGTGATGGCAAAAGATAAAGATAAAGATAAAAACGGGCTATAAATGGAGAATAAAGGAAATACATTTCGGATGCTTGTAGTCAAGGTCGGACGTAGTTAATAACTAGGTGCCGCATCCGTTGCTGCTCAACTTTGCGCGCGTAGTGGAAAAATAGTGAAAATTTTGGTTTTTTTTTTTTTACGAAATTCGGAAAACGTTGCTACTAAAATGAAAAACGTTACTACTGAAATTCATATCTAGAGCCGCCACTGCTTGTAGTGTATATCTAGAAGTCCCTAAACTTCATGATATGAGTTTTAGTTGTTTTGTCTAAAGATGGGAACCAAGTACTTTTAACTTTAAGGGGAATGGTTTATCTGCATTTCGCTAAAAAAGTTTCGATAAGCAATCCTAATTCAAAAATACCCTTGAAGCCATTTATTAATGTATATTTGTATAAGAATGCAAAAGACAGGTAAAAACAATTTTCATAATCAATTCCAATTCCCAAACACCCTTTAGATTGGCAAATAGGAGGAGGAGATGGCAATGGATTCAAGTCAGTTACTGCATTCTTCCCTGCAGAAGCTTCTAATTCAAGTGGTAAATATTACTTCTTTTACCATCACTTATTTTGTTAATTGTTTAAAATTTATAAAGTTTTTGGATGCTATTTCTCAGTCAGTTTAGTGATCACGGGGCTTGGTGCGGATTTTACTAAGTTAGAATCTTTTGGCAAGGTCGATGCTTTTGCGGAGAACTTGGTATGTTTATAATTTTTTAGATTTTACAAAGTTAGAATTTTTTATATATATAATTAAGCAGTTGTAATATAATTACAGAAAATATACTATTACAATAATAATCTGCATTTTTTAAATAATGCTTTTGTCAACTTTTCAACCTATGTGACCCATTTGACTTGTTCCCTTAGTTAAGTTATTAGGTTTGACCTGATTGTTTGAGGTAAACATGGCCCAAATTGACCCATTTATGGATAAATGAACTGAAAGTGTCACTTTAATTACAAGGTTAGCGGATTGGACAGAAGTTGGCAAAGACCTCCTGGTGTTACAGCTAAACTCGTCGACAGTAAAGCCACCAAAGGTATTCAAATATAAATTTTACTTTTTAAGACAGGATTAGTGCAAATTGGGCATTTGGTCTAGTGGTATGATTCTCGCTTAGGGTGCGAGAGGTCCCGAGTTCAATTCTCGGAATGCCCCTTTATTTTTGCCGGTCAAAAAACGATCGTTTCACATGAAGTCAAAGTTCAAACAGCTAGTGCACCACTGCAATATATATATAGAAAACCTTAGTATGACACCACTGACATCATGGCCCTTTATTTTTGCCGGTCAAAAAACGATCGTTTCACATGAAGTCAACGTTCAAACAGCTAGTGCACCACTGCAATATATATATATAGAAAACCTTAGTATGACACAACTGACATCATGGAAAAGTACAAGTACCGGTTTTTAGGAAAGTTGGAAGTGTTTTGACTTTTGAGTAGATAGATATATGCAAAATTACGTATTTATTCGTAACTAAAATCAACTGATTATCTGATCCTAATCCTGATTCTGTTTCTGATCAGGTATGTACTACATAGAGTACACACTCCAGAATCCCGGGGAAAGCGAAAGACATCTATATTCTGTTTTGGGTATAGCTAACAATGGTTGGTACAACAGATTATATACTCTCACAGGACAGGTGGGTGATGATGTATTTTTTATGATCATTTTATAAATTAATGTGCTTTTTTGGTTCTTTATGGTAATTTGAACACCATGATTTCTTATTTCTTTCAGTACATAGATGAAGAAACAGAAAAATACCGTTCAAAGATCGAAAAGGTATGCTGAATGGATTTATATTTGTTGCAGCCTGCGAGTATATATTCTGTATAAAAAAAGTCAACTCTTTGAATTTTGACTTTAAGTGTTTGTTGACTCAGTTTACTTTGTTTTACTGGTTTTCAACTTCTAAACACAATAAACAGAAAAGAAGTAATAAAAAAACAATCCAAACACCCCCTTAATGCATACTATTTTAAAAAATAAATAAAAGGAGTTTGTGGATGCGCCTGCTAAAAATGACCTGTTTCAACCCGGTTTTACTCATTATCCAACCAATGTGTATATATAGATCTCGTCAAAGCGTTTGAACATGATTAACTTTTTGTTATTTTCTTGTTCAATTCAGGCTGTTGCATCATTCAAATTAGTCTGAGAAGTATACATATTTGCAAGCATCACATCATGCATAATAGCAATTACTTTAGATCCAGAATCCAGGTATTTTCTTTAAATCCTGCTGTTCTTTTTAAATCACCTGCTAATTTAACCCGCTGTCGTATTGCAGGGACCGGTTGTGTGTAACATATATTGTCACAAGATAAGAAGAATAAATATGATATTCTGAATTTTTGAACAAGAAGTTGCATTGTATCTACACTAAATTAAAGTTTTTGTATCTTAAGAAGTTCCTAGAAATGAAGGGGATAACAAGATGAAGAACACTATTGTACAAGTGAAGTCAGATAATTCAATTTTGACTGTTTGTTCCAAATTGTCTCATACTTGTTCCATTGTTTTTTTGTGAAACAAAAGAGTTAGCTGATCAGCATACAACTGATTCTGCATTTGTTTTAGTTGCTGCCATTCTCTCTCCATTTGTAGTTCAAGCTCCTCAAAATGAACAAGCTTATCATGGATATCCTTGGCCTATAAATCCACAAAAAAAAAAAATAATAATAATAATAGTTTGATACCAAAATTATTGTGAAATCATTAGAAGTGTGTTCCGATAGTGATTAAGACATGAGTGATAATGATCAGTTTTAGGCGGCTTTGACGGAAATTCTGGGCTGAACCGCTAACTACGATGTCAGGGAAAGACAAACCAAACCAAGCGGGTTGGAAGGGCTGGCCAGACCAGTGGGTTTGGTTTTGGCTGTTTGAGTTAATATCTTTTCACAATAATTAGTTTGTAATGAAAATATTAAAATGATAAAGATGATTTATGCCTATAATACATATATAAAACGACATATTCCAAACATGAAAAAATATATATAACTAATGAAAGTTAAACAGTAGGTTCGGGTTAAATGGCCAGTTCCCAGTTCTGAATCAGAACGACCCATTAAGCTGGTAAACCCCAAAAACCAAACATTTGAATTCAAACTAGCCAACTTGCTTCGGGTTGGCTATGTGCTACTAAATAATCAACCATAACAAAACTGGGTTGTAGAAGATAGTATATAGTTATATAAACAAATAACTAAGTGTGATGAAATTCGGTTATTATAGGAATTAATAAATAAAATGAAAAATATATAACGTTTTTTGAGGAAAGAAAAATATTTTATACAATGATAGGATTTTTTATAAGTTTTGAAAAAGAGAATATACATGACTTTAAGTTACATGTAGAAAATCAATTTTGTTGTAGAAGATATGATAAGCTATCCAAAACTGATTAATTAACCCCCAAGTAATTAGCAACATCTATTTATCCAAAAATAAATAACAAACAAGATAGTACCTGCACTTCAACAATATCTGATATAGTTCTCTCCAACTCCTGTTCCTCCTTCTCAAGCTGCAATTTTGCCTCAAGATAAACTCCTTCATATGAATTTGCATTGCTCTTACCGTTTGTTGCTACAGAATCTGCGCTTAAACAAAATAACATGATTAAATTGAATAGTTATATCGACTAAAATGCAAAAAAGAAAAACAAAACAAAAAACATGACGCCATGCCTAATACGAAATTTGATTATCCGAAGGTAACGAAAACTGCAATGAGTATGTGATACAGCTGATACTTATGGGATACACCAATTATAACCTATAACTCTATACAACCTGCACTCTAGAATTAAAAATGAATTTTACCACTTCCACCCTATAAAAATGGCAATATTAAAAAAGAAGTAAACAGGATATATATATAGAGATTTCTTGATTTGATACAGTCTAACAAGTTTTTAGTATTTATTTAATATCAAAGTAGAAATTTTATGGATGCGGTGCAACTTTTATGGTCAAATTGCTGACTTTTAAATTTATAAGTCAACAATCAGTCTAAGAAGCAAGAATTTCACTATTTCTATTACTAAGTTGGATTCTGAATATGATTTGTTAGCTGCAAAGTGCAACATCTGCATAATTTAGTCATTAGTGAATATAGTTCAGAACAACTGCAGAGTAATATCATCAAAGAAGACCACTATAACTCTATAAGTGCAACACAAAAGTCTAATGGACCCAAGCTAGTGTTTATAAAAACACAAACATCAAACGAAAATTTAAAAGTACCATGATTGCTCTCAGAATGGGCAGAGGATTCGAGAACTTCTTTATTTGTTTCGTTGCTGACGTCGGTCAAAGCCTTTACAGCTGCTTCAGCAGCTCTTTCTGCAACCTCTACACCCACCAGTGTTGAGAGGAAAGCAGCCTACAATATTAAAAGTCCAAACGGTCAAACTAAATTGTAACATCAATTTCGGTCAATTTATAAAGGGGATACACGTAAACAAATTAAGAAGGAAAGAAATTTAGTGGTGTTCATATATGTATTTTCAAAAGGTGGTTACGTAATTTTGAAGAATCAGAATCAAATAAATGATGACCAACTGCAAACTGTGATTATTTAAGAAAGGAATTTTTAAGGGTACATGCTAACAAGTATATACTAAATACATATTTCCATTAATGACTAATATACTACCAAATTTCCCCTTACCTTATTCACCAAGCACTTTACAAATTCAATATTGCTAGTTTTGCTCCAAAAATTTCCAATTCTTTACTTTAAAAAAAGCTAAACTTTATTATAAGTAGACTATTGGGTATTTGAATAAAAAAATGTATAAAATCTTTATAATTAATCTCTTCAAATTTTGAATTTAATTTTATAGGTGAAAATAAGTTAGGAACATTGAATCTGTAAGAGATGCGGAAAATATGACGAAAAAGAAACTAATGATCAAATAATAACTTCCAAAATCAGAGAATCAATATTAAACTAGATTATCTGATAATTAATTTCGATTGTAACAATCAGAAAACCGTATATTTGATCATTAGTTTCGAGTGTAACAATCAGAAAATCATAATATTTTATCATGAGTTTTGAGTGTAAAAATAAGATAATCACATACTACACCGCAAAGTAATGATCAAAATTAAACTTTTAAAATGCACATTCAAACAACACGTTAGGATAGGCCTGTCCATGGGTCGGACTGGCTAAAGATCTGACCTGACCTGTTACCCGAATTTGAATAATGATCTGACCCACGACCCTTGATTTAATTTTTTGCTATTAACAGCTAAAGGTAATGAATGAAATAATAACAAAAAAAAAAAATCAAGAAGCAAATGAAATCTTTACCTGAGCCAAGATCGGGTTGCTTGCATCATCAAATGGTGTGGGTCGCATCCTTTTGCTCGGATTTGATTCGTTATCAAGCTGATCTGTACCGTTATGGACTTTTTCCTCAGGGTCAACTGAATCGGGAGGCCCAATATATTGCTCTCCAAAAGGAAGCTTGATAAAACGGTCTATGCATTCTTTTTCACTTCTACCAACAACATGCTCAGATACCTTTTTCCAGTCATCACCAAAGTGCATAACTGCTTCTAGAAGGTGCAAAGTTTCTTTTTCGGTCCAATCGGCTTTTACATCTTCACTAATTTCCACTCGTTTAAAATCTGCAGAGTTAACTCCAGCTCGAACGTAACACCTTGCACAAAATGTTGTATCTTTCTGTTGGGAAAAAATGTGGTAAAATTAGAGGTGGGTAGATGGGCAGGTTGGGTGGTTGGGTATTGACTCAACGTGGGTTTGGATCGGAAAGGGCATGGCAAGAAAATTCTTTTGTGATTGTTTAAGATTTGTGTTAATTATGATTATAGAAATGTCATTAATAATAATATAGATTTTAGAACAAAATTATTGAGGTCGTATGCATTAAAAGTAGACTTTGGGTGATTTTCACCCCACTTGATCCATTTGAAATACTCTTGTTTTAGCTACATCTTACTTTTTGGATCCATTTGAGATATAATACAATTCAAATTCATCCATGATTCCATTAATGAGTTTTAAAAAAGGATGGATAAATAGGTTGTTTTATTTAGCCAGGTATGAAATTGAATATTTGACGTTTAATCACAAACAGAATATGTTTATCCAAACAATTAAAAAAAAACTATTTTGATGTTAAGTTGCAATAATTGGAAAATCAGAAAAGTCATCTTCATTCTAACATAACAATAATCCTACATCATGTGATTAACATACCTTAATGTTAGAAAAACATGCAATGGTGCAAGGCAAATTGCAGCTACTGCAAAATTTCTTCTTTGCAACACTAGCATCACCAACCATACTAGCGCCACCTGGATCACTATTCGGCTGTGACGCTGCAGTAACATTTTTACTTTCTTTATCTTCCCATTTTAACTGAGCCTTTGTCAACGGTGAACCAAAGTAATTAATCAAACCCCATGATTCCAAGAAATCAAAAACCTTCCGAACGGACCCCACATCTCCAATTATAGATTTCCGGGCTTCAGTGAACGTAATTTTTGGCGTGGGGTTTTCTTTAGATGGAGGGTTCTCTTTGATACCGTCTCTGAATCTTTTAACTATTGCATTTCTGTAGTATTTATAAACTTTTGGGGTTTTAGATGGTGACTTCCCGTCAAAAAATTCTGGCAGAAATCGCTCCTCACATTCATGAATGTTGTTCCAAGAAAACCATCCTAAAACACAAGATAACTCAGGTAAGTATAATAAAATTATTAGGCAGCTTCCTAGTTTCCAAATTCCAATCACCTAACCACTTGAGGTGGCCATTTAGACCCATTTACTTATAAACGAGCAAATTTGGCTTGTGTTTTTATCTTAAAAGGATTAAATGCGTTGAACCACTTTGAATGCGTCAAAAGTCACCAAATTAAGGAAAGGTTAAACGGGTTGAACAAATAAAAAAATCATCAATAGTCGTTTCTAAGCATATAACTATCACTAAAAAGGGAGTTTGCCGTTTGCGGGTCAACTCAAACGTCTAAGAAATTACTCATTTCAACTAGAACCCGATTAAACAGTCATCCAACCCGCCCATTTTGCCACCTTTACCAAAATAAACCCATAAACCGCCAAGTAACAACACGTTGGCAAAAACATAACAAGAGAACGTTATACCCAGCCCGAGAAAACACCTCACCGGTTTTTAGCAAGTTAATCAAAGTTTCAAATGAACAGTTGCAGCCTTGCAGGTTAAGTGCTATATCAACATATCTTTCATCATCTCAAACACAAGACTTTCTAATTGCAATCCATATCAAAATTCAAGGTCAAAATTAACATGTTTGAAATCAAAAGTCACAAACCTTTTCTTCAAATTCATCTTGTAAATTTATTTGATCAAATAAACTAAGGAAAAAAGTTTTTTTTTTTTTCGCTCTATAAATATTGTTAAGAGACCTCTGGTGTGAAAAAAGTTTGTGACGCCGAACTGGACGTTCCAAATATTTTAATTTCGCGTTATGTTTCACTTTCAATCTTAAATCGCATAATAATAATAATAATAATAATAATAATAATAATAATAATAATAATAATAATAATAAAACAATTTTAAAAAAATAATAATTTCGCGTTATGTTTCAATTTCAATCTTAAATCACATAATAATGATAATAATACAATTTAAAAAAAAAAACTAATTTCCCAAAAAATAAAAATAAAAAATTTAATTAAAAAAAAAATAAAAAAAAAACAACAAGCACCACAAAGCCCATTAAACCATTAAACCTAGGGTTTTACATCCACAAACATTACAATACACAAAATAATATCATAAACTTACTAGAATAGCTAGGAACAAGAATAACATCAGAGTCAGGCACCGAATTAGCTTCCTTATGCCGTGAATTGACGGCGGCAGGATTCGGAACCTTGGAATCAACGGTGGGAACAGGATTAGGAGATGAATCGGACGGTTGAACGTTTAGGGTTTCGGTCGTGTGGGTAGGTGGTTCAGGTGTGGGTTTTGACGGTGGTGGTTGGTGGTTGACGGAGGTGTCACCACCGCCGGAGTTGGTGGCCATTGGTCTATTACCGCCGGTAGTCGGAGACAAAGAATATTATTATTATTAATATTATTATTATTGTTATTATTGTTAGGGTTTGTTTTTTAACGGTTTTAAACGGGTGGGTTGTTATTAGATATGGCCTATGGGGATGATGTTATAACAAGATTTTGTTTACTCCGTTAGTTTATTTATTAGATTATGGGTAGTGTTTTGATAAATGATCAAGTTATAAGGGTTAGTTTTGCCAAAACTTAAGAGTGAGTGAAGATGTGGAATGATAAAGTGATAAACGGTAGAGGTATGCTAGGGGTGAGCATACAAAACCGAAACCGAATTATGGTTAAAATATGGCCAAACCATAATCATTCGGTTATGGTTATGGTTATGGCTTTCTATTCTTCCATAACTGAATTCGAACCGAAAGTTATATATTTATGTGTTTTTCATGTATATCCTTGCATTTGAAACATATTTTCATGTATTTTGTGCATTTTTCATGTATATCTTATGTATTTAAAACATCTTTTATGTATTTCCTACGTATTTCATGCATTTTTCATGTGTTATCGTGTATTTGTATTCTTGAAAAAGGTTAAAAACATTTGACTAACTATTTTAAGTTTATAATTTTGCATAAGTTTTATTTTTGATAATTAACTTAACATAACCGAAACCGAACTGATAACCGACATATTAACCGAATTAACCGAACCGACTTTTACTCACCCCTTGGTTAGTTTTGGGCTCAAAGCGAATCAAAAAATGAAATTTGGGTTTTTAAAAATCGTTTGGTTTTGAGTTTTGGGCATCACGATGGTTTGATTTTGTTTTTTCGTTTTTGCCATTGGGCTTGAAACAATTTCGGATGGCCTACTGCTTTAGTGGCAGAGTGCTTTGCCTATTGCCCTCCACAAAACAATAAATTCTTACGAGGGTGTAAGGTTAGGTGACATTCAAACCAAAGCACTCTCAGGGAACCCTTTTGATAAATTCAAATACTTCGAGAGTAGCCGAGTTGTTAAATACCGATTCCGGAAAAAACCCGGTAACCCACCCACCCGTAGGCTCGACGATGAAATTACCGGTAAAATCCGCCTGGCTCAAGAATCGAACCCAAGATCCCCTGGATCTTATATCATTACACACCATTGTTTCTACCATTGCACTGCAATGGTATTGACGGTTAGGTGACATTACATGTGTAAAAACTGTTGTTAAAACTTTAAATAAATACTTAAAAACAAAACTGACTAGTACACTGTACAAGTATCATTTACAAAACCCGCAATGCAATACATAGGTACAAAATATCTAGCATAAATTCATGTTACATCAATTTGGATTACATCACTAATAATAAAATATATAACAATAAATTCTTATTGCAAAATTTACGTAAAGCCCATTATTAGTTAAGGTTTTTATGGCTATCTCCTATTTATAGGGGTTCAAAGTTAACGAAATGATCATCGAATCATGAGATTCATACACACTTTTATATAGCATCAGAGCTTTCATGTCTACTTGCAAGTTATTTCGATACTGACAGCTCCCCTCTTTTAAATTGAATGTTATATCACAGTTTGGCAAATGATTTTCAGGACCTCGCACTAACTAGAACATATATCTTTTATGTAAAACAGCAAGTGTGCGTATTCATGCATGCCTCTAGAGAACCACACTTGGCATTCTTGAAGCGTATTCTTTGATATATACATGGTGCACTAGACCATGGTTTTCGCTTTACCTTGTCTCCAGACCACACGTTGAGTGTCTATTCAGATGCCGACTGGGGTGGTGTCCAGATTCTAGATACTCCACATCCAACTATTGCACGTTCCTAGAGGATCATCTCAACTCGTGATCATCCAAGAGGCAACAAGTTGTATCCCGTTCACGTGTAGAGGCTAAATATTGCGAGGTGGCTAACGTTATCGCAAAAGCTTTATGGTTACGCAACTTGTTACTTGAGTTGCACTTTCCTTTACGGAAAGTCACCTTATTGTTTTGTGACAACTTATTGGCGGTTTACTTATCACACAATTCAGTACGTTAAAATCGATATCCACTTTGTTCAAGAGAAAATTTGTGATGGTCACATCCAAGTGCTACACATTCCAGCATCGTTACATTATGCAAACATATTCACAAAAGGCCTCCTACGTCAATGTCGACTCTTTAAGAACTTCGTTTGGATCCAATTGGAGTGTACGTCTTGCTCCCGCTTGAACCGCAACGGCTAATAACCATTCTACTTGTTAATATTATATAGTTGTATACCTTAACCCATATGTAAAGCTGGTTATGTAGTTGATGGAACAAGTGAAAATACCACAGGAATAACTTCAAAATGCAATGATAACACAAATATGCAAGAATTCCAGTTTCTTTTTTTTTCCCTAATACTAGAAGATCCTGGACTTTCACCCTTTGAAAACCAGGATCTATTTTGTTATAAATACAAACCAAAAACAAAAAGAAGACCTGAATACGATAAATACAAAGGACCGTTGACTTTGACCAATGTATATATGCAAACCGAAAACGACATGTTTGTTAAACTAACAAGAATGGTGAATGCTGATTCAAATGCATGATGCCGGAAACCTATTCCAGCTTTGGGTGGCGATTTCTTTGACCCTCAAAGACACTGGTGGAGTGAGAGAGGGACAACAGAGTCAATTCACATCATGGGATTTCCCAAACCATGATGGCTCTGGTAAAAAATGACCTGCATAACAAAAAACATTAACCAAATTTGCTTTAGGAAAACACGAAACAGCAAGAAACAATAATAATAATAATAATAATAATAATAATAATTTATATTTGGTCGATTTTGGTTGTAATTTATATCATATGGGTACATTACATATAAAGAGAACAGGTTAAACAAGGTTAAACGTCTGCGAAAGTCTAACTTCTAAATTTATTCATATAAAAAATCCAGATCATGTGGTGGCGTTGATAGCCAAAAGACAAGGGGTTACATGCACCAATCGGGCTTGTCCCAATTGCGAAGTGTTATGTGTCTTATGTCCAATGCCTGATACAAAACCACTATTGAGCCGGGGGTCTCACTGGAAGCGGCCTCTCTATTCCCACGGGGTAGAGGTAAGGTTGTCTACATCTTACCCTCCTCAGACCCTACCTTAGCTTTGCTATTGGTGAGATTAACTGAGTATGATTATGATGATGATGATGAAAAAATCCAGATCATCATTGTAGCTATATTATTTTTATGAACATATTTAAAACCTTACATAGTAAGAAATAATAATAATAATAATAATAATAATAATAAATAGGGACAAAAATTGTTTGCGGGTCAACCCAACATGGCCTGGCCCGGACTGTCATTTTGTCGCCACCTCTACTTCAGTAATTCATTCAAACAAAAACAAAAAAGCTGATTTTTTTTTTTTGTGGATGTTGGGGTCCCATGCCCATGTGCAGATGCCAAAGAGCCACAAAAACCTTAAAAATACGCGATGTAGAAACGCCCACCCCCACCACTACCCCGCTAGTCCTACCCCCACCATCAGTAATCATATTCAACAAAGGCCACTCATGTGAGAATAGCCCTACCAGTAACAATGGCTGTAAAGATCACCAAAGAATCTAATATATCTTTTATTCAAGATCTTGTTGTCTCTGATTGGATCACCGATTATTAAACCAAGCACCAGTTTCTAGTATATCTGTTAAAGAAGTGGCAAAAATAGGCAGGTAGGTCCAGTAGGGTAATGGGTAAAAAAAGGTAGCCTTTTAATACCGGTCCAAACGGGTCGAGCAGGCCCGTCAACATATTTTACAATCTTAATAGATAATCAATGCGTTGCCGTTAATAAGATCACAAAATAATATTTTCAACACTTGAAATGACAATCACATTTGTTTGGTAAGGCTATGTTGGGATGTCTTTTGAGTTTGACCTGGTCTTAGAGGATGCTTGGACGTGCGTTTAATTTCATTATTCGAAAAATATACAGTTTCGAAAACTTACTATTGCAATAAATGAAAGACTGCTTTCCTATTGCTAGCTTACATAAACTGATAAATGATTATCTTATATCTTATTCTGATTCTAAAAGTTGCACCAATCACTTTCAAGAAGCACATTCACAAACCCCATTAAAAAGCTTGCAACTTATCTTTCCAAAAAGCAAACCCACGTGTTTCCAATAAGTTTCGAGGAAATTATCTCACACCAAAAGGAATAGAGGTCCTGCCTATGATATTATTATTTTGGCTTTCTAATGGTGTTAATTGACATCAGTTCTTTACATCTTGTAGTTGTATCCAAAGTTTAAAAGAACGGAAACGAGCCTCGAGGCGAACCAAGGCGTAAGCTCGAGGCGCAGTCAAAATAAATATAAAAATTATGTGTCTAAAAAATAAAATACTCGACCTAGAAAAGTCTAAAACATCAAAAACACACATCAAAAATAAAATAATTGACCCAAAAAGTCTAAAACACCAAAAAAACACATAAAAAACACCCGAGGCGCAACTGAGGCACACATTTTCTTAGCGCCTCAGCCCTTAGAGGCGTATGTACAATCTAAACCCCATGAGGCGCACCTCAGACTCGTTTTCATCGAGTTTCTCCTCGAGGCGTACGCCTCACCCGTTTTTTTAAACCATGGTTGTATCTCGACAAAAATGTTATATCATGGATAAACAAGGCCTCTTCGTTTTCGATGAATGCAAAAGTTTTAAGTATAAACATACAAAAAAAATGAAAAGAATCTTGACGAGAGTGAAATCAAGGGCGTACCTCTAGAATGCAAAACGAGTAACTTTTCAAGGCTAAATTTGAAGCCCGCTAGTCAAGTACCAGTATGGCTGTTCTTAGTCCTGCTGCAATCTAAATTTCCTGCAAAAAGATATCTTATATGCAATCATCATACAAACGGACAACAAATTTTTAAAAAGGTAACAATTTCAGCCGATTTGAGTGTACAGGACGAGTTTATAAACATTTTTTTTAATCTCAAATGGGTCGAATGGGTTAATCAAATACATTAGCTAAAAGAGAACATATCAAAAGTCGCCAAATACATTGGCTTAGAGAGCATGTTAAAACCATGTTAGAAATTTAGATTATTTTTGTATCACTATAGTTTTGAAATCATATTTGATCAGTTAATTACTTAAAAATAGCAATAAAAAGGATATTTTTTTGACTTGTGCTAAATAATAACGTGTTCCGACACTAACTGTTTCTTTAACCCATTGCCCAACCAGCCCATCAGCTCAACCCGCCCAAGTTGCTCCCTATAATATCAAAAAGTAATTCTTCATACATCGGTAAATTTACTCAGATTGTAATCAGACATTCATCCAGCCCTGTGATCAGAACCGCCACTAGGCATAATCTGCGGCGAAGGAGCGGGAATTACAAATTGTTGTGCTTGAACAGGTGCTGCAACACCTGATAATACCATGAAAATAAATGTAACACGGGTCGTGATAATTATCGTTAAAAGAATATATCTTTTAAAAATAAACAAACTGCCTGTTGGATATGCTGCTTGAATTGTCCTAATGGAGGAAGTGGTTGTTGCATTTACACCCGATCCACCAAATTGCACAATCTGATGACCTGGCAATGTGTAACCCTGTAAAGTTGTGTATCCATGACCACTTGGAGTGATCTGACCCATTTGATTGTATGGATACATGGGTGTGTTAACTGCTCCATATATCTGGAGATACTGCTGACCTGAATACGGGTTGTAAACGCCCTACAAATAAAGTAATTAACCCGTTAAATAGTTTGTAATTTGCATACACTACGTTTTATTTTCTCAGGTGGTAACTTTGGTGCGGTCCTATTGGATTGAATTGGGTTGGCTTGACCACCTTTGACCAAAACTTTCAGTCTTTTAACAAACAATTAGAGTGTCAAATATCATACAAAAATTATATTATCTCTAAAATAATTTAAGTTATTGAATAAAATGATTCAAGATGTTTTATGCAATAAAAGTATCCTTTGAACGACATCCGACCTGTTTTCTTTTATGCTATTTTTTAGGATTAGTTTCATGATATCCCTTTATTTGTACAAAATGTCATATTCATGAAACTAATCCTAAAAACACTAAACATATCGTACAAATAAAGGAATATAATGTTATAGCTGTGATCATCTCGGCACATAATGTTCTCTATCCGATAATAAATAAAATCATATTAGTTATATTTCACCGAAAAATGAACAGGAAACAATGTTATAGCTGTGATCATCTCGACACATAATGTTCTCTTTGTTTATCCAGTGAAACAAGTTGTTATAAGCCAGTGATTTTATTTAGTTACCATGGAATCGGTATATATGTAATTTTTGGCATTTTAAAAGGGTAAATTTGATATTATGTAATTTAGAAGGATGTATAAAAACTTGAACTTTTAAAAGGATATATATGAAATTGCCCCCTTTTTGTATTTTACTGTTTTACCCGTTTGACAAGATTTGATCCATTATTAAGTATATGGGTCAAACTGCCACCTTTTACTAGCAGTTCTGAAAGAATATTGACCTGTGGATAGACGTATTCTGGACCATACATTCCATTTCTGCACCGAAATAACAAATAAGAAAGATCATCTTCTTAAAATATTTGAGATATCGATTTAGCGGGTACCCTAGTTCATCTGATTTTTCATCATTTCAAATGAAAATGTATACAAATGAAAAACAAAAATGAAACTTACGGGAATGAGGGGTACACTAAACCCTGTCGGTAATTGTAAAAAAATGGTTGTTGGTAGCCATAACCTCCAATAGAAGGCACGCTAGCAGCTTGCCCACCTCCAACATAAGGTATTCGTGATGTAACATGTCCTGATGTTAAAAAAACCGAAAGAAAAAACACTAAGAAACAAATAGTTTTGGTATTTTATCATTTTATGTCATTCAGACCGTCACACGTGAAACCAACAACTATTCATTGCCACTTACTCCCAATAGCCCTTCTTTATCAAGAAAATAATTTGTTAAAACTCAAAATCAAGACTTTAGAAAAAAAAAATTTGTAAGTATTTTTCATTTTTACTAATGGGATCCGTTTTCATAATTCATAGGTGATTATCTTGACTAGCCAATCAGGTGCTTTACGACAGTTCATATTATCATGCTTATTTAAACAACTTATCTGCTTATTGCTTTTTTATAACCAGATAAGCATTTTTGAGTGTTTGGAGGAAGAAAACGTGTACGCTTATCTTATCATGCTTATTTTTACGTGAAATAAGCCGTTTGTAGTAGGTAATTTGCGATTGCTCATTTCAAACTAATTATTTTTTGTGGAAGCAAAATGGCAAGTTTACCGTTAGTGCGGTTTTCAATAAGCTGATTATATGCTTCTGCTTATAAGCATATAATTCTTAAACTCTAAATATGCAATCCCAACTCCACCCCACCCCACCACACCATTTTACATTTACCTCAGTAATCCATGTTATTGCATCAAATTCTTACCAAAAGGAAATGCTGGACGAGGACGTCCAAGTGAAGCCAAATTACAATTCGCCCGTCTACCATCAATAACCGGAGCTGGATCCACACATGCTTTCGCAGCTGATTCAGGATCACGAAAAGTCACCTAAAACCTCCATGAAAACATAGTTAGTTACTCGGCATTACTTGTATCAATAACCGTGCACATTTTACATACAAACTATTATTTAACTGATGTTATGTTGTTCTTGTTCAGTTCTGCTATGCGTGTGACTGCTTATTTAAACACCTTACGCTTATTCTTATAACCAAACTCCATAATCAGCTTACATAAAAGACCCTAAGGGTAAAAGCTTGTAAACATTAAATCCACAAAAATAATCAGTCTAAATTTCCTTATATGTGTTATAGTTAGGTTAGGATTCCTCCCTATATAAGGGGGTTTTGTATTCTTCTTTATTCATTCAATGATAATACCATAAACACTTTTAATTAGTAGGGCTGTTCATTTTTATCCAAAACCCGACCCGAATTCAAAACCACCCGAACCCAAATTATAGAGTACCCCAAAAACCTGAAACCGAATAAATAACCCTAAACACGAACGGAGTAAACAAAAAACATTGATAACATCAGTATAAGTCTAAATTCTAAAACCAAAACTAGAAGAGAAATTAACAATGTCAGCAGCTAACAAGAAACCATATTCTTCACTTAAACAATTCTTAAACACTCAAATCCATCAAAACACATCTAAATCATGGCCTAGTTAGATGACAAGATATGAGTTACAAAATTTATTATCATAAATTCATAATCATATAATAAAACCAGTGTTGTAAAAATCGGAAATAAGCCCTAGTCACTGTTCTAGGCGTTTTGGCCATTAGTCGGGCCTAGGCGGTGCTAGGCGGTGGAACTTTTTTTTTTTAATTTCTAAGTATTTCTTAGTATTATGTGTATATATCTAAGTATTTCTAAGTATTTCTTAGTATTATGTGTATATATCTTAACATATTTTCAAAAAACACCGAAAATTGTGTGTGTATATAAAATACCAAAACGTCTAATTCCACCTAATTTTCGCCTAGTCCCCACTAGCCCCTAGGCTGGACCTCACCGCCTACCTAGCGCCTTGAATAAAACCACTTAACCAACTAACAATAATCAAACTTTCCTCTAAAAAACATCACTAACCAACTAAAAAACCATAACCAAACAAAAGAAAAAGATAACAAACACTTACAAACCCATAACCCTTGGATCTGCCAGTATTCTTATCAGTAATCACAACCGCTTCAAGAATCTCTCCAAACTGCTCAAAATACTGACGCATAGTCTCACTCTGTGTTTCCCAAGCAAGCCCACCAACAAACACTTTAGTTAAACTCGTATCTCCAAACGGTGACTGAAACCCTGAACTAGAACTCGACCCGGAACCCGGAATCGACGCCATAAACACCCCCCGTTCAAAATTATTCACAGATTACTAAACTTTATCCAAAACCCACTACACAGACCAAAGGAATTGAGATCTGGTCAACTTAATCGATGTAAACGAAATTGGGGGTGTTTAGAACCCTAGAAATTAGGGGAAAAAGAAGGGTTTGGTGGGTGGGATGATTCGTTGGATAATAGGGTACACCATGTTAATAAAGTGGGGTTCTGGTTAAGAAAGTGTGAAACTTTATGGATTTGGAAGGATAATTTTATTGGGTAATTGAAGAAGAAGAATAATAATAATTAAGAAGATTAGGGTTTGTTGATCATAAAAAGAGAGAGTGGCATGATGATGATGGATTGACTAAAGTAGAATTGGGTGAGCTGGCATTTATTATTATTATTTTATTTATTTTTTAACGGCCAGCAAATCAATCACGACCACTATTGAGGTACCCACTGGATAAATGAGTACTTCGAGAGTAACTCGGGTCCACCAATAATTTCAAACCAGTTCCCGGGGAAAACCCGCCGCCCGAAGACCCACTACAGTAAAACTCGACCCACCAGCAACATTTTGATGGCGGTAAAACTCAAACTTCTCACCTTCCACAAGGAAAGCAAAGAGAGTGTCACTCCACAGTCCACCATAAGGAGATTGGATATTATTATTATTATTATTATTATTATTATAAGAAGAAGAAGAAAGAGAGTAGTCAATGAAGAGGAGAAAAGAATTTGAAAATGGCTTCCTTTGGTTCTTTTTTTCCAAAGGTGAAAACATTGGAGAAATGTGGTATGTGGTGAATGTACAAGTTTTGATGCATGATGTATAAGTGTTTATTGGGTTAGAGGTTTGGGTTTGGTGATTATTGGTCTGGTGGTGTGTTTCTTGCTTTTTTTAGTTTGTCGACTTTGGATTCTAACGGTTTCCCACCTCGTGGTTTTAACATAATGACAAGTAACGAGCCACAATTGTGTCGGATTAATGGATTTCGGTTTTTTGGGTCGGTGAGTTGGATTGATGTATTTGAACATGACCTCTTTTACATGTCAATGTTAATGACACCGATTTACTTTGAACATGTTTAGATCGCATAACTCATTTAATATATGGTTTGATGGGTTGTAAATGAGTCAAGCCAGGTTGGGCTCAAATAAGCTTTTTTATGTCACCCATGACCTCTTGGTCTAGTGGTAAGGTGTCCCCCTTACAAATGTGAGGTTGTGGGTTTAAATCATTGCAAGTGCAAGGTAAGGTGGTATTAAGGTGTAACAAAATTTGCCGTTCAAAAAAAAAAAGCTTTTTTATGTTATTGAGTTGCAAAGTCAAGTTTAAGCTCGATAATTTTTCTCTTTTTTAGATGTGTGAAAGATATTTTGTTTTTTTAATATGTATTAAAAGATCGAGCAATGGATTCAAAATATTATATATATTATTTTGTCCTTTTTTCGATATCTTATATGTTATTACTAGTGTATTCTTCGGGAGTTTCCCGGGATATACAAATCTAATATGAACCATATACGGGTAAGGTAACTAGTGGCTAAATATATGTAGGTTATGTGCTGACCCATAAAAAAATTAAAATCACCTCTTTTTAAAATATTTGTCATAACTTTTTTTATAAATATAAAGAAGGTAATTAAAATGTGAAGAAGAAGATGAAGATGGAGAAGGATAGGGGATTAGGGTTTTGATTTGGGATTATTGGCGTGAAAAAGGAGAAGGAACGGGGATTGGGTTTTTGATTGGTGAATAATAATATGTATAATTATTGGGAGTGGGGATGGAATTGGCGAGAATTTAAGGATGTGGATGGCCTTATCAAATGTCATAGGTCCCACACATATTGCTTTATTATATATAAGATAAGATAAGATAGATTATGAGCCGAGCCAACACTGACTTGGGCTCACCTCAACTCGTTTACAAATGAGCTCTTTTTAAACTCGTTTTTTTTTCGAGCCGTGATAAATGGATTAAACAGGTTGGTCTGATAATTTTTAAAATATGTGAGTTGTAAATAGGTTATAATTGATCCGCTTGTTTAGTTAAATAATGTCATCCACGTTGTCGGTGATCACGGATGTATGTGACCTTTTGTCTATGTATACCCTATTAAAAAAATAGTTTAGGTATGTCAACCGATACACGATCCATTTAACTAAAGTTAGAATTAACAATCAAAAACTTGATTATTAGCAAGATATAGATTAGTTATCCAAAAGCCATAGATATTTTTCTACACATATGAGTTGTACGCAGCATCCACAAATGTGACAATGAGGTCCACGGTTTCTAGTTGAGACCACGTTTACCTTTCATAATGAGTAGACAAGGAAAGGTATGAACTTTGGTTTATATAAATATCTTTATTTTAAAGTAACATGATTTTCTTATAATTTCTTATTTTATTTATATGTGAGTTAAATTGTTAGAATACGATAAAAGAAACTGAAAAATAATATATATAAAGGCCGGTTCAAATATAAAGTAATGAAAACGTGCGAAGTACATGATAATTACGTAATGCTTTCATGAACATACACAAACATTACGTAATTATCATGTACTAGTAGTAATTCTGACTATGGTACGTAATTTTGGTATGTGCTTTTAGTTATTGAATTAGTAGTAATTCTGTCTATGGTACGTAATTTTGTATGTTACGTTATTTTAGAGGTATGGAAAATTGTTATGTAAAGTTTTGAATGATTATGTTTATGGTACGTGATTTTAGTAATGGAACTATAATGATTATGTATATAATGGAACTATAATGATTATGTATATGGTACGTGATTTTGATAATGAAGTAGTAATGATTATGTCAATGATACGTAATTTTGTATGTTACGTGACTTCGTACACTTCGCATGTTTTTTGTCACCTTTTACGATAACCGGTATATATAGGGTTAGGATCAAATACACAGTGAAAGAACAATAGAAAGTTGTAGGAAGAGTATTAAACGGACTTTGATTGAACTCATTCAAGCGGCATTGGAACTGTCTCATTGATCCCTACGATCTTAGTTTTTAGGTTTTCGCTTTTTTGACTTTTAGCTTGTAGTTCTTTGAATTTACGTTATATCATTGTGTTTACGTAGCATTGTGTTTTTTTCTTATTTTCATCATTGTGTCATGTTTGCGATTCATTGTGTTTTTTTTCCTTCAACATTGTGTTATATTTTTCGACACTGTGTAATATTTTATGGCTTGTTGTGTCATGTTTCATGATCTATTGTATTTTTTTTTTGTATCATTCTCACCCTTCTTCTCATTTTTATTGCACTGTGTAAGATAATTTGACACTATATAACAATACTTAAATAATATACCATAAGCTTATATACATACAAATAAATAAAATTAATATTATAACAATAATATCTATATTTTATCATTTAACTATATAGCTATATGGCTATTCAATTATTAATAATAACTTACTTTGATATTATAATTTTATTTAAAAAAATCAATAGTTATAAGATTTTGATGGTAAAATAGGGTTACGAAATTTTACCATAAGATTTTGATGGTTAAACTTTTTATTATGACAAGTTTTCTCTATAGCCCATATGTGGTTCAACATTACAAATCATATTTCTTTTTCCACCTCAATGACCATAGTCAACATGTATTGTCATAAGTTTGTAACATAGTGTAGGCAAAGGCCGGCTTTTTGTGAGATTAACCTTGTTGGACCATGTCTACGTTATAAACAATTACGTAGTCCACAAGTAGACAAATACAAAAATAATTAGTACAAGTGACCAAAACTAAAGATTTTGCCTTTTTTAAAGTAACAAATAAAAACCTAAAACTCTCCGAAATAATATTTCGAACTCCAAATTTCACTAACATAAGATAGAATTTTTTTTTTACAAAACAAATGTTATACACAAAGAACATAAGGATGGCAAATCATTGCCTCTTATTGCAAACAAATCCAAAATCATCAACTAAAACATATAAAAAAAAAGCAATCAACTTATTATGTTGCATAGACTAACAAACATGTGGTGTTCGAGCAGGGTTGTGAGCTTTAGAGAGGGTTGAAACCCGTCTCTTATTATATTGCATAGACTAACAAAAGTTTTTGTAAGTAGAAGTTTAGCAGTCTTACAATAAACAAAAGCACAAGAATAAATAACAAGTGATCTTAAATTTTCAATTTTTCATAATATACTAACGAGAATACACACATGTGAAGACTGAACATTATATACTAAGATTAATATGCATGTGTTGTCATGTTTTCTAATTTCTATCTCAATTGAAAAGAAAAAGAATTTTAGTATTAGATAAACCAAATAATGTATTGTGTATTGTATATCCTCTACTCTCATACGATATATATCTTTGATGATCTAATAGTATATAATCATTAATCACCCATAGATATAAAAAAGAAATTGGGAATTAGAAATTACGGTTAGACCAAAACTCATAAGTCATAACCATGGTAATCACCATAGAAAAAACAAACCGGTTTCGGTTATTTTTATATCAAATGAGAAGGGAAAGAAAATGTGCCTTAAGGTTAAAAATTTCAACCTCTATTATGCATCCCCGCAAGTCCCAAAAGTTGTTTCGAAGGTTTCAACAAAACTTTGCAAATGAAACAATAATGAACTCTTCAATTTTGCATTATATGGGAGCTAGAATGGACCTGGAAACCTATTTATGATCAATCGGCTTGAACCAAAGTCCTATATATGAAACAGAAGGGTTAGGATCAAATACACAAGACACTTTTTTAGGAAGGGTGAGAAGCATTGTGATCCATTGATCATATATTTGAAGGGTTGAGATTAGTTTGTTTAAAAAAATAATAAATTAGAGGAAGGACATAAAAGGAAAACCACATTTGTTGACTTTCTCTCTTCACATGTCAATTCCCCCCATCATTTTAAAACGTTTATAACTTTTTCATACGATATTTTTTTTTTCAAAAAAATTTCACCATATTAACGAGCGTTTTTTATATTTAATATAAGTACCACATTGCTACATTATAATTGAAAAAAAAATCATGTTAAATGGGTTTTCTTCTCCGTTGTGTCTTCTGCTCGTTCACTGTGTTATAGTATGCATGTGTGCTTTATAAATATGTTATTTATGTTTTTTTAGTCTATACATTATTTAACTTTGTTCATTGTATTTTTAGTATCCTTTTCATTGTATTTTACACAAAATGAGTTTTGTATTTAGGTGGACATTGTGTTTTATTATGTTGTTCATTGTGTTTAAATCTATTATTCATTGTGTCTTTAATATGTCGTCCATTGTGTTTTATTACACTGTTCATTGTGTCTTACGCAACTAGGTTTTCAACTTTTTTTTTCAAAAGTATTCATTGTGTTTTAGTTTTCTGTTCATTGTGTTCTTATTATGTCGACCATTGTATTTTACGCAACTGGGTTTTTGACTTTTTTTCAAAACTATTAATTGTGTTTTAGTCTTATGTTCATTGTGTCTTTAGTATGTCATTCATTGTGTTTTACGCAACTGAGTTTTCAAATTTTTTTTTCAAAAGTATTCATTGTGTTTTAGTCTTTTATTCATTGTGTCTTTAGTATGTCGTCCATTGTGTTTTATTAGACTGTTGATTATGTTTTATACCCTATATTTAATTGGTGCTCATTGTGTTTTACACTCCATTGTGTATTACGTAAGTGGGTTTTTGACTTTTTTTTTCAAAAGTATAACAATATGGTACTCATATTAAAGATAAAAGGACGCTCAATTTTATGGTATAATTTAAAAAAAAAAGATGACGTATAAAAAAGTTACGGACATTTAAAAATGAAGGTGAAAATAGCATGTGACTTGCATGTGCATATATTTTTTTTTTTTGACAAAATTACTTCTCCCACTTGTTTAATCATTTGGACACTTCTCACCATTCTCATTTTTTGTAGCGTTTATAGAATAACCAAACCCTGAAACAAAATGCTTCAAAAATAGTTTTTTTTTAAATGGACCTTAAAGCTAAAGGGGCCTAAAGCTATTACATTTATTTTTAAATATTGAGGCAACTAATAAATCGAAAAAAAAAAATAATTCAAGAAGCTATTCATACATGTGGTAACATATATAAATTGTCAATTTATATAAAAAAAAAAGTTAAGGTTTTATATTCGTACCATATATTTCGTTTCCTGCTATACTTTTCTACATAGTTGTTTCTACTTTAGGTTTAAGAAATGTTATAATCTGTCTTGAAGAGCAATCTAATATCTAATATTATAACACATAAAACTCAAGAGTCTAATCTAAAATATTGTTATTGTTATATAGTATAAAAATAGAGAGGACAGGTGAAAAATACATTTGTGTGTGAGACAAAAAGTTACTTAACAATTTGCAATCAACTGACTTATAATTAGTGGGTGTGAACATGTTAGCCATATAAAATAGAACTTAACAACTAACGAAGAGTTAGAGTTGAGAATAATGTACCTTGAATAAAACAAAAAATAACTAACTGTACCTTGAATAATAGAGGGACACAAACACAACAATAATAGAGAAGCTTTATGAATGATTAGTGGAATTTTTAAAGTATTTTATATCTACCAATCTTTTAAGATACAAAAAATAGGACATTACATGCTTATTGGAAAATATGATAAATTTAGGATATGACACCCTTAAATACTTGCTAAATTTGTCGATAGCCACGTTTAAGAAATAACTTTAAGTAGAAGATTTGGATTACACAAATACTTGGAGTAATGGTGCCTATGAGACAAACATAATCAGATAGTGGAGTGGTACGGGAAAATAGTTGCCTAGCACAACAATGACAAAACTAGATTATAAACTTTTGAGTTCAACTACAACCTTGTATAAAGAAAGTTTATATTACCATATCATTTACAACCCGTCAAACCATTTGAAGTTCAAATACAATCTTGTATACAACCTATTTACGTGGCCAACTCATTTACAACTCGTCAAGCAATTTGACCTATTTAGATAATGGGTATGCAGATTATCTCCTGGTAATTTTAATGTTAATGTAATTGAGATTTATAAGGTTCATGTTTAAAATATATCACATTTATGCTACAAGTAAAAAAACTAACATATGTGCTATACAATATATCATGAGAAAATTGATAAGGTTATAAATGTACCGTGCTGTAAATTGTTCCTGCCACCGCATTGCACAAATTTCCTACTAGAGAGTATAATATTAATTTTAAAGATAACATAATTTTAAGTATGTTAGTGTCAAGTATAAAACGGATTACAATTGATGAAAAGTAAGACTTATCCGAAACTAAAACTCATGAACAAATTACAAGAAACTATACCTAAAAATTTATTCATGTCTGCTTTATATGTACTCCCGTAACAAATGTAACGGAATTTGATAAACAATTTATCAACTTTCTTTCTTACTATACAATATATCACAAGATGATCGATAAACTAACGGAAACAAATATCGCATTGTAGAATGACTTCCCGCCGCATCGCACGGGTTTCCTACTAGTAGTTATGTAATGTAATAGGCGACAGACTTGTTGTATGTGTATTAGCAAATTGCCAGTAGAAAGATTGTAAATACATTGGGTGATGAATAAAAAATTGCCTTAAAAAAAGATGCTAAATTTATTTGCATTTTGGGTGAACACTTTTACGTTATAGGGTTGCCCATGGTTAAGGGGTGAGTTGGTGACGTGTTTCAAGAAGAAAAATAAGACCATCACCAATGCAATATGATAATTATTATAAATTTTTTTGCCATATCACCTCACTACTCACTTTCTTTTCTCTCTCTTTCTTCATTTAAAACTCCACTATTCATACACCTTAATCTTAATCTGTCTCCACAAATATATGCACTTAACCAAGAACTTTTATACTTTCTTGAAGAGATATGAGACCGCGCAAGCGCACGGGCCCACATCTCAACATATGCCAGCACAGCAGGCCTACGTGGGCTTCTAGAAAGCGGCGCGGGGTACCTCGTAGCATGACAGCTAATAACCGACAAGAAAGGGACGTCCAGCCAATAAGAGACGTCCATTTCCTGCTCCACGATCGCCTGCAGGTACGAGGTACAGAATAGTACAGGAAAGGACAGACAAAGACACGTGGACCAATAGCGAAGGAACAGCGCAACGAATGACAACGGCCTAATCGTACAGCCAGCTGTCATTCCCCCCTCGACCAATCACAGAAGACCTCAGGTGGCCTATAAATACCCCATGAGGTCAGACGAAGAAAGGGATGAACAATCGGAGAAAGAGAGAACCATAGTTACGAGAATTAGATTATAGTCGAAGCGCTGTAACAGTAGCTATTTGGGTCTTGTAATAGTCATTGAATCGTTAATAAGAATCCTGTCTTTACTTGTGCTACTATCTTAGTAAACTGTTATATTGGTGTTTCTTCATTGGCGCCATCCGTCTATTTGAGCATACAAGAACGTTAAAAACTTCTATTTCTCAAAAACAGTAACTATGTCTCTCGTACCACCGTTACCAAACTTCACAAATGCTGTCTCCGACACCGACGTTGCCCAGGGAGGCACCGGCCAGTCGGGGAACACAGCAGATGTTCAGCAACAGACGACAAACACGGGTCCAACTGTCACCCCATCCTCAGGGACAAGACAGACCCCTTCCTTCCAGTTTGTCACTGAAACGAATCAGGTTTCCCCAGCTGAGAATACCGCGCCGATGGTTAGTCCGGAGGTATGGTATACTCAGCAAAAGGAAGCCCTGAAGCGTGTATACTTCCAAAAACTGAAGGACCAACAACTCAGGGAGGCCGCCCGCACGCTTTCCTACAGCGAGGGACCGTCCAACGCAGCAAGGAACAATGGCGGAAGCAACCATGAAACTGACCCCACATGGAGAGAAGACTCAGACGAGTCCCAAAGTCGCTTCACGCGTGACATAAGCCAGCCCTTAAGCAACACCGTTGCGCGAGGGCACTTTATGACCGGTGATGACGACCTAACCAAACCATATTATCCTCCATCGTTCATGGAAAAGTCAAAGTTCACCCCGCGCATTGCGCTGGCACCCCTGCCACCCAAAACAAAAATCCCAAGTACGTTAGGCAAGTTTGATGGAACAGGGGACCCGGACGACCACCTGAGGACATTCGAGGTTGCAGGAAAATGTGCACAGTGGAGCTTGCCAGCATGGTGTCACTAGTTCGCGCAGACGCTCACGGGCGCTGCGCGAGTATGGTTTGACAGCCTACCAAATGGGAAAATAGACAACATCAAAGAATTGACAGACAAGTTTGCGGACCACTTCAGTCAAAACAAACGAATTGAGCGCGATTCAACTGACATCCTGCAAGTCCGGCGACGGGACAATGAGTCAATCGAAGATTACATCACCCGCTTCAATAGGGAAGCTCTGCAGATCGGGCCCATCGGTTTCGAGCTTATGAAAGCAGCCTTCACTCAGGGAGTACGATGTGACTCCCTCATCCGCACACTAGCAGGTTGCACTGGAATGCCCAACACATGGGACGAAATCATGAAGGGGGCTAAAACATATGCAAAAACAGAAAGAGAACTGTCTGTCTGGAACCGAGTGCAAGCACCTCAATACACGGACGTACAAGCACAAGCTGCGCGCACCAGACATGGTCGACAAGACAGAAGGGGAAGAGGCTCTGTTTGGAACCGACTCCAAGGAGGCGCCCAAACAGATACCAAACCCATTGAGGTCCAAGACCACAAGGGAAACACACAGAATGACCACAGGTCAGGAAGAAGGAGTCACAACAATTGGACCCCACTCACGAAAACCCCAGCGCAGGTGTTAGCAACGGAAAACGTAGCTTTCCCAGAACCCAAGGTGATCAAAAGACGAGATAACTTAGATCCAGGAAAGTTCTGCGCCTATCACCAAGACATCGGGCATGACACAGACAAATGCTATCAGCTGAAGCAAGCGATTGAAGAGGCCTTAAAATCAGAAAAACTTGGGCACTTGCTAAGAAATGTCGAGCGCAAGCAGCAAGAAGGGCCACCACAAAAGAAGATCAAAAATGTTAGCCTGATGATCCACTCTGACAGAAGAAAGCAAGCAAAAAGAAAACCTGACCAAGTGGCAGAATGGAAAGAACAACAAGTACATTTCCCAACAGTCAAGGGCGGACCCTCATCCACCCGAGCGCTGGTTATCACAGCCATCTTTGATCATTACCGAACTACTCGCGCGCTGGTGGACACAGGGAGCAACTCTGACATAATGTACGAACAATGCTTTAACCTCCTAGATGAGGAAGACAAGCAGCGCCTGCGCCCAGTCAACTCCCCTATCATGGGTTTCTCAAATGAAGTCATATCACCTCTGGGGGAAATTTCCTTCCGTCTAACGATGGGGGACAAAGCACACTCAAGAACAGAAGATGTCACCTTCCTCGTTGTGCCAACAAAGTCCACCTATGACATCATTTTGGGGCGAGAGGCAATGGCTGCCTACAACATGGTACCGTCAACGATACATGGAGCCATTGGATTCCCAACACCAACGGGCGTAGCAATCGTATGGGCCAACAGAGAGTGCGTTATGACAGAAGAGCCACATCCCGCCAAAATGTTAAAGGCCACCCCGCGCACTGAGCCGGAAAAGTGGATCCTCAACACCAAGTTCCCAGAACAGACGGTAACACTGGGGGCCGCCATCTCAGAGAACACACGGGAACGCCTAAAGCAGCTCCTGCGAAAGAACTTGGACGTTTTCGCGTGGCAACCATCAGACATGGTGGGGGTCCCGCGAGAGCTCGCCCAACACAAGCTTAATACATACCGTTCGGTTGAGCCGATCGCACAAAAGCGCAGGAGCATGGGCGCCGAAAAGGCCAAAGCAATGAACGAGCAAGTCAATGAACTACTGAAGGCAGGGATCCTGCGCGAAACCAGATACCAGACCTGGGTCGCAAACCCAGTCATGGTCAAGAAAAGCAATGGCAGCTGGAGGATGTGTGTGGATTACACGGATCTCAATAAAGCTTGCCCAAAGGATTGCTACCCTTTGCCGGAAATAGACTTGAAAATCGACTCCCTCGCGCCATTCAGATTCAAATGCTTTTTGGACGCCTACAAAGGCTACCACCAAATCCAAATGGCACCCGAGGACGAGGACAAGACTGCTTTTCGAACAGACAAAGGCGTCTTTTGCTACACAAAGATGCCATTTGGGCTAAAGAATGCAGGAGCCACCTATCAACGGCTGATGGATCGCGCGTTCGCGCTACAAATTGGCAAAAACCTCGAAGTCTATGTAGATGACTTAGTCATCAAAAGCAAAGAAGAGGATCAGATGTTGAAAGACATTGAAGAGACCTTCAAGCACTTGAAAGAGATCCACATGAAACTCAACCCGAGCAAGTGCGCATTCGGAATGGAAGAGGGAAAGTTTCTGGGGGTAATCGTCACCAAAGACGGTTTTCGCCCAAATCCAGAAAAAATTCAAGCCATAGCACAAATGCCGTCTCCATCAACGCTGAAGGATGTCCAAACCCTGAACGGACGCTTGGTCGCCATCAACAGGTTCCTCTCCAACCACGCGACCAAGTCCATCCCGTTCATTGAAACACTAAAGAGTTGCCTGAAAAAGAACCAATTCAAATGGACCAGCGAAGCAGAGAAGGCTTTTCAAGACATGAAAGCCTGCCTAATGGATCTCCCAACGCTCACTGCGCCCCTACCACGAGAGCCCTTAACGATGTACTTATGCGCCACAGAAAAAGCGGTAAGCGCAGTGCTCATGGTGGATCGCAAACTGGTCCAAACCCCAATTTACTACATCAGCAGAGTCCTGACAGATGCAGAGACCAGGTACACGACGATGGAGAAATTGGTACTAGCCCTAGTGCATGCATCGCGCAGACTGCGCCGATACTTCCAAGGACACCCAATCAATGTGCTCAGCGACTACAAGCTGAACAATGTACTCTCCAAACCAGAACTGTCCGGGAGATTGGCAAAGTGGGCAATCGAATTAGGCGAACATACCATCTTCTACAAGTCCAGACCAGCTATCAAGGGACAAGTCCTGGCGGATTTCATCGCCGAGGTACCACAAGAAAAAATAGAAGAGTGCAAGGCTGAGCAAGGCCCACAGCAACAATGTGAAGACAAGGCTATTTGGAACTTATACACAGACGGAGCCTCAAACGAAGATGGCGCAGGTGCGGGGGTCAGGCTCATCCACCCTGACGGAGCCGAGTTCACCTACGCAATCCGCCTAGAATTCAAAGCAACGAACAATGAGGCTGAGTATGAAGCTTTCCTTGCAGGCCTGCGCATCGCGCAAAAGCTGGGCGCCAAGCACGTCTTCGCGCATGTAGACTCTATGTTGGTAGCAGGACAAATCACCGGGAAGTACGATGCCAAAGACCCATCCATGGCAACATACCTTCGCTACGCAAAAGAATTAATGGCTACTTTCTCAAGCTGCACCATCGACCACATCAGTCGCAGTCAAAATAAACCAGCTGACGCTCTAAGCAAAATGGCATCCACAAACTTTGGCCATTTAGCAAAAGAGGTCCGCGTGGAAGTGCTAGCCGAACCTTCAGTACCACCTAAAGAGGTCCATGTAATTCAAGTAGGTATTGACAGCTGGATGACCCCCATCATCTCTTACCTCACTACAGGCACACTGCCAAGTCAGCGCGCAGAGGCAAGAAAAATACAACACAAAGCGCTACAGTACCAAATGCAAGACGGAGTGTTGTATCGAAAATCTTACTTGGGGCCATTGCTGAAGTGTGTCGATGGGACAGACGCAGACTACCTTATCAGGGAAATCCATGAGGGGATATGTGGTATACATGCGGGGCCGCGCATGGTGGTGGCAAAGATCATGAACGCCGGCTACTACTGGCCTGGCATGCATCTGGACGCCCTAGAAACCATTCGACGATGCGATTCTTGCCAACGCCACGCGCCGAACACCATGCGCCCCAAAAATGACTTAATACCCGTAACATCCGCATGGCCATTTCAAAAATGGGCCATCGACCTGGTAGGACCATTCCCCATGACAACAGGCAAGCGACGGTACTTGATCGTTGCAATCGACTACTTCACGAAATGGATAGAAGCCAAACCGTTAGCAGAGATCAACGCAAGCCAGGTAAAGAAATTCATTTGGGAGTTCCTCATTTGCCGTTTCGGCCTACCCATGGAAATTGTCACAGACAATGGAACACAATTCGCGGACCGGGGACTCCTAAAGTGGTACGCAGAGCTGCACATCAAGCCCATCTTTACATCAGTCGCCCACCCACAGGGTAACGGCCAGGTTGAGCGCGCCAACAGGAGCATCGTCGAAGGCATCAAAGCGCGCCTAGGGACGAAGGGAAAAGCCTGGGCGGAGGAGTTACCGAGCGTGCTATGGGCTAATCGAACGCTAACAAAAACGAGCACCGGCGAAACCCCGTTCAGCCTCACCTATGGCTCCGAAGCAGTCATCCCGGCCGAAATAGGCTGCCCCTCTGCAAGAGTCCTGTCCGCACGCCATACTGACAACGAAAAAGAGCTGCGCACCAACTTGGATTTACTGGAGGAGCGTCGAGACTTGGCAGCGATAAAGGAGGCTAACTACAAAAAGAAGTTGGAAAAGTACTACAACGCCAAGGTCAAACTGAACACCTTCAAAGTCGGCGACTTTGTCCTCCGAAACAACGAAGCCAGCGGAGTGCTTCCAGCAGGCAAGCTCACTCCCACCTGGGAGGGTCCATACCGCATCACCGAAGTGTTAGGGAAAGGAGCATATAAGCTATCAACACTAGAAGACAAGCTGATTCCACGCACGTGGAATGCAGCACAACTAAGAAAATGTTATATGTAATCACCGCGCGCATTGTAATGAAGGCTGTTTAGCCATTTAAATATGATGATCGTTTTCTTTCCCTAACCCAAACCTCTATTCCATTACCCATCATGTCGTTACACATAATAACTTGCAAATTCAAAAACAGGCGCGCCATATGGCTAAGATATCGCGCGCCACTTAAACATTGTATGGCTAAGATACAATGTCTAAAAATAAAAATTGCAAGATAACTTGCAAATTCAAAAACAGGCGCGCCATATGGCTAAGATATCGCGCGCCACTTAAACATTGTATGGCTAAGATACAATGTCTAAAAATAAAAATTGCAAGATAACTTGCAAATTCAAAAACAGGCGCGCCATATGGCTAAGATATCGCGCGCCACCTAAACATTGTATGGCTAAGATACAATGTCTAAAAATAAAAATTGCAAGATAACTTGCAAATTCAAAAACAGGCGCGCCATATGGCTAAGATATCGCGCGCCACCTAAACATTGTATGGCTAAGATACAACGTCTAAAACTAAAAAATTGCAAGATAGTTTGCAAGCCCCAAAACAGGCGCGCCATATGGCTAAGATATCGCGCGCCACCTAAAACATTGTATGGCTAAGATACAATGTCTAAAACTAAATAATTGCAAGATAACTTGCAACTCCTAAAACAGGCGCGCCATATGGATAAGATATCGCGCGCCAACTAAACATGTTGCATACTCAAGATGCACTGTCCAAGACTAAAAAATTGCAACGATAACCTGCAATCTCCTAAACAGGCGCGCCATACAGCTAAGATATCGCGCGCCACTAAAAATTGTATGACTAAAGAGCAACGTTTCAAACCAAACAATCACAACGCTAGGTGGCAACTGCCTAAGGCCATACCTAAGGCTCCGAATTGCCAAACCACAGCGTCAGCTGGTCAGCCTGCAACTAACATTGCACGACAGCAGAAAAAACACAAGGCATACAAATGACACAGCAAAACAATAAACGAAACCAAAATTTTCATTAACATAAAAAGGCACAAACATGCTGCCCATTAAGTCATTACAAAAACTATGAAAAAGCAAAATACAAATTTGGCCTATGGCGCCCCACCACCCTCCGAAGCATCGCTAAAGTCTTCTTCTGAGCCAGACAGGTCCAACCTTTCACTTGGACCCGGCGCGTCACCCTCCACATGAGGACCAGCATCTGTCTTCCTCATAGCATACTTGCGCCGCGTGTGTGTCAAGCCCTGCTTCTCAAAAGACGATCGCAGAGTATGACAAGTTGGTTGGTCTCGGTGGCTCACAACAAAGTCCACCAACTCAACATTCAGCTTGTCATACTCCGCCGTTTTCTTCTCAAACAAGGCGTCCAAGTCCTTGTTATACAAAGGGAACTGCTCTAAAGCTTTCCCATCTTTCGCATGCTGGAACCCCTCGAGGAACCCAGCCTTGCGCCCCACCAACTTGGCAGCAGCGTTTACAGCAGCGACCGCCTGGCGCGCCTCATCACAGTTCTTCACGTGATAAGCGACCTATAAAATGCACACAAGAGCCTGTTAAGCATCATACAAAAAGAAAACAACAGGAAAATAAACAATAAGAGCAAAAGACGAACCTCCGGGACACAACAAGTCATAAGCCATTCCCGGTCTTCATGCGCCAAACGCGCCTCGTCACGAACATCTAACGCTTCCCCCTCAAGGTCAGCGTTCTGCTGCTCAAGTTTCAGGTTGGCCTCCTCTAAACCTGCCACCTTGGTGTCCAACTCTGAAATCTTGGCATCCTTCTGCCTCAGCATCTCGCGAGCCTCAAGCAAGGCATCGCGACGCTGGTCCAACTTTTCATTAAGATCAAGGATCTTACGCGACGCCTCACCCCACAAGCGCTCAGCCTCCTGCTGCTTCTGCGCTGCAACCTCCAGAGTCCGGTTGGTTTTAGCACAGGCAGCTGTCCACTGCTGCTCTCGCTCAGACAAGTGCTTGTCAAGCTTATCCCGTTCCTCGCGATAAGTCACGGCGTCCCACTTAGCGCGCTTCAACTCCTGCGCCAACCTATCGCGCTCCGCGCACACCTCACTAAACTTAGCGTCATATCCCTGACGCTCGTGGGCCAGAAAACCCCACTGCCGGGCAATCTCGGCAGAAGTAGAGATCAGATTCGCCAGGCTCATCATGTTGTCCTCAAGAAGATCCTGATGAGGACGGCTAGCCTGGTGCTCGCGTTCGGCGGGAGGCACAAGATTACCTAGCAACTCCCTGCAGCTATTTACATCCACAAACCTGGCACTGGTAGTCAATTGCCAGGAAGGGATGTAAATTTCATCAGGGTTTACATCCGCGCTCTTAAGGCTGGCCCCTGAAAAGCCAGCCTCGGATTCAGGGACTGGACGCTTCTCGTTGGAGTCATCGTCCATAATTTGCAAGCCCCTCGTATCGCCCTCACTAATGTCCGGCGGAGACACGCGATGGGTCTCCCCCTCCAAACCCACAGATGCCTCAGTGATCACTGGAGCAGTATGGACAAGGGGGTCATCCAACTGCGCCGTCTGACGCAGAGGGGAAGGTTGAACCACATCACGAATAGGAGACGCCGGCGGAGTCCTGGACGAAAGAGGCTGAACAGGAGGAGTAGCAACCCGCCTATCTGGCGAGGGCACCCCCTGCACCTCAGTCGGGTTCACCACAAAACCCTCATGAACAGCAGCCTCAGTCACGTGACTGGGCGCACCTTCACCCATCAAGTCAGCTGCAAACAACACAAAAAACAAACAACAAGTCAAAAAGGGAAGAATAAAGACAAATGCATCGCGTACACGACATGACACCAAGGAACATACCTAACAAGCTGTCCTCGGCGCTATGCACCAAGTCACCCAGCTTTTGTCTCTTTTCAGCAGGGGACAAAGAACCAGTAGAAGACTTATGAGACTTGCCCCGTCTCGAACGTTTCTTCTTCTGCGGAGTCTGCTGAGGCGCAGACTGACCCACTTCAGTCTCTACAGTTAACGGCGCCTGAACAATCACCCCCTCCGTAATGTCCTTCAGCGCAGCCGTTCCCTCATCCGTGAACGCATCTGAAAGTTCAACGTAGCTTCGTTCAATAGGGTTGTAATTTTGAAGATACCTGCTAACGACCTCATGGTCTAAAATAAAAGCAAAATCTTCACCTCGACTACCACCCCGCGCCACCCCAGTCCTTGGCTGCCTCACTAGACGAAGCACAAACTCTTCAGCCTCCGTCTCCTCTCCGCTGTCGTCCGCGTTGAAAGTTGGCAGCACCTCCCTCTCGCCTCCGCCTGCGGGCGACAAACGCGGAGAAGAGGACGCACCAGAGTCAGATGACTCATCACTTGAAATAACAATAAAAGGATAACCCGTCCGCATGAACATGTTCACCGGAGAGGGGTTATCAAAAGGAGAAAAAGGCTCACCTGTCTCGGTTATCTGCAAGGGCGCACTGACACCCTCCTGCGCCACAACCTCCAACTGTGGCCGCACGAGCGTGTCCCAAGCCTTCTCCAAAATGTAGAGCTCATTCTCAGCAAGCTCCCGAAAGATGAACCCCATGTTGTCACCACCCAACAATAAACTATACAGACTCTCGACATCTGATAAAGAGAAAAAAAAAAAAAAAAAAAAAAAAAATGAGGTTTAGTAAAAAGGCAAAATTAACACGCTGCGCAATACAGACAGGAAGACATACCTTTCCCATCTTCAGTTAAGTGAGGGTTGCGCCCCTGAATATCATATTTCAGGCTCATCCCTGCCATCACAAGCGCCGTCTCCGGAATCTCACACAAATCCACTGGATGCGCCGTAAGGGTCTGGAACCAATCCTGTTCTTTGTAATCAATCAGCACCGCCTTCGGCGCACCATCATCGGGGTTTAGGCGACCCATAACCAGGGGAATAACACCCTCATTAATCCAGAAAAACTTGGGCTTCCAGTCGCGAAAGCTCTTCACCCCTGCCTTGGCACAAGGAGCCACCCCTGTGCGGGGACGGCAAGATAGCCAACTCTCCACAAAGCAGAGAGAATAAAAGACATAGAACATGTCAACCAAGGGCTCAATCTTCTGGGAGTGGCAGCAGAACTCGAAGAACATCAGTCGTGACATCAAACCAGGGTGAATCTGGTTAACATGCACCCCAACGGTCTGAATAAACGTCTTTAAGAAACGGGTTACCGGAACCCTAAAATTGCAATCTCTAAAGTAGGTGGCGTAAAGCCCAACTTTGCCCACTGGAGGCTCAAGTATGGTTTTATCTGGGGCAGGAGCCTCAACACCATAGCTAGAAGGAAACCCATATTCCTTCCTAAACTTTCGAAATTCCCCCTTCGCCCACACCGCCGTAACTTCACCGGCGTGTGGCGGTCCCTTCTTAGAACCGTCATCCTTCCTCTTAGACCCACCACGTTTCTTTTTTGGGACCTGAACAACGTTCTCCATAACGAAAGTTTGAAGGTTTTTAAGAAAAGAAATTCAACTCTTGAAAGAGGCAGAGAGAAAGAAGTTTCTTTTTGGCTAAGTTTGAAATGAAAGTGTAAGAATGGAAGGAAGAAAGAACAACCTTTTATATGCAGGTCACGTGCCTTCAGGACGGTTACAAATCGTGTTGCACGACCAACCAATAAGAAAATGCCACGTCAGGAGAGAGAAGGGCAGGGAGCACGCGAAACGACAGGTTGGACCCACCACTCTCTGCAATAGTACAAACGTCAGAGACTTTTCGGCTACCAACCTGTCCCATCCGCCACGCACCCTGACACATCTGATGTGTGCATTAATTACTGACGTGCGCAGCAATTCCACTTGGAATATCACTGCGCAGCGCGCAGTCAAACTTAAACGAATAAAATAAGTAATAACAAACACACAAAATTTTCTTTTCCTCTTTTCTTTCCTTTTAGTGCAGCGCCCTGCATGCAACGCATACAGCACACTACACTGGGGGGACTTGAAGAGATATGAGACCGCGCAAGCGCACGGGCCCACATCTCAACATATGCCAGCACAGCAGGCCTACGTGGGCTTCTAGAAAGCGGCGCGGGGTACCTCGTAGCATGACAGCTAATAACCGACAAGAAAGGGACGTCCAGCCAATAAGAGACGTCCATTTCCTGCTCCACGATCGCCTGCAGGTACGAGGTACAGAATAGTACAGGAAAGGACAGACAAAGACACGTGGACCAATAGCGAAGGAACAGCGCAACGAATGACAACGGCCTAATCGTACAGCCAGCTGTCATTCCCCCCTCGACCAATCACAGAAGACCTCAGGTGGCCTATAAATACCCCATGAGGTCAGACGAAGAAAGGGATGAACAATCGGAGAAAGAGAGAACCATAGTTACGAGAATTAGATTATAGTCGAAGCGCTGTAACAGTAGCTATTTGGGTCTTGTAATAGTCATTGAATCGTTAATAAGAATCCTGTCTTTACTTGTGCTACTATCTTAGTAAACTGTTATATTGGTGTTTCTTCATTTCTCTTTTTAGTCTCTCTCCTTCAACTCATTATCCGTGTTACAAATGCATCCCCAATACATTACATTAGTGATGATCTAAGGGCAAAAGATAAGGGTAAAATATACACAATTTTTGAATTCAATGATTCTATGTAAAAACAAAAAAATAATTTGTCAAAAGAGTAAAACAACCACTCTAACACAACTTTATTTTTTTAAGTAAGTTTTCGAAACCAAACATGAAAAATATCACAAATTGGGAACAAAATATCTCAACCATCCAATATTTTTACAAGGTGTTACTTTTGCCGAACCATATAGACTATTTTTGTAGTTAACTATGTTATATATTAATCTTATCAAGCAAACCATATTAATAATCGTGTTAAACTTGTTGTATCATTCGTGTTATTGACTTTTTTCTATTTAACTATGTTGTGTACACCGTTTATCAACATGTCCACGTGTGTTCATTACAGTCCTTAATATAATGCCATCTATGTGATTAACTAGTATTTAGGACATCGACGTGTTGCATCGAGGCAAAAAAAACCTTTAATAAAAAGTCAAATTTAACATATGTACCGAAAAAACACCTCGTGATGATAAAAAAAATCACGATATGAATCAAACCACTCAAGACTGAGATCCCCACCATGGCTGTAACAGAACTAGCCACGCCAAATAGCCGAACGCCGTCATACCCTGGACTCCGGATCTAACCAAGAAACTGACAACAACATAATGTACCAACCGATATAGGTCCGTTACCATAAGCATTTGGAAATGTCTCCCCAATCTCTGTTTTTCTATATCGAATCTCCCACTCAAACACTTATCATCATCATATCACAACCTCAAGCAGCTCTCAGATGAGGCAACTCTCAATGTCATCATGCACAAAACAAGAAAGAGGGATATAAGGCATCACATAGGTCCGCCGCCACCATAGAGTGTCAGAAAGCCGCTGGCAACACTAGAGCAATGCCCCATTTCTTAGTTTATCTATCTAGAAACCCACACCCTTTGTCTCTCTAAAAAGATAAGACCGTTATATGTCTATGAATACCACCGATTAAAGAACAAAAGGAGCCGATGGAGCTACAAACAATCACCGGATAAGGTAGAGAGAAGACAAAGAGCTTTAGAAAGAGATAGTAAACATAAAAGCGAAATGAGAGAAGACAAAGACTTAGGGGTTGTTTGTTTGATTAAGTGTTAAAGCATTAAGATATCCGAATGGTTAAGAGGTCTGAATGTTTAAGTGCTGAACCATTAAGTTGGACCTATTAATGGTTAGTTTTATTGTCTCACATTGGTAAGAGAGCCTCATTAAGGTTCAGCCTAGTTCAGTGCTTAATGGTTCAGCAACATCCCAAGTCTTAACGGTTCAGCCTTAACCCATCAATTCAGAAACCGAAACAGACGCACTGAATGCTGAATCATTCAGCGCTGAATGGTTTAAAGCCTCATTAAGAGGCTTACCAAACAACCTCTTAGAGTATGCTTCGTATGAGGTAATGGAATGGGGAGGAAATGAAATGGAATGGACGAGGTAATGGAATGAACATAGGAATGAAATACATCATTACCATTCCAAGGTCTTGTTTGGTTACCATGTGAGAATGGAATAAATAGTTACTTTGTATTGTTTGGTAGGCAGGAAAATACAGAGGAATAAAATTGGCGGTGGTGAGTGGTGGCGACAATGTTCAACGGTGGCGGTGGTTGGTTGGCGGGCGACGGCGATCAACGGTGTCGGTAGTGGTTGATGGTGGTGGTGGATGGTTGTGGTCGGTGGTGGTGTTTGGTGGTGGCAGTAGAGGTGGTGGAAGATGGAATGAAATAAAATAAAAACATGGGAGTGGATGGAATGAATTTTGGGGTTTTATGGAATGGAGTAGGTAATAGATGATTCTATTACCTTGACCAAGTAAACACATTTTTACATTCCATCATAATACTCCATTCCATTACGACTCTCATTCCTGCATATCAAACACTACCTTAAAGAAAAACAAAGTACATCGGATAAATAAGGAGGTGATAGAATATATTATATAGTATATTAATTTACAAATGGTTTATGCATAATGATCTTGTACATAAAGCTTTATAGATTTTTTGTGTTTAAAATGTTTGTACATAAGGTTTGTGTAGTTGTACATATGTCTATGGGATTATAGGAGTTTCTTTTTCAAACTACACGGTGCATCTTCCCTGTCTTCCCCCACCTAATAACTTCCACCAAATTGCGTCTGCTAATTCTGCTTCCGCCACCGTCTCCACCGTTATCACCATGCGTATGAAACCCCGCAAAGGTATTGTTTTCGTTATTTTGTCGATCTAATTGCATATTTTAAGGTTAGGTCTCTACTATGTTTGTGGTATAACAAGAACGTTTGTTCCCTATCTCACTGCATGCTACCTAATACCTATGATATCGCCGGTGTTCTCTCTTTTGCCAGATTGCTTTGGCTTTTGTTGAGCACTGGTCGTTTTGTCGTATTATGTCGAAAAAGAAATAGATTTGGGGCGAGAAACAGAGAAAGAGGCGTGTTGTCGTCTATTGCGGCTCCGGCCGTCTAGGGCGGCGACGCTGACGGTTTAGGAACACATTAAATAAAGAGATAGAACATTGTGTACGTGGGTTTCAAAGTCATGTTGTTAGTTCTTCTACACCTCCCAATTTAAGAACTTTATCACTACCAATAGCATCACCTGGCCACCGATTAAACTTTGATAAGCTGTCTTTAAATGCTGTCTTTATCACTACGTTATTGGGTGCTTCATTCGTTTAACCAACTTTCCATGATAAGTAGTAGGTTGTTAGATTCATGAGACAACAATATGGTAGTTATAAATAATAATTTCACTCTTTTACTGTATGGTTCGTACATAACCGTTTATAATATCACCATCTCTACACAGTTCATAAGAAAAGGCAGATTTGGCTTGAAAACTTAATATTTGTACGTGGCTATTTAATAGTTAAAATCTCTCAACACTTAGACTAGTTAGTATAGTAAATAACAATACCAAAGGAGTATAACGTTGTACAAAATTAAAAAGTAACATGGTTGAGAGGAATAAAAATTGCAAACTAATATACGGTAAAAATACCAGAGTTATTAAAAGGGGTCAAGTTATCTTACACAGTATAAAATAAAATAGAAGAGTGAGAAGAATACAAAAAACACAATAAATAACGAAATATAACATAATGAGTTACAAAATATAACACAATAATGAGGAAAAAAACCAAACTCATCACAAGAAAGAAAATAAGAAAGAGACATGATACCACATAAAAGACACAATAATCTAACACAAACTTTAAAAACTACAAGCTAAAAATCCAAAATGAAAAAACCTAAAAACTAAGATCATATAGTTCGATGAGACGGTTCTAATACTGCTTAAATGAGTTCAATCAAAGTCTGTTTGATACGCTTTCTACAACTTCTTATTTTATTTTTTTCACTGTATTTGATATTTACGTCGACAATATTAATAAAGATGCGAAGTAAAAAAACATTTTGGGTCAATGGGTCCTATAAAATCACAAAGCAATGCCAACTATTAAAATTTGAAACAAAGGCGTAACAAGAGGAGGTGGGTGGGTGGGTGCACACCATGTGTAAAAGTTAACAAACGCCCCAATGATAGCGACAGCACCACCATACGTAAACACGCTTATAACATAACCCCACGCCACCACATACAATACAAGCATTCATTTTATTTGAAAAAACCAAACCCAAAAAGCATTCATTTCATTTCACTTGTATAAAAACACACACATGACTCAGTAATAAACATACAACACACACATCTTCACAATAACAGCCATTCCTTTAATACCACCGTAAACCACCACTAACCACCACCACTAATAATGGATCTCCGTCGTAAACTACCACCACGTCCTCCTTCCACCACAAACAACAACAAATCCGTCACCGTTGACCGGTCAACGTCTCCGGTACCGTCACCTAAAGCCTCCGACGCTTTACCTCTTCCGTTATACCTAACCAACACCATTTTCTTCACTTTATTCTTCTCCGTCGCCTACTACCTTCTACACAGGTGGCGTGACAAGATCCGGTCATCTACACCGCTCCACGTGGTTACCTTATCTGAACTAACCGCCATCGTCTCCCTCATTGCTTCGTTTATCTATCTCTTAGGCTTTTTCGGTATTGATTTTGTTCAATCGTTTATCTCTACGTCACGTGGTGAAGAAGAAGAAGAAGACGGTTGTTTTGATAATGAAGTAGAAGACGGATCTGAACAACAACAACAGCAACAGCCTAAACCTAGGTTTATTGATCAGGTAGTTTATTGCTTTGTTTTAGAATAGAGAGGATCAAATCGAATAGCGAATGCAGTTAATTACAGTAATAATTAAATAAATATGTTTATGTTTATGTTTATGTTTGATGCTTTTGTTGATCAGGTAGTTTATTACTTTGTTTTAGAATAGAGAGGATCGAATCGAATAGCGAATGCACTTAATTACAGTAATAATTAATTAAATAAATACGTGTGTTTATGTTTATGTTTGATGCTTTTGTTGATCAGGTAGTTTATTACTTTGTTTATAATAGCTAGGATCGAATCAAATAGCGAATGCACTTAATCACAGTAATAATTGAATAAATATGTATGTTTATGTTTATGTTTGATGCTTTTGTTGATTGAGGTGTAGTTTGATATGTTTATGTTTATGTTTAATTAATGTTGTTTTTGAAGGTTTTGATATCGGAAGAGGATGAGGAGATAGTGAAGGCGGTGGTGAGTGGCTCTGTACCGTCGTATTCTTTGGAATCGAAGCTGAATGAAGATTGTTATAGAGCGGCTTTGATTAGACGTCAGGCGGTGGAGAGGATGACAGGGAGGTCTTTGTTAGGATTAGGAATGGAAGGGTTTGATTATAAGTCGATTTTGGGCCAGTGTTGTGAGATGCCGGTTGGTTATGTTCAGGTGCCGGTTGGGATAGCGGGGCCGTTGTTGGTTAACGGTTGTGAGTATATGGTGCCGATGGCGACAACGGAGGGGTGTTTGGTGGCGAGTGCTAATAGAGGTTGTAAGGCTATTTATTGTTCGGGTGGAGCTACGGCGATTTTGTTGAAGGATGGGATGACTAGAGCGCCGGTTGTTAGGTTTGCTACGGCGGAGAGAGCTTCGCAGCTTAAGTTCTTTCTTGAAGACGGTGATAATTTTGATACGTTGAGCGTCGTTTTCAATAAGTAAGTTTGTTCTCTTAGTTGATGTCTCTATGTGACTTTGATTTGTAGTTAAAGTAACATGCCTGTTGATGACATGTATCATAATGTTAGCAAGAAATAGTGCTTTAAAGTTAAAGCAAACAAACAAACCTAAATTGGATTATGCAAGTTTGAAGTTACATATAACTACATAAGATATCTAAAAAGCCCTTCAATTCTGGTAAATGGCTGTTGAGTTCTCATTTACATATAATTTTGAAATGTGTATGCATCTGTAAGGATTATTTTCATATGTTGAGCTGACATGAGTATGAATATATGATATTTGTAATTGGAGTATGTTTTCTTTATATAGATATTGAAGAAACAATAGGCATCACGGAGATTACGAGTAATCTACGTGGGGTTAATACCTAAGGTCGTCAGGGTTAATCCTTTACCCAAACCACAAGGTCAAACCCGTTTGATAATGATGTAAGTGTGTGTGGGGTGAAAGTAAGTGAGAACACGAGATGTAAGTGGTTCGGTCAAGTGTTGACCTACGTCCACTATGAACAGCCGATAGTATTATTAATGATCGAATACAAAGAGTACAAGTAAGTAACACTAGGCTAGCAATAACTATTTTCGGATGCTTTGGCAAGGAGAGGTATCCTTGTATTTATAGGAGAACTCGTGGGCTTGATCGAGAGGCCCACGAGTAACCATTCTTTATTGGGCTTGACCTGGGCCCAAATCCAATGTTCTCTCTAGAATTGGCGGGAGAACAGGTGCACTGTTCATGACGTCATCGGGGCAGCATGGTTGTTGCTCGAGGCAGACACGTGGCGATCCGTGGTTGGCAGACGGCGCCCCCTGTCAGTCGTTGACCATGCTTCTGACAGCAGCAAGGTATGTCTGCTGTTTACTGTAGACGCTGGTATGGTGGAAGCATGGCTGCAGCCATGCTGCTGTCCTTGTCTTGTAGTTGTTGGACCACTTTGCCACCTGTAGCTTTCCTATTGGCGCGTACCCTGTCAGTAATCTTTGTGAATCTTCCTTTTGTTGTCTTGTGTACTCTGTACGATGATTGTTAAGGGAAGATTCCGCGTGTGATGGTACGCGCTTATCAGGTGATGTTATTGCTTATCAGTTGTTCTTGCGCGCCTCCTTGCATGTATTGCTGGTTGCGCTTTGTTGGTTCCTCGCGCCACTGATTGGCGCGCGGAAGCTGAGTTATGGGGATAGGGATGCCTCTTCCGCCTGGATTAGGCTCCCTATCCCTTCAAGTCCCCCTAGTCTAGGGCTTCTCCTATTCTTTGTGAAGAGTAGGTGGAGCGCTAGACTCAAAGTATGAGGTCGCGGATGAAAGCTCATCTGCTGGTGTGTCTTGAAATTTGTTCCTCTGCAAATTTTGGCGGAGAACGTCTTTTTTGATTTTACGTCAAATTTGCGCCAGGAAAGAAGTTTGCCGCCATGACCTGTTAAGGCGCTGGGCGGAGAACGTCTTTTTTGGTTTTACGTCAAATTTGCGCCAGGAAAGAAGTTTGCCGCCATGACCTGTTAAGGTGCTGGGCGGAGAACGTCTTTTTTGGTTTTACGTCAAATTTGCGCCAGGAAAGAAGTTTGTCGCCATGACCTGTTAAGGCGCTGGGCGGAGAACGTCTTTTTTGGTTTTACGTCAAATTTGCGCCATGTTGCAGTTCTTCCGCAGTTGCAATAAATCTTGAATCATTGGCATTTAATTTGTCTCTCATAAATAGGAGTTAAGGCGCCTGGAATTCGAATGATCAGTTACTTGTGATGGAAGCTTGAGGGTTGCTGACGAGTCAGCCTCGTCTGCTGTGCTGACTGTTGGCTGTCCCCTCATTATGGTGCAGTTACCAACATTTCGTCTGTGTCAGGCGCGTGTGTTGTCACGCGCCCCACTTGTTGCTGGTGTGGTTGTGCTTTTGCCACGTGTCGAGTGGCACGTGAAGTTTGTCAGACGCGTGATGCTTCACGCGCCTGGTCAGTTTACGTTGGTGAGATCTGGTGACACGTGTCAGCCATCCGTCGCGTGACGGTTGGATTGTTTATCCTTGTTTGATCTTAGCCGTTCACTCGCGCATGAGGACACGTGTCGTCATCTGCTTCTCCCAATTTTGAAAAAGTGTGACGACGTTTTTTCTCCTTGGGCCCCACTGCCATTAATGCAGTGGGTATATATATGAGTTGGGATGCATGTTGGACGGTTACTCGTTCATTTGTTCATCCCTTCTTCTTGCACTCTCTCAATTTCAAAAAACACTTCCGATCATTTGAAGTTTTCTTTGAATCTTCAAAGATTGTTTAGTCAATCTTCAAAGATTTATTGTGAAACTTCTTGTTGATCTTCTTCGTTTTCTTTGATTGTTCTTAGTTTCTTTCTTTTTCTTTGTTTTTCTTTGAAGATTCCGACTGATCTTCAAAGTGTTCGTTGAATCTGTTGAGTTTTCCGGCGAACTTCTTGAGTTTTCCGGCGAGTCTTCAACCATTTCCAGTTAGTTACCTTTATTTCTTTTCTTTTCTTTCATTCCTTTTTGAAGATGTCAGAAGCTTCTAACATTGGGTCTCCTTCCGGCGATGTTACCGGCAAGGAGCCAGTGATTGAAGAGGTGGAGGAGGAGGTGCAGGTGGAGCACGGAAAAATCAAAGAGCGAAAGCTCATGACAAACACTTTCTGTGTTTGGTCTGAAGAGGCCTTTGATAACTTTTGCAGGGGCTATGGCATTTTGCCAGAGTGGGAGCCAACTCTGCCGTCTCCGACGGAGAATGTGCTCTCTGCTGGACCTGGGCAACTTGCCCTTTATGAGGCCCACTTCACCAAGTGTGGCTTCCGGCTACCCTGCACCCGCTTCCAGATTGATACTCTGGTTGCTTATGGTGTTGGGCCAACCCAGCTTACCGCCTTTGGGATGCTGAGGTTGGTACATTTTGAGGCGTCCTGCCGCGCCTTAGACATTGAGCCTACTGTGGAGATGCTCAATGTCTTTTACTTTCTTGCGCGTGACGAGATGTGGTTCTCGTTCAAGCCGCGCCCAAAGGTGCCTCCAATGGCCACCCATACCCCCAAGTCCCTTCATTGGGCTAAGGAAAAATTCTTCTTTGTGAAGAGGGGGGTTATCCCCATCAGTCTGCCTTGGAAAGTTATTGCAGACGGTCAGCGGGTGGCTGACATACCAGTGATGAAGGATTTCAAGAAACAGGCCTGGTTCACCACCCTCACCGCCAACGCCACCAAGCTTGAGTTCAAAAATCTCACAGATGGCATCTTTTGCCTTCTGGGGATGAGCTGTCTGACTCAGGGTCCAGGAAAGGAACCCTACATTGCTGCGGAGGGTAAGCACAGTTTTTCATTTAATTGTCTTTGAATTGTATGTCATATTGTGCTAACTGTTTCTTGCGCAGGTGTGAGCAAGTTTCAATTTTATGCCGCTCGTCAAGAGAAGGGCATAAAGTGGAGGCGCTTGGCGGAGGGAGAGGCGTCTTGCCTTGAGGCGTTTGTGGACAGGTTTTATTATCCTGACCTGACCATTGCGCCCAAGCCCTATTACACCACAGGTGAGTCACACCAACTTTTGTTTTCTAGCCTGTTTGGCGATGATGCCTCTGACTCCTCAGTGGAGATTGTGGAGGTTCAAAAGGCGCCCGCGGGGCGTGGCCGTTGGAAACACGCTCCGCGGAGACGTAAACGTCGCCAACGCCCTTTGACAAGTTCTGATTCGGGCTCTTCCGTTTCAGTAGGTGAAGTGGTGAAGGGGCGGCGCCGAAGGAAGGACGGGCCCGCGTCAGAGGATGAGGAGGAGGAAGAGCCCTCCAAGTTGGAGAAAAGGAAGAAGAGGCGCACCACTGGCGCCACTTCTAGCAGCGCGGCTGCCAACTTGGAGAAAGCTGCTGCTGCCACCGGCGGGGAGAGTGGTGGGGTTGAAACCCCTGTTGCAGAGACCACTGCTTCCCCCTTGTCGCCGGCGCAAGGGGTGGTGCTAGAGAAGAGCTCCAGCGCTGGAGGGGTGACTGCCCCCACTTTTAGTGTGGGTATAGGTGCGGCGCCTACACGTCAGCCTCTGTTCCAGAAGCTGTTGAAGAAGAAAGCCCCTGGTAAGTTAATTTCTTTTTGCTTTTTCTGATGTCTTTTTCTTTAATTGCTCTTAACACTTTGTTGCTTCTGCAGTTGCGCCGAAGATTGTGCCAACTCCTCCTCCCACATCTCCATCTGCGGAGGCGGGTAGGACAGAGGTGGATATGCTCTTTCAAGAGCAAGAGGCAGCGCAGCGGGAGGAAGCCCGCTTGAAGGCTGAGGCCGATGAAGCCCTTCGTAGGGCGGAGGCCAAAAAGAAAGCGGCGGCCGATGAAGCGTTGCGCAGAGCTGAGGCCGAGAAGAAGGCTGCCGCCGATGAAGCCAGGCGAAAGGCTGAGGCGGCTAAGAAAGCTGAGGCGGACCGCCTTCGTCTTCAAGAGCAACAGTTCTTGGAGGAGAAGGCTCGCCAGTTGAAGGAACAAGCGGAGCAGGGTGCTCGTACCAGCGCCGAGGGCTCTCATGAAATGGATGGGTTTGAGAGGGCCCTTTTGGCGTCAGGCGCTGGTGGCAGTGCGGAGGGCTCGCGTCAAGCTCGGCGCGAGTTCTCCAGGGTTGATGATAGGGAGCCATCAGGCGGGTATGATGGCTCCAGGTGGTCCGGGGGCGATGCAATTTGGCGCCCTCGGTGGGCGGTCAGGGAGAATACTTTATTCTCCAACTCCTTGGCCGCCGAGGAGTTTGTTAGGGAGGTGGTGCCTCCCTACGAGCGCGCGCATCAAGATATGCTGAGTCGCGCAGACCTTATGGCTGCTTTGTGCGTTAATCAGGCGACTCAGCTATCTATGGTTGACTCGCTGCGCCGCCGAGATGCGGCGGTGTGGCGAGATATTCAGCGCTTGGAGGCGGAGAAGGCAGACCTCGCTGAGAAAGAGGCTGCCTTCAAGGCTGAAATTACCAAGTACCGTCGCCGCGCCCATGATGCAGAGGCTAAGATCACCAAGTTGGAAGGGGACGCGGCGGCGGATAAGCGCCGATGGACAGAGTCTTGCAAAAAGACAAATGCTGAAACCATGAAGTTAAGGCAGGCTCTGTCCGAGGCGCAAGAGGAGAGCAGGGTGCTGACTCGGCAAGTGGAGGAGAAGAGCAAGGCCCTCTCTGAACGGACTGCGCAAGTCGTAGAGAAGCGCTTGGAGCTTGAGTCCAAAGATGCGGATCTCGTTAAAGCTACTGAGCGCGTCTCCTTCTTGGAGCAGGAGAGGGTCCAGATCCTTCATGCAAAGGAGGATTTGGAGCAAGACCTTGGCTCGGCCGAGGAAGCCCGCGCTGCGGCTGTCAAGGAGTGTGAGACAGCCCAGCGTCTTTTGGAAGAAGCGATGGGCGCCCAGACGCAGACACAGGATGCCATCAAGTGGATGATGACTGATGGGATCACTGGGGTAAGTGTATCTCTTTTAGCGCCTTTTGTATTACCTTTGGAAGTTTTCATGCTAACTTAACTCTTTTTGCAGGTCTTCAAGAGGTTTTGGCAAGAGCCTAATCTGGGCGACCAAGTCGCTGCCATAGCCGCCACCGCCCATGCTTATGGGTATGGTGAAGGCTATGAAGATGGTTTCTTGGCAGCTCAAAATGGTGGGCGGATCGAGGATGCGGAACACTATGGGAAGCCCCTGAAGGATGATTATGAGGCGGAGCTCCTCAAATTTGAGAAAGTGGATTTCCCAATACTTCAAGTGGTTGCAGATTGCAACAAAAATGCTGATCCTTTGTCCGCCCTCAAGTACTACATCGACAAATCTGATGAGCTGACCAAGGAAGAGGAGCGCAAGCGCCTTGAAGAAGAGCGCCAACGAGCCAGTGGCGAAGGCACTTCAAATGTTTAGTTTAATAGGCGCTTGTCTTCTCTTTTCTTTTTGTTTTTTGTAAATATCTTGTAATTACTAAGGGTTTTTAAGTCCCTCACGATGAATGAAAATTTTGTTTTTCCTTATATCTTGTGTTTCTCGTCCTAACTTAACTTATCTAACCAAGTCGTCACCTGATTTAACAAGTTAAAATTAGGCGCGCGTCCTGCTAGATAGTCCGGCGTGTTAAGTATTTGCCTTGAAGACTATAGCGGGGCGCGACTTGTGCCATAAGGTCCGAGTTAAGCGCGTGTGCGCCTTGCCTAGAAGACCCATGACTGCGCGCTGAACTAGTTTGCTCTTTGTCCAACTTGTTTTACAAGTTTAGAAGACAAGGCTTTAAGTTTGTTCTAGCGGCGCGCGTCTTTAAGTCCGGCAAGTAAACTTGTCTTGAAGACCGTCTTATGTGGCGTTGGTGTATGATTTTATAAGTCCGACGTGCGCGAAGCATGTCTAGAAGACTTTATCATGTTAGCACCGCCTTGTTTGTGGTCCGACGATAGTTTTGCTTAAGTCTTGAAGACCTTGGCGCGGAAAAACAAGTAGAATGACAGATATAGGGAATAATTTTCATTGATAGACGCGGCATGTGTAGCCGTAATTACAAGTGGTTTACAAGTAGCAGCGGCGCAATTGTGCTGCATTCCAAGATCTGGGGATAGGTGTTCCATCAAGCCTTTCTAGCGCGTAAGCGCCTTTGCCGAGTATTTCTTGTATCTTGTATGGGCCTTCCCAGGTAGGGGCTAGTTTTCCGGGCTTTTCGGCGTTGGAAGCCTCGTTGTTTCGGAAAACGTAGTCACCGATCTTGAATGTGCATGCTTTGACGCGCTTGTTGTAATAGCGCTCTAGCTGCGTTTTGTACTTCGCCTCTTTGATTGCGGCGAGTTCACGTCGCTCATCTAGGAGATCAAGGTTTAGGCGAAGCTCTTTGTCGTTGTCTCTCTTGTTGGCCATGAGTACTCTTGCGGAGGGGCATCCGATTTCGGCGGGGATGACCGCCTCCGTTCCATACGTCAAGCTGAATGGCGTTTCGCCATTGCTTGTTTTCGTGAGGGTGCGGTATGCCCATAGGACATGGGGTATTTCGTCTACCCACCCTGTTCTTTTGGTACCCAGCCGTGCCTTGATACCTTCAACAATAGTACGATTGGCCCGTTCGACTTGACCGTTGCCTTGAGGGTGCGCGACAGATGTGAAGATTTGTTGGACACCCATTTGAGATAGCCATTCTTGTAAGGATTGGTCTTCAAATTGTGTGCCATTGTCGCTTACCAATTGCAGCGGTAGACCAAATCGGCAAATGATGAATTCCCAGATGAATTTTTTGACGTGTGCGCCGTCAATTTTTGCTAGCGGTTTCGCCTCGACCCACTTTGTGAAGTAGTCGATGGCGACGATTAGGTACTTTACATTTCCTGGAGCCGTTGGGAATGGGCCTACCAAATCAATAGCCCATTTTTGAAACGGCCAGGCCGCTGTGACTGGCACCAGGTTGTTTTTCGGCCGCAAGGTGTTCGGGGCATGGCGCTGGCAACTGTCGCATTTGCGCAACTCGTTGACCGCGTCCACGTGCATCCCCGGCCAGTAGTACCCCGCGTTCATTAACTTCGCCACTACCATTCTTGGGCCCGCGTGTAGTCCGCATGTCCCTTCATGTATGTCTCGTAAAAGAAAGGAAGCATCTGCGGAGTCTACGCAGCGCAATAGCGGTCCCAGGTAAGAGCGGCGATATAGGATGCCATCGATGAGTTGGTACTGTAGGGCCTTGTTCTTGATCTTCCGGGCCTCTGACTTTTCGTCAGGCAGGGTGCCGGATGATAAGTAGGCCTTGATCGGAGCCATCCAAGATGCGCTTCCTGTTTGGATTATGTTGACTTGTCGCAGCGGAACAGATGGTTTGTCCAGGATCTCGACGCGGACCTCTTTGGCCATATGCTCAAAGACCGTTGATGCCATTTTACTTAGCGCATCGGCGGGCTTATTTTCGCTGCGCCGGATGTGCTCGACTTTGCATGAGTCGAATCGGCGCATCAGCTGTTTGGCCTGTTCGAGGTATAACGCCATGGTCTCATCCTTTGCGTCGTAAACCCCGTTGATCTGCCGCGCTACAAGTAGTGAGTCCACGTGTGCCTCCACGTGCCTGGCCCCCATTTTTTCCGCAATGCGGAGGCCTGCCAGCAGCGCTTCGTATTCCGCCTCGTTATTCGTGCTTTTGAAGTCGAGGCGGATGGCGTACGTGAACTCTTGTTTGTCTGGGCTGATGAGGCGCAATCCCGCGCCAGCGCCATCCTCGTTTGAGGCCCCATCCGTAAATAAGGACCATTTTTGTGATGGGTCTTGCGCTAACGCGGGAGTTTCTTCCGCTTGACATTCGGGCACTTTATCTGCGGGAATTTCCGTGGCGAAGTCCGCAAGGACTTGGCCCTTGATGGCGGGGCGGGGCTTGTAGTGGATCGTGTGTTCCCCAAGTTCAATGGCCCATTTGGCCAGCCGCCCCGACAGCTCGGGTTTGGCGAGTATGTCGTTTATCCGGTAGTCCGTGAGGACGTTTATCGGATGCCCTTGGAAGTATCTGCGGAGCCTTCGGGATGCGTGCACCAGAGCGAGAACCAGCTTTTCCATGATTGTGTACCTTGTTTCCGCATCTAGAAGCGTGCGGCTGATATAGTATATCGGCGTTTGCACGTTCTTGCGCTCCACCATGAGGACTGCACCTATTGCGCGGTCCGTGACCGAGAGGTACAGTGTCAATGGCTCTTTGGGGAGGGGCGCTGTTAGCGTCGGAAGGTTCATTAAGCATTGTTTCATTTCTTTGAATGCCGATTCCGCCTCTGGTGTCCAACGGAAATTGCTTTTCTTTAAACAGTTCTTCAAAGTGTCCACAAACGGAAATGACTTTGAAGCGTAGTTGGATAGAAACCGGTTGAGGGCCACGAGGCGGCCCATGAGTGTTTGCACCTCCTTGATGGAAGCGGGTGAAGGCATTCTTTCTATGGCTTGTACTTTTTCTGGATTAGCGCGGAACCCATCGCGCGTTACGATGACCCCTAGAAATTTGCCTTCTTCCATCCCGAAGGAGCACTTGCTGGGGTTGAGCTTCATGCGCACTTTGCGCAACTGTGTGAACGTTTGTTGGATATCCTTAAGCATGTCGCTCTCATCTTTGCTCTTAATTACGAGATCGTCGACGTACACTTCCAGCCGTACGCCGATTTCATTGATGAAGGCGGTGTCCATGAGGCGCTGGTAAGTGGCTCCCGCGTTTTTCAGACCGAACGGCATTTTGGTGTAACAGAAAATGCCCGCGTCTGTGCGGAATGCCGTCTTGTCTTCATCTTCCTTTGCCATTTGGATTTGGTGGTAGCCTTTATACGCGTCTAAGAAGCACTTAAAGCGGTATGGGGCTAAAGAGTCCACCTTTAGGTCGATCTCTGGCAAAGGATAGCAATCCTTTGGACACGCTTTGTTGATATCTTTATAATCGACACACATGCGCCAGCCGCCGTTTGCTTTAGCTACCATGACTGGGTTAGCTACCCATGTCTGGTACCTGATTGGTCGAAGTATACCCGCGTTGAGCAGCTCGGTGACTTGTTCGTTCATGGCCTTTGTTTTCTCCGGGCCCATGCTGCGCTTCTTTTGCACTATTGGTTCCACTGAGCGGTAGACATTGAGTCTATGTTCCGCTATGTCACGCGGGACCCCAACCATGTCGGCTGGTTGCCACGCGAACACATCAATATTACTGATTAGAAGCTGTTTTAAGTGGTTTCGAATGGCCTCGGAGATTTCATGGCCGATGATCACCGTTTGCTCCGGAAATTTAGGGTTAAGAACCCATTTTTCCGGCTCGGCGCGGGTGTCTGTTTTTACCATTTTTGGCGGCTTGGCGGTTTCTGTGGTATGGCAGTCTTTGTTGCCTCTGATGAAAGCGATGCCTGTTTTGGTTGGGAATCCCACCATCGCATGCGCCGTTGAAGCATTGGCATTGAAGCGTGCGATGCCTTCCCGTCCAAGAAGAATGTCGTGATTGGAGTTAGCCGGTAGAACCATAAAATCACATATCTCCGTGCGCTCGTGGGTGCCGTCCGACCATGTTACTGGCATGGACAGCATACCCCGCGGCATGATGGTTTCATGAATGAAACCGGAGATTGGTTCGTTGACTGGTACGAGCTTTGCTTTGTCTTCCGGGTCTAATTGTTGGAAGCATTGCTCGTACATGATATCAGTACTGCTGCCGCCATCTAGGAACATGTAGCGCGTGCGATAGTGCCCAAAAATGGCGGTGATGACAAGAGGGGCTGTGCATGAGGCGCCGCCTCTGATCTTTGGCATGAGGACGTCAGCCTCTTTCCATGAATCGGTTGGAGGTGGCGCTCGGGCGCGCTTTCCTTGGTAGGCGCTTTTGCCCTTCTTTGTCATGTTGCAGTGGTGACGAGGGATCAATGTGGCAGCATGAGTATTCAGGTCGCGGATCTTTTTTCGCGATCCTTCATCTTGGTTCTCGTCACCTGTTTGATTCTTGCCCGTGCGGTGCACGTTCTTCACCAGATGGCCGAGTTGCCCTGACTTCAGCGCGGTTTCGATTTCCATCTTGAGGGTGTAGCAATTATCTGTGAGGTGACCGTAGTCGTTGTGATACTCACAGTATTTGCTACGGTCTACATTCTTGCGCTTGGCCAGGGGAGGGGCGGCCTTCAACGTGACCTGTTCAGTCTTTAAGACCTGAGATGGTGTCTTTGTCAGCGGGGTCCAGTCATAGTTTTTCTTTGAATGACCGCGCTGGTCCCGCGTTTGTTTGGGGCTGATCATCTGCCTGGCGTCCCCGGCTGGGGAATATTTTCCCTCATCCGCGGCGCCAGAGATGCGGCTCCAGACTGACTTGTTTTTGTTTTTATTATTATTATGATGGTGTTGAAAATTGTGCGTCTGACTGAAGGACTTCTCAGACGAGGCATATATCTTGGCGGAGTGGATGAGTTCATCCCAGGACTCCGGTATGCCATCTTTACCTGTAAGGCATTTCATTAACTCTGGGCTGCGCACATTATGCACGAATGCTGCCCTTGTGAGTTCTTCCCCGCACCCTATTAGCAAGGCCTCTTTGTTGAATCGAACAATAAAGTCCTCAATGGATTCATTGTCGTTTCGGCGGCACAACAGGATGTGCGCCTTGTCTTTCTTATGCTTGCGCAAATGCGAGAAATGGTTGTTGAATTTGTCGGTGAGGTCGTCAAAGTCTTTAACACTCCCCGCAGGGAGGTTATCGAACCAGACCCTTGCTGCGCCCGTCAGAGTTTGCGCAAATAAATGGCACCAAACCTGTACGGGCCAGTCAACCGACATTCCCGCGCACTCAAAATCGTGCACGTGGTCATCTGGGTCACGCAGGCCATCGTATCTGCCGATGCTGCTAGGGAGTTTTGCTTTTCTTGGTATTGTTGCTGTCGCTATACGAGCGATAAATTTTGACTTTTCGGCGAAAGCCTTTGGTCTGAATGGTTTGACCAAGTCATCATCCTCATTGTCGTGGCGCGAGCGATGATGACTTTTCTTTCCTTTGTAGCCTGAGTCGCTACTGGAGGATTCGTAGCCATCAGGCTCTGCTCGTTGCTTTGCGTAGCCCCGAACCCTGGCGTCTCCGCCGAGTTCCCCGCTACGACCAGCACCCGAGACAGCTGTGTCTTTCCCCTTTTTGGGCGGGATGTCATAAGTAAGGGCCTTGCCCTTTTTCTTTGCTTGTTGCAAGAGCTTACGCTGGTAGATTGCAGCGTTCTTCGTGTTCTGACGGAGGAGCCATTGGTCAAGGTCCTCCTCAGAGCTAGCACTGCTGTCGTCGTCAGTGTTAGCGTCCCGAACCTCAACTTCTTGGCTTTGAAGCCTGGAAGTAGGTTTCTTGACGACTGTGGGTGGTGTTATTTGGTCTTCCGGGAGCTGGGTGTTTCCCTCCCCGGAACGATTTATGGCAGCAGTGTTAGGGTTGGGTTCAGCCATGGGTGGGTTGAAAAGATGAGTAAAAGAGCGGTTCTAACCGTTGGATGGCGCCAATGAAGAAACAATAGGCATCACGGAGATTACGAGTAATCTACGTGGGGTTAATACCTAAGGTCGTCAGGGTTAATCCTTTACCCAAACCACAAGGTCAAACCCGTTTGATAATGATGTAAGTGTGTGTGGGGTGAAAGTAAGTGAGAACACGAGATGTAAGTGGTTCGGTCAAGTGTTGACCTACGTCCACTATGAACAGCCGATAGTATTATTAATGATCGAATACAAAGAGTACAAGTAAGTAACACTAGGCTAGCAATAACTATTTTCGGATGCTTTGGCAAGGAGAGGTATCCTTGTATTTATAGGAGAACTCGTGGGCTTGATCGAGAGGCCCACGAGTAACCATTCTTTATTGGGCTTGACCTGGGCCCAAATCCAATGTTCTCTCTAGAATTGGCGGGAGAACAGGTGCACTGTTCATGACGTCATCGGGGCAGCATGGTTGTTGCTCGAGGCAGACACGTGGCGATCCGTGGTTGGCAGACGGCGCCCCCTGTCAGTCGTTGACCATGCTTCTGACAGCAGCAAGGTATGTCTGCTGTTTACTGTAGACGCTGGTATGGTGGAAGCATGGCTGCAGCCATGCTGCTGTCCTTGTCTTGTAGTTGTTGGACCACTTTGCCACCTGTAGCTTTCCTATTGGCGCGTACCCTGTCAGTAATCTTTGTGAATCTTCCTTTTGTTGTCTTGTGTACTCTGTACGATGATTGTTAAGGGAAGATTCCGCGTGTGATGGTACGCGCTTATCAGGTGATGTTATTGCTTATCAGTTGTTCTTGCGCGCCTCCTTGCATGTATTGCTGGTTGCGCTTTGTTGGTTCCTCGCGCCACTGATTGGCGCGCGGAAGCTGAGTTATGGGGATAGGGATGCCTCTTCCGCCTGGATTAGGCTCCCTATCCCTTCAGATATGTTAGGTGGATGTGTTGAACTGTTGATAGAAATATATGAGGTGATGGCTATTAGTCATTTAACTAGCATGTGCTTGTCATATGTGATGTTGATAGGTTGGATCCACTGATCTGTACGATATATGTGCTTTGTGGTTCTTAAATCTTGATTACATGTATGTTCTGTTAAACAGGTCAAGCAGATTCGCTAAGCTCCAAAATATTCAGTGCTCGATTGCTGGGAAAAATCTGTATATTAGATTTACTTGCAGCACGGGTGATGCGATGGGGATGAACATGGTGTCGAAAGGTGTTCAAAACGTATTAGATTTTCTTCAGAATGATTTTCCAGACATGGATGTGATTGGTATATCTGGTAAGTCTAAAATTCTCTTTAACATCATATTTTTAGAAACTAGGATTTGATGGATATGAAACATAATTCTTAAATGTGTGATGAAATGCCAATTTTCATAGGGTGGGATCCTTTTTATATAGATGATGATTTGTCAAATACGTTATCGAACATAAATAAAAGTATATTGATAAAAGAAAATGGGAGATGCAAAGAGATCTGAAAATGTGCAATCTGCCTGCCTTTTCCTATCTTTGTCCCATGAGATTGTCTCTTTGCATACGTCATTACCTTTGATTGAATATCTGACCTTTTCAAATGATTAAGACTCTAATAAAATATTGAAAGTTCTAGTAGTAGTACCCACTATTGATGGCAATTTTATTTCCAGATATGACTAACTAAACTTCATTTGATTATCATCAAAACTTACCTAATTTTGGATATATACATGGACACTCATATGTATTAAAATATGTTTTGAAGTTTTAGTATTGAACTATTGATACCATATTACCATGTATCAAACATCAGGGCTTACTAATATCATTAAAGGTGGGATTATGCTGGGTAACGTTGTTGTTGTTGTTGTTGTTGTTGTTGTTGTATGTGTTGATTTGGGTTACGTTTTCTCCCTAGTCCGTAATCAGTTGCAAAATTAAGAAAATAAGTTGAAACAGAAATGTGGCAAATGAGTTGATGGCCGTCTAAATTGCTTTTTCAGTGCATACAACACATGAAATTGCTTTATTAGAAAAGAAATAGATAATTATTGTAAACATTATTGTTTTTGTAATCGTATTTAACATTTACTTTTGCTATGAGTGGTATTTTATTGGGTATGTTTATTTGTTTTTAATTAATCTAACACATTAATTACTTATTAGATTAGCTTAATATACATTCTCCTGTAAGTTCGAACTCTATTACATATTCAGATTTTTTCTGTATTTTATATTATCTTTTTCCCATTCAAAACATTAATAATAACATATTTACCCATTTAATCGCAAGTAGAATAGAGGATTTATTATAATTCTTTTTACAAATTAAATTGGTCTAAAATTGTTTGTGGGTCAACCCGACCCCACACATTTTGTCCAGAACATGATATGACCAGTTACCTAACCTGTCAATCTGGCCACATCTCCTAATAATTAATCTACAGGAATCAAGTTAGGTTCATGTGGGACAATTTCCCTTGGTTTCAATTATTATTATTAGCTTTTACATGCAAACTGATGAAAGTTGTTTTTGCTGGCATGTAATTTTGACTTGTGTTTTTTGGTCAACAGGAAATTTTTGCTCTGATAAAAAACCAGCAGCAGTTAACTGGATCGAAGGGAGGGGAAAGTCTGTTGTTTGTGAGGCGATCATACCCGAAGACGTTGTAAAAAAAGTGCTTAAAACCACAGTGCCTGCACTTGTAGAGCTTAACATGCTTAAAAACCTTACTGGTTCCGCAATAGCAGGTGCTCTTGGCGGCTTCAATGCCCATGCAGCCAACATCGTCTCTGCAGTCTTTATAGCCACTGGTCAAGATCCCGCCCAAAACATTGAGAGCTCTCATTGCATAACTATGATGGAAGCTGTTAACAATGGGAAAGATTTGCACATATCAGTCACCATGCCTTCTATTGAGGTATTCATCATCATATTTTAATGTCATTTGTTTTCGTTTCTCATAAGGAGGATGTTTGCTGTGGGTTTTTAAAAAGCCCGATTGGTGCATGTACCTCTTGAGTGTTGAAACATTTTTGCGTTTAAATAGCGAGGCAATTGAAAAATGCCTGAGCCTTGAACTTGGTCATGTACCTGAGGGGCTAGGCATGGGGCGAGAGAGATCCAACTTTTGGTTGTGCAATAAGCTTATTTGTTGTACCAAGAGCAACACATTGCATACGTGAAGCTCTCGCCGCACGCCTCGGTTTTTAAAACCTAATCGTCTCATGCTTTTTTAAAACCGAGAAGACATCGTTAACCTGGTCTAATACTTTGATGACCTCTTTGTTTTAGGTTGGTACAGTTGGAGGTGGGACGCAACTAGCCTCACAGTCGGCATGCTTGAACCTACTTGGGGCCAAGGGTTCGAATCGGGAGGCACCAGGGTCAAATGCCCGGCTGTTGGCAATGGTGGTGGCTGGTTCGGTGCTAGCCGGTGAGCTGTCATTGATGTCTGCCATAGCAGCCGGACAGCTGGTAAATAGCCACATGAAATACAACAGGTCAAGCAGGAATATTGCATCAACAGTTTGAAAGCATTGCAGTTCGCTTTTTGTTAATTGTGTTTGTGTATCAATCAGTCAGTGTATGTATGGTTATTATTATTTTTGATGGTAAGTTTAATTATTTTTTACTCGTCATACCATATTTTTTTTGGCTATTTGATGTATGGGATTGATTTATATTAAGATAATTTAAGTAGATTTGTATTGTGTTAAAGTAACAAATAGGTTTTCATTTTATTGAATTGTAACTAATTGATTTTATTAGAAAGTTAACCCACACATCCAATATATTCATAATAAACCATTGTTCATCACGAGACCATATTTATATCAAGGGGCGCCTTTCAGTAACGCTTTAGTACCACTAAACTACAAGTCCTTGGGTATTTTTTTTAACGGCCAACAAAATATTTTATTAATCACCACGCTAGCTGGATGCTAGCAAACACCCGAATACAACATTACAAAATTACAGATACAATCACCTCCTTAAGTCATTGGGTAATTAGTGAGTCGTCTCATAATTTACTAAAAAGAGCCTATATCATTTCTGGACCAAAATCTATGTATATTTAACATGATTAGAACCGAGAAGTTTCAAACTTCGTCTTAATCATCAACCAACAATATTATATAACCGTCTTATATATCACTTAAAGTTAAATCATTAGGTGCAGCAGTTCTCACTTCTCACACTTCACTGATTATTTATCGAATGTGTATTGTCATTTCATATTTCTCAACATGTAAAACTACTTTTACCGAATACTTCTATACAACTCACAACTTCAGCTACGCCATACAATATGTATATAACACTAGGTCTTTAGCCATGTCAAAATCGACAAGAAAATCCATCAACGGCGAAGGGGACAAGTTGATAAATTGAATCGATAACAGGAAAAGCGAAAATGATAACTTTTGAAACCCTAACAATTAATGAGTTCTCAATTATCAAAACTTTATATGAGATTATTGAGCTGTGATTCTAGATCCTGTATGGACACCATCTTAATGTTGGTTATCTCTTCCTCAGAGTAGTCTTGTTTTAGCAATTTTAGTACTTGTTCATGGGCTTCTATGATATTTGTCCTGCATCATCACACAACGAATAATCAGGTCACCCCGACCTGGCTTGTTTCAACATAATCTATTTAACACATGGTTTTCTTGACTTAAAAAACAAGAGAATGTTAATAAACATCTTACTTGATTGGTTTGAAAAGTATTGTACGGGTCGATGGATTTTGCAGATAAAGCTTCATTTTTTCCATAACTCTCGGCAACTCGTTCTGCATAGCTGAATTCACCTGTACAATAATACAATATTTGTAACCATAACTGACACATAATCTATTAACACAGTTTAGGACACATATTGTATTATTTGCTTGAATTTTACGTCTACTTTATTTACAGGCTGAACACGACATGCACCCCAAAATCTTGTCAGGCACATGCACCCAAACACCACATCGACACAAATAAGCCCGAAAAACTTATTTTGTTATTTGCATATTAATACTCTGAAAATACCAAATGAAAACCGCAAACACAAATGTGTATAATACAATTACTTTTAAACTGTAAACTCTGACGATCATTTCTCTTTCGCTTTTAAACTTTGGCATAAAAGTACCCAAACAATTTGAGTTAACAACACATTTTCAATTTCTTTATAAACAGATAGGATTAATTTTTTGTAAGAAGAATTTTTATAATAACTAGTTTTAAGGGATTTAATCATTTAATCATACCTTTTGGACAATTTCTGCGACCTTATCTGGTGAAGCAAAAGCTTGATCCTTGAGTGGTTTTCCCATAGCTGACTCTAGCTTCTGATTTTGAGCACCTGATGACAATGCAACTTTGACAGCTGTCACCTTCAAGAAAAAAAGAACGATCTTGATGAATTTTGAAATCATTTTCTTTTTTAAAATTTTCTGAATGAAAAACGATAACTAAATTAACCTTTGTAACAAAGGATAGCATGGGATCTACAACTGATTTAGTGACTGACATGATGAACTCTTCACATGTGGCTTTGAGATTTTTCTCCAATTCCTGCTTGGATATAAATAATTTCTACTATTTAAAACAGATATATTAATTAATGAAACAATTCAAAGTGATCAGCTGAACATCAGTACAAAATTAAAAAAAAATATCAAGATATTTTCTACACAGTGACGATTAAAATTTTTTTTTTGAAATGCATGGGTAATTAAGAACCGATTCAGACTGTTACCTAGTATATCTCATCAGGAACACACACTAATATAACCGATGATTGATTTGAAAGCAATGATAATCAACTAAAGGAATTGCATACCTTCTTTGCATCAATTTGACTTTCCAAAACTCGAGGTGACAGCGTCCTTGCCAAAGAAGTTGACCTTGACCAGTCAAATAGGGAGGTTTGACCTCTAAGAATTCGTCTCAAATGCTCCTGGGAACATAAAAACAAGTACAAGCCTTCAGATTCTTCTGTGGTTCACATACACAGCATAATAACTACAACAGATGTGATAAGCATTCTACGATAATTATGCAATCTTGCAATGCTGTAAACCCTAATTTAATTTAGGAGATTATTGTTACTACAAAGTCTTCACATGAAACAAAACTCATAATTAATTAAATCCATCCCATGAGACAAAAATCATATGATAAAAGATCTTCTCATGAAGACCTCGAGAGGGTGGCGTACTGGTAAGTGCTGCCTTGAGTCCTTCTAGTAGAGGTCACCGGTTAGCAGCAGTGGCGGAACCAGACATTTTTAGTTAGGGGGTCAACAATATAAAACATTTCTTTTACATTGTAACTAAAAATCTAAATACACAAAAACAATTATTAGCTAAGTCTTAACCAAGACGTTTTTATCATAGCTTTGTTCAAGTTCAAATTATCTTGCCAAATATTTTCATAATAACAAGGTAACTTCGTTTTTCAAAACAATGTCTCTACTCTCTATTGATGTTGGGCTCAGATACCCTATAAACTAAAATTCCGGCGGCCGGAGGTTCCGTTGATCTCCTGACCCCTGTAGTTCCGCCCCTCGTTAGCAGGGTACCCTCGTGAGTTTTTCAGAAACAGGTTCTCAAAATTATTTAAAAAGAGTCTTGTCATGACTCATGATACAAAAAATATAATTGAAGTCTTCTCTTGAGAGAAAAAAAAAACACATCCAAATGAAGGAAAAGTTAAAGCAAATACTAACCAACAAATGGGAGAAATCCAGTTCCTTGTGTGTGACTGAGAATTCGATGTCAAAAGGTGCAATCTAAAAGTCATACACAAAACTTAGTATTAAAACACTAGTAACACAATACGTATTTGGAAAAAAAAAAGGAGGTTGTCAAGACCTGTTCTCTTAAGATAAGAAGATGCTTAATAAGAAAGAGCTGTCCATCCATTTGTGATGATCTTTTTGCAACAAGTTTGCTTGCTTTCTGCAACAGATAAATCTAATGAGCATACAGTGGACTTAGTATATATTGATGCATTGTACTTGTAATTCCTTGTAGACCCAGGTAATTAAAGAAATCCTAGTTGCAGCACAGTGGACTTAGGTCAGCCGACCGAACCACTTTAAATCCTCATGTTCGTTTATTGATTTTGTGTGCGTTTGTTCAGTTTTGTGTGTGTCTGATCCTAATAGTTTTGACCAAAAGTACCCGTCTTAACCCATAACCCAACCTGCCCATTTTGCGATCTCTAGCAGTCTAGCTATAAGTAAAACCATGTAAAGCTAAAGCAACTCAGTAACTTACTTGGATAGATAAAGAGCAAAACTCAACGGCCTCCTGGAGAATGTAGAAGAAAATCAATTGCCAGTTAAATGAAATACATCCAGCATTAGAATTATGTGGTGATGAAAAAAAGTCACATCACTAAAAGTGAAGGAAGAGATTGCTCATACCTGTGCTAATCCAGTAAAAACAGCTTGCTCCAGACAATTATATAATTTGGAAAGACAGGATACAGTTTTCTCAAGAGGAGGGTACCAAGTCTTGAAAGCATCTAAATTCTGGTCGAGCAGCAAATTTACCTTTATATCAATTTAGAATTATTATTAAACAGAAAATATGGAAAAAATCTATGAAACAGAAGGTGGGGTGGTTTGGCAGGTAAATCTTCTAGTTATCAAGAGGTAGGTTGTGTGTTTGTATGGCCCTTTTCCTTGCTTTTCTTTAAATTCCTTGTTCCTTTGGTTGTAAAAAAGTCAAAATGATGGTGAAATAACTCTTTTCTTTTTCAGAAGTTCCCTTTCTTTTCAATTTCTCTTATATGACAATTTCTCTTGGTATGACAATATTTAAATAATAATATAATTAAGGTTGCATATGTTCAAAAAATCAAATTAATCTTTTATATCAATTTGTAAATAACTGAACAATAAATACTTTATTTATCCTTCTCTGAGCACCTAAACAATATGATTACATGAAGGGTAAGAATGTAGGTGGGTAAAACATAAACAAAACAAGGTGGTAAAAGCATAAACAAGGGTAGGAATGTAGGATCCATTATAAAGAACTAATAGCAGCAGAAGATATTAAGTCATTACCCAAAAAATAATTGATAGTATACAAAATTGATTTAATAAACTTACGGAACTGGGATCAGATTTGGTCTCAGCTGATTGTTCCAGCTTTCTAGGGTAATCCAGATCTTCATCCAAAGGCAGATAATTTGCTATCTGAGATATGCACACAAAAGAGTTCAAACAGCAAAATCACTTATCCAACCATATGAAGGTCTTGCTTTTAAAATATTACAAAGTAATCTGCTTTTTAAATATGTGTAACTCTCTTAGTTTGGCCCATCTTAAGATATAGATGCGATAGTTCTTAAGGTAGGCCTTTTTTTATGTTTATTGAAATTTAAGGGTTCCATCGATGGCAATATTATTGTCTGTCTATTTATTATTATCCATTAAGGACCTATGTTACCCATTAGCTTAGTCTTGTGTGTAGGCTTATTTGAGGCCAAAGGTCAGACACCAAAGAGAAAAAAGAACTCAATGCTTGAAACCCTGGTCAACATTTAATTTTTCAGGTAAATTATAAATGAGCCCTTAAAGATTGATTTAACAGCCACTGACTCACCTTACAATAATCAAATTCTAGCCTAGCAACACAGCATTAATAGCAGTTAAAAGTATAATACAAATACCAAGAAATGTATAGGAGATTAGGACTTGGGAGATATGATATTAAAAACTAAAAATCTTACAACTCAAGGCAGAGTCCATCATTAGTGTGACAAACATATTAGCCTGAAGATTCAGTTGGTACATTGCATTTGATGGTATTAGAAAGTTTCTGTAATAAATGGTTCAATGTGTACACATGTAAGTAGCAGATTGGGTAGTCGTGTTGACTTGGATTGAATAGAAAACAAATGGGTTTATATAGCTTCTTAAAGCAAGTCCATGATGTATGTGGACACAGCTCACTAGTTCATTTTGTGAAATTATCGCTATACATAGATAGGATTATACGCAAACATAAGACATACCTCATCACGAATATGAGTTCGAGCACGAAAGGTTAGCCTTTCATGAATATCTGCTAGAATTCTGTCTAATGTAGGCCGTATTCCAGCCAAAGATTCACCCCGCCTGCTGAGTTGTTCTCCTATGACTTCTATTTTAAGAATATCCACAAGTTCACAAAGAATGTCCAAATTCGTTTCATGAATAAGCTTTGGTCGAAGGGTATCATACAAGTAAGTACATCTGCAAACCATTTACTTATCTTAAATTTTGTGAACAGAGAAATATAATGCAGGTTTTCTAGACATTTGAACTGCAAACACATAATGGACAAGATTTTTAAAACAAATTTTGATAAAGCCTCATCACAAGTGAATCTACAGGCTAAGTATTGTCCTTCTAGATGAAACATTAAGTTTGTTACAAATTTATAAAAAAGTAATTCTATTTTTAAACGAGAGATATATATATAAACAAATATACATTACGATATGACATATGTGTCATGCAAGATTATTATATTTAAGAGTTATCACTATCACGAAGTTAAAAAACAAAGAACAACGGGTATAATCGAATCGAATTCTATTAAAAAATGTAAGAAATGAAACGTAATTAAGTGAGAAACATACTATAAGCCAAAGAGATACAGGTTATGCAATGGAACTTACAGAGGATCTACCAAAGGAGCCAAACTTGAGATATCCTCTGAAGTTGATGGGAAGAAATGGTCAAACAGTTGGTGCTCCAACTGGCAAACCTGTCAAAGTATTTTGTACCATGAAAAAGGAATTCCTATTGGCTCATTAAAACCAAAAATAAAGATCCTCACAATTACCTGCATCAAGTACGCACACCCAGATCTGGTTATTGAAGGTAATGTCTCCTTTTTGGAATATTCTGAAATCCTTTCTGATACTATGCCTTTTACCTAGATAGAAAACAGAGGATGAGAGGAATAATTATAATAGCATCATATAGATAAAACTTGATAAACTGACGAAGATAATACATCAACGAAAATTTTGAAACCGATATAGATCCACTCACCAAAGATAGCCGCTGTTCACAGTATATTTTGTGACATTCTGAAAGAAGTTGAACATACTCTTTCCTTGAAGATCTTCGCTCGATTTCCTCTAGTATTGGTTTAAGCTGCATATATAACTACTATTAGGCTCATCCAAATGCAGTTAAAAATGAAGTTATGAGGTTGGTATCACATTAACAGACTATCATTTTCATTCTGACTCCATATAGACCACAGCACAAAACTTAAATTGCACACTGAAAATAACTTATAAAAGGGAGGAAATACACGAGCTTAGGTTCATTTTATATTTCAAAATACACAAAAATCATTCAAGTTTTTATTTAATTTATTCGCTAACTTCGATGCTGGAACTAAAACAGAATCTGATAGAACCCAACAACAGTCAGATGATTTAATTTACTGAAAACTGATTACAAGATGATGATAGACCCAATTCGAGATGGGGGATCTCCTAAAACTTGACTGAACAAGATAAATAAAAACACACACACCTAATCTAAACAATACGCAAAAATAAATAGAATTAGACTGCCCCACTGATTTTGGCCCACTACTTGCTCCTAAAACTGTTCCCTTCAAAACTCATTCCTGCTAATAATTGAATGGGTCAAATACCCAGCTGAACTGCCGATGAGACGCGAGACGACCCACGGGTTCGTATCAGAATCTCACAGATAAAGGTAGAATATAGTTGGTAAAAAACCAAATACATAGATGGAGAAGTTAGTTCAGAGCTTGAGATTTCCTGGCATAATAGCTTACATCTGATTTTGTTCTTCTACCATATATCAGATGGGTATGAATTTTTTGCAAAGGCTGAAGGTTTATAAGCGCCTTATGCTGACATAAATTCTCGAGCCAATAGATAGGATCATACAGAAAGTAAGCTATTACCTCACTTGCAGCTGCCTTGAAGCGAACATAAATGATAGATGCCTCAACACCCTCAGAAATAGCTGATTTGCTGCCACCACTACCCCGGAGAGCTGTTTGGGCCTATCCAATTATAACAATAATAATAATAATAATAATAATAATAATAATAATAATAATAATAATAAAGTTTGCAATTTTTCCCATTACGATAAAGTAAAACTGCTTCAACATAAGAGATCTTTTACCTGTGAAGTACTACTTTTGAGAACAGATAGAACATGAGCACGTATCATTCCAAGAGCTCGAGACTGTAATTATATTTAATCCATATAATCTTAAGAATGTAAAAACATAAAGCAAATTCATATTGGGAATCAATAACTAATTTTATGGAAGAGAATGTGTGTTACATACTTGAAGTTGACGAAACTTGACTAGATAAACATTGGACTCAGCGTATTGTGGATTATTTTCAACATACCTAGATATACCAAAACATTGGTGCCTTACTATATGAAAAGAATAGTAACCATAAACCATATGAACAAATATATGTGATGAGAGGCAAGTTCATTCAACAGGATGCAGAAGTTAAAAAAAATAGTTTCCAATAAAACACTTTTCGCCTGACAAAGAACTCAGAGTTCTCTTTGTAAAGACTAAGTGAAGAGGAATTCAAATGAACTACAAAAGCCATAACCAGTACAATCCCACCCATAGCCAAGCTATTGGTGGGATATGGAGAGGGTGGGATCTTGGTATATATATAAACTATATTAAGTAGGATAAATTGTCTCTTACAAGTTATAACAGATATTTTTAGTTTCCATATTTAGCTCTAGATGTATCTAAATAGACAAATTGCCTCACAATCAATTCAATATTTATTTTGACGTTCACTAAACACAAAATCAATTGATGCACAAGCTTATGCATAAGAACTAGTATCCTGAGCATTCAGCAATTTACTTACGAGATGGAATCATCAAGCTTTTTAAGTTGTGGAAGAAAATTTTCACTTGCAACATTTGTATTTGAAGAATAAAAGCTGGAAGCAACCTGCAATACAGAGTATGACCAAAACCTGTGCTGTTAGCCATGTGTATGGATGAAAACTCAATTTAAACCTGTGTTATAAACAATATTTTCAATACATTATACATAGAAAGATGATAAAGCAGCAGAAATTGGTAAAAACAAAATATACAGGTTCCTTTAAATACCAATGCGCTATTTCATTTGTCCATCATTAGCCAATGTACTTACGAAAATACTTCACAGGGCACTAAAAGATGGCTTTTTGTTCCACTCCGGTCATTTGGTAACCTGATGACCGGTTAAGACACTGATGCGTCACTTATTTTTGTTTATTTTTCTACTTTGGTCACTAAAAGATGACCGTTTGTCCACTTCGGTGACCCAGTAACCGACATCTCAGTGTTTCGACAAGTCATCAGGTTACCAACTGACCTATGTGCAACAAAAGTCATCTTTTAATGTCTCACGGGTACAATGGCTAATGTACAACAAACAACACGTGCGTTGGTATTTTACGTAATTTACTCCACAAATAATAGATAAGATGACATGTGGTTTTGCTAATGAGATCTGCTAGAAAACAAAGAAAAATGGCCGAGATAAACTAATGGAAAAGATCTCTATCCCAGATATATGCCACTATACAGATATTTGTTGTAGTGCTTGGAAATTACTGCGTTTTACATCCAATTAACTGTTAACGTACTGGTTGGAAAGTGATTGCATCAATTGAAAACCAGGCACTTAGATGTTAAATATATAGCATCTAAACGTAAACATAAATCCAAAACTGTTGTTATTGGAAAGTAAAAGAAGCCACTTTGCTCACACAGACGGCAGATCTACATTACAGTACAGTACGAGGTTCTGACAGCTCACAAGAAGCACACAGAGATTCATGACTTACGTTTTCTAATTCATCAAAATAATTGAGTTTATTGCGAAGGGAATCTGCAAACTCAATCAATCTTTGCTTCTCTATTACCTGCAATATAGACATGAAAGTATAAGAATACCTATTTTTTAGTAAACACAAAAACATGGGTGAAACAGCAATTGTCAGCTTGAAATATTTCACATCTACACAAACTTAGCCTTTAAACTAGAGAGAGTAAGGAAATAGTTAATCTCGTAATTACTTTACGGTCAGATATATTTGCAATTGGCATTGTCACACCCAAACAAGAAAAAGAAAAGGAAAAACAAGCTTTAATGGGGGAAAATAAGACCCCACCATTCGATCGCATGCATCATGAAGGGTTTTGGTCTTCGTTGCTACAACTTGATGTTGCATTTGTAACTCACTGAACAGATCAAGAGTTTCATCCACCTGAAAGCTTGGTAGTTAAGTTGACTGGTCAACTATGTTTTTCTAGCAAAATATAGTGGTATATTCTACTTAGAAAATTTAAGAAATGATGAGATTTATAGAAGTATACCTGCTGAAGAATACCATCACATGTGTTTATCCTCTCGGTTAAGGTGTTCACGTATTGCTGATACTTCTCTTCTGTCTATGGGATAATACAGATCAGATTGTAAAGGGTGGCAATAACATAAATCAGATTATAAGGGAGAGCCAGTAATTGCTCAAATACAAACAAGAACACAACAGGGAAAAGAGAAAATGCTACTAACCTCTGATTTCATTGCTGCTTCAAGATCTGTAAACCACTTGTAAAACTGTATCAAGGTGAATGGGCATCCGGTAAGTCTACTGAAGTACCTTAACATTCAGTTTACTAATGCAGCATCTACAAGCTTATACATCAGAACTAAATGAATATCTATGTTCTCGCACTACTAATCCAACAAGTTTTATTGCAAGTAATTTGAGTTGTCACATAAGTTTAGATACATAAAAAAAACATGGACAAAAAGAAAGAAGAGAAGTATGTCATTGATAGTGCCTACACACTTAAGGCATTTACGTCTTTGATAGTGCCCAGAAAAGAGGCATTTCCCACATATATCCCTTAGCCCTTAATATATAAAAATATAGAGAAAGTACTAGGTGCTACCGCCTTTTTTATTTCTTTCAGTGTTGTCAATAGAGATATTACCTAATTTTCCCCGATTGGTTTCATTGTCCCTGCACTTTCTCATCTAACCAAATAGAAAACTAATTTGTATCTTTTATTCCTCAAAATCCTACAACTAATCCACTTTGGAAGTATGAACTATGAAAGCACCCGAAATCGTGATTGTTAAATCATCAATCACATTAGCTTTCAAAATTGTTCCCAAGTACAGTATACAATAGAAAGAAGAAAAGTTGCATTTACCATGAACACTTAAATAACATACTATATAAATATAAATTCTTGTCTAAGGCCATGCTGCTACTATATATATCAAGGAAGTATAGCCAGGCTGAGACATGTTTCATACCTGGTTTGTATTTACCAAAACACTATTTATTTCTCCGGATTCTTCCACAGTTCCAGGCTTTGTAGAAATAGTTAAACCATTATTTTCTTTGGATACATTTTCCTGTTACATTAAATCACCATATTGATTACAGTGTAAAACAATTGTGCCATACACGTAAATACGTAATGCGCTGCATGCACATTCTAGTAACATTTATTTACAAGCAAAAACTCACCAATATGGAAGGGAAGGGTCGCTCCACAACTGCATGGGAGAGTGCTATTATTGCTGATTGTTGCTGCTCAGTCAGTGGAGCATTCTGTCCAATAAAAACAAGCATTGGGTAAGCACCCATCTAAAATAACAGTTTTTGTGTAGCATGTGCACTGGTAAAAGAAAATTAATGCAAGACAGAACCAACTTATGTATCTAAAAAAAAAACTTATGCTTTATATACAGACAGGGTTACTAAGTGGGGTGGTTTATACTTTATATATTTGAACATGCATAAACCTACACCAACAATCAATTCAATTTTTGCATGTCTAGCAAGTAAACATATACATCTCTCAAAGTTCCCTTGCATCAGTCTTGTGGACATTTGCTACAAAATCCCTAATTTCAAGCTCCCATGCCATCACCAAATTATCATCTATATATATATATAAAAGAAAGCATATATGCCCATTGAGAGTGCCACGTGGCTTAATAATTGAGTGTTTTTGGTGTTTTTGAGTATTTTTCTAAACTTATCTCTCTATCTCTTAATTCTCAATTACTAAAATTAAATTGAGTTATTTTAGGAAAAAAGAATTTAAAAACAAATTTAAATTTTTCTCTCTTATCTTCCTCCCATAATTTTTAAACATAAATATATTTTATATTCGAGATTTTTTAAATAAAAAAATTACACCAAATTAACGAGCGTTTTATTATCTTTCCAACGAGTACCATAGTGCTATATAAAAACGAAAAAAAAAACGACTATTTTTTGTGGGGTTATATTCATACAGAAAAAAACACAAAGTGTTCAGGTTATTTATTAATCAAATTGTAACATATTTTAATTTACGTGAAGATGATTATATGTTAAAGGTTATCCTTTTAATACTTTATTATGTTTAATATGGTTTATGCTTTTTATTTTTTTAACTTCTTAAATAAATGTTTTTTAACTAAGATTGATTATGTTTAATTTTTTTACTTTTTTCGTGATTTGAGTTTTCTTTTTTTATCATTTTTTATTAAATCATATTAAATTTTTCAACCCCGGGACCTTCCCGGGGTAATTGGCTAGTGTTCTTATATATATACATGGGGTTGTAGCATGTTTTAATTATTTTTCCTAGACCACATATACGCAAATCTTCCAGACTTCCTTACAGATAAAGTTCCCTTTGTACTTGTTCTTAGCAGCCGAACATATGTCTATATTTTAGGAATAGATAACTATTGTGTTTAGAGATAATATTGTATTCAAATCTGTGTATATCCTTTCCTTATTATGTGGTTGTATTTCTCCCTATATATAGGGACATTGTTTCATCAATAATAATCAAGAACATTACAACCCTAATTGCTTTCATGGTATCAGAGCTGTTCGGCTCCTGATTACCTTTCGCTTCCGCCTTTTCTTTTTCGTTTTTTTCCTGCCTTCTATAACCGGATACGTTCGGTCTTGTCATCATGACAAAAACAGACGCAGCAGCTGAACCGTCCACAAAACCGGTCGCTTTACACCCAGCATACTCCGTGTCGAATATTCAATCTAAAATCCGAACATTGGACGGATCTAAGGTTACTTATTCGGCATGGGTTAAGCTGTTTAACCCTCATGCTGTCGCATACAAGGTTGTTGACCACATTGACGGTACAGCTCCTCCAGCCGCTACATCCCCCGAGTACGACCAGTGGAAAGAATTAGACGCGTTGGTCTTACAATGGATTTACAGCACCGTTTCGGATGACAATCTGAAACGCCTCATGGATACTACTGATGCTAGATCGGCTTGGCTTAAACTCGAGAAAAAATACTTGAGTAACAAAAAGGCTCGCGCGGCGGCGCTTGAGACAAAATTCTGCAACCTCACACTCGCTTCATGTGCTTCAGTCGAAGATTATTATCAGCAACTTTCTGATCTGGCGAATCAGTTAGCGGATGTTGATCAGCCCGTTTCAGATTCACGTCTTGTTCTTCAGCTTGTGCGAGGGCTTCCGGCCGAATTTAACACCACTGCTTCACTCATCAATCAGCAGGGTGTTGATTGGGACGAGGCAATCACCATGTTGAATGACGAGGTTATTCGGATCGAGGCACAGAAGGGCTCACAAAGCACAGTTCTGGCTGCAACTGCAGCCCCGGCTTCGGCCGCCTCCAACCCTCAGCAGCAGCAGCCGCCGTCTGAACAGTCCGCTAGGCGCGGCAGCAGGGGACGCGGCATAGCAAATCGCAGGGGCAGGGGCAGAGGACGCAATAACCAGCAGCAATGGTCCGGCTACTACGGCCAGCAACAGTTTCCGGCCTGGGCTTGGTGGACTCCCCCACCGTGTCCTTACCCCACTCAGCAGCAGCAAGGCTCCGGTAGCAAGCAACCGGATCCGCACAACTCACCGCAGGTGCAGTACGCCGGATTCTCACCTGCCGGCTACTCCCTTGTCCCGTATCCACCACCCGGGTTCCCAATGTCATCATACAATCCCCTCTGCCCAACTGATTTAAGCGCAGCCATGGCAAATATGCAGGTTAACAACAATAACGCGGGATGGAATTCTGATGTCATGGATACCGGAGCTGAGTCCCATGTCACTAAGGACCCAGGTAAAATTATTATCCCTGATTCTACTCCTGTGTGTCGTAATATTTTGGTAGGTAATGGTATGTTTTTACCAATTAATCAATCAGGCACGGGCTTTCACCCTTTACCAAACCGTACCTACATACTTCCCCACATCCTTTATAGCCCCCAAATTATTAAAAATCTTATTTCCGTTAGGCGATTTACTCGTGATAATCAAGTGTCTGTCAAATTTGACCCGTTTGGTTTTTCTTTGAAGGACCTCAAAACTAGGAAGCACCTCTCTCGACATGACAGTACCGGGACTCTTTACACGTTCACGCCACCGCAGCTACCACCTCAAGCCACATTTATCACTTCACATCATCTACCATGGCATAATCGTCTAGGACATCCCGGGGCGCAAGTTTTAGATATTTTAAATCGCAATTTTAATTTTCAATGTAATAAGGACAAAGGTCATAATCTTTGCCATTCGTGTCAAATTTCGAATAATAAACGTTTACCTTTTTATTCGTCTAATACTTATACTTTTGCTCCTTTTGATATTATTCATTGCGATTTATGGACTTCGCCTATCACGAGTAAAACCGGATATAAGTACTACATGGTGCTAATTGACAATTTCTCACACTTCGTGTGGGTTTACCCCCTAAAATACAAATCTGAAACTTTTCCCACTTTTGCTAAATTTCATCAATTAATCCTAACCCAATTTAACCGAAAAATAAAAACTTTCCAATGTGACTTAGGGGGTGAATTTGACAACTTAGCTTTTAAAACCTTTGCACAAAATAACGGCTTGCTTTTCCGTTTCTCTTGCCCCCAAACCTCTTCTCAGAATGGAAGGGCCGAGCGTATGATTCGCCGCTTGAATGACATCATTCGGGCTCTCCTGTTTCATGCGAATCTACCTCCTTCGTTTTGGGTTGAAGCCTTACACACCGCCACATACCTGCATAATATTTTACCCACAAGGCGTTTGAATTTTTACACGCCCACCTTTGTCCTTTACCTTCGCCACCCGGACTACGAACACTTACGAGTGTTCGGGTGTGCTTGCTACCCAAATACATCCGCCACACAGCCACACAAACTTCACCACCGGTCCATGCGATGCATCTTTCTCGGGTATCCTCCCGACTTTCGTGGCTATCGTTGCCTGGACCCCACCACGGGCAAAGTTCACATTTCTCGCCATGTGACCTTTGATGAAAGTGTGTTCCCTTACACACTTCTAAAAACTAATTTTCAACTTCTAAATTAAGAAAACCTAATTGCACAATTCCTCTTTCCCTAAGAACTAATCATCAAAAACTTCACCTACATAATAACAGTAACCAGACCATAGCCAATTTCGACATGCAAATCCACAAATAATATTCAAGTTCATACTGGTAAATCTAACCAACACATCAAGTCCAAATTAAAACCATAGTTATCAAAGGCGTGAGGTGCACTCAAGGCGCTTAGGCTCCTCCTGTGGCCTAGGTGAGAAGTGCAAAAAATGCGCGGGCCCGAGAAAAAAAAACCGCAAATAAAAAAAATAAAAAATCACCAAATCATTACAAATAACAATCATCTTATAAAATAATATAAATATAAACTGATTGATTTAGCCATACCCGCTAAAAGGATTAACACACCTTTGATAACTATGTAGTAGACAAAATCAATTGATGTAAATCAATGAGTTGATTTGTTTATATATTGCAGAATAATTCAATATCTATAAGTGTTTTAAAAATCAAATATATTTAAAAAAAAATTCGATTGAGATTTAGATATATCTCTATAAATTGGTATGTATTGGTCGATTATATTAGTCAGGGGATTAAGTTTTAAAAATCAGACTGTGGCTTTTTTTCTCTAGGAGGGAAAAGTGAGATCTGGTGGCTTCTAGGAAATTTGTTGCCTAGGCGGTCAAGGCGATGGCTTTTGATTGATAACTATGATTAAGGGGCTGTTTGGTTGATTAAGTGCTGAATCATTAAGATGTCTGAATGGTTAAGCGCTGAATCATTAAGTTGGACCTCTTAATGGTTAGTTTTCTTGTCCCACGTTGGTAGGGGAGTCTCATTAAGGTTCAGCCTAGTTCAGTGCTTAATAGTTCAGTGCTTAATGGTTCAGCAACATCCCAAATCTTAATGATTCAGACTTAACCATTCCATTCAGAAGCTGAAACAAACGCGCTGAATGCTGAATCATTCGGCGCTGAATGGTTAAGAGCCTCATTAAGAGGCTACCAAACAGCCCCTAAAACTGTAAACTACACAACTACAACTACATATGTAGCTAATCTCTGTAACTACTAAAAACTATTTTTTAACTTCTAAATTAACAAAACCTAATTGCACAATTCCTCATACCGGAAAAACTGATCATCAAAAACATCACCTACACAATTCCACTAACCATAGCCAACTTCCACATACAAATCGACAAACAATATTCAAGTTCATGCTGGTAAATCTTACCGACACATCAAGTCCAAATTTAAACCGTAAACTACACTACTACAACTACATATATAACTAATCTTTGCAGCTTTAAAAAACTAATTTCAACTTCAAAATGAGAAATCCTAATTGCACGATTCCTCATACCATAAGAACTGATCATAAAAAACTTCACCTACATAACTCCAATAACCAGAGCCAATTCTATACATAAATCCACCTACAATATTCAACTTCATGCCGGTAAATCTTACATCAAGACCAAACTAAAACCGTAAACTACACAACTGCAACGACATATACAGCTAATCTCTGCAACTTCTAAAAACTAAATCTAATCGCACGATTCCTCATTCCATAAGAACTAATCATCAAAAACTTCACCTACACTACTCCAATAACCAGAGACAATTTTACACCATAAATCCACAACTAATATTCAAGTTCACGCCGGTCAATCTAACCAGCACATCAAGTCGAAATGAAAACCATAAACTACACAACTACAACTACAACGACGACATATACTACTAATCTCTGAAACTTCTAGAAACTAAACCTAATTGAACGATTTCTAATTCCAGTAACCAGAGCAACTTCTATACATATAAATCCACAAATAATATTCAAGTTCACGCCGGTCAATCTAACCAGCAAATTAAGTCGAAATGAAAACCATAAACTACACGACAACAACAACAACGACATATACAACTAATCTCTGAAATTTCTAGAAACTAAACCTAATTTTTACGATTTCTAATTCCAGTAACCAGAGCAACTTCTATACATATAAATCCACAAATAATATACAACTTCAATAGACGATCAAATATAGATAACAAATTGGCGATAACAAAACCTGTTCCCAAGTAGATGCGAAGTTGTAGCCTCTGGAAACAGCTTCTGAGTTGGGAACACCTGGTCTGGTGGTTGATGTCATTTGATTGTGTGTTGGTTTACCTGATAGATCAACATTGAGATTTGAAAGGAAATGTTGAATATTATTCGACTGTAACTGAAGTTTTTATAATAATTATGAATGAATGTATAGATGAGATCTGGAAGAAGGAATGACCTGATCCGATTTGTGATCTCGGAAGAGATCGAGTTTAATGTGACCAGTGAACAGATTTCTTAGGTTAACCACCGTTAACGTTTTATTTATTTAGAGCTCTTTTTTTTTACGTTTTGTTTTTTTTTTTTTAATAGCTAATTATCCTGGAAAGGTCCGAGATTAAAAAATCTAATATGACTTAATAAAAAATGATAAAAAAAACATATCAAACGTATTGAAAAAATGAATAATTCATTATGTTTTGCAAAAGCTCCAATACAATTATATTATACCCCGAGAGCGCCCCCGGTTGTCAAATAGAAGTAGAACAAAAATAGAGTGAATGATGTATACATTCAGCCGTTTTAAGCCAATGAGTCATTACAATGGATCAAGTATCAAAACAACATAGCTTCGTCACTCTCTTCCTCTTCCCCGCTAACAATATTAACTGGCATGAGACATCGGTTATTCCAAATCGCCTAGAACTCAGGGTCTGCTTGATTGATATCTTTAACTCAACAACCATAGATCATAACTAAAGCTAACTTATTCAAACTCATAATAAATTAATCACCAGATAGATAAAAAAAAAAAACTTAACAGTATCTTGCTTAGCCCCTTTAATGCCAAGAATCTGATTAAAACCCGATCCACCAGCAGCCGGCGCCTTCGATTTAACCTCTAAGCAATCAAAATCCATTCAAACCCAAATGAAAAAAAAAAAGATAAATCTTAAAATATACACATTTCATTCAATTAATTCAACCTCAACACACACTCTGAACTTAAAAGTCAACCTAATGTCAGACAAATTAGTGACTAAATAAATTCAAACAAAAATATCAATAATCAGCCACAACTCAGAAAATAAGTGTGTGACATGATTCACATGAAATAGACAAATACATATTGGTGCAGAAACATTTTCCAAATTAGACGCAAGTTCCAGATTCGGATCCTCCACAATAATAATAATAATAATAATAATAATAATAATAATAATAATAATAATAATAAAGAACAAAACGATGGAATACCTCAAGCTTGAAGAGATTCGAATAGGTGTAAGGATTTTTGGAGTTCATATTGTTATATTGTGTTTTGAAGACGTGAGGACAGATAATAAAGAAACCCTAGGTTTTGTGTGGATAATAATAATATCATTGACGGTAAAGAAGATGTAGTGCGCAGGTGGTGACAGGAGTGGTGAGAGGGAAGGGAGTGGTTTTAGGGTTTGTGGGATGAGAAAATGTTATATATGATTTAAAAAATATATATTTAATTTATTAAAAAATGGAAGAGATAACAATAAAGAAAAAGAAGAATAGAGAAGATAGGGAATAGGGTTTTAATTTTTTATTAGATTTAATATACTAAAAACGAAAAATTAAAAAATAATCTTTCACCTCATTATGCCACGTGGCACACTCAAGGGATGATTAAGGCCACCACTAAATGTCACGTCAGCAAACATCAATTCTTTTATATATATTTATATCATAAATTCAAATAAATAAATAAATTGGTTTGCGATATATATTAGGCTGCTGGAGTGCCGGGTGTGGATGAGGACATTCACTTGGGGATGGTCGTCACGTCACCCAAGTGATGGACTAACACTATGTTCCGGAGTTTCATTAAAGAGGGGGAGTGAGAAGAAAGCGAAGGAATTGGAAGGAAAGTGAAAAATAAGTGTGTTCTAGAGTTTCATTAAAGGAATGGAATGGAAAAAACTTGAAGGAAGTTGAAGGAAAATTATTGCTCGCTTGGACAATAATCAGCATGGGTCGGTGAATGAGCATTGGGCACAGGTGGGTACAGGGGGCCATTGGTTTTGGAATTGGAAGAGAGAGCCTAATTCGGATGTGGAGAAAACACAGCTAAGCAGCCTGTTACTTGGGCTGCAACAAATTTCAATTATAGACAAGAAGGGTAGCTGGACATGGGCGAATAAAGAGGGTCTGTTTTTTTTTCAATAAAGGGCATCCGTGAGGATCTAAGTGCAGCTTCTGCTGATGCAAGTAACAACATGAAGTTTATCTAGAATTCGTGGGCGCCGCTGAAGTCAAACTAACTGCTGTGGAGGGCTGTAATGGGGAGGGTCGCAACCAAGGTTGAGCTGCGTAAACGGGGGTGCAACATTGAATCAGTGGTTTGTGACAGGTGCGGATACTTAGATGAAGACACTAATCATGCTTTTGCAAATTGCTTGTGGGCCAGAAGTGTATGATGGCAAATCCTAACATGGGTCAGAATTCCTTTTCCCATCAATACTGGTGACATTTTGTCTATGGTAAAGGCGGTGTGGAACAGTCCCGGCTCAGCAAAATGGAGAAGAATTGTTTCTACGGTTATGATGGCAACCACATGGAGGATCTGGTACGCTAGAAATCAAAAGGTATTTGAAGGAAATTTCATTGTGACACAAAAATTGGTAGAAATGATAAAGAATGACACTTACGCGTGGATCACCAATAGGTCAAAGCTTCCACAAATCAGTTGGGATAAGTGGTCAATGTTTGATGTTATTGAGATTTTGTAATCCTCGTTGTCTTTTGTTTGGGGATTGTCTGCGTTTTGTTTCTAGCGTCTTGCTAACCCTTTATATATATAAAGAGTGGTTGTCGTTCAAAAAAAAACTTTCCTTTCAAAATGGAAGGAAGAAAAAGTTATCAAAAAAATGTTTTAGGGGAGAGATAACGTACAAAGCTTCTTAACGTAAGAAGCGTAATAAGCAATTTCAGCCATTAGATTAACAAGATGTCTGGATGCAGATTAAAAACCCTAATCATACTTGGGTTAAACTAACCAAGGGTAAATTATGAAAAACCGTCTAATTTTTTTTCAAATCGTAACAACAAAAATCAATCGAAACAAAATTTTTCAACCATTGAAATCGATTAAACCAATCTGAATGATTACACAATCAAGATAACAAAAAACATTCGATTACAATGAACGAAAACGAAAAAAATTATAAAAATAGAGATTTACACTGGAACGATTTAATCATACGAAAAAGCATACAAATATGAATAAACGCTCGTAATAGTTTTCAAATACTTTCGATTTTGTTTCAATAAGTATGATTAAACATAAAAATTAGGTTAAAAAAGTTGCAGAGGAAGAAGATGAAGTTGGTGAAAACAGAGTCTTTTAAACGCACTAACAAAATTTTAAACGCACTCATTAAAAAGTTTGCAAACACTCATTGAAATTTAGAAGCACTCATTAAAAATTTTGGAAGCACTCATTGATAATTTAGAAGCACTCATTAAAAAGTTTGGAAGCACTCATTGAAATTTGGATGCACTCACTAAAAAGTTTGGAAGCACTCATTGAAATTTGGATGCACTCACTAAAAAGTTTAGAAGCACTCATTAAAAAGTTTAGAAGCACTCATTAAAAAATTTGGAAGCACTCATTGAAATTTGGACGCACTCACTAAAAAGTTTGGAAGCACTCATTAAAAAGTTTGGAAGCACTCATTGAAATTTGGACGCACTCATTGAAAATTCGAACGCACTCACTAAAAAAAGTTTGGAAACAAACGCACCTTGACCATATAACAGACGCACCTTTATATCTTGCTCTAAAAACAAGATGTTGCATCATCCTGCTCTAACTTGAGCTGAATGATCTATCAAAAAACTACTAGTACCAACTCATCAATCTTTTCTTATAACCATCATTAATTTTGTTCTCGAAATATCTATCAAAACAAGCATGTCTCTTGATTGTTTTTTGCTACAAGAATGACATGATATTATTAGTAAATTGTATTTATCATAAATTTGTATGAGATTTATCTCTTATTATTCTTGTAACAAATCTCCCAAAAATAGGGAGATCTCTTGTATTATATATTGTTTTGACAAATCAATGAAAGGGCAAGGAGATTAACATTCCTATATGGTATCACACCAAAAGAACCCAACCTATCCCTAGCTGCCGCCGCACAGCTTCATCTTTTCCGATCTTCTGTTACCTTCTTTCTTTGTTTTTTTTTCACCTCCTCTTATAATATTCTTCAAACCTTCCGCCGCCTTCTCCTATTATAATATTCCTAAACCCAAAGATTCCAACATGCTACTCTTATAATATTCGTAGGTTTGTTCCTTTTCTTTTGAACAACCAATAATAATAATATAATTATATTCTCTCTCAAAATACTTGGCTAACATATCCCCTCCCCTGTTTCTTGTTCCTTTGCGTACCATTCCTTCACAACAGAAACAACTACCATATTCTTTCTGTCTTCTATACTCTTAACTTCTCATGGAATCATCAAACCTTCATCCAGCGCTTGCTGTTACGAACATCAAATCTCACCTTCCCATCACTCTTGAAAAAGATTCACCCGCATACTCCACCTGGAAAACCTTATTTCAGGTGCACTGTGAAGCGTATGATGTTGCAGATCATCTCTCTCCCCGACTCCCGCCAGCAGCCCGCCCTATTTTCCCTGATGCAGCCGCCGCCGCCAAGGCAGAAGCGGCTGCGATTGCCGCTGACAACTTATGGAGTCGCATCGACGCTCTGGTCAAGCAGTGGATCTATGCTACACTCTCCCAGCCACTCCTACGCATCATCATTCAGCCGGGTCAGACCGCTTACGATGCTTGGACCGCGGTCGAACATGAGTTCACTGACAACCAAAACACTCGCGCGGTATTTCTTGGTCAAGAATTTGCTAATTTATGTCTTGATAATTTCTCTTCTATGGCAGATTATTGTGAGCATGCCAAGCACTTGGCGGACCAACTAGCGAGTGTGGGTGCACCGGTAGATAACCGGATCCTAGTCCTCAAAGTCTTGACCGGTCTCACCGAACAGTATGATAGCATCTCCACGGTACTTCAAAACCGGGAGCCGCTACCTGCGTTCAGTGAGGTTCGGTCTCGCTTAACTTTTGAAGAGAGCAAAAAGAAAAGGCAGGTGACTCGTAATGCCCAGTCTGCCTCCACAGCTTTACACACCACCACCACAAACAACCCACGCCCCACCCCTCAACCCCAACCCAACACATCCGCCAACCCGGACCCAGCCCGTAACCGGCCACGCCGTGGCCGTGGACGCGGCCGGCCCAACTCAAACCAAACTCGCTCCACCAACTCCAACCAATCCCACCCGAGTCATCCATATATTATTTTCCCAAGTAACTGGACTGCATCCCAGTGGGCCTCCGTTCTAAAGAATAATGCTCCCATAAATAACTCATCTGCCAACCCACCGTGCCCATACCCCACTCGGCCCAACTCACAAAATTCTCAAGGCATACTTGGTCCCCGCCCTGATCAGGCTCATCTCACAGGCTACTCTCCAACAGATATTGAACAAGCACTTTATTCACTGGCACTCAACCCACCAGATCATGGGGTAATGGATACGGGTGCATCCTCTCATTCTGCCAACGAGCAAGGTATATACTCTCCGTCTACTTTTAATACTTGCACTAATAAATATATCATTGTTGGAAATGGCATGACCATCCCTGTAGTGGCCCAAGGCAACCAAGTCCTTCCCCCACCATACCCGCCCCTTAAACTTAACAATGTCCTTTTTGCGCCCAATTTAATTAAAAACCTTATTTCTGTGCGTCGCCTTACCAGGGACAATTTAATTTCCATTGAATTTGACCCTTTTGGCTTTCTTGTGAAGGATCTCAAAACCCGGGCTCCTATCCTACGATGCAATAGCACAGGCGATCTATATCCTTTGACTGCACCCCTCCCTCTCAAGACCTCTCAACCCACCTCTTTCGTTGCTGTTTCTCAAGATCGCTGGCATCAACGCTTGGGACATCCTGTAGACAATTTACTCAAGTCATTAAAGTTGTCTTCATTTATTAATTATGAAAAACTTAATAAATCACTTTGTCAGTCGTGTGTTTTTGGCAAAAGTGTTAAATTGCCGTTTTATGATTCTCTTAATTACACTTGTTCTGCATTTGACATTGTTCACAGTGATTTATGGACCTCTCCAATACTTAGTACGGGGGGCCATAAATATTACATTTTATTTTTGGATGATTTTACTAATTTTTTGTGGACGTTTCCCATCTCATCTAAAGCTCAAGTCTTTCAAACCTTCACCACCTTACACAATCACATAAACACCCAATTTAATCGTAAAATCAAACAATTTCAATGTGACAATGGCACTGAATATGCAAATCAAAACTTCTATAATTTTTGTAATCATAACGGCATGCAGTTTCGTTTTTCTTGTCCCTACACCTCGTCTCAAAATGGTAAGGCGGAGCGCAAAATCCGCACCATTAACAACATGATTCGTACACTTCTTGCCCAAGCATCCTTACCCCCAACCTTTGGCACCATGCCCTTGAAACCGCTACCTATCTTCTCAATATCTTACCTAGCAAACTTCACAACTTCAAATCCCCCACCGCCCTCCTTTACAATTGCACTCCAGAATACGATCACCTAAATACACAAACTTGACTATCGATCGCAACCTTGTGTGTTTCTTGGTTACCCGCCCAATCATCGTGGATACAAATGTCTTGATCTTAATTCACATCAACTCATTATTTCACGACATGTCCACTTTGAGGAGTCCATCTTTCCCTACACCATCCAATCCCCAACTAAACCACCCGCTTACGACTTTCTTAATCCCACAATCAACCCCTTGGTTTGGGATTACCTCCACAACAAACGTCCACCCATGCCCCCTACCACTAACCCCCTACCCGATCCCAATCCAAACCCCGAATCACCAAACTCTGCTTCTGTTCATCGGCCCAATACCTCTGGCCCATCCTCCACTACTTCCATTTCCTCTCAGCCTATTCCGTTAACACCCGGGCCTCCTTTACCTTCTGACCCCGTCCCCACTTCCACTACCCAGGCCCAGCCCAATAATCAATCCCCACCTATTGAAGCCCAAACAAACACCTCGCCTAATACACAAAGCCCGTCCCCGCCTTCTGCTCCCACTACTACCAACACATCTAATCCCGTTCCACAGCCACCTCCCGTACCAAACACTCGTACCATCCACACTCGCTCAATGAGCGGTATCCACAAGCCCAAACATCATTTTAACCTTCACACTGCCACCATTGTTCCCATACCCAAAAATCCTCAGGTTGCCTTAACCACTCCCGAATGGCATAATGCCATGACCAACGAATTTAGTGCACTTATTAAAAACAAGACCTGGGAGTTAGTACCTAGAACACCTGACATGAACATCATTAATTGCCTGTGGTTATTTAAGCATAAATTCAGGTCGGATGGCAGTTTGGAGCGTTACAAAGCTCGGTTAGTATGTGATGGTCGTAAGCAGCAGACGGGTATAGACTGTGGTGAAACTTTTAGCCCGGTGGTTAAACCCTCTACCATTCGGTTGGTTCTCTCCTTGGCTCTGTCCAAATCTTGGCCTATTCATCAGTTGGATGTTACTAATGCATTTCTACATGGCCACTTGGAAGAGACTATATACATGCACCAACCTATGGGTTTTCGTCATCGTGATTTTCCAGACCACGTTTGTCGTCTGAGGAAATCCCTTTATGGTCTCAAACAGGCTCCCAGGGCCTGGTATCAACGGTTCACTGACTTTGTTCTCTTGCAGGGGTTCACGCAGAGCAAATCTGACAACTCACTTTTTATTTATAGCCACGGGACTGATATTGCCTATCTTCTGATTTATGTGGATGACATCATTCTCACCACATCCACTGAAGATTTGCGCAAGCGGCTCTTAGATCAGTTGTCTGCTGAATTTGCTATGAAGGACTTGGGCTCTCTCTCCTACTTCTTGGGTATTCAAGTCACTCGCACTGGTAACCATATGTTTCTCTCACAACAGTCATATGTCCAGGATATTATTCATCGGGCTGCAATGGACTCTTGCAAACCAGTTGCCACACCGGTTGATACACAGTCAAAGCTTTCTGCCACAGCTAGTCCACCGCATGATGATCCCTCTACGTACAGAAGCCTAGCTGGCGCCTTGCAGTATCTCACGTTCACCAGACCGGACATATCTTATGCTGTTCAACAGATCTGTATGCACATGCATGATCCGCGTCAGGACCACTGGAATGCATTAAAACGTATTATTCGCTATCTTCAGGGTACAGCTTCTTATGGTCTTCATCTAGGACCGGTACCCAACATCTCGTTACTAGCATACACAGATGCAGATTGGGCAGGTTGCCCAGACACCAGACGCTCCACATCTGGTTATTGTGTGTATTTTGGAGAGAATCTTATTTCGTGGTCATCCAAGCGCCAGGCTACCATCTCCAGATCCAGTGCTGAAGCTGAGTACAGGGGTGTGGCCAATGTCGTGGCAGACATTTGCTGGCTACGCAACCTTCTCCTAGAGTTGCATCATCCTTTATCCCGAGCTACGCTAGTCTACTGTGATAATGTCAGTGCTGTCTACCTCTCTGGCAATCCTGTCCAACACCAGCGTACGAAGCACATAGAGCTTGACATCCACTTTGTTCGTGAGTAGGTTCAGCGCGGACATGTCCGTGTTTTACATGTCCCATCTCGTCATCAGGTTGCTGACATCTTTACCAAAGGTCTCCCTCGCGTTCTTTTCGATGATTTCCGATCCAGTCTCAGCATTGGTCCTCCAGACGCATGACGCTTCAACTGTGGGGGTGTATTAGTAAATTGTATTTATCATAAATTTGTATGAGATTTATCTCTTATTATTCTTGTAACAAATCTCCCAAAAATAGGGAGATCTCTTGTATTATATATTGTTTTGACAAATCAATGAAAGGGCAAGGAGATTAACATTCCTATAGATATCCATATGTTTTAATGCTACTAATTCGGACAAGAAAATCAGCAGTGTTGGTAATCAACAACTTCTCCTTCATAGCTACTGTTCTCTGATTTCGTATCTTCAAAGAGTTTGACTTTTATCAGTCACCCATATTGCATCACTATTTCCTGACTGGTCTATAACAATATATTCATTTGAAGTATGTTGAGCTTACCTCAAATGATTAATTAGGGTTTCTTGTAGATCATAGGTTGCAATTTTCCCTAAATTAGAACACGATGTTCTGCAGTTCATAGAGTTGTAATTTCATCACCACTTTTAGGCGCTTTAAGAAATTAGTTATTATGGGTAGTCGAGTAGTGTTGGACTTGGTTGGTTGTTGGTGTGGATCGGAGAAAGGAGATCGTGACTGGGTTGTTGACGGATTGTGAGTGGCGGTTACTGTGACGGATTGTGAGTGACAGTTCAGATCTACAAACAACAAAAAGGTAGGAAGGAAGGGTGGTTAGTTCAGATCTACAACAACAAAAGGAAGGGAGGAAGGGTAGTTTGAGTTAGGTATAGTTAACCATGGTTTACACGTGTCAATCTGTGATGGCTTCCTACATTTCTCACGTTAAGAAACTTTGTATAGTACACTTTCTCAATGTTTTAATATTTACTATTTTACCCATGAACTTAATCTAATATAATACCTAAGAAGGGTATCATTGTAAAATTAAATCTTTCTTTTCCATTCCTTTCAACTCAGGAACACATAAAAATTTTATTTTCTTTTCCTTTCTTTCGAACTCGGGAACACATAATGAAATTATTTATTTCATTTCCCTCCTTTTCTTTCTGTCTTAAATCTCTTTTCTCTTCTTTTCTTTTAGTTAGTAAACTCGGGAACACAGCGTAACGAGGTGGTTGCTGGACCTTCAAGGGGGAAGAAGAAGGAAGAGGTGGCTCGTCCCTTTCGTTCACTAACTGACGTGCCGGGCCAGGGGCAGTGTGGTTGTTCCTAGCCAAGGCTCAACGTCCCGTGGACGCAGCCCACACCCACTAGCCTTATTATATATATTAACTAGTGGGTTACCACCCGCGCTTCGCAGCGGGTTCGAAACATAGATAAGAATAAGCACAAGCCGAACGTGACGATAAAAAATCACGTCGCGCTACTATATTCGAAAGTCATGAAAAATTATTTCGTATATGAAAGTCAAGTTATTCGAACAATATTTAAACCAGAACGCATATAAAGATACAACGAATGAAAAGTAGACGTAAAAACTTTGAACCACATACACCTATCGCAGAGTGGTGACACGCAAAAATTAGATCGAAATGTAATACACAGAAAAGAATAACTAAGCCGACCTAGAACGCCGCACGATGCGACATGTCCATTAAATGAGGAAAAATAGGCATAAAAACGTTAAATCACATACGCAAGTTGTAGCTTATTAACTCACAAAAATTTAGGTCGAAACGAAATAGCAAGTATTTTGACAAATTTAGAAAAGATTAAAAGTTTATAGGGTTAAAAGTAAAAAATATAGAAAAAAACACAAAATAATAAAACCACAAAATGACAAAATAGTCACTATTGCTAAGAGTTCAACAATTGCACAAAAATTTAGGTCGAAACGAAATAGCAAGTATTTTGACAAATTTAGAAAAGATTAAAAGTTTATAGGGTTAAAAGTAAAAAATATAGAAAAAAACACAAAATAATAAAACCACAAAATGACAAAATAGTCACTATTGCTAAGAGTTCAACAATTGTTATATATAATAACTAGCTGATTACCCCGGGAAGGTCCCGGGGTTGAAAAATTTAATATGATTTAATAAAAAATGATAAAAAAAAAAGAAAACTCAAATCACGAAAAGAGTAAATAACTTAAACATAATCAATCTTAGTTAAAAAACATTTATTTAAAAAGTTAAAAAAATAAAAAGCATAAACCATATTAAACATAATAAAGTATTAAAAGGATAACCTTCAACATATAATCATCTTCACATAAATTAAAATATGTTACAATTTGACTTATACTTATATATATAGATGTAGAATTCATGATGGGGGTTGAAAAATATAACCATTCTAATAATACTAATACTAATAGTAATAATTATTACTCTTGTAAATAAATAAATAAAAAAATAACCTTGCTATAAGGTGACACCATGTGTTGCAGTGTTGGGCGAATCTTTCTCCTAGCTTCTCTTGATGAAGTATACCTATCGATCTTTAGAAGAGTAAAATTTCAATGATAACATGGCGATTGGGCTGAATTTCAACATCGTAGATAAGAACCTGGTTTAAAAGAAAAAATATGATTAATGAATAACCTGAACACTTTGTGTTTTTTTCTGTATGAATATAACCCCACAAAAAATAGTCTTTTTTTTTCGTTTTTATATAGCACTATGGTACTCGTTGGAAAGATAATAAAACGCTCGTTAATTTGGTGTAATTTTTTTATTTAAAAAATCTAGAATATAAAAGATATTTATGTTTAAAAATTATGGGAGGAAGATAAGAGAGAAAAATTTAAATTTGTTTTTAAATTCTTTTTTCCTAAAATAACTCAATTTAATTTTAGTAATTGAGAATTGAGAGATAGAGAGATAAATTTAGAAAAATACTTAAAAACACCAAAAACACTCAATTATTAAGCCACGTGGCACTCTCAAGGGGCATATATGCTTTCTTTTATATATATATATATATAGATTTGAAACATTTTGAAAAAAAGACTAATTTTTTTGTGATTATGATGTTCATAAGGGAAGTAAACATAGGCGGACTCTACCCCACAACATCATCATCCTAGGGCCTCCGTTGAAATAACCATTCAAAATTGTTAAGTACAAAAAGATAGCACATCTCTGCGGAGCTTTGTCCGCGGAGCCTCAGTATCGGTGGAGCTCAGTCCTCACAGATATCACACGTGGAGTGCAATCCACCCGCGCGGGACCATGCCCCCAACTCAACGATGGTCTCCCGCGGGCAGTTCACAGCCTGATGTGCTTCAGGCCTGGCCTGCCATGACAGCGCGCCAGCAGGGAAGGTGCAGCCCTCTTGAGCCCCACTTGTTGCACTGTTCCCTTGGTGTCAGGCGTCACTTCAGTCAGTCTTCCAGAAGGATCAGACTGTAGCCACCTGACACACTCCGACGCAGGCAGAAAGTATCCGCTTCCAGCCAATGACAGCGCGCCATGTCGACCAATGGCAGGGCGGTACTCCTTTCTCTCTCCTTATCCGGTTTGGCTTTATTTAACTCCTAGTCCAAATCTAACTATTTGGGCCGAAAGGAAGGTAAGCCCATAACCCGTGCCCAAGCCCATCGTCGAGGTTATGAGTAAATGGTCACCGGCCCGTGTAAACTCATATAAATAGGAGGTCTTACCTCCTTCAACGGGATCCAATCTTCTAGAGAATACACTTACACTTACCGTGCCGAACCACCATTTTTGTGTATGCTATCACGGGTCTTTCTAGACTCTAGGCGGCCGCCTCCTTTCGTACGACCCTCTGATTATTTATAGGTCACAGATCCAGCCTCGGTGTAGAGCGAAGGATTATATCATGCAGCAAACACGAGTCGCCACCCCACATACCTCATGTGAGGTAAGTACTGTACTCCCTTACACTCGTTTCTTCAACGACATTTTTTTAAAATTCTCGTAACATTGTTTTTAATCCAACTAGTTGTTTAAACATATTTTTAAAGCGTTGGGTTTCTTAAACCGCACGATGCTCATCTCGAAATCCATCATTGCGACGTAATTTTTAATCTACGTTTAAACCAACCCGTTATAATGCGCGCATGTCATGTTTGTTTTCATATACTTTTTTGAATAAACTTTGTTGGAATAGCTTGACTTTCGTATACAACAACGTAATTATTCCTTGTCTTTCAAATAAAACGGCGCGACACTGGGTTTTCTTTTTTCGTCGTGTTCGCGATTTGCTTATTTTATTTGTGTTTCTACCCTGCCGTGCAACGCAGTCAATAACCCGCTAGTTTATTAAATAGTCTCTAGTTTAGGTTCAAATTCCTTTAAGATCATGTCGAGCTAAATTTTTAGTTAGCTCTTAACTAGCTCACGAACGACTCATATCACCTCATCACATCCAAATAGGAATCCCATATCTTGTGTTTAATTATTGTTTATCAAATTAGTCCACCGGCAATCCGGCCGTTGATGGAGGCATGTCAGCAATTAAGTGGTTATGGAATGTCGGTGATCGGTTGCTGACGTGGAGGCTTATAAGAATATAAAAAGATTTAAAACCTTTAAAAATGTACCTTTCTATGATAACAATTTCTTACTTTTTGTATGATTCATTCTGTTAGCATTTTTGATGATTGGTAAGAAATGATCGCTATGCTATATTACTTATAATTAAAGAGAGTGATTATTGATCAAGGAGATGCAGATCATTAATAATGTGTTTTTTTTAAATTATAATGCATATATACCTTTCGGATAAGTTACATATAAAAAGATTGAGAACTTTATCATACTATGGGGAAGAGGCATTCAAGGTTAAGTACCCTAAGACCTTACGAACTCAGCTTTTCACCAGTTCCATTATTTCACTAAATTTAGTCGATTCAAGCACCTTAGCGTGCATTAGGCATAGTTTTGGGAACGACGTACCTATTTGGCACCCTCACTTCTTCTAGGTGGATTTAGTGCACATACTACTTCGCCCAAAAGCGTTTATTTAACTACGAACTTACCGGATAGCATTTTCCCATATCCATACCTTGTTATTTCCAAGTCAAAATCCTTAACATCATGTGCCCCATTTCCAAATTATTATATATAATAAATGTTGACCACCTTAGGAATAGTACTAACGGTTGACCGTTAGTTACTATTCAACTCCGTCAGTTACTATGCAACTCCGTTAGTTACTATTCATCTCCGTTAGTTACTATTCAATTTCGTTAAGTTAATATGCAACTCCGTTAAAATAGTACTAACGGAGTTACTATTGAACTCCGTTAAAATAGTACTAACGTAGTTACTATTTAACTCTGTTAGTTACAATTCAACTCCGTTAGGTTGCTTTTCAACTCCGTTAACTTACTGCTCAACTCCGTTAACTTACTACATTCAACTCCATGATGGACGGTTCAACAGGGTATGTCGGATGGTTCAACCGGTTGTATTAGGTGGTTCAACCAGTTTAATCGGACGGTATGAATGGTTAGGAAGATTGGTTCAACTGGCCATACCGGACGGTTCAACCGGGTTTGTCGGGTGGTTCAACCGGTTGTACCGGGTGGTTCAACCGGTTGTACCAGGTGGTTCAACCGAACCGTCGCAATACGTGATATTGGTTCGTATAAATTTTGTAAAAATCGGTTTGCCCCGCGGCGAAGCGCGGGTGTTAAACCTAGTTATATATATATATATATACATTTAGAAAGTCTATTATGCATCTTTTGTTGTACTTTGAGGTACAAACAACTGATGCAATTATTCTAGGTTCTTCATCTTCTATGCCTCCATTCATATCTTGCCACGTATCCACCGTCGCTTCAATCTTCTACATCCTTAAACAGTTATACCCCCAAATTATGTATACAGTTATACCTCAACCACCTCTATTCATCACTTAATTTGGTTTCCTTCTCTCTCGAACGTCGCAGGTACGCATAAGTCTAGGGTTGATGATGATTTAATTTGGGTTTTCTTATAATATCATTTATACTGTTTGTCCACGATTTTGCCGTTTCCAGATGGTACTTTATTTCGTTTGATGCTTCTCCACCGTGTACGAACTACTTTACGGTATCCCACGCGTTCCCGGAAAATAGCCGCTAGGTAGGGATTTGATAGTATCTTCCATCGAGACAAGTAAGTTTTCTGGTCTTCTTGGTTGCTTTTCAAGTTTTATTATACCATTGCATCTTAATCCGGAATGTGTGTTAATTCCTACAATTATAGATTTGGCTGGTGGTTTTGGTTCGTATGAATCCGCCCCCAACCAATGAACTTCCACTCCTCCGACTGACGGTGGCTAACAGCGGCGCCGACATTTCTAAGGGACTATCCGGTCAGTCTCTTCGTCGTTATTATATTACTTTCCCTTCAATTACGACAGAATTGGCATCAATCCATAACCTCTGTAGAAGACATTTTTGTACACTTAAATGTGATTGGAATCTAGATTTTTTTAGCTCAGTGATTAAATCTTAAGAAAGACAAAACCATAATTATAAATTTGACAAACACCCATGACTCATGAGTATTCTCTCATAATCTCCTAATCTGGATGTAGGGTTTTCATTAGTGGCTTGATTGAATTGGATATAATTCTAGGTTTCTGTAAGTTGTTTTAACATCATCGTACTAATATAAAAAGATATTTCCTTTATCTTTAGGTCGCATTAGCATTGTATTTGGAGTTAAAAGATGTTTGCTTGAATCATTAAACAAGATGGATACATGGGCTATGTATACAAGGTTCTTCATCATCTAAGAAATTACAAATCAAATTTGATTGATTTGGAATTAATTCCTTTTGACTATGTGATTCCTTGATTGCAGTTACTACAACTTTTTATTATCATCTTTATAGTTGTTATCGTGTTCTCTGACACTTCCCTTGAGGTTGGTAGTTGAATTTCACATACGTAACTTTTTGATACAACCACATGATTATTTGGTGTGATGTTTTGGTTAGTACATTAGCTAATGGATCTTCTGATGGAACAAATACCATAATACTTTTCTTAGCAGCACAAATGATAGTATAGTAATATACTATTCAAGCCTTTTTAATAAAATCTTGATCCACTTAAACATGTTATGACTTTTTAATAGATACTAATTGTAGCTTTACTAATGCTTCCGATGGCATAGGAAACTTATCTTTGTCTGACTTTCAGATCCATCTATGGCTAACTTTAGTGTTGGCCTGATCAAACTGATATTTGGCAACGAAATAAAATATTTATCGGTTTTCCTTTCTTTTCGAGATCAGGTTTTTACTACTTCTTTGAAAGCACAAATAATGTAGCAGAGACAACTCCACCCATCTGCGAATCGTGTATCAAGGTATGTGATTTTTGTTGTGTTTTGCTGTTCTATTGCTTCAATTCGCAAGAGTTTGATGGGATTTATTTATCAGCATGGCATTGTATTGTAGGGCCAAGTTTTGGATCATCTATGACACAATCACTTGGTGTATTCATAGAATGTTGCAAGATGTGCAAGATTTAGTCCTAATGGAAGCTTTCTTGCATTGTGTGGTGCAGATACTGCAATTAAACTGTTTAGGGTAATGAGATTTTTACATAGCTCATATTGATTACAGAGGTAGCAAGTAAAACCATTCGGGTCGGATTGATCACTTTTTTTATTTATTGATTTTCTATTATAAGTTGTCACATTGTGTAGGTTTGCGCTTTTTATAAACGCTCAATGATGCATTTCATGGCCGCTACTTCGAAAAGGTACTTTGCTACCGGCTACTTCTTTTGTTATTCATAAAAATATAATGCTTGATATTAGATTGTGCAAATGAGTAGGATGTACAATGATGTACTGATATATGTTATAAGTGATTTTTGCTGAATTATAGTGATGAAATCGCAATTTTTTCGTAACAGTTGAGCTAATATAGGAGCCTTTAGCTTATTTTAATTTGCATGCGAATCATTTTATAGAATCAAGTGTTACATCTCTTTTTGACACATTTACTGGTATATCATTTAATATTCTTGCTTTTATTTTATATTGAAATAATAGTATTGTTTTTTATTATTCTTAAACTTTCAGTACAAGAACTATTTGAGATTTCTCTTAGCTATATTCTATTCATTATCTGTGCAGGAGTGTACGTGGCGGGCTGCCATTAATTGCTTATCTGGATAGAGACAAAAGGAAAGGTGATTTTTACGCACAACGACTAAATCAACAACACAAACAATGCTACTCTGTATAAACGTTTTCCCCGTCGCAACGCGCGGACGGGTAAAAACCTAGTTGCTTACATGTGGAAGAACCTCCTCGACACATATTAGATTTTGGGGTCCAAATGGTGACGCATCACCATTTGACCCATTGGTGTAAACGAGCCGAGCCGAGCCCGAGCCTGACTGGGCTCGGCTCGGGCTCGTTAAGGTTTTGTGAAGCTCGAGCTCGAGCTCGGCTCGGTTCGAGCCTACAATCTTGAGCTCGAGCTCGGCTCGCTAGCAGAATCCAAAGCTCGAGCTCGGCTCGGCTATAACTTAGGCTCGCGAGCCCAATCGTTAAGGCTATAACTTAGGCTCGGCTATAACTTAGGCTCGGGCTCGGGTTCGGGCTCTAGCTCGTTAAGGATCGATTAGGCTCGCGAGCCCAATCGAGCTTTGTATCTAGGGCTCGAGCTCGGGCTCGATAACTAAACGAGCCATATTTCAGGCTCGGGCTCGGGCTCGTTAAGGCTCGGCTCGTTCGAGCTTTTTACCGAGCCGATCCCGAGCCGATCCCGAGCCGCTACGTGTCATTTACACCCCTTTATATCTCTTGAACCTTAATGCTTGAATGTACAAGCATTAAGCGTCGGGTCCCAATGGTGAGAACGTCACCACTTGAACCGTTTCATGAAACACCCACCTCGGATGCACCATTTGACTCTGTTACTTACCACAAACTATGTTCATTCTAGTCTAACATGTTTGAACCCACTTTATGTATTTTGCTTTTGTTTGCAATGTATCGACTCTTTAATTGTCATAAACAAGTTACAATATAACATTTCAAGATTAGACCCGTTTAGTAGATTTCATTACTTGGGTGCAACATGTCACCTCATTGATTGTCATAAAACAAGTTTATACATAATTTCACCCGTTTAGACCCGTTTAGTGGTTTTCACCACTTGGGGTCCTACCTTATCCCATAATCAAGACTAAATAAATAACACGCTACACATAAGTCATGATCTTTAGTCTAATAGTGTAAGTAAAACTTACCTTGTATTTGCTATTTCTTTCATGCGCATTGAGCTTGCATCCGTTTGACCTGTTTGCTCCCTAGTTCTTGTTCCTAGCTTAGGGACATGTCAAACCTTGTTTGTTAGAATACATAATATGAGATTTCTCTAATATCCATAATATCATGTATTCAATCATAACCCAAGCTCATCATGAGTTATTTCCTTATATAGAGTATGTAGTTAACTAACTTTATTATTTAGCTAACATCATATACAAATTTATAATTACATTGAGTGAAATATGTAGTTAATCGTGTCCTCTGTATTACTTTAAAATTTATAACTTTTATCCAATTAGGGTTTTATAACTTTGACTCAATCTTTACTCAAACTTCAGTTTGATAGCTTGAATCAAGGAGTCTTTGTCTACAACTCTCCTTAAATCAAAATGAAGTATTTATTGGAAATAATGGAAATTTAATAATATGATGAATGAAAATTTAATAAAGAGGTTTTAGGGTGATTTTCAATCTTTTCAATTTTGAAGGAATTAAAGAGAAAGGAAGAGGAGGGAGATCCTTTCTCTTCCATCCTTTAATGAAACTCAGGAACATAGCTAAATAAGTTAGACTTTTCATCCACCCTCACCCTTGGTTTTGCATAAATAGTAGGCTTTGGTGTGCCTTAGTTGAGTTGATGAGAAGTCATGACACAAAAAGGAGAGATAAATAAGAGAAATACTATTTGTATTACTCAAAATCACATGAGGCAAAGAAACCTTAATATATTTCTTTTATCTCAATAAATAAAGAGATGAGTACTCTCTAAACTTCATCTTCATATTTCCATGTTTCAATACACTAATTATCTAATGTAACATCGGGTGCGTGAGTCATCTCTGACAGTGTAAACTGCGTCAGCTGTTATACCCTAGAAGACAGATACATTGTCGTTAGTAGCGGAGGCGTGCAATATGTTTTAAGTTCCAAAAAAACTATAATCAAAAGTATTCTTAACAATTTCCTTAAATTTCAATTAAACCTCCATTCATGTTATTATCAAATTTCCATTGTTTCCAACAGAACTACAACCAACATTAAAATGATTTATACAATACTAGATCAAATATGAAAGTAGAGATAAAAAGTTAAATAACCTATCACGTTTTGAATTAATTAATCATTTCCCTAATTTACTTTTCTCAAAAAATATGATGACATTCACTTTTCTCTGAATTACTTCCAACCAGGAATGAGTAGGAGAGGTACACCTGCCCTGGATGACAAAATTTAAGAGACCTCACAAAAAAAGATAACACTATCATCAAATAGTATAATTTAAATATTTAAATAATACAATAAGTCATATGATAAAATAATTTAACAAACTAATCTTATTATTAGGGAAAGCGGGGTGATCAGTAAATAGCACTGGTAGCCCACTATCCCTATGGGTTCACCATTGTCCTAGTCGGCGAGTAATGGGTTTCTAGTAGTCATGCGGAGTTTTCGTAGTCTACCTCACGTGTGTAGAGAAGAGAAAGAGAGATGCAAAGGAGAGAGAGGAACCAGAAAACTCCACAGGTGGTGTTGTCGGTGGAAAGGTTCATAGGTGGTGGTCCAGATAGTGGGTTGCGATTGATGCGGTGGAGATACCCCACGGATGCTCCGTTGGTGGCGGCGCTCCCTCTTTTACTTTCATTAACATTTAATTGAACCAAAACCAAAACATATAAAAAACAATTTTAAAGCATATCCGTTTCATTACCCTAAAATATCGGGTTCCAAATCAAACCATTTGGGCTAAAACCAACTTTGACCGAAACCAAGCCAGTTTTAAAACCGACCTGGTTTAGCCCGAACATCAATTATGCACCTCTACCCTCTCCTCCCCCTATTCTACTTGTAGTGATTATTTTTGTACGTGCTTAAAGCATAACACTTTGTTTGTTATAAAACTTTAGATTTATTGGTATAAAAAAAAGGAAAAAAATGACTTTTTAGTGGGTTTTTGTTAATGCGGAAAAAAAACACACAATGTGTTTAGTTAATTCATTAATCATGTCTAGGTAAGTCACTAATCATGTTAAGATAGTATATATGTTTTTGAACCTACTATTACATATAAGAACTCGTTAACTACATATATAGAATCTATTTTTTTTTTTTTGTATTTTGATTAGTGTTGCTAGGAATATTGATTTCAAAGGTTGCTAAGCCTGTTAAATGTAGCCTATGAATCTTAGACACCAGGTATGGGGCTGTTTGGTATCCTCTTAATGAGGCTCTTAACCATTCAGTGCTGAATGATTCAGCATTCAGCGCGTTTGTTTCAGCCTCTGAATGGAATGGTTAAGGCTGAATCATTAAGACTTGGGATGTTGCTGAACCATTAAGCACTGAATCATTAAACACTGAACTAGGCTGAACCTTAATGAAACTATCATACCAATGTGGGACAAGAAAACTAACCATTAAGAGGTCCAAATTAATGATTCAGCACTTAACCATACAGACCTCTTAACCATTCAAACCTTTTAATAATTCAACACTTAATCAACCAAACAGCCCCTAAATCTATAGCTGATAAGTGATAATTACTCACCCCACCATGCACGCCTCTTGAATCAGTCATCATCATTACGTATCATTTGTTACCAATTTGATTGTTTTTTTTCTCAATTTCACATCACAGCTTTAGAATATCTTGAGGAAGTAACAAAGTTGTACAAAGATTTCACTCGAGCAAGATGTGCACACGTAGAGTAAGAAGTAGGTTTTATGAGTTATCGAGTGTTGATCGTTTAAAAAAAATTCCTGAAAAAACGACATATTTCTTTTACGGTGTACACATTTTATCACTTCATATTAGATTTGTCTATCCTGGAAAACACCAGAGGATAAACTAGTTTTAAAACTATAAAAAATAACAAAACCATTTTAAGTTGATGAATGAGTAGAATGACCTCCAGGTGCACAAAACCGAGCTCACAACTCACATAATTATTCTGTTTATTTTCATCATTTTACTTTTATGACGTATGTTTGAAATACAAAAAATCGACCCACATGGTGATAACTCCATCATTGAAAAAATTGAACAAGTTTCGTATATTCACACACAATCTTTACGATAAACTGTAAATAGATTCTTCAACTTTTTGTCGATTTTGGGTGCAAAAGCACACAGAATAAATAAACATATTTTTAATTTTCTCGCCTAGAATTACAAGTAACAAAAGATATGTTTGTGATTTTCTATGTTAAACTCAAATAGTAATTAATATTTCATATTGCTTGAGAATCTTAGTTTAGCTTATGTGATGTGGATTGTGGAATGGAGCTTTTAGGGGACCATTGCGTCCATAGCGTCATATCAGTTTTAACTCAGCGTCATGTTAATAGGGGGTTCTATTGTCCTATTTCAATAACGTCCAATATATGGAATAAAGTCCCTCAATGGCGGTCCCCTCCATTTTATTAATTTGAATTGAAGTGCGGTCATAAAGCATTCGTTTATGCTTATTATTAGGCTAGGGGTGGTTTATTAACACTTAATAAATGAACGGGGCACTATTGAAGGGAAAATGGCTGAGGTGGAGAAGGGCATGGTTTCACACCGATCAGCTTTATAACGATTAGCAAAGATGCATTTGATCCAAATGGCATTGGTACTTAGTTTTTAACCACTTTTAAACCCATTACAAGTATTTAAGTGAACTTCAGATAACTTTGAATTAGAGATTGTATGTCACCATTCTAAGAAAAATAGAATTAAAGATAACATGTCACCATTCTAAAAGAAAATTAGAAATTGTTAAGACTATAGGAGTGGAAGGGCTTGGATTGGGTGTATAAGTTCACACACGACACTAGTGCGCTTCCCTACTAAAACCCCAAAACGGAAGGGTTTGGGTTTTGAATTAGACTAAAAGTGTGTGTGCGTGTGTAAATCAACCACCAATAAACAACCTCCACATCACCCCCAACTCTCTCCCACGCCCGTCTCCTTTCCCACACCCCCACCCAAACCCATCCACCATAGAGAGTTGTGTTCCTTCGGTAAATTGGCATCTTATGCCATTTCCCCTTCCCAATCCCAATCCCTTCACTCTTATAACCATGAGTTTGCATCTCAAACTCAATTTCATATATACACAACAAAATAATCCAAAAAATAATACCCATAAATTAAACTGCAAAAATTCAATTTGTTTTCCATCTTCTTACAATAATAAAAGGGTTGGACTAAACATACCATCAATAACTTAACACACCCCCATTTAGTAAAATAAACTAGGTTTAGCATAACCCGTTAATAATGAGTTCAACAAAATACAAATAAGCGTACGTTTAGCACAACCCGTTAGTAATGAGGTCAACAAAATACAAATAAGGCATACGTTTAGCACAACCCTAAACCCGTTAATAATGAGTTCTCGAATTTGACCCCCACCCCATTACATCACCCGAATACGGGTACCCCGACCCGTCATTATTCCCCGCCCCCACCGTGTAAACCCCTCCACCTCCACCACCGCCACTTGTCACTTCCGAACCCTGCGACCCCGTCGGTTGCACTTGCCCACCAATACCGCCACCACCGCCGCCGCCACCTTCCTCCACCTCCTCCTCCTCATCCTCCACCGGCAACCGCTCAAACACCGCATTCGCAAACGAAGCCGCCACCAACACCACATTACTCCCGGCAACCAACGGCCCTACCGGTATCCCTCCGACCACCTGCCCCTCTCCTCCACCCAAAAACACCGACAACCCACTCGCACTCTCCGGCGCCGGCGGCGGCAACACCGTGCCGGAAAGGTTCAATATCTCAAACCGTCCATGAACAGTCACCACCTTCTTATCACAATCCGTCGGCTGACGTAGCGTGACGTCAGAAACCACACCTTTACCACTTAAAACAGACACCCCTCTCCCTCTCCGACGAGCGTAAACATTAAGACTCTCAATAATATCAGCACCGGCGGATATTTCAAGAACGTGTGACCGTAACGAATTAGGGGTGTCACGTGTCACGATAACTGGTGGTTTGGGTTTGTTTTTGGCGCCTGGTGGACGGCCACGTGTACGGCGGATAGGGCCGCTGGTGGTTGTCGGGGTTTCTGGGTCGGGTTCGGGTTGTGGGGTTGGGTCGAGGAGGCGGTGGAAGTAGGTGGGTGGGGTGGATTGGTGGTGGTGATGGTCGTCGTAATCCGCCATTGAAGAAGCTTGAACTTAAAGAAAAAGAAAAAGAAAGAGAGAGAAAAAGAATGTGTAGCCAATAGATTGAAGTGTGTATATCCCATGCCTCTTTTATCTTCTTCTTTATCCTGCATATGCATTGATTGTAAAAATTAATGCAAATCTATTAAGATTTGACTTGTTTTTTTTTTTTTTGAATAAATAATATAATAAATAAATAATTATAAGTGATATGTTCTTTTTTTTAAGAGAGAACTAGTGTTTTAGTTACCAGCGCTTCGCTGCGGGAGCTTCTGTTTTGTTGCGGGTTTGGTAGACAGTAGAGATAACATTAAGGTGACTGTTTTTCTCGCCTGGGCTTCACAAAAATACTCGCGTCTCATTAAGTTTCAGACAAGCCTTAAGATTACAACACTTAGGTTGCCTCTTGTTGCCGTTATTTGCAGCCCAGAAATATGTGGCTAAAAAAAGCAGCCAAACAAATGTCTTTGCTAGTTATTTCCACCAATTGGCAATAGTGTCGTACCGCTATCTAGCTTTTTCCGTCAATTACGTGAGCCAATAATCTTCAATTACGTTAGCAATAACTTTCAATTACATGGGCCATGAATCTTCAATTACGTAAACCAATAATATTATATCACTTTAGGCGATGTTTGCTTACAAAGAATCAAATGAGTGTGTTGTCAACATTGTTGAAGAACTTAATTTTCATACACTTCACATATCTAGCTTTTAAACTCTTTTTTTTTTGGGCGTAAACAACACACAAAAAGTCCACTTTGAAGTCAAAATTGGTGCTCTATTTATTATTATATAATATGCGACACTGTTCAAGTGTCGCTTAATTATTATATATATAATTACACAGATTGTCCTTTAGTTTTACCTGAAATTGCATCTTATGTCCTTTTTTTGAATTTTTAACTCCTTATGTCCTTTCTTTTATACACTTGTTACACCCTATGTCCTTTAGGCCAAACCAAGTTAAAAAACTCGATTAAGTTGGTCACGTGCCCCTCACGTGAGGGGCAAATCTGTCAATTCACCCTCGTTAAAGGACTATTTGTGTAATAATAATAATAATAATAATAATAATAATAAAAATAATAATAACACAGAATATCTCTTCTCTCTCTGTCATTTTAAATCCCTCTCTCTCTCTTCTTCTACTCTCTCTCTCTATTCTCCTTCTCTCTCTCTCTAGAAACAGAGAAAACACCAACCAATAACAACAACCAAGACTCCCTCTCTAAAAAAACATACACGATGGTGGCGGTGGATTTGGAAGGTGGTCGATGGTGGCAGTGGAGGTGATGGTGGGTTTCGTTGGTGGGTTTCGAGTGTGGTTTTCGATGGTGGGTTCCGATGGTTGTTTCCTGGGCGGCGGCACGGTGGTGGTTTCGTGGCCGTAGAGGTAGGGGGTGGAGGTGATGGTGGTTTTTGTTGGTGGTTTTCGATTGATGGGTTCCGATGGTGATGGTGGTTTCTGGATCTGGTGTGGGTGAAGGTGAAGGCGACGACGATGGAACAATGTACTTCATTAGTGGTGATGTTGATCTGTGTAAACAAGGTGTTAAGATGATGGTTGAGGTCACGAGTCCGGTTCCGGCTGTTTCAGCTTCGCCGGAGAATTCTTATTCTGACGTGGCTCCGTCGTCGTCTCAGGTCTGACGTGGTTCCGGCTGTTTCAGCTTCGCCGGAGAATTCTTATTCTGCAGTTTTAGGTTTATAGGGTTAGGGTTTTCTGTGGTGAATCTGTAAGTGTTCTTGGGTTTTTTTTTGTTTGGTTTTTATTATGATGGATTGGATTTGATCATTTGAAGTTTTGAAATGATTTGGTTTATTTGAAGTGTTTTGTGTTCTTGAATTATTATTATTATTATTATTATTATTATTATTATTATTATTATTATTACACATATTGTCCTTTTGAGGGTGAAAAGACAGGATTGCCCCTTACGTGAGGGGCACGTGAGCAGCTTAACCGAGTTTTTTTAACTTGGTTTGGCCTAAAGGACATAGGGTCTAACAAGTGTATAAAAGAAAGGACATAAGGAGTTAAAAATTCAAAAAAAGGACATAGGATGCAATTTCAGGTAAAACTAAAGGACAATCTGTGTAATTCTCTCTTTTTTTAATTAGATATTGGGTATATTTGTTAAAACTAGTCGGTAGCTGTAGCTTTTTAAATATATTTTGGTGTTTGGTAATGTAGCTGGAGCTTTAAATAAAATGAATAAAATGATCAAAATTGGCATAATTAAAAGCTTGTAAGGAGAGTTTTTATTTTATTTTTATAATAGAATAGGTATTTGTGTCATTTACTCATTAAAATTTTGTAGCTAGTATGAGTTTTTTCTTAAACGCTAGTACTACTAGCTTTTCAATATATAGTTTTTTCTCCCAATCTAAAAGTTTCAAACTCTTTCAACCAAACAAGACTTTTCATTAAGCAGAAGTTTTTTCTTAAAAACTCTTTGTCAAACATACCCATTGAATAAAAAAATTTCAAACAAACTTTAAAACGTAAAATTTATAATATACACCCTTCAATCTATTTAAACATGTTTAAAAAGATGCGTGTTTAAACACGTTTTAGTTAAAGGGTTAAGTTATTCTACACAGTGTAATAAAAATGAGAAGGGTGAGAAGAATACAAAAAACACAATATATCATGAAATATGATACAATGAGCCACAAAATATAACACAATGTTAAAAAAAAAGACACAATGGTACATAAAAAGACACAATGATATAACGCATATTCTAAAAACTACAAGCTAACGTCGTAGGGTTCGATAAGACGATTCCAATGCCACTTGAATGAGTTCAATCGGAGTCCGTTTGATACCCTTCCTACGACTTCCTATTTTTCTTTCACTGTGTATTTGATCCTAACACTTTAGTTAAAAACCTACAATTCTATAACAAACTAAGGATTGTGCTTTAACTAGTGTTTTGGCCAAACAAATGAGTTTTAAAATCGGGGCGATCTTTGTCAAAGAAAGTCAAAGTTGTTTACGGCCCACACGAGACGGTTTGGAACCGTGATAGGATAGAATTGATCGGTTCGAAATCGTTTTTATATGCTTTGGTTTTGTTTTAATCAGAGAGTTCTCAAATTCCTTTTAAATTTGTGGATCAGATCGGATTGTGATCATTTTGGTTAACCCCACCCTTTTCAAAAAAACTTAAATCCACTTTTTACATCTTTTTTATTTGGTGAAGTTATAAATTTGCACTGCCAACCCATTAACTTTAATCAAATGTTGTAAGGGTTTTTTTTAAGGGAAAATGACCGATATAGCCCGTTGATCGGGCCATTTGCACAAATAACCCTTGCACCCCCCTTAGGAGAGACGGGACACGGCTCCTAATGAGCCTGAACCGTCTCCCAAGGGGGCTTACCGTTTCAGCCAACAGACGACCGCCACGTGGCGTTGTTGATCCCGAGGCTGTCCCTGCCGTCTGAAGCCGTCTTGGGAACCGTCTGAACCGGCTCAAAGTGTTTCGGGAACCGACTTTCGGGTCTTTCGGGAACCGGCTGAAGCCGGGTCACATTTTACAATGGTGACTCGCCGTCTCCCGAGACGTCGTCTCCGGTGAGTCCCGATGGTTCGACCGACGCTTCGGTGTCCAGGTCACCACCTATAAATACCGTCTCCCGTCTCCCGTCAGAACATCCAAACCACCACCACCGTCTAACAGTAGCAGCACTATCCAAACCACCACCACCACCGTCTAACAGTAACAGCACCACCACACAACCACACCGTCCACCACCACCGTCTAACAGAAATGGCACCCCAAAGATGGACAGAAGAACAAGAGATTGCACTTGTATCAGCTTGGCGCCACGTTGAAGAGAGCACCCACCAAACGAACAAATGGTTTCGTATCCAACACGAGTATAACCGGCTGGTTGGAGGGTCTGACCGGACAACGGACTCACTTAGCCGGAAATTGAATGATTTGACAACGAAATGTCAAATCTTCAACTCGTACCACAACGCGACACTTCAGTTGGTACCCCCGTGGCTTTCCCGAAGACACGTCAATTCGACACTCCAAAAGACAATATAAAAACGGGCAGGGCAAAGAATTTAAACATTTGTCCGCCTGGCAAATGATGAGGGATTATCTTAATTAGTTTATTTGTAATCGAATTTTATTTAATGTTTATTAATGTTTATTTATGTTTTTTTAGTGTTTATTTATGTTTATTTATGTTTTTTTTATTAATGTTTATTTATGTTTTTTTTAGTGTTTTTTTATATAAAAGTAAATATTTCGTTAATATTACAATAACAATATTATTACAAAAACAATAAACAAACTATACTATTACAACAAACTTCCCAAACTATACTATTACAACAAACTTCCTAAATTTACTTGCTAAGAACTAAGAACTTTGTTTGAATGGTGTATGTGCGCTACATAGACAAAGAACTCTTCTTGCAAATAAAATAGACTACCACATTGTCAATGCAAATTACACGGGTTAACCCACGCGCAGATGCAACAACAATCCAAGTAGTCGTACGCAGATGAAACAACAATCCAAGTAATCGGCCATTATTTTCGTAAGCCGGTAGGCTTCGGTTGGCAAACCAAAAAACATTTTGGAAGATGAAAGGTTTGGAGAGGGTGGTTGGTGCAAATTTTGTTAAATGAAATCCGGTATTTATATACAATTTTCAGACGGCTCAGACGGTTCCCGAGACGGCTTGAGACGGCATGGGGAAGTGTGAACCGTCTGGGGAGAGAGACGGTTCAGCCTCGGGATCAACAACGCCACGTGGCGGTCGTCTGTTGGCTGAAACGGTAAGCCCCCTTGGGAGACGGTTCAGGCTCATTGGGAGCCGTGTCCCGTCTCTCCTAAGGGGGGTGCAAGGTTTATTTTTGCAAAAGGCCCGGTCAACGGGCTATATCGGTCATTTTCCCTTTTTTTAATGGGATTTCACATCAACACAAAGCTTTGTGGGAGTTTTTTACACATGAATTTAATTAACCATACTTCATTTTTTTTAAAGGAATTATTTTTATAAAAGTCAATATTCAAAGTTTGAGGCTACTAAATTCTTCTTAAAAGGCGTGAAAGAAAGAGACCATTCAATTTTTATTAATTTTTTTTTTGTTTTGCACGGATGAGACTATTCAACTTGATTGACGAATAGTATGCATTTGAAAAAAATAATAAATACAACAATAACTCCTAACTTTTTATTGAATTTTTTAGGTTTAAAGTTATCAAACATTAAGTAGTTATTTTAGTTGTAATTTGCCGATAAAAAAATAGTTATTTTACTTAATAATTTCAAGGAGGATTAAGCCATGCGTGCGGTATAAAGTCTGAAATCATATCAAATAGCACCAATGCCACATGATCATCAGTGATCACTAATTCCAGAAAAGCTTGTAAAATAAACGAAATAAAAAACAAAAAATAAAAAATAAAAACAGACGAAAAGTAGGCGTAAAACATTGAACCATGCACGCGGACATAAAATATTGTTCACAATAACTAAGTCAATCTAGGGCCGCACATTGCGACTGTGCCGTTAAATATTAAAAAATAGGCGTAAAGAGATTGAACCACATACGCACGTTGCGACCTATCGACTTTTAATATGAAGTAGGTATAAAATATGGAGTGAACCTATAAATAAAATAAAAAGTGAGAAAAAGATGAAACCACGGGTGAAAGAAAGCATCGCTTCTACAAGAAGAAGTTCCCGTTCAAATGTTAGGTATAAAAATATGGAGGGAACACTGTTACGTACCACTTAGATGACAGATGAATGATAATGGTCATTATGTGGAGTTTGGCCCTAAAGATGTAAAGATTACAAGAACTTTAAAACCCAATTAATTCGTATCATTCAAGGCCACAAGACAAACATCGTGTATATGTTATGTGTAGAATGCTGATTCGGTGTACATAAGTTGAACTAAAGAAAATCAAGCAGAAGCAGCCAACCAACCTATGGTATCAAAGGCCGGGCCATGCAGGTTATTGCAAGTTGGGCCGCATGATGGAAATGGGCGTTGTAATTGGGCTGCCCAACCAAAACCAAAACCAAAACCAAACGTGAGTTAACATTCACATTTGTTGTCAATTGAGTGCCTTCTCTAAACATGCGTTACCCACCTGTTAGAGGGGTAGTTTCATCATTTTACGTTGATCAACTAGGGTATTCAAGTCTCTACACTCTCACTATAATATATGAATAATAATAATAATAATAATAATAATAATAATAATAATAATAATTTTATTATTAGAGTAAGTTGCATTTTGTGTTTTTTAATTTTGAACCAAATTGCAGGTGGTATCCTTTGACTAAATAAATTACAGTGAATGTCATTTTTGTTACAATTTTAGTCGTGCGCCATCCTTTTGCCCTAACCAAATTAATTTTTACCCTTAAATGCAACCATTTGTACTGCACGGTATTTTACTCATTTGACCCTTTTTAACATTTTTTTACACAAAAGATTTAATATACCGATTCCATCATCAACCCTCATCATAACCCTCCCATCACCACCACTCTACCCTCCACATCCCCTCCGTCGTAACATTCTCTCCGCTTCAAAACCTTTTCCGTCGTAACATTCTCTCCGCTTCAAAACCTTTTCTGGCCTTCAAAAATCCTAATTGATATCATCCCTAACGGACCCTTTTTTGCTAATACAAGTTGCGAATAAAACATCCTTCCTTCAAGATTTCATACAAGCCCTAGACTTAAATTTCGCACAAGGTTCAATCAGGACCTCTGGAGTTTGATAACCCATGTTAAATTTTGCATCATATAATTTCTTAAATGGGAAAAGAAAAAGACAATACTACCCTGAGGCATGTGCTTAGAGGTAACAATTCCAGATGAAAAATAGTAACATAAAAGGCGTAAAATGCAATTTACAATAGAACAAGCTTTTGGACCTGTAAAACTAGTTTAGACCCTGTTTGACATGTTAGTATATTGCCCAACGAACAAGATAAAAAACGTGTAAAGATTCGACAAAATGTCAAGCATTATTTCTCATTATAAAGCTTCCACAAACAAGACCCGATAACAAAAACAAAAGTGAAGTCGATCGAGTAACTGAAATCTAATTGTTCGCCTTCAAATAATAAAAAAGAAACTCATCACAAAATCAAGAAAACAAAGAAAATCTGAAAGAGGGTCCAAGTATTGAGTTGAGGAAGCACCATAATAGTTTGATTTTGCCAAATCAGCAAGCCACGTGGAGTATTAATTACTCCAGGCGTTGTGAAGTCATGACCGAAAGAATGTCAGTCACAGATGACATGGCACTCAAAGCAGCTTTTAGAACATCCTGAGAACAACCTGGTTTCACCATTGTTCTTACCTGTAAAAGTCAACAATAATAAACCTATGTGTTAAACATGTTAAATTCAAGAAAGCCCTAACATCCAAAGGTGTGAACAAGCCAAGCTGCTCGTAAGCACACTCGCTTAAACGAGCTTATAAAGTATATTAATATAGCAATCGTTAAACTTTATTATACATAGCATTATGAAAATTATAATTATGAACATATACGAAGATAAACTATAAATATTAAGAGTAATTAGATATTTTATATTTTAATGTAAATAATAAACAAGCCGAACCCTTGAGCTCAAGCTTGAAAAATTATTGATAAACCAAGCTCGAGCAAGCCGTTTTACACCTACTAAAATCTACTTTGGTTGATAAGTGTTTAACTATTCATGTTCTTCAGATAATGCAGGAGCATGTGCTACTTCATTTACTTGTGAATGGGTTAATTCTAGTTATGATCCGTCTCAAATGGGTCAAAGAGAACAAATTAATAAATATAGATTTTTATTATAATTTAATTTTGTAATCATATAATTGACATTATTGGGTATTAATTTTTTTTGGACAATAGTGAATTGGGTCAACCAAATCCAACCCATTTGCCCATTTCTAGAACAGTATATACCTTGTCAAGATAATCATTCAATTCCTTGATCCGGCCCATGTAATCCAAGTCCTCTACACACAAGCTGACAGCTTTAGAATCAGCACCTGGCCCATCAAACTGAAGGGGCCCAGGGTTTCTGTAGACATCATCCATCAAGAATCTTGTTGCATTTTTTCTAAGCAGCCTGCACCATTCACCACCAAAACTCACCATATTTAGATTGTTCCTCTCGAATCCCGATATAAAATTCTTATAAAAAGAAATAAAAAAATTCACATACTCGTATACTTTGCCTCTTAAATCTACGGCAGCAGGATGAACTACAGGTTTCCCAAGTGTTGTAGCCCCTGACCCTGACCCGCGACCATAATGCTTGACGGTCATCATAGCCTAGAATGTCCAGATAAAATTAATTAAAAGATAACAAAACAGAAAAATAATAAAGATGGTGGTTATTCCAAGGGTGGAAACACTACCGTTATGGGAGCAGCACCACAGCGCCATTTGTTTGAAGGACTTTTCAGGTTGGTGACAGTTGCCATATAACCATTTAAACCAGCAGCTAGAATATGGTAACAAATATGTCCAAGAACCTACAATATAATTGCTTTGGATTTAGATGATCAATGGCTGACATTTAGTAGAGGTGGTAACAAATTTAATTGTCAGAATATGGTAATATAATTTCTTTAAATTTAGATGATCAATAACTGACATTTAGTAGAGGTGGTAATTTCAAAGCATGAACTAGAATGCATCAAGGTGATTAAATGCATAAAGCATCCTCGATCATTTTATTAAAAATATATATTTTTCAAAATACTTTAAACTACTAATCTACTATACACGTCAATTACTATAAAATAGCAATACGTTTTAACCCAAACCCATCTTTACCAGTTACCCAACCCACCGATTCATCCGATAAAGTAAACAAACTTACATAGGCATAATCACAATCAAATTTTGATGGCAAAGAACCACGAGCTTGGTAGCCAAAAAAGTGGCAGATTGCATTAAATTTCTTCCCCTTGTATGTTCCTTCTTTCTGTTAATGTAACAAAAGACATACATTAGCATGATTTATGTGTGTATAAATTATGACTGTCGAATAGGATCTTCTAGCTTCTAAGTACAGACATACCAGTCGCTTGTTGATTTCTGCTTCCACAAGTTCAGCAAGAAGCTTCTCGGTTTCAATCTGAAAAATGATGTATGGTAATGATGAAAGAAAGAGACAGTTTTACAAAAAAAAAATTACAATGTCATGGAGGTTGATAATGAGGTACCTGAGACAACTGGGCAGAGTCATCTGACTCGGGATGGAGAAGAAGCTGTAAGAATAAAAGAAAATTTATATGAGTTCTGAAATTAATGTTTTAAGACATGGGTTTTTTTTAAATGTGCAAAGCTACCTGTTTCCTAATAAAAGGAGGCATAAATTCAAACAAGGCGGATGCCCATGGTGACAGTTGTGTGGATATATTATCAGCAGAAACACCTTGTCGAAGAAGACTATGAATTTCCTGAAAAAAAAAAGTGAATGTTCATTTGAATAAGATTAAAGATTAAGAGGCATCATCCAAATCTTGAATGTTGAATCACACAAGTTGTATGCATTGTCTTGAACATGTATATTAACTTGAACTTATTAAGTGCTTATTTGTAAAGCCGTAAAGGACACCAAACTGTACGTAAACCCAATTTCAAGATATCCAATGATCAGTAGCCAGAAAGAAATACCTGTAACAGTGCATAAACTTCAGGGATGCTTTCTATAAGCCCTTCTGGAAGTAGAATGACACCATGATTCTTGTCTGAAAGAAAAACAAACTTTAAAAGATATTCTAAGGTTTATCACCACTATCATATTAACAACAATTAGAGATGGCAAGATGGACGGATCAAACCAGCTAAGGGTCGAAAGTCGAAACTGACTAGATAGGGTTGACCTGAGCTACAATTTTTATTTGATTCGTTTTAAGGGAAAAAACACACCTTGCTCTGCCCTAGCTTGCACGGCATCACAAATCTGTTTGGTTATGTCAAAAATGGTAAGCTTTGAAGCAGCAACATCTTCAGCAAGGATAACCTACATAAGAACATACAGAAGTTTAATCTAAGAATAACAACAAAATGGAAATTATTATGGAAGTAAATGAAAGTGCACCATGTTAGGATGTGACTGAAGTGTGCATTCCACAGCAACATGGGATGCTTTCCTACCCATGAGCCGGATAAAATAGTAATACTGCATAAAAAATACCAATTAGATCTTAAGTAGAGCATAACAGCAAGAAAGCAAGAACATGTTGGGTTGCCCAGCAATATTATTAATAAAAATATCTTTAGAGCATAACAGCAAGAAAGCAAGAACATGTTGGGTTGCCCAGCAATATTATTAATAAAAATATCTAACCGTTTGAATAGAACAATTAGAGATGGTTGATTGGTTGAATGCAAATAGACTATGTGAGAGGCTGAACCCACCTGCCCATCCCCTTTTAGCTATTTCTTTTTAACCAAACTGACCCTTTTCAGATAAGAGACAACCCAAATAGACCAATTTATAAGTAGATGGGACATAATTGCCACCTCCTGACCTCCAACAGTGTATCCAAAAAGATAGGGTTAAACAATAATTGAAAATGTCAAGGGCCATCTGGTCCAATGGCATGGAGGTAATGGTTAAGGCCTGGGATCTCTAAGGTCTTAGGTTCGAAACCTGACTCAAGGGGGGTTTTCCCACAGTGATGGGTTTCCTGGGTGAGTCAGGCCTGGAGTGTCAAAAACAGTATGAACGGTTGACATCCCATCTCAGGAAGGATCACTCGGGTGTTGGGGGTAATTCCAAACGCTGTTAAAAAATAATAACTGAAAATGTTTACCTTTTCAGCTGAAAGAGCATCCGTGCAGACGTTACTGATGAGTTGAGAGTTCACCTAAATAAAAACAATTTAAATACTACCAACATTAATATTGTATTATTATTAACACTTCGAATTAATCAAAAAGGATTTGTATCCACAAAGAACTTGAGCAATTTCCAGTAATCTAAAACCAGCACTCTATTTTAACATTGATAATCTGTTTACAATTACAACTGTACAACAATCTGATCACTGTTTACATCAACACCACATAGGCATATATGTAACATCTCCATACACTAATGACTAAACAATGTCGGTATATCTGAAGAAGTTAGAATCATAGTATCTGTACCTTGCAAATAGTATCAAAACCAACATTTGCTTCAACAAACTGATTTTTGAGATCACCGTTCAAGGTCACAGGTACTCCAACCACCTGTGAAATTAAAAAAGATCTTAATAATTATTTATACAACAAGGTAACCGAAGTCTTAGTGTATCAGAGATATGTGTGAGAAATCAGAACACAAATAACTACCTTTGTAGAGCATTTTGCTTCTGCGAAAGTCTCAGCAAGCTGAGCAGCATCCGTGTTAGATGTTACCCCTTCAAGCAAAACGTGGTTTGTGTCAGTAAACGACAAGATAAAATGTTTATACTTTAAAGCAGTTAATTATTTTTATTTACAGTTAATATATACCTCCAACAATCACTAAGGCATCCAATTTCAAAGCCTTGCATGCTTCCAGTGCAGAATTTACTTGTTCTGTTGTTCTGATTTGATCCTTGGTTCGTCCCAATAGATCATAACCACCTTCAAAGGAATAAAATAGCCCAAATGAAATTACTTCAATAAAAAAAGAAAAACCCCTAATCGCAAAATTAAATATTTCTCATGACTACCTTGATTTTTGTAGGTTGCAAGGACATCATCTGTGATTTGAAGAGTTTTTTGAGCAAATAAACCATCTGATCCACCTAGTTACACAAAAAAACACAATTCTTAATTATGAAAATCAAAAGCGCAACATATAATTAATCCCACAAATGGAAAAGGACTAAAAGAGCATAGAAAATGATGATATATTTACCTAGAAATCCAAGCAGAACACTTTTGGGGTTGTGAATTTTGAGAGCCTCATGAAGTCCCCACACAACATTATGTCCTCCAGGAGATTGTCTACCACAAAAGACCAATCCAACCCTGAAAAAGAAGATAATATGCAGAAAATACAGCTAGGTCAGATAAAACAGTACATAATAGATTAATTTCTATTACCAATACACTACAATAACATTTTCAATATTAATTTTATATATTTTTACACTTATAAGTTAAAACCCAAACAGGAATTTCAGGGTATACATGTGACACTATTCGAGAAATACAAGAATGTTAGCACACATGATCATGATGAAACTAATATGTCTTATCAAACAAGTTTGAAACTACAATACAGAATAAAACCAAAACAAAAGCTCAATAAATTTCCTCAACAGTTCAGCATGTGATTTGGAATAACAAAAAGGAACTGAATTATTTGCACCTTACTGCAGGATGCTCACTAATGGTCTGAGCATTGACTGGTTTAGATTTTTCTCTGAAAAAATGGACCAAAGGTTGACCATAAGTGAGAGGAAATGAACGGGCAATCGCATGAGCACCCGAAGGATCTGCTGCAGCAGTTGCATCACCAAATTCTACTCTCACAGTAGTTCCCTGTGCACAAATTCATAAATCATAGTTCATCAGCCTGATGTATAAACAAAATTTATAACAAAAACCACATTTTATTAAAAAAATTCTCTAATGATACAAGAAAAAGCTTTTGGCCTTCAAGTTACAAATAAAAGCCTGTGTAGATGCCAATCTTTTTTCATTTTTTTTTCTTTCCCAACTACCAGTTTTCTTGCATCAACGTCTAGCTTTTGTCTTTCAAAATCTCATTATTACACATTAGGGTGTTCATGGTCAGGTCTGATCAGTTTTGATTAAAATTCTAGGCCGAAACATACGGTTTCCAGAAACCACAAACCGAACTTTCCGGCTGGGTGGATCGGCCAAACCAGCCGGTTTTACCTGTTTGATGGTTTAACCGTTCGGTTTTACCAGTTTAAAACAATGTTCTGTTTTTTTTTTCAAAAAAACGTTGGTTTGTAAAAAAAAGGAACGAAATAACAATGGTTTAACACTTCGCTCCAAGTTTCAAGCCGGATCAAACCGAACCATTTGGATCTCAAAGTCAAACCGGCCAACTTGCTTTGGATTTGAATCAGAATCACTTTAACAAAAACATTCAAAACAAATCATTCCAGCTACAAGTCAAATCCACATCCAAACATCCCCAGACATGTGCAGACAAAACATTGACCGACTAAAGGCCAGACCAGGAGTCAAAAAAAGTCAAAGATTAATCACTCTAGAAAAAAGTCAAAGACACATCACTCTAGAAAAAAATCAACAATCTTCTTCAATATACAAACTGAACCGTTTGGATCTCACACGTCAAACCGCCCGAACACAAACATTCAAAACTAATTATTCCAACTCCAAGTCAAATCCACATCCAAACATCCCTACAGACATACGTAAAAAAAATTGACAGACTAAAGACCAGACCAGAAGTCAAAAAAAGTCAAAGACACGTCACACTCTATACAAGAAAATAGTCAAAAACACATCACTCTATACAAAAAAAAAAGTCAACAATGTTCTTCAATACACGAATCAACATCAAATCATAAATTCTACATCCTATTTTCCACTACTAAAGCATTCAAAAACTGCATCTCAGAATCTTCACAAAGCAATCAAAAAAGCAACAATAAAAAGCAAAAAAAAAAAAAAAAAACGAATCTATACACGTCAGATCTATATTCAATCCAATCGAATATTCAAAACCTTTATTCACAAACCCTAGATTCAATCCACAACACTTCACTAACTTAAAACACATCACAATCAACATTAACGTCAACACACGTACATATACATATAAACACACATTCAATTATTCAAATCTAAAAGAAAGTGAAGATAACTTGCAACGTAAGTTATCGAACAACAACCTGAAGACAAGGAGGAAGTTCTGGTGTGTAGAGAGAACGATTCTTTTGCAGATCAGAAAGCTCTCGTGGAACTCCATAATCTGAATCCATTATTATTATTATTGTTGTTGTTGTTTGAGAAGAGTGTTTGTTAGAGAAGAGTGTTTGTTAGAGAAGAGTGTTGCTTGCTTTGTGTTCTTCACCTATAAATAAAAAGAGAACAGAGAGAGTAGGGCAAGTGATGTGAAGTATAGTAGGTTAATATTGTTGTTGAAATAGGGTGTGCTCCATTGTAGACTTCACCAACCACCCAATATTTCTTTGGGTTTTTGCGATTTGGTCCTTTCAGATGTGGTTTTTTTTATATTTTGGCTCTGTTTCAAAGATAGGAACATGAACAAAATACTCATGACTTGGTTTACAAGGACATTTCATCTAAAGTGTGATATCAAGGTTTCGTGTGGATTTATGATTGGTAGGCCTGCAAAGGAATAAATGTAGCGAACAATTCGTAAATTGTTTGGTGGAAAGTTTGTTTGTGTTCGTTCGTTTAATAATCGAACAAACATGAATAAAAAATTTCGTTCATTTATGTTCATGAACGTTCGATATTGTGTTCGTTTATGTTTGATAGTTTATCAGGTTCTTTAACTTTTATTTTTAATTTAAGTACTTCAAATTTTGCAATAACAATTATTTAGGGTTAGGATCAAATACACAGGGAAAGAAAAATAAGAAGTCGTATGAAGAGTATCAAACGGACCCCGATTGAACTCATTCAAGCGGCATTGGAACCGTCAGATGGAACCCTACGATCTTAGTTTTTAGGTTTTCGCTTTTTTGGATTTTTAGCTTGTAGTTTTTAGAATTTACGTTGTATCATTGTGTCTTTTTCTTATTTTCATCATTGTGTCAGTTTTGTGATTCATTGTGTCTTTTTTATTCAGTAATGTGTTATATTTTTTTTCACCATTGTGTTATACTTTGTGGCTCATTAGGTCATATTTCGTGATCTATTGTGTTTTTTATCCTTCTCACCCTTCTCATTTTTGTTACTCTAAGAGCATTAACATTAGCTGCTCCATCCTCATCTCTATAATTACACTAAAAATTACTACATTTTTCTCTCTTTTTCTATTTAATAATACTTATTCTATACTTTTATCATTACCTTTTCCCTCTGCTCTACTCACATCCACTTTTAAAAATATTAAAAAATTATGAAGGATTAATAGTGTCTCCTCCAAATTTAGTAGTGAACAGTGTCTTTTCCAAATATGTTTTCTCTCATCTACTCACAACTACTTATACCCACAGTATATAATATAGAGATCACACTCACACCATTATGGATGAGCTAATGTGAATGCTCTTAGTATGTTACATAATAGTATTACTTTACTTGTTATGAGTAACTATTATTATGGGTAGATTAAATGAAGATTTCGAGTTTATTTTGGATTGATTAAACGAGGACTTCAATTTAAGTATGATATTTTTTGTAACACCCCGAAAACCCATTTCATTTAAAAACATTGATAGGCGGGATTCATAGATATGATATTGAATCAAGAGGTTATAAGTTGGAAGGTGGAATATGTCAATTACCCAAAGTCCATATTAAAAATTGTCAAATATGATGAAAACACCAAAAACACACACTTGGTGTGTGTTTTGGTCGATATCAGGAGAAGGAGAAAAAGGGGTTCCAACCCCAACCCAACTACCAAGCTCAATCTAGTAAGAAAACAAGGGGAAATCGATGCATGAGCCAGAAATGGACAATTTAAGGTCAATCAAACCCAAAGGTACCTTCTATTTGGTAGATTTTGATGTTAAGATTAATTTTAGAGTTGATGAAAACCTAGGGTGTGTGTAAAACGTGAATCAAGGAAGAATGGAGGTGTCTAGATGTTGATAGACGCTAAAGGAACCATAATTCATGATACTACATAAGGCTATGCTTGATTCATGTGCTAATTAGATTGTTTTACACCTATGTTGGAAGTGGGTATTGGTCTTGGTGTAATCCAAGACCATTCTTAGTTAATTATTGAATGCATTGAAAAGAAAGTGATGATTTGCTATGTTGATAACTATTGAATGAATGGTATTTAATGTAGGGAAGAAATATGATGATTTATGTTATGAGCAATGAAAGTATGCATGAAATGCTTGTACATTGTGTTTTAAATGTTGTATGCACACCAGGTGTTTGATAAAATGTCTAGATTAGTCTAACTTGTGAAATTGTAGGCAAGATTGGACAAGTATGAAAGTAGTATGATAATTGATGCAATTGATAGTAGGTTAACATGAGGATTGCGTCTTAGAGAGTAATCATGTGGGGATTTAGTTGATTATATGATGTGGTAAGGAGTATGCAATAGTAGTATGTACACCATGCTTAAATAATATGATGCACGCCATTGTTTGTTAATTGGTATGACGAGTGATCTCGTATGTTAATGAGATAGGAACATGACGCTTAGGGTGAATTTCATAAAACCTAGTATGCTAATATAGACATATGTTTGTAAAAAGGAAAGTTTGTATGGTTGAAAGTTGACTTTCTGGAAAGTCAACTGACATGGAAATAATGTGGTATGTTTTCTAGCATGATTGTGAGATTGAGGATTTCTTGTGAGACACGTTAGCTTGGTTACGTGACACATACGATGTTGAGTTTAATTGCTTGAATGATGAATCAAAAAGAGTGGGAAGCTATGTTGTATTCATGTTAGAAATTGACCTATGCAAGTCAATGTGATATATGAGTTGGATATGACTTGGTTTATGAATGAACATGTATGCTAACAATGATGTGAACATGATGATATGAAAGGATAGGAATGATGGACTCAAGCATGGGAAGCTAATTGGTCAAGATGAGGCAAGTAAACAAGCATGAACTTGGAGGACTTGAGGTAAGTGATTCCCGAACTTAACTTGCATTATGATATCGAATTTATATGTTAATGTAGTATGGGAATCTTGAAAGAAACAATTAATTAATAGTGGTGCCAAGGTAAGAAACTTGGTGATGGGTCAACCATAGACTGACCCATGCTTGGCTTCATATAAAGGAGATACCACGTAATCCGGGTAGTTTAACGCCTAGGAAAATCATGGGGAATGATCTTAGAACCTTGTGAGGTTTGGGTTTTAAGATATGACATTAAAGCATGAAAAGTGCATAGTGGGCGCAACCTCACATCAGGTCCGGGCGCAAGGTGACCTGAACGGGCGCAACCTGAATCTGATGGGAAAAATGGGCTGATTTGCGCCCTCTAGGGGCGCAACCTCCCCCTCCAGGGGCGCAAGCTTGCGCCCCCTACTAGTTATTTGTTTTTATCGTATTTTGATGTTTCGCTTATATGCGCAACCCGTATTCACGTTTAACGCATCGAATAACATCGTTGGACTTCGTGAATGCTAGTTATGGGTGTAGCAAGTAATAGAATGTCGGATTTGCAAATATGACTCAATTATGGAATGATGCGTGTGTATGTAGTTAAATTAATATGTGTGTATACATAGTAACAAATACGGTAAGTAGATTTGTTATGCTTTTATAGATTGAGAATGTGATGTATGTATGGGTACTTAAACCCGGGTTTGTGTGAGAGTTTTATGTATGTAAAGGTTCGTCATTATGTGTAGATTGGGTATAGGATTGGAAACGTCATGTTTGTCGTAGAGAATACATGAAGAAAGAATAGTATGACAGGTCAAGATAAGTTGTGTATGGAAAATTGTACGTAAGTATGTATTGTAAGGTTATTAACCTTTTATTACGAGAATGGAAATGAAGATGCAGGTATGTAAGTATGAATGCATGGGACTTGGAGGTTCGGATCGGGGTATCACACCCGAACTTGCAAGAAGGCGTTTGAATAGGATCAAGGAGTATTGTTGGATTTTATTTCCGCATCGTGAGTAATTTACATGAAGTCACCTATTGAACTAACGAAACGGTTATGTGGTGATTGCAGGTCGTCTTGTCTACCTAATGAAGTAAGGAAAGGATGGAGATCGAGCGAGGGAGCGGATTGTACGTGGTCACGGTCACATAACCTAATAAAGACAGTTTGTTGAAGGCAAAAAGAAACAATAGAATATGTAATACCTAAAATACTTAGTAGATTCGGTTTCTAAACATTCAAGGTTGTTTTTAAAGAAATGAATTTTTCGGTTGGTATTTCTGCTGCGTATTTTCTGTATTACGGATTTAGGGTGTTACATTTTTTGTGCTTTTTTTCTTTTTTTGACATTATTTTATGGTAATTACATAATCAAGATTATGTCAAGTATGTTTGGATAATTAGATCAGTATCATTTGGGTGGATCCACACAACGTTGTTTGTGATTAATGATGTCGATTTTATTCGGAATTTATTATATTCGTGTTCATGAATATTCGTTTGTGTTTGTGTGTGTCTATGTTCATGAACGTTCATATGTGTCTGTTTGCACTCACTTTTGTCTAATACATAAAATTAACAAACAAACACTTTGTTTTCCTTAACAAACGAACACGAACAAAAAATCTTGTTCGGAAGTGTTCATGATCAGTTTGTGAACACATTATTTATTTAAACAAACATGAACAAGGTCTCGTTCGTGTTCGTTTACTGCCCTAATAACATGACACCAAATATGAATGAAATCTAACGTACATTTTTTAGACGAGCTCGTGAACGAGTTTAGCTACACAAGTTGTGTTTGGTTTGACTTGTCGTGTTTATGGGATGACCCGTTTAACATATATATATTTTGAATAAAAATATATATGTCATAAACTGTAGTTATTTTGTATCTTATGCAAAAAAGAGAAATTAACAGCAATATTTTTATAAAATTTTATGTTTTTTTTTTCTAAATTTGCAGTCTTAAAGGATTAAAACCAAAAAACTAAAAATGACACCTTTGGCCTTTCAATTACATGGGTTGCAATCACGTGAACTTGCGGATATTCGTGTAGTTCATGTGTGAAATGAGTTTTGGGTTTGTGTTAGAGAATGTGTGTGAAATGAGTTTTGGACTACATGTGTTAATGTTAATGTTAACCTTTAAACATGACTTGTTTAATGTTGGACGCACGTGTAAGTCTTGAGTTTGAGCTCGTGGACGGGTGGGCCAATCTCAAGCGTGCGGGGCTAGTTATTAAATGGGCCAAGTTAATTAGTTACACTCTGTTTCAGAGTTTCATTTAAGGAGGGAAGAGAAAGGATTGAGAAGGAAGTGGGGAAAAAATGTGTTTTAGAGTTTTTTGTATGAGGGAAAGGGAGGGAATGAGAGGGATAATACAAAGTTTTTTAAGGTGATTTTCAATCTTTCCAATTTGAAAGGAATTAGAGAGAAAGAAAGATGGTGAGAATCCTTTCTCTTCCTCCCTTAAGTCAATATCTAGAACACAGCGTTAGAGATAAAGGAAATGTGCTTAATTTTTGTTTGAGATTGTTAGTTAGATAATTATGAATTAGTTTTTGTTTCTTATTTGTGTTAACTTGTTGATCAACTCAGGTCTTTTCTATAACCAATCCTTGGGTATCATGATTATAAAATATTGATAAAGTTTTAAGCTTTTTTTAAATAAAATTTGGAGAGCATATTCCATGTATTTTGTGTGTTGTTGTTGGTTATGTTCCATTGGAGACTTCACTAGCCATCCAATATTTTTTGGGTTTTTGCGATTTAGTCCTTCCAGATGTGGTTTTTTTTTTTTTTTTTTTTTGGTATTTTGGGTATGCTTTTTCTAGAGTTTTGGAAGGATGATAATTGTGTTAAAGATAGGACCACAAACACAATACTCGTAAGTCCTCCTAAGTTGTTTTATGATGACATTTTACTTATACATATCAAGGTTTTGTATCATTTAATACACCGGTAAGGTTTAGTCTAAACATGTTTGAACTAGTTTTTCAAAACGAGCTTATGAACATGTATAGTTACACAGGATGTATTTCGGTTGATCTGTCATGTTCAGGGATTTACTTATTTAATCAATATATAATGAAAAATTTTAAAAAATGTCATAGATTAAACTTGTTTTGTATCTTATGCAGAAATTAAAAGAGAAATTTACATCAGTATAAATTAATTGTAAGCTTTTTTGTACAATTTTGTGTTATTGTTCTAAATATGTAATGTTAAAATATTTATTATAATATGAAGAGAGCAATAAAAAAGAACGATATCTTTGGGATACATGGGTTTCTAGCATGTCAAGGTGCAAATATTTGTGTCGTTCATGTATGTGAAGCAAGTTTCGGGTTTGTGTTAAATTTCAGTATTTGCGTGTAGGATTCGACATGTTAACCTTCTTACCTTCAAACACGACTTGTTTAACACCCTAGGCTTCTCTCCAATAAAGTTAAATATTTGCATGTTTTTCAGGCAATTAAATGGATTTAATGGAACTAGGAGTCGTGCACTGGCATCTCAGGGAAATTTTGAACCTACTATTTATTTAATGATTTGAACAATGTCATTAAAGTGGGGTTTTTAAGACAATATTTTCTACTATCTTGTTGAATGATGACGTCTTTATAATATCTCTTAAATTATGAATTTGATGCTTGCGTGACTTGTGTGCTTGAAAACCTTTCGAAGTTACATCTCGTGTTTACCCCTAAGCGGGGTGTGACAGTTAGCATCAGAGCCATCGAAACAATTCATAGGCTCGGTTTTGATATCATTCGAAGAACACGAGGGAGATTAGTTGTTGTGTTTCTCAACAAAATAGGTTGATTTTTAATTTCGGTTCATTAAACTTTTATCTAATTCATGTTTTTATTTGTCCGTAAGGTTTACAGGTTAAAATCCTTGGTTTTTCTACCTGAGAGTGGCGGTGGTCTTGAAGGTGTAACTTTTTTTTATTAACAAACTATTAAATTGTTTTTAATAAGCGGAAATGTAAAAAGAATTATATAAGAAGATAAAAATATTAAATAAAAAAGAGATAAACATGAAATTATAATTTAATAATATTATTTCATAGGAGAGAAAAATAAGATAATCATAAGATTTTTATTTATTATTTAGTAAAATAACAATAAAGATAAAAAAATATAAATTAATAAATATTGGGTTAATTAATTGGTTATTTACATCCTAAAATACGTTGGCAGGAATTTAAGGGTGAGGATGGCCTCACCAAGTGCCATGTGTCCCCACTCAATCGTTATATTATATGTTAGATTATCCCCGGGTGCTTTTCGGGATATACAAATATAATATGAAGTGACAAAATATGTGTACCGTAAAAGAATAAGTCGTTTTTCAGGAATTTTTTTAAAGCATCAACACTCAATACCTCATAAAACCTACTTCTAATTCTATGTGTACACGTCTTGCGCAAATGAAGTCTTTGTACAACTTTATCACTTCCTGAAGACAATCTAAAGTTGTGATGTGAACCTAGGGAAAAAACAATCAAATTGGTATCAAATAAAATGTCATGATGATGAATGATTTAAAAGGAGTGCATGGTGGGGTGATTAATTATCACTTATCAGTTAGAGATTTACCTGGTGTCTAAGAATCATAGGCTATATCTAACCGGCTTATCAACCTTTGTAATCAATGTTCCTAGCAACACCAATCAAAATACAAAAATAATTTAGATTCTTACAAAAGTGACTACATCTATGAATACATATGTAGTTAACGGGTTCTTATATGTAATCATAGGTTCAAAAGCATATATACTATCATAACATGATTAGTGACTTACCTAGACATGATTAATGAATTACCTAAACACATTGTGTTTTTTTTTCTGCATGAACAAAAACCCAATAAAAATGTCATTTTTTTTCTTTCGTTTTTGGCGAATTGGATTGTATCGCACTCAACTATTTGTTATTGGCCGATAACGCACTGAACTATAAAATTGATCACCAACGCACTGAACTTTAAACCTCTTGGATTGTGTCACTAAGGCTGTGTTTGACCAGGTCCAAATGGAAGAATCCATATGTGTTAATTGTATTAATTTGTCACTAAGTAATCGTTTTAAACCTCTTTATCACTAAGTAATCGTTTTAGTGGTTCTGGACCTGGTCAGACACATCCTTAGTGTGACACAATCCAAGAGGTTTAAAGTTCAGTGCGTTGGTGATTAATTTTATAGTTCAGTGCGTTATCGGCCAATCCCAAATAGTTGAGTGCGATACAATCTAATTTCCCTTCGTTTTTTGTATAGCACTATAGTGTTCGTTGGAAAGATAATAAAACCCTTGTTAATTTGGTGTATTTTTTTTAAATGTCGTCTATAAAAGTTACTAACGTTTAAAAATAATGAAGGAAAAATAATGAAAAAATACAGATAAAAATATTAATTAACATATTTTAAATATTAAAATAATAGTTAATAGTTATCTTTATTTAAATTATAATTAAAAAAGAATTTTGGAGGAAAATCAAGGGGCATGAAGGTTTCGCATAGTGTCATGTGGCATATCCCTTTTCGTTTATTATATATTAGATATAGGTTCAATAGAAAGATAGGGAGAGAACTAGAAAACTCATACTTAAAATTAAAAAATAATAATAGAAAATTCATAACTCAAAATTTAAGTAAAAAACTAGAAAATTGGTTCGGAACTTATTTTTTCGACGTCATATCCGTTCAGAAAAAAATAAAGAAAAAATGTGAATTCTAATGTACATGCAATGCCCGGTTAAGCTTTAGGGTTTAGTTTAGCTTTTAGGGTTGGTTTTTTTGAGTTTAGCTTATAAGGTTTAGGGTTTGGGGGTGGGTGGGTAAATGTTGGTTTAGGCTTTTGGGTGGGGGTTAGGATTTTGGTTGTGGTGGTTGAGGGGGTTAGGTTTTTTAGTAGGCGGTGGGTGGGGTGGGTTTAGGTTTTTGGGTGGGGGTGGATGGATAGTTTAGGTTTTTTGGTGAGCGGTTTATGTTTTTTGGTGTGGCTAGGGTGGAATTTGGTTTTTGGGTGAAGGTAGGGTTGGGGGTGTGGGGTTTAGATTTTTGGGTTATACTACACATATGCAGTAGCATTTTTAAGGTTTTTTTTTTTTTTACTATTTTCTTTCTGAACGGGAATGACGTGAGAGAGAGAAGCTTTGAGCTAATTTTCTAGTTTTTCACTTAAATTTTGAGTTATGATTTTTTTTAATTTTTTTTTTTGCATTAATTAGGAGTTTTTTAGTTCTCTCAATAAAATAAGTTTTCTATTAACCCATCTATAGACATGAAATAACACAAAATCACAAAGTGACAGTACCCTTTATCAACAAAATCATTATCTAGAATAAACTAAATATCATATCAGCTTAACCATATAATATCTTGCCAGCACTCACGTACCACAATAGTTATAAACAAGAATATGAACCATATGTGTGATGCTACACATCTCCCTCGTTACATTCTAAATCCATACATGAATCCTTTGAAACTTCGTTTCGTGATATTCCAATAGCACAAATTGATTTATACACTTCAAGCATACTTCTTGCCCCATCTTGATGTGTTAGAATGCAGTTTTCCGCTATTCTAAGTGTTTCATATATTTCCTCGTCGAACCCTTGTCCCATTAAGAACTCATCAATCATATTGAATTCCTCACAACATACATCATCTCGCAGGGACCCCGTCTCTACAGATGGCCTTTCTCTACCAGAAACTAACTCGAGCAATAATATTCCAAATCTATAAATATCCTCCTTGTTAGGACTAGGACTAGTGCTACCACTTGAAAGGGTGCCAGTTGCATTCATCAATATATATGAATACCCGAAATTTGATATCTTGGGCTCAAACTTATCGTCTAGTAAGATACATTTTGAGCTGATCTTTAGATGGGCTACCCGAAGAATGTTGTTATGATGCAACCATGCAAGTCCTCGTGCTATCCCAACCGCGATCCTCAACCTTAAACTCCATCCCATTTTCATACCCTCTATTTGTGGCCTAGAGTGAAGCCATTGATGGAGGGTTCCATTAGACATATACTTGTATACCAAAAATTTCTTCTCCATTTCAAAGCAAAAAGATAGCAGCCGTACTAAATTTATGTGCCGCAATCTTCCTAGAATTTCTATTTCTTGCAAGAACTCTTTCTCAAAGCTCTCAAACTTATGTAGCCTTTTGACTGCGACCATCACACCGTTTGGAAACACAGCCTTGTACATCAATCCCATATTTCCAAAGCCAATTTCGTTTTTAATGTCAAAATCATTGGTTGCTAATTTGATTTCCTTCAAACTCAATGGGCGTGCATACTTTTCCATAGTCATTATCTGCGTCGTACACATTGTTACATATGAGTATCTATCTTAGTCAATGTTTTTAAAAACCGGTTTTTTAACCGTTCGGGTTGTATCGGACGGATGAACCGGATTGACTAGCTAAACTTATAATTCTATAAAATACAACTGCAATTCAAAAAGTAATCCAATAATACATGATTTCATAATAAAATAATAATCCAAAAGTACCCAATTTTTCAACAATTTTTTTTATATGAAAGGATATACTAAATTTATGCCATTGGAGTGTTGAATGCATGATTGTTTAAAAGATAAAATTCATAATCATCACCATCCTTGTGCCGGTACCGGTATAAACCGGTATACCGGAATTTACCGGCAGTGCAAATCCTTTACCGGTTTTCTAAAATACCGGATTGATTCGTACCGGGCTGGACAACGGTAAGCGGTATAACCGGTTCAACTGGCCGGTATAAACCGGTTTTGAAAACATTGATCTTAGTGCTTTCTTGATGTGTTGATAGATAGATAGATAGATAGATAGATAGATAGATAGATAGATAATTCCTGTGAGAGACAGGGAGGACTTAACCTTGCTTTCTTCATTTCCGCCTGTCTCAGTAAATTCGACTCGAGAGATTCGTGCAATCAGGTGATGCTTCCTTCTTCCATTTCTTTTCTTGATCTTAGAAATATAAGATCTCATGTTGCTCTTACTTAGTCTAGGCAAACAACAGAATATAAACAACATAGTTAAGGTAGTAAAAACAGGAAGTCCGACAGCAAAACCTGTGAAAAAGCTATCATGATCATCCTCGCAAGGACTCAAGGGAGCTCCACAAAGCTCGGGGTTGTTTTCATAGCTTTCTTGAGAGAACAACCCATTGAGTAATATGGGTATTTTCCCTGACAATCTATTGTTAGCAACACTAAATTCCCTAATGCGTATTAGTTCAGACAATTCCGTAGGGATTTTGCCTGTAAGTTGGTTGTTATCAAGCCTCAAAGTATTGATGAAGCTTAAATTGCCAAGGCCAGATGGAATTGGACCTGAAAAATTGTTGTTTGAGAGATCTATAGATGTGACAAATGATATAACATGTGCAACATTAGAAGGAAGGTGTCCCGTGAGGCTGTTGCTAGAAAGATTTAGTCCGGTTAAGCTGGTGCAGTTTTGTATGCCTATTGGAAACGGACCGCTGAGTCCCATGTGTGATAACTGAATATTAAGAACCTTGCTCTCATCAGTGTGCCAGCATTCGATTCCAGCGAAGCCGCATATGTGACCTTCAGTTTTGTTCCTAAAATCCCAGTTAGATAACACGTTATTTGGGTCTTCAAGGGAATTTTTGATGGATTGTAGGCAATCAACGTCTGACTGAACTGCATAATTGTGTTTAGCAAAGCAGGCTAGCATGATTCCCATATGCAAGATCAGCAAACTACTATTCTCCATTGTGATTTGTGAATCTAATCTTGAATGATAATAACCGAGTGAAAGTATAACTATTATATTAAAGTGTATGGGACTCGCTCCAAAGAAAATTAGGATGGAAATTAATTGAAGATGATGACCTGGTGAAGCCTTCCAGTTTTGACTCAATGTGATGGTATATATTCGTTCATATCTGTTTAGTTAATCCCCCAAAAACAAGATTTACGTATATTCTACATTTAAAGCTTCTTTTTCGAAAAGATTAGTGTATCTGTGAATATGTAGTTAGCGGATGCTTTTATGTAATAGTAGGTTCAAAAGCATATATACTATCTTAACATGATTAGTGATTTGCTTAGACAAGCTTAACGAATTACCTGAACACATTGTATTTTTTTTTTCTTATGAACAAAAATCCACTAAAAAGTCATTTTTTTTTCAATTTTTGTGTAACACTTTGGTGCTCGTGGAAAGATAATAAAACGCTTGTTAATTTGGTATATATATTTTTTAAAATGTAATATATAAAAGTTACTAACATTTAAAAATTGTAGGAGGAAGTGCATTTGCACATGAGAGAGACTTTTTGAAAGAAATCAAGGGGTGTGAATGCCTCACCTAGTGTCATGTGGTATACTTCTTTAATTCTTTTCGTTTATTGTATATATCGATATATATAAGACGGTTATGTGACCGCATAACCGCTTACTGTTCTTCCTTCCACTAAATCTAATAAGGTTCTCAAGGTACTGTATTTCAACATCTTTAAAACCAGCCTTTGTGGTTGTCAATTTGTCATTGATCAAAGACGAACAAAAAATAAGCAGGTCCGTGGCATATCTGTTAGGACACATATGGGTCATTTAAAACCTACCCGGATAACCTATTTTCCAGATCAGTTACCCCATATCCAGTGAGTTTAGGGTGGATAGGTGATCTGTAATAAAGGCTGGAGCTACAATGCCAGAAAAACATGAGCTTGAAAAGTCTATAGCATAAGTTAACCAAAAGATTAGGGTTACAATGCTATTAATTTAAAAACGAAAAAGGAAAACCATAGTTTCTCCTACTGCAATTAACTGTATTTTGTAACGCTAATTTTCATGTATCACTCTACTTTCTTGCTTGTATTCTCATCTGCATCACCATCACTACTAATAGCTGTTTTAGACTCGTCGAACTCCATCAACTGCCAAATATCAAAACAGCCACGTTAGAATGGTGCAAAATTGTAACTAGCTGTTTCGACCTGTTTACTTATGGATGGGTCGATTTGGGTAATGTTTTATCACTGGCGAGTCCAAAGTCAATAAAGGTTTTTATACATGTAGCATTTTAAATCATATTCAATGTTTGTCCATTGTGACTTAAACCTGCTTTGACCATATAGCCCAACCCGCCCATTTTGCCACCTCAGATACAAATCTTCTAAAAGCACATGCAAAAAATAAGTTTTTATGTACATGTCAAGACTTACCGGTTTGACATCCCCATTCCAAATGCAATGAACAGCCAAGAACCCAATAACAGCTGGTACAATATATAATAGAGCAGGCTGAAACAGGAAAAAAAAGAACGATTGTTAAAAAAACTGGAGAATATACGGAAACAACCAACTTTCGAACTTTTATTTAAGGCCACCAAGCTATTGAAACCTTTTTTTTTAACAACAAAACTTCCAACTGTTGACACTGCTTTATGGGCAATACCAAATAATCTGACCACAAACATGTTGAAAGGCAAAAAATTTCTTCATTTTTTTACCATTATATATAGTTTACAAAAGAGAAAAAGGTAACCAAGGATAGTTTTTGTTTCTTCAAAAAATTACATTTATGTGTGCTTTTTGCCACATTTGGTATACAAATGAAACCAGATACATACTTCAGTGGCTTATAGAATAGTTATATAGTTTGGGTGGCCTAAATATGAATTATCCCTGAAAAACTAAAACTAAGGAACTTTACATTAATTTTTAAAACTTAATGGATTTAATCATGTAAAAAATAAGTCCAGGGACTTATGTGGAGATCCAACAGTCCAAAGTCCAAACAGGTTTTCCAACAATTTCCCAGAGAAACAAATTAACAAAATAAATTTGAGTCCATGTTTTGAGGTAGAATTTGTTTATCCAAAACAGCTAAAAGTTACCAACCTGTGCAGCTTGAAACCAGTTCATGACAACAATAGTAAGCACCACACCAACTGCATATCCCAAGAAAGCACTCTTGAAGTATTGGTTATTTCTCCCTCTTGATACGTCAAATCTCAGTGCCAATGCTACAAAAATGCCTGATAACAAACATATGATATGTAAACAGATTAAGCATACACCTTTTATAAATAACAATTGCTAAGAAGTATGGGCAATAGCCAAAATAGTTGATGAACTTAAGCAGTAAACATTTTTTACTCATTGTAGTTATCTTATATGTAAACGGATAAAGCATACATCTCGAGAGGCAACCCCGTACGGATAACTGTATATTGATCAACTATATTAGCACTAAGGTTGAGAATCATAAAGGGTCAACTGCCAAGGCCTGTCAATACAAATATATGATAATAGGGTGGAGCCCACCATAATAAATATTTTATTATCTAACATTTATGTTAAGACTGGACTTCTTTCTTACATAATGCTCAAACAATTATTTATATACTGCCTATTATTTAATCAAGCATAAGATAATTGCATTAGTTCCAAAAAACTATCAAGTATAAATAATTATAACGAGTTAAAACGTAAAAATTGACCACTATGAATGGAACTTATTGAATGAAAACAGTAAACTCTAAAAATGATGTACTTAGAATTACAATGTCACCTATTAAAAATAGCATACCTGGAATTACGATGTCACCTAAACCAAGCATAGAAAATGGACGGGCAGTGACTCCTGTTGGGAATAGAAGCTGGAAACGAAACAAACCATTCAGTTAGAATTCAAAAAAAAAAGTATGATAAGAACTACCCAATTCCAACAACAAATCATACATTACCTTTATAGGTGCATCAAATGATTTGGCTACGCTGACCATAACTGGGGTAAAAAAGACCCAGAATATATCATAGAAAAAGAGTCCAGCCTGGCAGATTGTGATCATGTTTCATGCTAATATTAGAATTTTTCACAAAGAACACTAAGGCAGAAAAAAAAAAAAAAAGACTTCCTTACCAAAAGAATGGCACCAGTTGTGAATGAGCCAAGAGAAAGCATTTCAATTCCCTGCAAACGTTACATTATTAATATGAGATTTAATGGGGAAAAAATGTTTTAAAAGGGTATGTGATGCAGGATTATCTTTATATTCGAATTTTAAAAGTTTATTTATGTTTATCTTTTATTTATTAGTATTTATCTCTAAGGTTGTTAGGTTCTAGTATAAATTAGGATTTATTGGTTTATTGTTTTTTAGTTTTTTGATTGATTTATAAAATAAGAACATTGTTCTTGGAACCTTTGGTTCAATTCATGTCTTTGATTACTTAATTGTTCTTGAGCCATTTGATGCGCTTCCGAAACTGCATCAGGTGGTATCAGAGCTTTTGGTTCTCAAATGGCTCGACGTGGAGGTGAATACTTGTTTGCTCGTAGAGTCGCCGACAGAGGCAACGACATCAGTGTTTTCTATCCACGTGCTCATGGTGAAGATCGACGCCCTACTCGCAGAGTCGCCGACCGAGGCAGCGATGGAGTCTATCATGACCCACGAGATCTGGAAGAGATTAGACGGCTCCGACAACGAGTCAGAGATCTTGAAGAGATAAGACGGCTCCGTCAACGAGTCCGAGATCTTGAGATACAACGGGAGAGACGTGTTAAGGAAACCGAATCGGTAAACATTGTCCGGGACGATGTGCATGAGGAGGAGGAGTATCCTTTCAATCGTCGCCCACCCCGGTTCTATGAACCGATTTATCAAGAATATTTATCGGAGGAGAAACCCAGATTCGATGAAGATGGGATTGATTTTGATGAGGAAGAATATAACTTCGTGTAAAAGGTTCTTAACGGGACTGTTATTCAAGGCGACAAACAAATTGAAGCACACGGAGAAGATGAAGATGGTAAGCCGTTGATGACCGAGATTACGGAATACGCGAAGACATCAGTGGGTAATTTTGTTCAAGGTGTTACAGCGACGGAAAATGGTGGTGCTATGATTCCTACGGTGGCTAAGGGTGGTCATGCGGTTTGCTTGGCAGACCCACATATCTCGCAGGTTAGTTTAGTAAATTTTGATATTATCGGTTTCATGAAGTTATCTCCTGCGATGGTGGGAATCCAAATTTGTGATAATATTATGGATATCTCAGCCAAAGAAATAAGTCAATTGGAGGGCTCCAAAAATAATGGGATAATAAGAGATAAGTCTCCATTTAATTTTGAGTTGTCAAATGAGGTGGAATATCAAATTCAAAACCCACCGGTTCTACCTATAGGACAAACCCAAACGAGTAATGGAGGTGTGTTGGCCCAAGGGGGTAACCAAGTAGATATTCTTATTGGGCCTGTGAAAACGGAAAAGCAACAAATTAATGAGTGTTTAATTAACAAAAATGGGCCTATAGAAACTAAGCAAGATGGGCTAGCTGAGATGCATGGGTCTGGGCCTAGAGGATTAGTTGATAAACATGGAAAAAATCATTGTGGTTTGAAAGGCTATGGGTTCATACGTAGAGGGAATGTTGATTGGTTGCCACTTCGTGAAGATATTCCTCAACAATTGGAGTTTCCTTATAATGGTAAAGTTTGGCATCCAAGAACATTTCAATCATTTGAACTATTTAAGTGGTTCAAGTTAATAGTGAACAAGACACGATTCAATGCTCCATTCGACCCGGGTGGCACAAGTCTTGATTTGGGCAAAACGATTCATGAAGTTGGAATGTCTATGCGGGTCGTAATATACGAGAATCGGGTTGATGTTCCTTTTGATCCAGGTGGCGTTGATCCGAAGGCAAAACTCGAGGACGAGTTTTTTTCGAAGACGGGGAGAATGATGCAGGATTATCTTTATATTCGAATTTTAAAAGTTTATTTATGTTTATCTTTTATTTATTAGTATTTATCTCTAAGGTTGTTAGGTTCTAGTATAAATTAGGATTTATTGGTTTATTGTTTTTTAGTTTTTGATTGATTTATAAAATAAGAACATTGTTCTTGGAACTTTTGGTTCAATTCATGTCTTTGATTACTTAATTGTTCTTGAGCCATTTGATGCGCTTCCGAAACTGCATCCGTATGTCTCACATCAAGACAAAGAGGCAGAAAAGGAACAAAAGATTAACAAAGATGATACGTTAATTAAAAACAAAAATTAATAACTCTATTAGGTTTCACCACTAAATCACTAATAATTATCTTTTGTTCAATACTTCAATTGCAAATTTGTAGCAAATAAAAGGAGAACAGTTATGTACTTGTGTGTACTCTTAAACACGAATGCATGATTGAGGTCCACTGTATATTGGCTTTGATGGCCATAATATGATGAGGTAATTTGGTCATTATAAAACAATACAATCTTTGTTATCCAACACATGCCAGATGGATACAAAATGATACTAAAGATAAATTCTTACTCAGACATTTTCATATTTTCCTACATATTTAATCAATGGTTTTTCGTAAAGGAAAAATGAAAATGTGATCAAACCTGAATGCAGAATGCAAGTCCCAGAACATTGTTAGCAAGCCAATGCTTCTGTGCAACATACCACACACAGAAAAAGGTCCCAGGAATTGCTGCAACGACTTGAGACCTTGTGAACTCAACATCTAGTGCTGTACAATACATGTTTAAGAGAAATACATCATGTAATCAAACATCAGCGACAAGAAACACAAATAACCTGGTAAAATAGAAAAATAACATGAATAAATCCCTTTAATATTTTACATATACTCTTGTCTCCAAAACTTAAAAAGTAGGATAATAGTTATAGTGTAATTCACAACCAAAGATGTATGAAATCCAAGAAGGCAAGCAGTCAAGATTTGTGCATGTTAGTGTGACCAAATAAATGTGTTTTCAGCTTAACATCTGATTGACATTATAGATTTATCATTCATCCAAAGTAATTCATAGTTACAAACTTAAGTATATAAAAGCTAAAAAAAACATGCATAATGAAGGCAGATTAAAGTATATAAAAATACGTGGATGACATAAGCAGTTAATGGATACAGAGAGCATACATTTGAAATACGGGAAACTCCAATGAATAACATCTTCATTCCACTTGGTAGGTAAAAACCGCCTAATTGCAGGTAAGAGTGTTGCCCTATAGTAAAAGTTTAACAGATACTGATTGACTGACTAGTTTAATGTAATAAATGAATTACAATCCCTAACAAAAATAAAGAACATACGAGAGTGCAAGGATGCCAAGCACAAAGAAGTAGCAAGTCAAGACGGCGTTGACAAGGTCTTTTGACAGGAACTTAAAGAGCAAGAACAAAGACAACAACATTGCACTGCCTACTAGAGGAAAACGCATGGCATGTGCATTAGACATTGTCTCCTGTGGAAAAGATACAGAAAATAAATATTTTTTAGGCAAAACAAACGGGAAAACTTGAATAAAAATCTGAAAAGGGTGCTTTTATAATTACAGTAGGAGGTGTTGGCTTGACAGAACGGTAACAACCCACAAAAACTGTGAGGCATGCAGTCAAAATAACATTTACATTTGGGTCAACCTTCACAACTAATGGCGCTAGCGTTAGACCTGCAATCCCAAAATGCTACGGTAAAGAATTGGAATATAACTAAGAACAAAAAAAACAGAAAAATAATTATGTCATAGGTGTAATTTGATTGGGAAAAGAAACAAAACCTGCTAGTGCAATATTTGCAGCTCGCTCACCACTCTTCATTGTCAAAACTAAGTGGCTTTAAGTAAAAACCCGAACAAACTAACCGTTTTTTTTTTGCAGGCTCGCTGAACGCAGAATCTGCAACACACATTTTACAAAAGATAATAATCAATAAACAAAAAACTCACCGTTAACAATTGTAAACAATCATCCTTCTACCACAATTTAAAAGAACTATTAATAAATTACACTCGAAAAAGTTTACTCCTCTAAGAGCTTATCTACCATAAACTACTCATAACTTGATGCACTATATATTTGACAAGTAAGTTCATGGCAGGCAGTAGTCTATGCAATGCATTCAGAAGCAACTTTGGTGCATAAAAAATTCATACCATTGTCTTCTAGAGCTTAATATGTGTATCAGACATGTACATTTGGCTAATCAAGAAAGATCTCAAATTTGACCATGTGGATAACAATAAAATTCTCCTCTCATCAATAGTAATGAGAGAGTCACCTTCTTAAAATCTAGAAGGATAACTACCAAGATATGTACAGTGTTGGTTCCATGCATTTGTAAACAACTGAACATCCATACAAACTTTTCATAAACAAAACTTGAACACCTAAATTGTCTAAACAGAAAGTTCACCGAAACAAATAAGAGATCTTTCTTGGCAGTTTTGCTTATAATAATCATCAAATTGAATGATGCACCCACTCTTCAGCCATATGATTTGTAATGCATAACCACTAATAACATGACATACATGAGAGCTAAGAGTGTGTTTGTTTCACATAACGGAATCTACATTTCAATTCCATCGGGATTCCATTCCGTAACGTGAAAAGAACACACCTAAATTCCAATTCCATTACATTCCACAAAACGAACATCAACACTTTTATCATGCCATTAAATCCAATCAATACATTATACATACTTTTAAATCTCTAGCAAGCATCATAACTAAAGCTTTCAAGCACGTTCAGATCCGAAACAAAAAACATGACACCAAACACAAAATCAGATAACAAAAACTTCACATTTTAATTCGCCTAAATCAAGTTCAATTAACAAACCCTAAGTATAATTTCATAAAACCGAAAACCAAACAATAAAAACCAAACGTAACTGACTGTAATTCACTAAAAAATTCACTAAAAAACGAACAAAACGGTCATTATACGAGTAAGAAAGACTAGATCGATTAATCAATTGATCGATAGATCAATCGATCGACGTCTATTTATCTTTCCGTCTATAATTAACCAAATTAGGTCAAAAAAAGGAGAGAATTTTAGGTAATGAATGTAATTAACGGAGACTGTAAATCAGGAATCGGAAAATTACCAGAAGAAACTGCGAATCGACGGTCGTCGCCGGAGAGTTGGCCGGCGATGGTGGTTATGAGAGGTTTTTTAGAGCAAATTTGTTGGTTGTTTGATTTGATGATGTCTTGGTGTAGTCAAAGACTTTGAAACATGCGTGAACCTGTTTTTATCATTAATGATAGATAGTAACGGAAAATAATTGCATTCAATGATCGGATATTAATTTGTTTTCTCTATTTTTTTGTTGTTTAATTAAAACAGATTACGAAAAATACCGGTTGCTAAAAGTCATCGTCTCTTGCGTCTAGGTCCATTTTTTAGGTGAGGCGATGTATTTGCACTTTGAGTCGACGAAATAGCGCTTTAATTCTCAATGTGTTGGTTTAGGCACAGATTTCATCTAGATTCCCAAATTCCAGAGAGTTTCTAGCCAAATTCGTTAAATTATGACTAGATTTCAAGTTATGTCTAGATTCTAGCCAGATTTCTACTTTTATCTAAGAAAAACTACTTCTATACACTAATACATTAATGTTTTAAAACTTTTGATACTAACTAGATGAAAAATAGTATTATTTTAATATATTTTTACTTTATTTTCTTTGTTTGTTTTTTTTATCCCAAGCCCTCGCCTTTTTTAGCCCGCGCCTAGGCCGCAGACGAGGCCTATGCGCCTTTAATAACTATGGTTCGAAATGACTTTTTATTATTTTAATAAAGAACATTTTGAGTGTTTTGACTTTTGAATGATTCTTTGATGGTATTTAGGAATCATACATCCTATAATTAGGATTTATACATCATGGGTCACATCACACATCAATAGGAGGCTACATATACCCCATAATGTGATGTCACACACCCCATAATATGATGTCACATGGTGTATAAAACCCCAAACCCTTCTTTGATATGTCTCGCGTCACATTGGCACGTAAGATTTTTAACGCACTAAGACCACTTGTGGTGGGGGTTAATTGGGCGTGAAATGCCTTATTAGCGCCCCCTTCAAGCCCAAATACCACCCCCATGAGCGTGAATGCTCTTTAAAATCAAAGGGGACGTTTTTTTCCACGCTGTGAAATGCCCCATTTGCCTCTACTTTTGTGCATGCAATTAAATACATCCATGCGAAGTGAAGGGGGTTTAAATTACATGACCACTACATATAGTCTAAGGGACGTTATGCTAAGTGAAAATGGGCGTTAGAGCATTCACGTCAGGTTTCGTATTTATATTCATAAAATTACACTAAAAATCACAAAATATCATCTCTCATTTTCAATTAAATGATATTTTTTTATAGGTTTATCTCTCCTCCTCCCAAAACCAGTTTTAGAAAATATTAAAAAAATAAACAAAGGGAAGAGTGTCCCCCAAATATATAGACGAACAGTAACGTTTTCTTTCCACTCCTCTCACAAGCCCTTAAACTACTTTTTAAAATATGAAAAACGCACTCACACAATTTGGTGGAGCTCATGCGTGTGCTCTTAGAGGGTTGGGTGTTTGCCCACTATTGTGTTGGTTTTAGTAATAAAAATATATTTCACTAGTTTTAAAAACCGATATCTTTTAACCAATCAAAAAGGGAAGTTTTTACTAAAACTTTAAAATTTATAAGAAACAGTAAGTGCTTGATTAACTAAAACCTTCACAATAGGCAAGTGTACCTATCTTGTATAGTGTAACATCTTGTGCAAGTATTGAGTATTTATCCTAAAGACACGACTTTTATTACTCAATTTCAAGTTATTAAAAATATGTTGTAAAAGTGGGGAAAACGTAAGTAGCCTAGAGATTGATCAATATCCAAACAAAAGTGTTGCTTCGGGATCCGACTTCACTTGGTATGAATTAATAGTAAATAATTAGTTAAGTGATGCATTTATAAATCATGTCTTCCGCTATAACTTATAAACGATTTATATTCTCGAGGTTATTATGTAGGTCTCTCTTTCCGGTGAGCTCACTTTTCAACTATAAAAGATTTATTACCCACATATGCGGTACTTCACCCATGAGGAATGCATCGCCCAAAGTTAGGATATAGACGTTCAACTACCTGTTTCTTTTGTGAATGACTTACTAAAAGCCGCAACGATTAGCAAGTCACCACTTGACATGGCAAATGCCCCGTCTTCTTCCAAGACGCTCATCGTTTGCTTGATAATTTATTTATCAAAAAATGATTGATCTATTATTAATTATGCGGCAATATAATAATATAAGTAAATAAAGACTGTTTACTTTCAACACAGGTTTACCAATATTTGGTTCACGCCAAAGCTAATACATAGACTATGTAACTAAGTCGCAAAACCAAATATTGGCTTAACACCAAGGCCAATTATATAGACCGTACCGATATTGAATGAAGTTTGATAGGTGAGGATCGACCACAAAGTGTGAGTGTTTCCACAACACAAATGGATTAATCATTAAAGCGTATTAGCGTATTTCATATGTAAAATTGATATGTCATATTAGATTTTTTTAACTTCGGGACGCTCCCGGGGTATAATCTACTTAAGATATAAGGGGGGAAGGGGTGCTTGTTGCATATTTTTTTCACTTAACTGATTTTATCCAATGATACACTGCCACATCACTTCACTGATTTGCTTTACTGAAACAGTTTTTTTGGAGGCAACACTCCACTGATTCTTTTTTTTTCATTTAAATACAAATATAACTTTTTTTTTAAATTCACACGGTTTTATTAAATTTATCAACAAACCGTCTGCACGATTTAAATTCTCATAACCGTCTCCACCCAACACGGTCAAAAATATTTATTTCCATTAAAATCGGTCTCATCTAACCGTCAGATTACCTTTAATTTTACATGCAATATGGTTGGATTTTTTACTATATAAACCACCATACGACGGTGGTGAAAACAAAATTCAAATCAACACAACATCAAGAACACCCACACCACACAACATCAGAATGACCCGTTGGACAGGAAACTAAGAAATCGCCCTGGTTGTGTGCATCAAAGACGCACAAAAACGACCCATCCTTGCAGCGCTAACGCCACCAATCAACAGGTCGGCCCAAGTGAACGCACAATCGAGAGTCTGCAAAGAAAATGGGTCGATCTAAATGCCAAGTGTGATCAGTGGACGACATTGTACGAGCGCACAATGAGCCGCCACCCGGGCATTGGGGCGGAGATTGCGCTGGAGATGACCCAGGTGACCTATGCGGGTCGTTACAACGGCTCATTTGACCATGTCCAGGCGTGGCACCTCATGCGCCAGCTTTAAGCTTTATTTTTTTTTGTTTTAATGTATTTTTATTAATGTTTAATATTTAATGAATTATGTTTATGTTTTGTTATTTAATTTTGTTTTAATTTATTTTTATTATTTTTAAAACACACAGTTTAAATTATAAAAAAACAATAACAAAAAAAATGATACACACGGTTATAATAAAAAAGCTGATTATATTAATTCAAAAATAAAATAAAAAACCGGTACTAGCATGGTAGATACAACCAGTAAAACAGTCCACGGGACCACTACCAGCATGGGTGGCAATGGTGTTACCGTGCTGGTAGTGAGTACCCGTGACCATTTCTGGTGGCGCCCCGTCCGTAAAAAAAAAAAACATATCTTAAATCAAAGATAATCCCAGCCATTTGTAAACCCTAAATTAATTAATTAATTAATAAATACATCTATATATATATATAAAAGAAAGCATATATGCCCCTTGAGAGTGCCACGTGGCTTAATAATTGAGTGTTTTGGTGTTTTTGAGTATTTTTCTAAATTTATCTCTCTATCTCTCAATTCTCAATTACTAAAATTAAATTGAGTTATTTTAGGAAAAAAGAATTTAAAAACAAATTTAAAATTTTCTCTCTTATCTTCCTCCCATAATTTTTAAACATAAATATCTTTTATATTCGAGATTTTTTAAATAAAAAAATTACACCATATTAACGAGCGTTTTATTATCTTTCAAACGAGTACCATAGTGCTATATAAAAACGAAAAAAAAAACGACTATTTTTGTGGGGTTATATTCATACAGAAAAAAACACAAAGTGTTCAGGTTATTCATTAATCATGTCTTTTCTTTTAAACCAGGTTCTTATCTACGATGTTGAAATTCAGCCCAATCGTCATGTTATCATTGGAATTTTACTCTTCTAAAGATCGATAGGTATACTTCATCAAGAGAAGCTAGGAGAAAGATTCGCCCAACACTGCAACACATGGTGTCACCTTATAGCAAGGTTATTTTTTTATTTATTTAATTACAAGAGTAATAATTATTACTATTAGTATTAGTATTATTAGAATGGTTATATTTTTCAACCCACATCATGAATTCTACATCTATATATATAAGTATAAGTCAAATTGTAAAATATTTTAATTTACGTGAAGATGATTATATGTTGAAGGTTATCCTTTTAATACTTTATTATGTTTAATATGGTTTATGCTTTTTATTTTTTTAACTTTTTAAATAAATGTTTTTTAACTAAGATTGATTATGTTTAAGTTATTTACTCTTTTCGTGATTTTAGTTTTCTTTTTTTTATCATTTTTTATTAAATCATATTAAATTTTTCAACCCCGGACCTTCCCGGGTAATCAGCTAGTGGTTTAATATAATAAGAGTCCTTCTCCCGCCCTAACTCCTAACTCTTATCTTCAACAAATAATAATCAGATCACTTTTAAACTTCTCAAACCCTAATATTATTCTCTCCTCAATCACTGCATATTATTGCTTGTAAGTATACTCACGCATGCATGCATGCTTTTTTTTGTTTTGTAATTTTAGTTAGTTAAATTAATACGCATGATATATTAATTAGTGCAATCGTAGATTATATTTATATCTCATTGTCTTTGATTTTATTTATACTACAGTATATGATTAATTTGTAACTGTTTATTGATTTGTAGTAAAAGAACAAAAACTGCGATCAGTTAATTAAGAATGGTGATGATGACTGAGGACGGTGTACGTAAGGTTGAAACTGTAGGTGAGAATGGCGAAGCGATCGGTGACGATTGTTGCGGTTTTCGGATCGGGAGGATTGTTGAATGCAGCGGATTGGTGACTGATTGTGTTCGTGTAGGTGTCAGCAATAATGGTGAAACTGAAGCTGTTGGAGTGGATGCTGAAGTTCAGATGATGGAGGAGATTGTTGAGGTAATTGAAGATGATAATAATGTCGAAGTTTTAGGCGTACAGGACGATGCGGTAGAATCGGTTAATGAGGCTGTTGAACTTAAGCCAGTTGAGGAAAGTGTTGAGGTGATTGAAGACTGTAAGAAATCTGAAGTTGTGGTTATGGAGAATGTTGATGTTTTGAGCGTAGAGGGCGATGCAGCTGAATCAGTTAATGAGGCTGTAGAACTTAAGTCAATAGAGGAAAGTGTTGAGGCGATTGAAGATGGTAAGAAATCTGAAACTGTGGTAACAAAGAATGTTGAAGTTTTAGGCGTACAGGACGATGCAGTAGAATCGGTTAATGAGGCTTTAGTACTTCAGCCAATAGAGGGAAGTGTTGAGGTGATTGAAGATAATAAGAATGTTGAAGTTTTGGGCGTACAGGACGATGCAGCAGAATCGGTTAATGAGGCTGTAGAACTTAAGCCAATAGAGGAAAGTGTTGAGGCGATTGAAGATGGTAAGAAATCTGAAACTGTGGTAACAACGAATGTTGAAGTTTTGAGGACGGAGGACGATTTAGAATCAATTGATAAGGAACCTGTTATAGATGATGTTCCAACTGTCAATGTGACTATATTGGAAAGTGTTGATGATAAGATGGAAATTTGCGATGATGGCGAACAAACACAGTTTGAAGTTAAGGAACTTGTTACTGATAAACCTGCATTAAGCTTCCCTGCCACATTTTTGAGACTTGACCTTGGTATTCAATTTGGCTCGTTCGGTACTAAACCAGCGTGTTTTGCAAACATTAACAATCCCGGGTCAAGTCTTATTGATTTACAAGAAAGTGATAAGAGTGTGAATCATGAGGGTGTTGATGGTCAAGGGTATGGTCAACGGGTCGGAGTATCTGTTCATGTTCAGACAGAGGAGGTTGAGTTTCCATCATATTGTTTGTTGGTAAAGAATCCGGGGTATGAGGATGAAAAGCTAAATGCGCAGATTAAAGATGTTGAGCTGCAGCTTGATGAGAAGAGAAGGCGCAAAGATGCGATCATTGATGAAATCCACATCAAATGGGTAAGAAATTCATTAATATTAATTAATAACTGAGTTGATTTTCATTATACTGTTCTTGTGTTCGTATAATTAATTTGTTTCTTTATTGAATAGGATAATATGTTGGTCCATAAAGAGGCATTCCATGCTAAAAACTTGGAGTTAAGGGCTGCAACACATTTAGTCAAATCAAAGAGGCAGCAAATAGACCACGTTGAACGTGTCATCAACAAAATCAAGAATTATGCTGCAGTTGCAGATATCGATAGCAAGGTATGATCCAACGCCTTTTTTTCAAGCTCTCGTATGAAATCTGGTTATTTTCATGTAATGCATTTCTATATATTGTAGTTCATAGTTAGCTTTTGTCGTTGAACCAGATATCTAAAGCGGAACATATTATAAAGCATGGAACATTGTCTTCAGAAGATGAAAAACAATTCATTCATGAAATCAAGCAACTGAAGGGTGTGCGTGCTCAGCTAGCTTCAAATGTGGGTAGCCCAAACCAAATACAGCATGTGTTGGACCGAAAAGACCAACTAGAGGAGCTTGTGAAGGTACATATACATTTATTCATTTAGTAATGTTATTTTATAATAATCTGAAACTCAGATCAGTATGTTAAAAATTGATCCTCTTTTCACTGTATGCAGAATTTAAACATGGAATTGAAAACCGTAAAAGATAAGGTTTCAAAAGCTGAAGTAGCTAGCCATACAATAAGGAACAAATATTTTGAGGAACTTGAAATGGGAAGAGAACTATGGGCCCAATTCATAGCTGCTGAGGAATCCTGCAAAGAAGCGTCTACGCTTTTACATGATTTGAGGAAGCAGTTAAATGATAAGGTTTGTTATGAATTTTCCATATTGTTACAGGGGTGGCCTTTTAAACAGATAACTGAAAGTCTGAAATCCGAACCCGATTATGATGTTAATTAATTGATTAACCTGACCCAAAACTAGTTGTTAACCCCCGAACCTGATCTCACTTAATTGGTGCTGTTTTCGGATGGGATTATGCAGAATAGGGTCAACCAGATTAAAGGCTGGTTAATTAAATGCTATATATTACATGTCTCTAGTAAACAATTATTAGTATTCTAAGTACTTAATTAAACATCTAAAAGAAAATAACATTACACGTGTGGTATGTATGATGATTATGATAGCGAGTTCATATGATCACACGTAAGTTTGGATAAGCATAATCTGTTTATCCAAATATTAGAAACCTATTTATTGCAACTTTAGATGATATGTTCTATCTTGGTACACACTCATGGACTAACTTTTTATATATTTTTAGGTGGAGAGATTTATGGGTAAATGGACTACAAATGAAGAATTCAGGAACGACTACATTAGCCAGCGCGACATGCTTGCAACACAGGATGCACAGGATGAACCTTCCTGCATGCTACCTACTGATTCAGACCCAAAGGTTGTCAGCGAGTCGGGCCCTACCCCAGATGAAATAGAACCCAGTCTAGTAGTTGCAAATGTAGAAACACAAGAAGCGGTTGAATCTTTCGAAGAACAACGCTCATATGATCAGATTAAGGAGAATGAATTGGAGGAAGTTGAAGAGATGATGATAACCAAAGAGCCTATTGAACCTACTGAGATAATAGAGATTCAAGAAAAAGAAAAAACAGATGAATTAGTGAAAGAAGAGATTGAGACTAAGTTGAAAGAAAAAATTCAGTTAGAGGAAAAAAAGATGAAAGCAATTGAGGCCCAAGAGAGGAAGAAACTAAATGCTCAAAAGGGCCCAACACGGGCTGAGATTAAGGCCCAACAGGAAGCCCAGCAGCAAGAGAAGGTAAGTTTCAAGTTTCAATTGTCTCTATTTTTTTTTTTTTTTTGTTTCTTTTAGTTGTTTAATATAATATCATTTTACAGAAAATGGGTGTGTTGGGTAGCGGGTCAAAACTCAAAAAGAGTTCGGGTTGAAAAAAGGTACTTTTCATTTGGGTAAAAAACGGGTTGGCCGGGTTGACCAACCTGATAATATCATAATGGGACGTAATGTTAATTGAAAAAACATGTGTGTATGTCTTGATTTGTTTAATGTAATATTGATTTTTTTAACTGAATAAAACGGGAAAACACTTTTGTTCACTTTTTGCTTATTGCAAAAAATAACGTATTAGGTACACTTAAGACGGATCTAAACCTTTTTTATTTATAGTTAATTTTCTACATTGGTCCATTTGACTTGTCATCAACAAGTTACAAAATGTCTCTCTTTGAACATTTAATTGAAACTAATATTGTGCAGAGGAGGTTAAAGCGGTCGAAAAAGAGGGAGAAGAAGCGGGTAGCTCAGGAGAGGAAGCGTGCAGCTAGAGATGCCGCTAGCAGCAGCTGCCCTAATGATGGAGTTGTTGCAGAGTCAAACAAGTCAAAGGAAGTTGAAAACACTAACGGAAACTCTTCATCAGTGGCCGTGGTAAACAGAAACCAGAAACCGTGGCGGCATTGGGGCAGTATGGTGATCACCGTTGTGATTCTACTTCTATCAATATTTACACTTCTTAAGTAGCAAATACTGAACATATGTTGAAAAGCAACATTAGTAACTAGAAAACATTTTCTACATTTAAATTATGTTTTATTAACTTTATAGTACTTCTAGTTTGTTTTATTAAATTATGTTTTCTACATTTATATTATTAGATTATTTATAGTATTATTCTATCTATCTATCTCTGTCTTACCCTTCTTAGACTCTATCTTATCTTTGATATGGATGGGATTTACAAGTATAACGATAATAATATTAATCGGTTTCTTGTAATTTATTTTTGTGTTTTGAGATTGAATATATTTACATGTTGAGTAGCTAGCTAAATATGGTTGGAGGAACATATGCAATTGCCAATGTGAAGACAGTTGGAGTTGTACGTTAGGGTTAGTGGGTGGTACATGTTCACATTCTAAGATTCCTTTGTACCTATCTATTTGGAGGTGAAAGAACAAGTAATTGACTTCCAAATGGTGAATGGGTTTTTGGGACCATAAAATGGTACTATTCTCATTTCTCATTAAGAAGCTGGCATTAGTTGTCCACTATTAAATCAATTTTAATTTTCCTTTTTTTTAATATTAAAAATAAGGAATATATGTACTTTATTTTCTTTATTTAACTTCTATTGATGTGAGAAGTTAACGAACACCAAATGCTCAAATCATAATCGACCCGATTGAGAAACATAGGATTCGATTCTTACTTTTGTAATCAATTTTTATGTTTCGGTTAAGGTTATATGTGTCGAAATAACCGGTTCTTACTTATTTCCCTTTATATATTAAAAGGATTGCTAAAATTTATTTGATCCAATATGTGAATGGATTTATTGTGTGGTTGAATTTGTTAGTCGTTATTAGCTTTGAATCCACACACGTCCAATTTTTCAAAGCTAGTGGTTAACCAAATTAATGTAAACTTTTTTTTTCCCAATAAGCGAACTGTTATGGCTGTTATGATATTTTTAATATAGTTTCTTTTTATAAAGATAGATGATTTTAATATTTTGTAATATGCCATTTAACATGCCAAGTTGAAAAATATTTAGACCACAATAAGTATTTTATAACAATTAAAAATAATTAAGTCGTACAGATATTCATGTGAATCATGTAATGTATAGGGCATTAATTATTTTTTTTTTTACATAAATCAAACTAAAACTATTTGACAATTAACTGATTGTTTTTGGTGCAAATAAAGATCTTTGACTGAAATTAAATATATTTATTTAAAAGTAAATTATTAAACAGGAAAGAGAGACAAAGAAAGAAATAGTATTATGGAGACATAAAGGTGACATTGCACATGTTTACAAATGCATTGTACATGTTCAACAATGTGCCTTTGCTTTTAGTTTGGTAATGAAAGACCTATTTGCCCACAAACCCACTCTTTCTTTAGTTTAATTTGACTAAATAAATATGATAAAACAATTAGAATAAATGTAATACAGATTACTATATATCATAATTTATAACTATTGATTTAATTTGATAAATTTAAGAAGTGTAAATATTAAGTGGGAAGTTACCAAAAAAATAAACATTTTAGCTATAATGTGGTTTAGGTGTGTACTTCTAATACGTTCATAGTGATCTGTGAATATAAAGCTAAAGCGAAGACTACGTAACTTTTCAAGTGTGTCATCCTATAGAGGTAAAAAATGTTATGGTCATGATTTCATACAGAATCAAACTAATTGTTATAGAAATCATAGTTCTTAAGGCGCAAGGCACACTCAAGGCGTAAAGGGTGAGCCTTGGGTCTCAGTGCAAATCGCTTAAAAAGCAAGAGTTTTTTTAAGCGAGACACACAGTATAAAAATACATTTTTAGAGGTTTAAACATGTTTTAGGCTTGTTTAGTGTTAGTTTAGGTGTTTAGGGTTGGAATAATTGTTACAGAAATAACGAAATATTAATCTGGTTTGATAAATTAAAAAAACAATGCCCCCACCCTGTGGTGGAGTGGCATCCAGATAAATAGCGAATACGGGTGACATCGATTTGACTCATAGGAGGCAAGGTTTTACCGATTATTCCATTGTCGTACTTTCGGATGAGTGGAGGTCGGTTTTTGGCGTAACTTGGAGAGCCAAGGGGCTGGCGGCGGTCGAGTAGTCGACCTTGGCCACAACATCTGATGTCACGGTAGTTGACACGTCGTTCCCAGCCGTTAAAAAAAGAAACTTAAAACAATAGATGGTAAAGAGTGAGAAGTGATAACTTATCAGAAAGTAAATTAGTGTGTTTAAAACCACACAATCTTTTTGTTAAGCCTATTCAACTCTGTTTTTTTAACCTCTATGGCTCTATGTGAACAAATTTCGATTATCTATTCTACTTCAACGTGTTATTTTTTAAAATATAATATTAGGCCATGTTTGACTTCTTCTATTTATTAGATACGTGATTTATTTTAGGAATCTCTTTAAGCTCTCAAATGGGTAAACATAGGTTTCTCCAACAAGTAAATGCAATAATAAATAAAAATTCGTAAACTATAAATTTGGTTAAGAACTAGGTGTTAGTTGGCCCGCGCTTCGTCGCGGGCGTCGCTGTTGTGCATCCATGTTACGCACAATGGCCGGCGGTTTGCTGCGGGAGGCCGGGAGCTCCTGTTGCGTTAAGGGTTGGGTGGACATAAAAAATAACATTAAGTGACACTTGGTTCCTAAAAATACTCACAGCCCATTAAATTCCACACCAACGTTAACACTTGGTTCCCTATTTAGTAATAAAATAATAGCAAAAAGTTTCAGCTTTAGCTTCTTTATAATATCATACACTAGTAATAAAATAATAACAAAAAGTCTCAGCTTTAGCTTTTTATAATACAGTAACTACTAAACTAAAATTAATATCCCAAACACGACTTCTATGTAGAGGTGTACAAACCGGTTTTAAAAAAAATCGGTTTTTTTAGTCGGGTTCAAAATCGTTTTTTTTAACCGGTTCGGTTTTAAAACCGGTTTTTATTGCATAAAACCCAAACCGGTGAAACCGGTTAGGATCGGTTTATAAACCGGTTTCTTCAAAAAAACCGGTTTTAAAAACCGGTTTGTTCGTGGTGAAGAATAACTGGAAAAAAAAAACGGTTTTTTTAAAGTGGTTTTTTTCTTAAACCGGTTGTAAAAATAACCGGTTTTTTTTAACCGGTTTCAGTTTTAATATAGGTTTTTTTTTTAAACCGGTTTTTTTGTACACCTCTACTTCTATGTTCCCCAATATTAACTTTGCAAAACCATTTAAAAAAACAAAAAGCAAACATAAAAAGCACCAGAACATTCTATTCAAGTGTCGATAAATTAATATAGATATAATTGCCATAAAAAAACTGTACAAAAAACTAATTCTCGAATTCTATTCGAAGTCGTAATAACCTACGATAAAACAACATTGATATATTAACAGAAGAAAGTGATGTTTTTTTATATTACAGTTAAAAAAATTAGTAAACATTTATTCGAAAAAATAACCAGGATTTAATACGTAATTAAATATTTTGGGTTTCATACAACATAAAAAAACTGGGCCTAAAGGGAGATTAAATAAAAAAAAAATAGGATCTTAATGCTAGAGACTTCAAAATTATATTAATTAAGGTAGTTTTTCTAACTCCACTAACTAAATTTTTATGTATGGTAAACATACATATATACTAAATATACAATTTAATATATATATATACACACACACATCAGGAGACCGGGCGCCGAGTCATAGACTCATAGCCCACCCCGCCCCCTTCAGAGCCAACCCTGATGCTCTATAACATTTATGAAGTTTGGTGAATAGTGACAGCTAGCGATAAGCCCACGTGTCAACATGTAATAGGTCAAAGTTTTTAGGTTTTTTTCTGGCTCTTTCTCCCTTGGAATTATATATATCTAATAAAGTTACGACACATCTACAGTGTCCATTAGAGATTAAATTACCTTTATGCCCTCTTATAAATTGTCAAATTACTGAGAAGTCACACATGCTTCCTGCTCTTCTTTTTCTACATAATTTGGTTTAAGTATGTAAACATGGCTTCTTTTGTTTTTTGTGACTTGGCTTTTGCTGCATTTACTTTGGGTACTTGAGTTTTGAAGATTACATGCTTTTTGCATTATGGTATTGCTTGGTTTATAAAATGAGCTTACCGCACTGCTGCAAATCCGCACATAATTGTTAATCCCGCGGCGAAGCGCGGGTTACCTAACACTCTAGTTGAGAGATTATAGAAACTTTTGAATTGAAATTTAATGTTTTTAAACTTTTGGCTTAAAATTGTTATTTTGATTAAATCTCAACTCTAAACAAATCTATATTACCTTCCTAGTTAGTTGTGTGTCAGTGTATCCATGTAAATATTTTAGGGGAAGATACAATGATACATATTTAAACTTTACAATCTAATCTTGTCCAAAAAATATATGACAGGTGTCTTCTTTAAAAAAGTATTTCAAATTCAAAGCCTATTTAAAAAAGTGTTGGAACGTTGAGCACATCTTCACGGGGAACACCGCCTCCCCCCCCCCCTTCCCCCAATCCTTGATCGGTGCCAACAGGGAAATCCCTCTTCTCCCCGAGATAAAATTGGAACGTTGGAATTGATGATGATGACCATTGGGGCAACGTTCGAATTTAAAAAAAAATACCTTTTCCTTTATTTAAACCTTTTAACCTCATATTTTTTAAAACATTTTACCAAACCATCTCATATTACTTCCAAAATTATATATAATTTGGAGCGTTTAGCCACCCTCAAAATCCATGGCAAATGTTGCAACAACAACAACAATGGCAAATGCAAAAGTTCCGCCCATGCCTCAAACACAAACACAACCCGAGCACGATTTCATTTCTTTAGGCACGCATGATGATGCTATACCTGAAACCCAACCCCCCGCAAAAAAAGCCACTAAATGAAAAAAACCGGTACAAGAAGAAGGCCCTAGTACGAAGACGGAAAGCATTACTTGACGCCATCGAGTTGGAGGCTCTAGCACGAGCTTGGGTGAATGCTTATACCGATTCGATACTAGGTGAAAATTTAAATAATTATTAGTTATTTACGTTTTTTAAAAATTATTACTAACGTTTTTTAAATAAATGTGTAGCTACAAATTGAAAAGGGATGGTTTTTTGAACCACGTTTGCGTTGATTTCTTCAATTTATTACAATGCAAGTCATATCGAAAGGTTCACTCCGTTAGTACCAAGTGTCGGGAGATGATGGGAAAATGCCAACAATTTGGGGTTATTATCAAAGTGCCTGGAACAATCGTACCTCAGCCCAAAGTGGTGAAAATGTTTTGACGGCGGCTCTTGAAAAATACACTAAGAAGCATGGGGCGTGGGGACTCATGAAACCGTACAATTTTTTTAGCAAATGTGAAAAGTGGAAAGTGGTGCCGAATGAGGTGGAACAAGCAAAAAGGTCAAAACGAGCGCATCGGGAAGTTATAGTGCGGGTGGGTCGGATGTGCGTTGTACTATCAACATAAATGACGACCTAGATTTCGAAGACGATGCGCCAACCCCCGAATTCGGGAGGTCGATTAGAAGAGACCGCGCAAAAAAAAAAACAACCTCGAGCTCAAAGGATAAGGCCACCGGTATCGCTTTGAAAGAAAAGGCGATGGAGAAAATAATGAATTGCTTAAAAACTTTAACAAGTTTAAGCAAGAGCAAGCGGAGAGGTAAGTGGAAAGAAAGAAGGAGAAGGAAGAAGCCGCAACGAGGGATATGGAGAGGCTGCAGTTGGATAGGAAACGCCTCGAATTAGATCTTTCGAAACAAGAGTCGGAGAAGTTTAGCATTATGTCTCAAAGTCTCGAGGGTCTTCCAGAGTGAGAAAGTATGGTACCGGAGATGATAAAATATAAGATTGCAAGGAAGTGGCTAGGAGGAAATATGCCTTAGTTTTTTTTATGTATTTTTCTTTTTCTTTTTAATTTCTACATATTTTGTTTTTAATTTTAATAAAAAAATATTAATGAAATATAAAATATATAAATAAATAAAAGGGAAAATAATAAAAAAGGAAGGGGGAACCATTTCCCTCAAATAAGGAGCGAAATAAGAAGTGACGTGACGCTGATGTGGGCAGGGGGAGGAAAGGAGAACCAGTGAACCACACCCCATAGCCAAAGTCACAAGAAATTAGTAGGGCCCTAAGATGGTGTGAAGCGCCATCACACACACAGGTGTGTCATGGCCATGTTGTGTAATGGAGGAAATGTGGTGTTTTTGATAGCTTACTAGGGTGCTATGGAGATTTGGGTTGAGTTATTTTTTTGATCGAAAAGTGTTTTGACGGAAAGTACTTTTTATTATGTCATTAGTTTGTCTTATTATGGTGTTCGAGTAGGAACCGAAAGGAAACATTGAATGAGTCTGGTGGCTTTAAAATACCCTTCATATCTTGTATTTTTTTTGTTCGGTCCGATCTCGTTCTCTCTAGCCTGCCTTTTTTTATTTAATTTTGTCTTTAAATTATAAAAAAAAAACTTTTCTCTTCATACGCATTTATGTTTTTTTTACGATTAGTTTGGCGTTAGTAGAAGTAACATGTATGTTGATGCGTGACTTGGTCGTTAGTTATTGCTAACAATCGCTTGTTGGTGGTGGTCAAATTCATGTTGACGACTCAGCTCGGTTGCTATTGATGTGAGCTAGTGCTAATAACATGTTAGCATTTATGGGTTATTGCTGAGGACTGCTCAGGTTATCGTTGATGTGTTGCTACAAGTGTGTTCGTTTTGAGGAGATAAAAAAATAACAAAACAGGATTATTTTGACTCGCATGTAGATTTAAAAGAGAAAAACAACCAAAAAAATTCAAATAAATAAGAAAAGAACAACACTCTCTAATTCTATCAAGACCACTACTTCTTCAAAAAAAAAACACTAAACACATCAAAGAATCTGGTGTTATCTTATACGTATGAGCTATTTTTGTCGTACACATTGTAAGTCCTTGTACCCTTAGAAGCAAATGAGTTATTTTAAGTGAGACTCGAAATAAGTTTTGAAGGACCTGTCTTGGACACGAATCCTTAGCCAACACTAACGATTTAACTCGTTCATTCTTGCAACAAAGAGGAGTTTCTTTATTTATTATTTAATCCCAAAGACTCATTTACCTATAAAGCCCATGTGGCAGAGATTAATAAACTTGAAGCAATCATGAGAAGATTTTTATGGGGGGGGGGATGAGGGAAAAAAACAAGGTTCATTGGGTAGCTTGGGAGGTGGTCACAAAGCCTAGACAAGAAGGAGGATTGGGAATTAAGAAGCTTGATGAATGTAACAATGCTTTGACCTTGAAATGGTTGTGGCGATATCGGGTGGAAAAAGAGGCATTATGGCGAAAAGTGATTGACGTTATTCATGTTTCGGCTAGACGGTGGGAACCCATTCCTTACAACAAAAGGTTTTCAGGTACTTGGTGTAAGCTTGTCCACTTCGGGACTTGCATGAAGGTTCAAGGCAAAAGCTTTATTGATATGATTAAGGGGGAATATTGGAGATGGTAAATCGATGCGTTTTTGGATCGACCCTTGGTGTGAAGAAGGCTCGTTGAAATCATTGTATCCAGATTTGTTTAGGCTCGAACGAGACAAATTCTGCATGGTCGAAGATAAATTCGTTATGGACGGCCGAAGGTATTTGGTTAGATGGAATTGGAAGGCTTATCCAGGTTCAAATGAGGAAACTACGCAGCTCGTTACTTTACACAGAAAGGTTTCGAACATTGTTCTTGTTGAGAAGAAAGATACTTGGAGTTGGCATGGTGGTCCGGGTGATGAGTTTTCTGTGAAAGCGATTCAGAAGTGGATCAAAGGCGACCAAATCAGACCCGACGGCCGACAACACAATTTTTAAATGGAGTAATTGGATTCCAGGGAAGTGTAACATGTTTATGTGCGGCGCTATTATGGATAGGATTCCGACTTTGTGTGCTCTTTGTAAAAGAAATATAAATGTTGGGGATGGTTTATGTGTTATCTGTGGTGAAGTTGAAGAGACAACGGACCATTTATTTACAGCGTGCAGGTCAATATCGGGAGTGTGGTGTTCTATCACTACTTGGTGTATTATAGCTCCTTTCTTTGTTTTCTCTATTACGGATATTTTGCAAGTAATAGATTACATGTCGGCCTCGGATCCAAAGAAAGAGGTAATGTATGGCATTCTTATATTGACATGCTGGCGAGTTTGGAAGGCAAGAAATGATAAAGTTTTTTCTGATATTGACACGGATGTGGTGAAAATTGTTTCTGACATAAAGTCTTTGGAAACGGATGTGGTGAAAATTGTTTCTGACATAAAGTAGTTGGGATACTTGTGGTATAGGAGTAGAAGTAAGAAGGGTTCGATTGATTGGAAAGGATGGTGTAGTTTTCGGTTTAATTTGATGTAAGTATGTAACTTATAATTGGGTGGCTTATCTCTAACTTGGAGATAATGCCGCTTTTTTGGTGTTAATGAAATTTGCCTTTCCATATAAAAAAATAAAAAAAAAACCTATAAATGCAGCATATCCTTTTGTTGGTTAAATGACATAACTGAACAACATTCTCTTCAACGGGTTTTTTTTTATCCCAACTAAAATTTAAGAACTAGCTTTGTGACTAATAACAATTGGTACAATATTGGTAGAAAGAATTACATCGCCATAACACAGTCCGACCAAGGCAATGAACATCCAACTACCAATTTTTATTTTTTTTTTACATTTCTATAAAATCAGAACCTCAAAAAAAAAACGAATTAATAGAAAAAAACTAAGAGTAATCCCATTTTACTTTAGGTGGAAATCAAAGGCTAGTTACCATTAGCTGATTTTTACGGTCTTTAATATTTGATAGATAATATTTTAGTATATTGAGGCGTGAAGTGATGATCACTATTTTAGTGGGATGTGAACATACGATCACTGCATTATGTGGTGAGGAGGTCATACCACATTATCGGTAACAACGTTGTACATTGATGATCTAGACCATATAATAAAAAACTAAATTGAAAAACAACTATTGCTACTGATGATTACGAAGGGGACACATTAACATCCACTCCAAACCTATATATATAAAAACTGTTCATGTGATGACACTATTATTATTATCTCTTGCCCAAATCTTTCTTTATCACTTGTTCGTAAGATAAAAAGTTGATTGCCAAGTAACCCTGCTAAAGTTTTTACCAAAGTTAATGCATCTTTCAAGTAACTTTATAGAATAGTAACTAAGTTTTAAAAATGTTTCAATTATATTACTTAATTTTATTTTTATTTTTATTGGGTCAGTCAACTTTCATATTTCTTAATAATTAGAGTTTTTTTTCATCTATTTTATAGATAACTGTTGCTACAACAAATATCTGTCTAACAATGGTCCTGAGTCACAAGGGAGGTTCAAGGGTTCAAGGGATTCGATCTGCCAAACGCAGGTCGTGGTGTCCTTCTACGTTGCAAACGTAGAAGGAGGTTCAAGGCTTGGATTATTTATTATGTATGCTTTTTGTTCCTGATCTGAGATAAACTCGAGATCAGAAGTGGAAGTTCTTGGAACCTGAGTGAAGAGAGTTATTCTCCACACGTGAGAGACCAAGAGAATAATCTTTGAGTGAGAAGTGAGTGATAGATGGTGTGTTGTGGATCTGATCTGAGTTTCTCTTTTATAGAGAAAGAATCCACTCAAAGAAGAAAGCATCAAACCTTGATCCTGGCTGCAACAAAAGGACATGCCACAAAAGGTAAGAGAGTGCTATTGACCTGCGGTCTATGGGCTGATGTTACTCCATCAGTCCTGTTTGTTTGACTCGATGAAAGGGACGACGTGACAAGTCATTTTTTGACTTTGTGTCACCACCGGTTGTAGAACCCTTGTAGGCTCCAACCTTTCAAGCGTTTGTTCCATAATATTAGTTATTCGTTTTTCCTTTAAGCTACCCACGTCATCAGCCCCCCAAGTCAGAAGGTTTTTACGAGTTATCTTGAAGGCTTCTGACTGTTTTTGCTGTTCGTTCCTTGCTTGAAGGGTTCGAGGGTTCGCTGTGACTTGGGCGGTTAATCTGCAGTGTTTAACTTTGATTTGACCCTGATGTGACAGGTGTCAGTCTGTCCAGGGCTGTTTTATTGCATGTCATAATGACAGTTATATTTAAATAATATAACCGTTTCTTTTTTTCTTTTTAACCCCTTTTACTTTTCATTTTCATTTAATCCTTTCTTACTCTTTCACTTTCTTCTTCACAATCCTCTCTTCCACCGTTAGGGTTTCTTCATATTTCGATTACCAGGTTAGTTCTCTTTTTATTTGTCTAGTACACTGATCATCCTTCATAGGCACAATGGGTGCTAAGAAGGATATGGCCATTACGTTTTCAACCCTTTCTCAGAAAGAGGTTGAATCGTTCTGTTCTGAATGGGACATAGACGTTTCTTTTAATCCTATTGCTCCAGCCAAGAAACTTGCTGTTTCTGATTGTCCGTCTGGTTCTATGGCTTTGTATTGTCGTCACTTTGAGTTTGCAAACCTACGTCATCCCTTCTCTGTTTTTCTCTTAAATGTGCTTGAGTATTATAGAGTGTCTTTTGGCCAAATCCATCCACATGGCGTTGGCCGTGTGTTGCATTTTGAATGCCTGTGCAGAGCCCTAGGTTATGATCCTACCTTGCTGATGTTTAGGCGATTTTTTCGTCTTGCTAAGAATGGTGACTGGTTCACCTTCGAGGGTTCATCAGTAGAGACCAACCTCCTTTCTTCTCATGTCACTACTGTTGGTCAATGGAAGACCAAGTTTTTCTGGGTTTCTGATTCGATTCTCCCTTTTAAGCCTGTTTGGAGGTCTCCTGAGGCTGTTCTGAATGAGGCAGAACCCTCAGAATCTGAACTTGATCATAGCTTTTTAACTGCTCTTAGGGCCTGTCCTTCAAGGCTTCGTCCTTTCGCTGAACCATTTCTAGTATTATCTGGGGTTAGCACTCGTTGGGACAAGCCTGGTAGAGATCCTGTTATAATGAAGGGTGATCGGGGTATGAGTTTTTGCACATTATTGGTTTCATTGTTTTCCTTTTGCTTGGTTTTTATACTTTGTTTATTTTGCAGTCATGTCTGCTCTGGATTTCATTAAAGCTGATGATGCTTCTGGCGTTGCATTTACTGATGCTGAAGCAGCGGATGGTGAAGATGCGTTAACCAAATATGAGAAGGGTCGGTATGATGGGACCAACTATGTGGCCGTTCCAAATGTCAAGGGGTTTGCTAAAGCCAGTTCTTCGAAAGCTTCAACAAGAAGGTCAAGCAGACGTTTGCTGAAAGCTGCTAAATCTGCTGATCCTTCTGAGGCGGTAACTGTGAGTGATGACATTGAGGATTCTGAAGATGAAAAGGATCAGACGGTGGATGATACTGTGGTGGATGTGGTGGTGAAGCAGAGTAAGGGGAAAAAGGTTAAGGTGGTAAGGGAACCGGATGTGTCTGGGAGTTTTGATGAAGGGGGTGTTTATATGCCTGGGTGGAATGTGAAGACAACTGACAACTTCAAGTCTTCTGCCGTATGTGAGGAAGTCTTAGCACACTTTGCTACTCCTGGTGCTAAGGCTTGTCTCGAGGGTTTGGATGATGATGCCCTTCTGGCAAAGATGATGGTGGGAACCTGTAATCTGGCGGCTATGTTACCAGAGGGGATTAACAGGTTTAGGAAGGTCATGGGTGAGTACAGTGAGTTTGCTAAGAAAAAGAAGGAGATGAAGAAGTCTATTGCTGACATGAAAAAGGATGCTAAGGAGTATGCTGAGAAGGAGGTCACCTTGATTGCCCTTATAGATGAGCTGAAGAAGGGGCATGAGGCTGAGATGGCAAGGCATGAAGCTGCCAGATTGAAGGTGGAAGCAGATCAGCTAGCCTTGGAGTCAGAGAGAAAAGCTTTTGAGAGTCAAAAGAAGGAACTGGAAATCTCTCTTGCTGCTGCTCAAGGTGACAACAAATGGCTGATTGAAGAAGGTTTTCAGCAAGTTGTTACCTATCTCCTTCATTCTGCAGAGTTCAACTCAGCCCTTGGCGAAGTGTATACCAAGCTGTTGACCCATGGTAAGCATGTTGGTCTCGTTGCAGGGTTCAAAGCTTGCAGTTCTGGTGAAGTCCTTGAAGAATCTCCTCTTTATCAACCCAACTCCTTGGATGTTTTTAAGGAGACTGTGCTCAAAATGGAACACTCCAGCTATCCCTATGTATCCCAAGTTTCTTCCCTTTATGGGAAACCTTTACAGGAGCTGAAGGAGTTAAAGCCTGCTGGATTGAACGAAGCCGTTTCTGCCAAGGTGCTTCAGGCTGTTTCCAAGAAGAGAGCTCATTCGGGTGATAGTGAGGAGACTTTGGACATGACAGATACACTTTCCAAGGATGCTAGTGTTGAAGCCTCCGAGGCTGGTTTGGTTGAGAAGCTGCCCAAGAAGGGAAAGAAGGCGAAGAAAGCTAAGGTGGTCAAGGCTAGGAATGAGGAGGAAGCCTCCAAGCCTTCAGGTTCTGGTAACGGCGCCTGAACCCTTTATTCGTAGCTTTCTTAGCATGGTTTGTAAAACAATTAACTACTCTTGTTGTGTCCTAAACACTTTTATCTTTTGTCTGAACCCGTAGTGGTTCGTTGGTGGTTGTGGGCTGAGGCCCTTTGAACAATTTATGACTTTGCTTGGCTTTTGTATAAAGCCTGTTAATGGTAGGTCTTTTATGGTTATTTGCTTAAGTTTCATTGTTGTTCGTTCTTATTTTGTTTTTGTGATGTGTTTGTTTGTCTTTGTTATTGTTTGGGAATGTTCATCCAATAGCACCTTCAAAGGTTGAACGCTGCAGCCATTCATCCTTAAGGTAGTCTAGGCAAACATGTCACCAGCTATCCTATTTACACTTATATAAGTGTTTGTTATTTTCGTAAGTTTGTTTTTTAAACTTAAGGAACGATTGGTGTAGGTTGTTCAAGCCTGTCGATGAGACTTATAAAACTATTTTTGTTTATCTCATGGAGTCGTATTGATTTAGGAACTCACCCCTTATATAGGTCCGTTCAACCCTCGAACCTATTGAGCGAAATGGCCTGGGAGCTCAACCCCTTACATGACCCTTGTCATGGAGTTTATTGCTAGGTACTCAACCTGATTATAGGATAGAAAGACAAAATTTTTCAAAAGAGGATTCATGGATCCTTTCATTCATTTCATAGTAGCATTACATAGCTTTCTTGAAGAGAACAACTCGTTTTACATTTTAAACAAAGAACCTTTTAAGGTTTTTACCATTCCAGTGGCGAGGGAGCTTCTTGCCATCCATGTCGGCAAGCTTGTAAGACCCTCCTTTGTGAGACTCAAGGATGGTGTAGGGGCCTTCCCATTTTGGTCCTAGCTTTCCTTGATTTTCTTTCTTGCTTGCATCATTGTTTCTGAGGACCAGGTCTCCCGGCTTGAAGCGTTCATGCTTGACCTTGGCATTGTAATAAGACTCCATTTTTTGCTTGTATTTGGCTTCTCTTATTGCTGCCGAGTCTCTTGCCTCTTCCAACAGGTCAAGGTTGAGTGAGGTTTTGTGTTCATTAGCCTGGATGTCGACATGAAGGGTTCTGGGTGTGGTGACCCCAATCTCGGCAGGTATAACTGCTTCAGATCCAAAGGTGAGGCTGTAGGGTGTCTTTTTGTTACTTGTTTTTTCGGTGGTTCGGATTGCCCAAAGAACACTTGGCAGTTCTTCCAACCAATTTCCCCCTTGACGACCCAGCCTGGCCTTGATCCCTTCAACCACACTCCTATTCATCCTTTCAACCTGCCCGTTGGATTGGGGGTATGCCACAGAGCTGAAGACTTGTGTGATCCGATACTCTTTACACCAAGCACTGAACGGTTTTTCTGCAAACTGTTTGCCGTTGTCTGTGACCAACACCCCGGGTAGGCCGTATCGACAAATGATGCTTTCCCACACGAAATCAATTATCTTCTTTCCGGATATCTTTCCTAATGGTTTTACTTCTGGCCATTTTGTGAAGTAATCAACAGCAACCAACAAGAACTTGACCCCTCCTTTAGCCGGTGGGAAGGGTCCAACAATATCCATTCCCCATTTGTGGAATGGCCATGCTGAAGTGATTGGGACCAAATCGTGCTTGGGGCTCTTTGGGACTGGTGCATGGATCTGGCAGGCTTCACATTTCTTCAATTGTTCAGACGCATCACGATGCATAGTTGGCCAGAAGTAACCAAGGTTCATGAGTTTTGCCACCACTGATCTTGGACCACAATGAGCTCCGCATATTCCTTCATGAACTTCTTTGATCAAGTACCTGCTTTGCTCAGGACCAACACATCGAAGCAAGGGAGCCAAGTAACCCTTTTTATAAAGCATGTCATCTTGAATTGTATATTGCTTGGACTTGATCCGAATTCTTTCAGCTTCAACAGGATCTTGGGGTAGTTCACCTCTTTGTAGGAACTTTTCAAATGGAGTCATCCAACTTGGTTCATTTTCAGTGATGATGTCTTGAACCTCAATTTCAGTTATTGAAGGATGTTTGATCACTTCAACCAGCACCTTCTTTGTAAGATGAGCAAAGTTCAACGAAGCAAGCTTGCTAAGAGCATCAGCTTTCTTGTTATGAGACCTTGGGACTTGTTTGATCTTGCAACACTGGAAGGTGTTCATGATTTCTTTGGCCTTCTCTCTATATTTTTTCATGTTAGGTTCTTTAGCAATGTAACTGTCATTTACCTGATTGGAAACAAGTAATGAGTCAGTGAACACTTGAAGCTTATGAACCATCATCTTTTCAGGTTAGGTTCTTAGCAATGTAACTGTCATTCACCTGATTGGAAACAAGTAGTGAGTCAGTGAACACTTGAAGCTTATGAACCATCATCTTTTTTGCAAGCTTGAGTCCTGCTATCAAGGCTTCATATTCTGCTTCGTTATTTGTTGTCTGAAATTCCAAACGAAGGGCATAGGTAAATTCTAACCCTTCGGGGTTGATTAACACAAGGCCAGCCCCTGACCCTTCAACACTGGAAGCTCCATCAGTGTACAGCTTCCAGGCTTCAGGGTCGATAGGTTCGTCTATGGTTATGTTAACCTCGGCCAGTTCCACCTTTGGAATTTCAGCAATGAAGTCAGCAAGTACTTGTGCTTTGATTGCTTTTCTAGGGACGTAGGTGATTGTGTGTCCACCTAGTTCAACAGCCCATTTGGCTAGTCGTCCCGAGGTTTCAGGTCTTTCAAGCACATTCTTAATTGGTTGGTCTGTGACCACTTGTATGGGATGTGCTTGAAAGTACCTTCGAAGCCTTCTGGCTGTTTGCACTAAGGCTAAAGCCAATTTTTCCAAAGGAGGGTACTTGACCTCTGCTAACTTTAATGTTTTACTGAAGAAATAGACGGGTACCTGAGCTTTGTCTCTTTCTATAGTGAGAACAGCGCTGAAGGCTTCATTAGTAACTGAAAGGTAGACAGAGATCATTTCCCCTGCTTCGGGTGTTGCAATGGCAGGAAGGGAAGCCAAATGGTGTTTCATACTGTTGAAGGCTTCCTCTGCTTCTTCCGTCCACCTGAAGTCTTTCTTATCGGTGCAACCTTTGAGGGTCTTGAAGAATGGTAGTGATTTTTCAGCTAACTTTGAGACGAAACGTTTCAAGGCAGCAAGTTTGCCATTCAAGCTTTCAACCTCTTTTTTAGTTTGAGGCGACTTCATGTTGAGGATGGCTCGAACCTTGCTTGGATTGGCCTTTATGCTTTGCTTCCCCACAACGTGACCCAAGAACTTTCCTTCTTCGAAACCAAAGGAACATTTAACAGGGTTTAGCTTCATGTTGATTTCTCTGAGTTTGTTGAAGGTCTCTTGTATGTCAGCAAGCATCTGATCTTCAGTTTTGCTTTTGATGACCAAATCATCAACGTAGGCCTCCATGTTCTTGCCAATCTGTAGGGAAAAAGCCTTATCGACCAGCCTTTGATAGGTTGCACCTGCATTTTTTAAACCAAAGGGCATTTTTCTATAACAGTATATACCCTTGTCAGTATGGAAAGCAGTTTTTTCTTCGTCTTCCTCCTTCATTTGTATCTGGTGATAGCCTTTGTAGGCATCCAGGAAACACTTGAAGGGGAAGCCTGTAAGCGAGTCTATTTTCAGATCAACCTCAGGCAAAGGATAGCAATCCTTGGGGCAAGCTTTGTTGAGGTCTTTGAAGTCGATACACATCCTCCAAGAATCATCAGGTTTTCTAACCATCACAGGGTTTGCAACCCATGATTGATATTTCACCTCTCGAAGGATACCTGCTTCAACTAACTTGTCAACCTCTTGGCATGCAGCTTTGCTTCGTTCTGGGGCAAGACTCCTTTTCTTTTGGACAACTGGTTTGACATTGGAAGGGATTCTTAATTCATGTTTGGCAATGTCTCGTGGGATCCCTGTCATGTCACTTGGACACCAGGCAAAGACGTCCATGTTATCTTTCAGTAACCCTTCAAGCCTAGTGAGAGTATCACTAGGGAGGGCTGTGTTGACTCGTACCCTTTGGTCAGGATATCTGGGGTTGATGCTGAGACCAAGTTTGTTGTGGTCCTCGTCGATGGTCAGCACTGTAGTGGAGGGTCGGAGGGTTCCAACACCATCTTTGGTTGGGAACTTTGCACTCTTTCGGCTAATGGAGACAGTCATGTCGAAGACCACTACCCCTGGCCTTCCAATGATAACATCATAACTAGACGGCAGGTCCAAAACCACAAAGGTGAGTGGTTCAGTCCTTCGCAGTTGACCATCAGAAAAGGTGACATCAAGTGTTAATTCGCCCAAAGGCTTGATAGGTATATCAGCGATACCTTTTATGGCAGCTTCAGCAGGCCGTAGCATGGAGCGTTCTTCGAGGCTTAGAAGGTTGAAATACTTGGCGAACATTATTTCAGTTGCAGCTCCAGTGTCTATGTAGGCCTTTTGTGTTTTGGTGGAACCTGTGAAGGCTTCAAGCACAAGGGGATCACAGTGCTTCTCTCCCCTAGTGTAGGGGAAGTAGATGCCTTGTCGTTCCCAGTCTTCCAATCTTTGCCTTTTACTTGGGGATTCATTTTCAACGAAGACCATGGCAACGTCTTTCTTCTTACCATCTGCCATGTTCTCTTTCACACCCTTGACCAGGTGGGCCAGTTCTCCAGACTTGACAGCTTCCTCGATCCTTTTCTTGAGTTGGAAACAGTCGTTGGTGTGGTGTCCCTTCTCTTCGTGAAACTCACAGTACTGGCTTGAGTTCTCGTTTCTTTTGCTTCTTGGTAAGGGACGAGGAGGTCTGAAGGTGTGCTTGACTTCTTCGGTAGCTAGAATTTCCTGAGGAGTTTTGGTGAGGGCTGTGAAACTGACGTTCCTGTCTCTGCTTGGAGGGTTCCTGCTTTCAGACCTTCGTGACTCAGATCCTCTGGACCTTTTGTCATATGTGCCATAATTTCCCCTTTTCCGGGAAGGGCTGTTGCTCCTCCAGCTGGAACCTCTTTTCCTTTGTTCCTTGATATCCACAGCCTCTTCTCCTCGAATATGGGCTTCAGCTCTTTCTAAGGCCTCTTCAAGGGTTCTAGGGAGACTTTTGTTGAACTCCCTAGTTAAATACTTCGAGTTGATAGCATTCATGAACCCTGCAACCTTCATTTTTTCATCAGCACCAACATAAGTGAGACCTTCTTTCTTGTATCTTTCAATGAAGTTTTTCAAGCTTTCATCATCCTTTTGTTTGATCTGGAAGATAACGGTCGCATCCTTGACACAACGTCTTTGTTGTGAGAAGTTGGCCAGAAACCCTTTACCGAGTTCATCGAAGGTTCGGATGCTTCCAGCTGCTAGACCGTTGAACCAGATTCGTGCAGATCCAACAAGGGTTTGCATGAACATTAAACAACATTCGGGATCGCCCCATTTTTCAATTCTGGCGGCTCCCGAGAAGATCTGGAGGTGGTCTTCTGGGTCATCAGTGCCGTCATATGTTCTTATATGGGCTGGCATTTTCAGCTTGTTAGGAAAATCGTAATCTGCAATCTCAGGTGAGAAGCAAGACAAGCTGTTTGGCTTATAGGGTTGGTTGACAGTTTGTTCAACCCTGTTGTTGGCGACCCTTCCAGTGTTCCCTTGTTGTTCAGCGATGGCTTGGCTAATGAGTTGCTGCCAAGGGAAGTTAGCCATCATTTGAGATATCATGTAGGGCATAAGGTTGAAGCCTTGAATGCCTTCGGATACTACAGTGTTGGTAGCCACTGGGAGACCCATAGAGGCGCTTCTGGCCATGGGAAGTGAGGCCATAGCCTGCTCCCAGGACGTAGCAGTAGGAGGTGGGACACTGGACACTGGTGACTGCAAGAGTTGATCCAGAGTCAGCTCGTGCCCCAAAGGCATGCCAGTAGTGGCAGCTTGAGTGGTGAACAAGGGGAACGCAGTAGGACTGGACCTTGTTTCATGGTGAGAAGCAGTATAAGTGCTGCTGGGTCCAGCATTATTGCTTCCAGGTGACTGTCTGCGTCCATAGGTAGCAGTGAGAGGAGGAGGAGGTACAGGGGAGAGTGAGATCTCCTCTTCCTCGTCGTAATCTAGTCGGAGACGGATTCCTTTATCTCTTTCTCTCATAACGTACTGGTTCAGGAGAGACCTTAGCTGCAAGAAGTTTCTCTCTACTCCCTCAGGGGTAAGATCTATACGAGGTGGAGTTTGTGTGAGATCAGGGAGAGGAGACATTACCCCAGAACGAGTAGGAGGTGGAGTTTGCAGGTTTGCAAACGCTGTGTTAGCAGGTGGGGACTGAGTCCCAGTTGAAGTTCCTCCAGGAGTGGAAAAGGACACAGATCTGGCCGGAGAGGTTTGGTCTGTGCCAGGAGAGATCTGGTTGACCTCCTCTGTAGACTCAGGGTCAGACATAGAGAGAGTCGGAGCTACACAACTGATTTCAGATAAAGAAAATGGCGCAGCCCCACGGTGGGCGCCAACTTGTTGCTACAACAAATATCTGTCTAACAATGGTCCTGAGTCACAAGGGATGTTCAAGGGTTCAAGGGATTCGATCTGCCAAACGCAGGTCGTGGTGTCCTTCTACGTTGCAAACGTAGAAGGAGGTTCAAGGCTTGGATTATTTATTATGTATGCTTTTTGTTCCTGATCTGAGATAAACTCGAGATCAGAAGTGGAAGTTCTTGGAACCTGAGTGAAGAGAGTTATTCTCCACACGTGAGAGACCAAGAGAATAATCTTTGAGTGAGAAGTGAGTGATAGATGGTGTGTTGTGGATCTGATCTGAGTTTCTCTTTTATAGAGAAAGAATCCACTCAAAGAAGAAAGCATCAAACCTTGATCCTGGCTGCAACAAAAGGACATGCCACAAAAGGTAAGAGAGTGCTATTGACCTGCGGTCTATGGGCTGATGTTACTCCATCAGTCCTGTTTGTTTGACTCGATGAAAGGGACGACGTGACAAGTCATTTTTTGACTTTGTGTCACCACCGGTTGTAGAACCCTTGTAGGCTCCAACCTTTCAAGCGTTTGTTCCATAATATTAGTTATTCGTTTTTCCTTTAAGCTACCCACGTCATCAATAACCATGGTGATGTGGTTTATTGTTTATTTTTTTATTTATTAATGCTGACGTTGTGTGCTGACATGAATTTTAACACATTCTTTAACATTTTAACATAATTAACATGATTTTTTTCTTTTTTTAAATATAATTACATATATTAAAAATCCCAATCTCAACATCTTTTACTCTATTTGATTCTTAATACATGTGAAATTCTACAAAGTACGATTTGAATGTTAAGTGACCTAATTGAAACAAAAAAATATACGACTTACTTAATTGGAACACTTTTGAAAATTTATTACTATTCTATAAAGTTTTACCGTTAATATTATTAGAAAACAGATATACTTCAAATTCAAGTAGTCAAATCGTGGTTTTTTTAAAATAGTTTATAAGTATGAGAATTTATATAGATAGACAATTTTTTTCAATATGTAACATCTTTAGTCTAAACTTTTGCAATTTGTAACACCTTTAGTCCATGAAACTAGATGACACATGGGGACTAAAAATGTTACAAATTGCAAAAGTTAGGATTAAAAGGGTTACAAATAGCAAAATTTTGGACTATCTGTACAATTTTTCATACTTAGGGACTATTTTTAAAATTTTATAAAACCATAAGGCACATCCGAGAGGTGATAGAGGTATTAGCATAGGCACATCTTTTCTATTTAGTTTGTCAGTTTAAGATTGTTGTTTTATTTTCGTTTTGACTCAATGATGGTTGGTGATGACGTGGGTAGCTTAAAGGAAAAACGAATAACTAATATTATGGAACAAACGCTTGAAAGGTTGGAGCCTACAAGGGTTCTACAACCGATGGTGACACAAAGTCAAAAAATGACTTGTCACGTCGTCCCTTTCATCGAGTCAAACAAACAGGACTGATGGAGTAACATCAGTCCATAGACCGCAGGTCAATAGCACTCTCTTACCTTTTGTGGCATGTCCTTTTGTTGCAGCCAGGATCAAGGTTTGATGCTTTCTTCTTTGAGTGGATTCTTTCTCTATAAAAGAGAAACTCAGATCAGATCCACAACACACCATCTATCACTCACTTCTCACTCAAAGATTATTCTCTTGGTCCCTCACGTGTGGAGAATAACTCTCTTCACTCAGGTTCCAAGAACTTCCACTTCTGATCTCGAGTTTACCTCAGATCAGGAACAAAAAGCATACATAATAAATAATCCAAGCCTTGAACCTCCTTCTACGTTTGCAACGTAGAAGGACACCACGACCTGCGTTTGGCAGATCGAATCCCTTGAACCCTTGAACCTCCCTTGTGACTCAGGACCATTGTTAGACAGATATTTGTTGTAGCAACAAGTTGGCGCCCACCGTGGGGCTGCGCCATTTTCTTTATCTGAAATCAGTTGTGTAGCTCCGACTCTCTCTATGTCTGACCCTGAGTCTACAGAGGAGGTCAACCAGATCTCCCCTGGAACAGATCAAACCTCTCCGGCCAGATCTGTGTCCTTTTCCACTCCTGGAGGAACTTCAACTGGGACTCAGTCCCCACCTGCTAACATAACGCCTGCAAACCTGCAAACTCCACCTCCTACTCGTTCTGGGGTAATGTCTCCTCTCCATGATCTCACACAAACTCCACCTCGTATAGATCTTACCCCTGAAGGAGTAGAGAGAAACTTCTTGCAGCTAAGGTCTCTCCTGAACCAGTACGTTATGAGGGAAAGAGATAAAGGAATCCGTCTCCGACTAGATTACGACGAGGAAGAGGAGATCTCACTCTCCCCTATACCTCCTCCTCCTCTCACTGCTACCTATGGACGCAGACAGTCACCTGGAAGCAATAATGCTGGACCCAGCAGCACTTACACTGCTTCTCACCATGAAACAAGGTCCAGTCCTACTGCGTTCCCCCTGTTCACCACTCAAGCTGCCACTACTGGCATGCCTTTGGGACACGAGCTGACTCTGGACCAGCTCTTGCAGTCACCAGTGTCCAGTGTCCCACCTCCTACTGCTACTTCCTGGGGGCAGGCAATGGCCTCACTTCCCATGGCCAGAAGCGCCTCTATGAGTCTCCCAGTGGCTACCAACACTGTAGTGTCCGAAGGCATTCAAGGCTTCAACCTTATGCCCTACATGATATCTCAAATGATGGCTAACTTCCCTTGGCAGCAGCTTATTAGCCAAGCCATTGCTGAGCAACAGGGAAACACTGGAAGGGTCACCAACAACAGGGTTGAACACACTGTCAACCAACCCTACAAGCCTAACAGCTTGTCTTGCTTCTCACCTGAGATTGCGGATTACGATTTTCCCAATAAACTAAAGATGCCAGCCCATATAAGAACATACGACGGCACCGATGACCCAGAAGATCACCTCCAGATCTTCTCGGGAGCAGCCAGAATTGAAAAATGGGGTGACCCCGAATGTTGTTTAATGTTCATGCAAACCCTTGTTGGATCTGCACGAATCTGGTTCAACGGTCTAGCAACTGGAAGCATCCGAACCTTCGATGAACTCGGTAAAGGGTTTCTGGCCAACTTCTCACAACAAAGACGTTGTGTCAAGGATGCAACCGTTATCTTCCAGATCAAACAAAAAGACGATGAAAGCTTGAAAAACTTCATTGAAAGATACAAGAAAGAAGGCCTCACTTATGTTGGTGCTGATGAAAAAATGAAGGTTGCAGGGTTCATGAATGCTATCAACTCGAAGTATTTAACTAGGGAGTTCAACAAAAGTCTCCCTAGAACCCTTGAAGAGGCCTTAGAAAGAGCTGAAGCCCACATTCGAGGAGAAGAGGCTGTGGATATCAAGGAACAAAGGAAAAGAGGTTCCAGCTGGAGGAGCAACAGTCCTTCCCGAAAACGGGGCAATTATGGCACATATGACAAAAGGTCCAGAGGATCTGAGTCTCGAAGGTCTGAAAGCAGGAACCCTCCAAGCAGAGACAGGAACGTCAACTTCACAGCCCTCACCAAAACTCCTCAAGAAATTCTAGCTACCGAAGAAGTCAAGCACACCTTCAGACCTCCTCGTCCCTTACCAAGAAGCAAAAGAAACGAGAACTCAAGCCAGTACTGTGAGTTTCACGAAGAGAAGGGACACCACACCAACGACTGCTTCCAACTCAAGAAAAGGATCGAGGAAGCTGTCAAGTCTGGAGAACTGGCCCACCTGGTCAAGGGTGTGAAAGAGAACATGGCAGATGGTAAGAAGAAAGACGTTGCCATGGTCTTCGTTGAAAATGAATCCCCAAGTAAAAGGCAGAGATTGGAAGACTGGGAACGACAAGGCATCTACTTCCCCTACACTAGGGGAGAGAAGCACTGTGATCCACTTGTGCTTGAAGCCTTCACAGGTTCCGCCAAAACACAAAAGGCCTACATAGACACTGGAGCTGCAACTGAAATAATGTTCGCCAAATATTTCAACCTTCTAAGCCTCGAAGAACGCTCCATGCTACGGCCTGCTGAAGCTGCCATAAAAGGTATCGCTGATATACCTATCAAGCCTTTGGGCGAATTAACACTTGATGTCACCTTTTCTGATGGTCAACTGCGAAGGACTGAACCGCTCACCTTTGTGGTTTTGGACCTGCCATCTAGTTATGACGTTATCATTGGAAGGCCAGGGGTAGTGGTCTTCGACATGACTGTCTCCATCAGCCGAAAGAGTGCAAAGTTCCCAACCAAAGATGGTGTTGGAACCCTCCAACCCTCCACTACAGTGCTGACCATCGACGAGGACCACAACAAACTTGGTCTCAGCATCAACCCCAGATATCCTGACCAAAGAGTACGAGTCAACACAGGCCTCCCTAGTGATACTCTCACTAGGCTTGAAGGGTTACTGAAAGATAACATGGACGTCTTCGCCTGGTGCCCAAGTGACATGACAGGGATCCCACGAGACATTGCCGAGCATGAATTAAGAATCCCTTCCAATGTCAAACCAGTCGTCCAAAAGAAAAGGAGTCTTGCCCCGGAACGAAGCAAAGCTGCATGCCAAGAGGTTGACAAGTTAGTTGAAGCAGGTATCCTTCGAGAGGTGAAATATCAATCATGGGTTGCGAACCCTGTGATGGTTAGAAAGCCTGATGATTCTTGGAGGATGTGTATCGACTTCAAAGACCTCAACAAAGCTTGCCCCAAGGATTGTTATCCTTTGCCTGAGGTTGATCTGAAAATAGACTCACTTACAGGCTTCCCCTTCAAGTGTTTTCTGGATGCCTACAAAGGTTATCACCAGGTACAAATGAAGGAGGAAGACGAAGAAAAAACTGCTTTCCATACTGACAAGGGTATATTCTGTTATAGAAAGATGCCCTTTGGTTTAAAAAATGCAGGTGCAACCTATCAAAGGCTGGTCGACAAGGCTTTTTCCCTACAGATTGGCAAGAACATGGAAGCTTACGTTGATGATTTAGTCATCAAAAGCAAGACTGAAGACCAAATGCTTGCTGACATACAAGAGACCTTCAACCAACTCAGAGAAATCAACATGAAGCTAAACCCTGTCAAATGTTCCTTTGGTTTCGAAGAAGGAAAGTTTTTGGGTCACGTTGTAGGGAAGCAAAGCATAAAGGCCAATCCAAGCAAGGTTCGAGCCATCCTCAACATGAAGTCGCCTCAAACTAAAAAAGAGGTTGAAAGCTTGAATGGCAAACTTGCTGCCTTGAAGCGTTTCGTCTCAAAGTTAGCTGAAAAATCACTACCATTCTTCAAGACCCTCAAAGGTTGCACCGATAAAAAAGACTTCAGGTGGACGGAAGAAGCAGAGGAAGCCTTCAACAGTATGAAACACCATTTGGCTTCCCTTCCTGCCATTGCAACACCCGAAGCAGGGGAAATGATCTCTGTCTACCTTTCAGTTACTGATGAAGCCTTCAGCGCTGTTCTCACTATAGAAAGAAACAAAGCTCAGGTACCCGTCTATTTCTTCAGTAAAACATTAAAGTTAGCAGAGGTCAAGTACCCTCCTTTGGAAAAATTGGCTTTAGCCTTAGTGCAAACAGCCAGAAGGCTTCGAAGGTACTTTCAAGCACATCCCATACAAGTGGTCACAGACCAACCAATTAAGAATGTGCTTGAAAGACCTGAAACCTCGGGACGACTAGCCAAATGGGCTGTTGAACTAGGTGGACACACAATCACCTACGTCCCTAGAAAAGCAATCAAAGCACAAGTACTTGCTGACTTCATTGCTGAAATTCCAAAGGTGGAACTGGCCGAGGTTAACATAACCATAGACGAACCTATCGACCCTGAAGCCTGGAAGCTGTACACTGATGGAGCTTCCAGTGTTGAAGGGTCAGGGGCTGGCCTTGTGTTAATCAACCCCGAAGGATTAGAATTCACCTATGCCCTTCGTTTGGAATTTCAGACAACAAATAACGAAGCAGAATATGAAGCCTTGATAGCAGGACTCAAGCTTGCAAAAAAGATGATGGTTCATAAGCTTCAAGTGTTCACTGACTCATTACTTGTTTCCAATCAGGTGAATGACAGTTACATTGCTAAAGAACCTAACCTGAAAAGATGATGGTTCATAAGCTTCAAGTGTTCACTGACTCATTACTTGTTTACAATCAGGTGAATGACAGTTACATTGCTAAAGAACCTAACATGAAAAAGTATAGAGAGAAGGCCAAAGAAATCACGAACACCTTCCAGTGTTGCAAGATCAAACAAGTCCCAAGGTCTCATAACAAGAAAGCTGATGCTCTCAGCAAGCTTGCTTCATTGAACTTTGCTCATCTTACAAAAAAGGTGCTGGTTGAAGTGATCAAACATCCTTCAATAGCTGAAATTGAGGTTCAGGATGTCATTACTGAAAGTGAACCAAGTTGGATGACTCCTTTTGAAAAGTTCCTACAAAGAGGTGAACTACCCCAAGATCCTGTTGAAGCTGAAAGAATTCGGATCAAGTCTAAGCAATACACAATTCAAGATGACATACTTTATAAAAAGGGTTACTTGGCTCCATTGCTTCGATGTGTTGGTCCTGAGCAAAGCAGGTACTTGATCAAAGAAGTTCATGAAGGAATATGCGGAGCTCATTGTGGTCCAAGATCAGTGGTGGCAAAACTCATGAACCTTGGTTACTTCTGGCCAACTATGCATCGTGATGCGTCTGAACAATTGAAGAAATGTGAAGCCTGCCAGATCCATGCACCAGTCCCAAAGAGTCCCAAGCACGATTTGGTTCCAATCACTTCAGCATGGCCATTCCACAAGTGGGGAATGGATATTGTTGGACCCTTCCCACCTGCCAAAGGAGGGGTCAAGTTCTTGTTGGTTGCTGTTGATTACTTCACAAAATGGCCAGAAGTAAAGCCATTAGGAAAGATATCTGGAAAAAAGATAATTGATTTCGTGTGGGAAAGCATCATTTGTCGGTACGGCCTACCCGGGGTGTTAGTCACAGACAACGGTAAACAGTTTGCAGAAAAACCGTTCAGTGCTTGGTGCAAAGAGTATCGGATCACACAAGTCTTTAGCTCTGTGGCATACCCTCAATCCAATGGGCAGGTTGAAAGGATGAATAGAAGTGTGGTTGAAGGGATCAAGGCCAGGCTGGGTCGTCAAGGGGGAAATTGGTTGGAAGAACTGCCAAGTGTTCTTTGGGCAATCCGAACCACCGAAAAGACAAGTAACAAGAAGACACCCTACAGCCTCACCTTTGGATCTGAAGCAGTTATACCTGCTGAGATTGGGGTTACCACACCAAGAACACTTCGTGTCGACATCCAGGCTAATGAGCACGAAACCTCACTCAACCTTGACCTGCTGGAAGAAGCAAGAGACTCGGCAGCAATAAGAGAAGCCAAATACAAGCAAAAAATGGAGTCTTATTACAATGCCAAGGTCAAGCATGAACGCTTCAAGCCAGGAGACCTGGTCCTCAGAAACAATGATGCAAGCAAGAAAGAAAATCAAGGAAAGCTAGGACCAAAATGGGAAGGCCCCTACACCATCCTTGAGTCTCACAAAGGAGGGTCTTACAAGCTTGCCGACATGGATGGCAAGAAGCTCCCTCGTCACTGGAATGGTAAAAACCTTAAAAGGTTCTTTGTTTAAAATATAAAACGAGTTGTTCTCTTCAAGAAAGCTATGTAATGCTACTATGAAATGAATGAAAGGATCCATGAATCCTCTTTTGAAAATTTTTGTCTTTCTATCCTATAATCAGGTTGAGTACCTAGCAATAAACTCCATGACAAGGGTCATGTAAGGGGTTGAGCTCCCAGGCCATTCCGCTCAATAGGTTCGAGGGTTGAACGGACCTATATAAGGGGTGAGTTCCTAAATCAATACGACTCCATGAGACAAACAAAAATAGTTTTATAAGTCTCATTGACAGGCTTGAACAACCTACACCAATCGTTCCTTAAGTTTAAAGAACAAACTTACGAAAATAACAAACACTTATATAAGTGTAAATAGGATAGCTGGTGACATGTTTGCCTAGACTACCTTAAGGATGAATGACTGCAGCGTTCAACCTTTGAAGGTGCTACCGGATAAACATTCCCAAACAATAACAAAGACAAACAAACGCATCACAAAAACAAAATAAGAACGAACAACAATGAAACTTAAGCAAATAACCATAAAAGACCTACCATTAACAGGCTTTATACAAAAGCCAAACAAAGTCATAAATTGTTCAAAGGGCCTCAGCCCACAACCACCAACGAACCACTACGGGTTCAGACAAAAGAAAAAGTGTTTAGGACACAACAAAAGTAGTTAATTGTTTTACAAACCATGCTAAGAAAGCTACGAATAAAGGGTTCAGGTGTCGTTACCAGAACCTGAAGGCTTGGAGGCTTCCTCCTCATTCCTAGCCTTGACCACCTTAGCTTTCTTCGCCTTCTTTCCCTTCTTGGGCAGCTTCTCAACCAAACCAGCCTCGGAGGCTTCAACACTAGCATCCTTGGAAAGTGTATCTGTCATGTCCAAAGTCTCCTCACTATCACCCGAATGAGCTCTCTTCTTGGAAACAGCCTGAAGCACCTTGGCAGAAACGGCTTCGTTCAATCCAGCAGGCTTTAACTCCTTCAGCTCCTGTAAAGGTTTCCCATAAAGGGAAGAAACTTGAGATACATAGGGATAGCTAGAGTGTTCCATTTTGAGCACAGTCTCCTTAAAAACATCCAAGGAGTTGGGTTGATAAAGAGGAGATTCTTCAAGGACTTCACCAGAACTGCAAGCTTTGAACCCTGCAACGAGACCAACATGCTTACCATGGGTCAACAGCTTGGTATACACTTCGCCAAGGGCTGAGTTGAACTCTGCAGAATGAAGGAGATAGGTAACAACTTGCTGAAAACCTTCTTCAATCAACCATTTGTTGTCACCTTGAGCAGCAGCAAGAGAGATTTCCAGTTCCTTCTTTTGACTCTCAAAAGCTTTTCTCTCTGACTCCAAGGCTAGCTGATCTGCTTCCACCTTCAATCTGGCAGCTTCATGCCTTGCCATCTCAGCCTCATGCCCCTTCTTCAGCTCATCTATAAGGGCAATCAAGGTGACCTCCTTCTCAGCATACTCCTTAGCATCCTTTTTCATGTCAGCAATAGACTTCTTCATCTCCTTCTTTTTCTTAGCAAACTCACTGTACTCACCCATGACCTTCCTAAACCTGTTAATCCCCTCTGGTAGCATAGCCGCCAGATTACAGGTTCCCACCATCATCTTTGCCAGAAGGGCATCATCATCCAAACCCTCGAGACAAGCCTTAGCACCAGGAGTAGCAAAGTGTGCTAAGACTTCCTCACATACGGCAGAAGACTTGAAGTTGTCAGTTGTCTTCACATTCCACCCAGGCATATAAACACCCCCTTCATCAAAACTCCCAGACACATCCGGTTCCCTTACCACCTTAACCTTTTTCCCCTTACTCTGCTTCACCACCACATCCACCACAGTATCATCCACCGTCTGATCCTTTTCATCTTCAGAATCCTCAATGTCATCACTCACAGTTACCGCCTCAGAAGGATCAGCAGATTTAGCAGCTTTCAGCAAACGTCTGCTTGACCTTCTTGTTGAAGCTTTCGAAGAACTGGCTTTAGCAAACCCCTTGACATTTGGAACGGCCACATAGTTGGTCCCATCATACCGACCCTTCTCATATTTGGTTAACGCATCTTCACCATCCGCTGCTTCAGCATCAGTAAATGCAACGCCAGAAGCATCATCAGCTTTAATGAAATCCAGAGCAGACATGACTGCAAAATAAACAAAGTATAAAAACCAAGCAAAAGGAAAACAATGAAACCAATAATGTGCAAAAACTCATACCCCGATCACCCTTCATTATAACAGGATCTCTACCAGGCTTGTCCCAGCGAGTGCTAACCCCAGATAATACTAGAAATGGTTCAGCGAAAGGACGAAGCCTTGAAGGACAGGCCCTAAGAGCAGTTAAAAAGCTATGATCAAGTTCAGATTCTGAGGGTTCTGCCTCATTCAGAACAGCCTCAGGAGACCTCCAAACAGGCTTAAAAGGGAGAATCGAATCAGAAACCCAGAAAAACTTGGTCTTCCATTGACCAACAGTAGTGACATGAGAAGAAAGGAGGTTGGTCTCTATTGATGAACCCTCGAAGGTGAACCAGTCACCATTCTTAGCAAGACGAAAAAATCGCCTAAACATCAGCAAGGTAGGATCATAACCTAGGGCTCTGCACAGGCATTCAAAATGCAACACACGGCCAACGCCATGTGGATGGATTTGGCCAAGAGACACTCTATAATACTCAAGCACATTTAAGAGAAAAACAGAGAAGGGATGACGTAGGTTTGCAAACTCAAAGTGACGACAATACAAAGCCATAGAACCAGACGGACAATCAGAAACAGCAAGTTTCTTGGCTGGAGCAACAGGATTAAAAGAAACGTCTATGTCCCATTCAGAACAGAACGATTCAACCTCTTTCTGAGAAAGGGTTGAAAACGTAATGGCCATATCCTTCTTAGCACCCATTGTGCCTATGAAGGATGATCAGTGTACTAGACAAATAAAAAGAGAACTAACCTGGTAATCGAAATATGATGAAACCCTAACGGTGGAAGAGAGGATGGTGAAGAAGAAAGTGAAAGAGTAAGAAAGGATTAAATGAAAATGAAAAGTAAAAGGGGTTAAAAAGAAAAAAGAAACGGTTATATTATTTAAATATAACTGTCATTATGACATGCAATAAAACAGCCCTGGACAGACTGACACTTGTCACATCAGGGTCAAATCAAAGTTAAACACTGCAGATTAACCGCCCAAATCACAGCGAACCCTCGAACCCTTCAAGCAAGGAACGAACAGCAAAAACAGTCAGAAGCCTTCAAGATAACTCGTAAAAACCTTCTGACTTGGGGGGCTGATGACGTGGGTAGCTTAAAGGAAAAACGAATAACTAATATTATGGAACAAACGCTTGAAAGGTTGGAGCCTACAAGGGTTCTACAACCGATGGTGACACAAAGTCAAAAAATGACTTGTCACGTCGTCCCTTTCATCGAGTCAAACAAACAGGACTGATGGAGTAACATCAGTCCATAGACCGCAGGTCAATAGCACTCTCTTACCTTTTGTGGCATGTCCTTTTGTTGCAGCCAGGATCAAGGTTTGATGCTTTCTTCTTTGAGTGGATTCTTTCTCTATAAAAGAGAAACTCAGATCAGATCCACAACACACCATCTATCACTCACTTCTCACTCAAAGATTATTCTCTTGGTCCCTCACGTGTGGAGAATAACTCTCTTCACTCAGGTTCCAAGAACTTCCACTTCTGATCTCGAGTTTACCTCAGATCAGGAACAAAAAGCATACATAATAAATAATCCAAGCCTTGAACCTCCTTCTACGTTTGCAACGTAGAAGGACACCACGACCTGCGTTTGGCAGATCGAATCCCTTGAACCCTTGAACCTCCCTTGTGACTCAGGACCATTGTTAGACAGATATTTGTTGTAGCAACAGTTGGCATGGACACATCTTAGTATATTTGAGCCTTCCATTGTCCTATTTAAAGGTTGGATCTTGCACATATAATTAATAGAAATCGACAAGACAGCCGGTTATGGCTATGTTTGGTGTTTTATAACTTTGTTGAGTGTTGATATCCCGCAAACCGAACCGGCCAAACACTCTCGCAGGTCCCTCCTCTGCTGCAACGAGCAAACAAGGACGCATGATGAACAAAAAAAAAAACAAGAAGAAATTTGTTGCTGCAGAACAACCAAAAAACAGCGCCACGCAAACCCGGATCTTTGGAGCGACATTCGTGACCGTGACGCGATGGAATCACAACCAGAAACTCGTTTGTGTGTGTGTGTATGCGTGAGAGAGTAGTGTTGTGGTTGAAAGAGTTTGTGTGTATGAGGGAGCATAAAGTTATAGAATTATTCCGGTTAATTTATAAAATAAATAAACAATATAACGTTCATATAAACAACAAAACTATAAAGATGTATACACCAAAAGAATTTACGACACATATATATATAGAGTAAAGATCAAATACAAAGTGTTTTTTTGGTAAGAAATGTGAGAATCGAAGGGGGTAAAAAAATTTTATTTTATTTTTTAGAATTTGTTTTCCTATGTGCTTAAACATACTTTCTAGATGAATAATATAAAAAAAAAATTTTAAAAAAAAAATAGTGTAATTACGTCATTAAAATAAATACATTGGTTTACACTAGAGTAATTATGTAATTACTCTACACGTAATTACTCTACACCAATTTTTTTTTAGTTTTCAATACTATAATACATGTTTAACAATATGGGAAAAAAATTCGAAAAAAAAAATTAAAAAAAAAATATCTCCTTTGATTCTCACAGTTCTTACCAAAAAACAATTTGTACAAGATCTTTACTCTCTCTCTCTATATATATATAAAATAAATGCATTGACTTATATAACATATTGAGTTATGAAATTGTTATAGTATGACTCGACCCAAATTATTAAACGGTGGTTGTTGTGGGTGGTGACGATGCTGGTAGTGAGTGATGGCATTATGGTGGTGGTGACTATATAAATAAGTAAAATTGAAATGGAAGTATTGTAAAAAAAAATATAACTTATCAATTGTTTAGATTAAGTTATTTCATTAAATGTTTATACTAAATTCCCTAAATAGTGTATGAATATACCGATATGTACCCCCCCCCCCCCCCAAAAAAAAAAAAACAAATAAATAAAAAATAAAAAAATAAAGCAAAAGACGAACTACCAGTAAAGCTCCAAACAAAGAAATTATTTCCATATTGAATGTCTTCTCAAACGACTTGAATATTGTGAATGTTTATTATTTGCGTGAGAGGGAAAGATACGCTAAGCAAGATTGTTAATCCTTTTAACGATTTTTGTTCTAATGCAGCAAATGAAGCTAACTTAGAAATCGACTCCAATCGCGCAACACATGCACGTCAAGAAAGCTAGGTTAGAACCCCATCTATTACACGGATCAAACAATATAGTTTTATATAGCAAGTAATAAAACATTTACATCTTAGACTATCTCGTGTATGCACATGTTAAATAAACATATGTATTACATAGGTTGAATGAATATAATGTAATCGGTTAACACATATAGTTTTCAAGTATGGTTTTAAGAAAATAAACTCTGATGTACGATTTACATATGATAACATTTTACCTTTTTTTAATTTATTATTAGGTTAGAAATTTGTGTATTACACTGATTATAACATTAGACTTTGTTTTTATTAGATTGAAAATTTTGTATTACGTGAGATTCGATCAATGCAATACTAAGTGGTTATCAATAAATAGAAAACATAAGTTAAATACTATTTGTTAAATTATAAAAAAAGAAATGTTAAATAATTAAGAGATAAGTCGGATATTATGATTTAATATTATTATTTTTTTAGGAAAAACAAGTGGAATAATTATAATTTAATATGAGAGATAAGTAGAAATTCGTCATTTAAAAAAGAGAGAGAGAGAGAAGTAGAAAAATAAGGGTGGGAAGACACCAGAAAGCCATACGTGTCCTTAAGAATTTCCATTTATTATATAAAGAAGAGATAACGTACAAAGTTTCTTAACGTACAAAGTGTAAGAAACATTCTCAGCCATTAGATTTAGGCGGTGGCAAGATGATAATTAACAATCCTAATCATATTTGGGTTAATCTAACCAAGGGAAAATTAGGAAAAACGCGTTTCAATTTCTGTGGAATCGTAACAACAGACATAATCGATGCAAAAATTTTCAACGATTGAACCTGATTTTTCATTGTTTTCAACTCGATTAAACGTTCAGAATGATTAAACAATCAAAAACATTCGATTACAAAAAAAATCAAAACGTATTTGCAGAAATAGAAAAAAACAGAGTATGATAATTCAATTGATAAAATTAATCGAATCATATTCAAAAATCACTATCAACGCATGTATTATTCACAGAAACGAACGACGCTGATAATAGAAGAAGAATTTAAAAAAAATGGCTTTCGAAAAAGTTAATTTTCATTCCACATCCTTTTTTGACATTATAAACAAAGAATAAACACATCCTTTTTTGACATTATAAACAAAGAATAAACACATCCTTTTTTGACATTATAAACAAAGAATAGTCACATACACTTTGAATGAAACCAATTTCATTTAACACTTTAGTTAATTTTTCATTCCACTTTCTAGGGGCCTGTTTCAGCCCATAAAGAGACTTAACTAACTTGCACACTTTAGTTTCACTCTTAGAATAAAAACCTTCAGGAGGTTTCATGTACACATCTTCATTTATAGAACCATACAGAAATGCATTATTCACATCTAATTGAAATAAAGGCCAATTATTACACACAGCAAGATTAAGTACAACTCTAACAGTAACCATTTTCACAACACGTGAAAATGTTTCACCAAAATCAATCCCTTCTCTTTGATTGTAACCTTTAGCTACTAACCTAGCCTTGTACCTCTCAACCTCTCCATTAGCCTTATATTTAATTTTAAAAACCCATTTGCACCCTATTGGTTTTCTATCTTTTGGTAAATCTGTTAAAACCCATGTATTATTTCTATGCAATGCTTCCATTTCAGCATTCATAGCTTCTATCCATTTTGGATCCCTAGAAGCTTCTAAATAACTAGTGGGTTCAACAGTTTTATTCAAATTAGACACAAAACAAAAATTTTCATTTGACAGACATGAATAATTTACAACCTTCTCAACTCCATATTTGACTTTGCCATCAACAACAAAATCACTGAATTTCCTAGGAAACAATGACTCCCTAGAAGACCTCCTAATACTTCCTCCCTCAGATGGGTTCAACTCATCATTGATTGTTTCAACATCATTGTAAACCTCCTCAGGATATCTACTACTGGATTCTGCATTATTCTGAAATGAATCAGAATTAGTACTAGAACCAGGAGACATACCTGGTTGCTTACTAGTATCAACAACCTGAGTATTCCTGATTCCCCCTTCATCATTGGGAGGTTGATTCCCCTTAGTCATATTAGAATCTTGACTATCATCAGTTTCATAACAATCAAAAAAATTAATATGATTTAGACTATTATTTTCAGACAAAACATTTTCATTTGAACTATTTTTATAAGGAAAAATGTTTTCATAAAACCTAACATCTCTTGAGTACTCAACTTGTTTTTGTTCTAAATTCCACAATTTATAACCCTTTTTAAAGTTTGAGTACCCAATTAATACACATTTTTCAGCTTTTGAAGACATTTTATCAGACTCATTAAGGACTGTTACAAAACTTAGACAACCAAAATTTTTTATATGACTAAGAGTGGGGGGGGGGGGGGAATCCAAACATGACTTCATAAGGACTCTTACCATCTAAGACTGAAGAAGGAATCCTGTTAATAAGATAGGTTGCAGTTAGAACACATTCAGGCCAAAAACTAAGTGGCAAACCACTTTGAAATAATAAAGCTCTAGTCATGTTCAAAAGATGTCTATGTTTCCTCTCAACCAACCCATTTTGTTGAGGAGTATACACACAAGTTGTTTGGTGTATAATCCCCTTTGATAAACAAAATTGACTCATCTGGTTATTAACAAATTCACTCCCATTGTCACTTCTGAAAATCTTAATTTGTTTTTTAAATTGAGTTTTAATTAATTCATAAAAACTCATTAGATTTTTAAAAACTTCACCTTTTCCTTTAAGCATATAACACCATACAGTTCTTGAAAAATCATCAACTATTGTCAAAAAATACTTGTAACCTTCCCAACTTGTTAATCTATATGGACCCCATACATCTAGGTGAATTATATCACCCACTTCCTTAGTTTTATGATCACTTAATGGAAAATGATTTCTTACTTGTTTAGATTTGTGACAAATTTCACATGGTTGAGTACTAGAAACATCAATTTTTAATACATCTTTTAACACACCTAGAACTTTATCAGAAGGATGACCTAATCTGCTATGCCATAGATTAGTATCACTAACACTGTTTAAACAGACATTATTAACACTTACTTTATCACCTATAAAGTACAAACCATCACTTTGTCTACCAGTCACCAGGATTCTATTGGATTTGGAATCCTGGACAAAACATTTGTGTTCATCAAACAATACAGTCAAACCATTATCTCTAGCAAGTTTATGCACAGATAAAAGATTCACACAATAATCAGGCACATACAATACATCCTTTAGCACAACATTGTTAGCTAACACAACATCTCCTATTTTAGACACTTTTGCACTTGTACCATTAGGATGTTTAACCTTAACATCAAATTCAGTAAAATTAACACAATTAATCATGCTTTCATCACTATTAGACATGTGCTGATTAGCACCAGAATCAGTTATCTAACTACAATTTATCACTTGCTTAACAAAACTAGAGCAACTAGAAAAATTTTCTAACACAGTTTTTAAAGTTTGTAAACAAGACATACTAGCAAACCCATGAAACACATTACCTCCAGAACTAGAAGGTTGTGGTTCACTAGCAGACCTTTCACTGATTAAACTCATGATCTTTGAAATCTGTTCAGAAGTAAATGGCAAACCAACAGAAGTAGAAGCATTTGACTTATTATTATTCAATTTGTTTGTCCCACCTTTACCAACCCCTGAACTTGTACCCCTTTTTTTCACACCAGGAGGATAACCAACCAACTCATAACATCTGTCAACAATATGCCCTATCATGTTACAATGGGTACATTTTAGATTTGGATTAGGACCCTGTTTTGACTTCTTTTATTATCAAAAGTTTGATTTGACCTTGAGACAAAAGCAACATTTTGAGTCTTTGTTGAACTACTTGACCCTCTATGTGACTCTTCCCTAGACACTATTGAAAAAGCATTTTTAAGAGTTGGTAATGGTTCTCTAGTCAACAGATTAGTTCTCACTGGTTGGTAAATATCATCAAGCCCCATAAGAAATTGCATTAACTTGATTAATGAATTAAAATCATTAAAATCCTTTGAGGCTTGACAACTACAGGCAGGTAACTGAACTATTGCATCAAATTGTTTCCACATAGTATTTAGCTTATGATAATACTCACCTACACTACTACCATTCTGTCTAACAGAGTTAATCTTTTGATACAAGTTAAACACAACAGACCCATCTACCTTATCATAGGTTTCCCTTAAATCAGACCAAACTTCAAAAGCAAGTTTAGAAAATACTTGACCCAAATACAGTTCCTCACTAACAGAATTCAACAACCATGATAACACAACTGAATTACATCTATCCCACTGTCTACCTAGGACATCATCAGTAGTAGACCTAACACATGAACCATCAACAATACCAAATTTATTTTTAGTTTGTAAAGCCAATTTCATAGCACTTGACCATACAGAATAATTTTCAGTACCTTTTAGTGTTATTCCAGTTATAGTTAGACTACTAGTGTCACTAGGATGTAAAAACAAAGGATCACTTATATCAAGTTTACTAATCAAAGTACCAACAAGGAGAGCAGAGTTAGGATCATCTCCTTGTCCATCACCATTCCCACCAGTAGGACTAGTGGGATCAACCATAGCTAATATGAATCAAATACAAACAAGAACACAAGTAAAGCAATGCAAATACCAGACAAAACACAGATCCAGAACAATAGGCACAAACACCACAGTACCAATACAGTAGAGAACACAATACAAAGTATAAACCCTAGAAAGCGAAGCTGTGTAGGTGTTCAGATCAAGGGTTCATCACTCATAGGTGCCCTTGCAGATCCTTACACATAAGCTTTTTATTAACTATATATATAGATATATATATATATATTTATACACACAAACCAACAAAAAATAAACCAAGAATCAAACAATCAACAGATCAACAATACAGACAAAGAATACCAACTATTGAGCCTACTCCGGTCCACCCTAACCCGGACAGTGCTCCTAGACACAGAGACAAAGGATAGAATACTTACAGAGTACTCCAGCAGCAGCAAGCAAACAATAACAAATAAAGACAAAGAATAGAAGGACTTACAGTGGGTGCAAGCTTCCTATCCAAATACAACTCACCAGAACAGTAGGTCCAGGATCAAGCCAACAGATGTTGACCTTCAACCAAGATCAACAGATAAAACAGAGTGTAATAGATCAGATCTATATCAGATAGGATCTATAACAACAATACTAATACTAGAAGTCTAGATCTAAGATACAAAATACAGATCTAAACCAAAAAAAAAAACAAGAACCAGATCTATTGAAACTAGATCAGATCCTTGTATACCAATACAACATAAAAAACAACAAGATCTGACACAAAGATGAACAGATCTAAAAACCAGGTAAGAATCAGATCTATTACTTAGATCAAATCCTTACAACACAATACAGCGGAAGACTTCCTAGACAAAAAACACTCACAGAACCAAGAGCCTTTAGCTCTGATACCATGTAAAGTTTTATAATACAACTATTCTATAATCACAACCACAGAATAACAAAGAATAGCGACAAAACAGGTGGTAAAACTCTTATTTAACCCAAACCAAACACCCCCCAATACCCAAGATCTTCACCAAATCAGTGAAGATCAAAATAGAAGTCTGTGATGTCAACTGATTATCAATAATCAGTTGACACACTTATTTACAAAACAAAGTAAACACTTACAACCAAAGACGAAGACAATACAGACCAGACGAGAGGGAGACGACGAATCTTCAGAGAAGAAGACTCTAGACAAGACGAGAGAAAAAATAATACAAGACTGAGATAATAAAAACCCTAAACTGATTCTCGAGCTATAACAACGTATTTATAGCTGCTCCAAGCAGGCTTCAAGACTTGGGCTCGCAACGAACTGGGCCACTCTTACATATTGGGCTCCTGGGCTCCCTGCAAATATAAAACAACTCTAGACCACAAACATATTAGCCCAATAATAAAACGAATAACAAAATGTAACATATAACATTACTGAGATATTGATATTGATTAATACTTGAATTATACTTGTACATATTTTTAAGTTTTAACAGAATCGCCATATAGGGATGAGCTCGGTACTAATCCTGAAATTTGCCAAAAAGGGTAACGATACCGAAAATGCTCGATACGGTACGGTATGATATTCAAAGGTAAAAAGTCAGTATAAACATTGTACCGTTCCGAACTGAAAGTACTGATCCTAATACCAAATTGGTACCGAATTTTGGTCGGTACGGTACCATTCGATGCAGACATCGAAATGCTCATCCCTATTGTTATCCACGTCACAAGCATTACAATATCTTTCTGCCGAAACACTAACCCTGCTCCACATCCACATGTCAAGTCTTTTGTTCAACGCAGTACGTATGCATGGTCATTTGTTCAACGCAGCACGTATGCATGGTCTTTTGTTCAACGCAATACGTAGACTGTATTTTATTTTAAGAAATTGAAACTTCACTCACCCCAGCTCACATAAATCTTATATTACTTTTATATAGAAACAAATATTTTTAACATTTCAAAAACAAGTTCAAACATATTCATTCCATAACTAAATCTCCACATCTTTTGTTATGGTATGTTATAATCTCACATAATCTATAAAAATAAAACCGAACTTATAGTAAAAAAAAGAAGCAAACTCTCAATTAGGATAAAGATTTTATCATTTATGACTCTCTTATAATTGGATGGTAATGAAATGTTTATGTAGGGGCTTTTCCAAGAAGGTTAGAGAAGTGAGTGGTGTATATTATTATTTTATTATTATTGTACGGCTAATGAAAAACACGATGTTTTTCCACTGTAAAACCACACAGAAAACAGAGTAATATTGCTTGATTGATTTTATTACTGACGTCTTTCTTGTCCGTATGAAAAAAGCAACCCAACCCATCCCAACCAAATAATAATATTATTATTATTAATATTAATAAAGATAAAACTAAATAAAAAAAAAACACAAACCCCATTCGACTCTCGTACGATCACACCTTCCTATTGACTCCACCACCCTTTTCCCATCTTCTTTATCATCAACCAGATCTATTTGCTCTCTCTCCCAGATCTTCAATTCCCTTGTTTAGATCTGCCCACCAAGTGTTTGTTAAAAGTCCTGACTCAAGTTTTTGTTCCTGGGTGTTATGAACTCATAGAGGTTAGTGAATCTTTCACTTTTCTTTGCTTTTTTTGTTCTGGGTTTCTTGTTTTTGTTATGTTTATGTGTTGGGTATCTTGTTTATTGAGTTTTGTTGATAACCCTTTAGAATCTTGGAAAAAAGATGGGTAAGTTATTGACTTTATTGGATTTGATTGATTTTGTGTTATTAAAGAGGGGAATTGAATCAATTGATTATGTTGGTTACTTAGTTTTTGGATAATTGTGAAAGCCCTTTAAAACTTTTGGAATAAAGAGGGGAAAGTTATTGACTTTAATGGATTTGGTTAATTTTGTGGAATTAGAAGGGGGGAATTGAATTAATTGATGGGATTTTGTTGGATCAGAAAAGGGTTTTGTTAATTTCTATATTTAGTAAGTGGTTCTGAAAAAAGGTTTGATTTTTTATAGGAATTTGGATATATATAAGTTTGTGGAGAGATGGAAGAGGTTGGTACTCAATTAGCTCCTCCTTTGTATATGTACAACACGGTTGGTGCGGCCGGAAGGTTTCCCGACGCGCATCCCATGGCGAAAAAACGTAGCTTGCCGTTTCAAGACGCCAACAGTATGCAACAGCAACACCAGCAGTATTTTCAAAGGTTGATTCCGAGTTTAGACGAGTTTCGAAACAGTTGGAACCCTAAGAATTGGGATTGGGATAGTTCAAGGCTTGTGGCTAAACCCTTGGATATGATGGAGATTTCTAGAGAACAAGAAAAACAACAACAACAACAACAGCAGCAACAAAAGCAACAACATCAGTCTGCTATTAGTACTGTTAATTCTGATGTTACAAGGAAGGGGCCGGTTAGTCAAGCAGAAGAAGATTCACGCCTCTTGTTGAAACTCGGTGGTGGTATGGTTTCCGGTGAGGAGGTGGTAACAAGGCCTAATAAGAGGGTCCGATCTGGATCGCCAGGCGGTGGCGGTGGGAATTATCCTATGTGTCAAGTTGATAACTGCAAGGAAGATCTGTCGGCTGCTAAAGATTATCATCGCCGACACAAGGTTTGTGAGGTTCACAGTAAAGCTGGAAACGCCTTGGTCGGAAAACAAATGCAAAGATTTTGTCAACAGTGCAGCAGGTTGGTTAATTTAATGTCTTACTTTACAATTAGATTTCTAATAACCGTATCTTTCGCATTCATTGAGCATGTTTCATCTTTATTTTTTAGGGGATGTTTGAATATGTGATTTGTAGCTTTGATATTCTGCTTTCAATTATCTGAATATTTAGGGTTCAAATAATCAGTTTTTCATATCCTTTCACAAATCATTCTTTTTTTGGTCATGTAATCTATTAACTCCTTTAACAGCAAAAGCTTTCCAAAAATCTCGAACATTTGATTATTTAGTTATTAAAACTTCATGCAACACAACACGTCATATCACTATCTTCTACCGCCTGATTCTGATGTATATCCTTTGCACTCTCCACGGGTTATAAGGGTAATGCGTCAGAAATACGTCACACACATGTCATAAACTATAAGTTTTTTATTTTAACTGAATTTATCTACATTATATTTTTTAGGTTTCACCCTCTTTCTGAGTTTGATGAGGGAAAACGAAGCTGTAGGCGTAGGCTTGCTGGCCACAACAGGCGCAGAAGAAAAACTCAACCAGAAGATGTTGCTTCACATTTATTACTCTCTGGAAATGAAAATAAAAATAACAATGGAGATATGGACATTGTTAATTTACTGACTGTTTTGGCTCGTGCCCAAGGTATTATTACTTAAATATCCCTCTCCATTCCTTCTTTTATCTCATGTCTTTCAAATCGTCAAATCTAATGTTTACGGTTCATTAAATATTAGGAAACACTGAAGACGTTACCAGGAGTTCTCCACCGTTGCCAAACAAAGACCAACTCATGCAAATTATTAACAAAATAAACTCTTTGCCAATCCCGCCAGTTCCTGGGAACTTAACTAATGTTGACAAAGATAAACCATCTTCCGAGAGTCAAAAAGTCAACAAAAAACCCGGAACCATGGACTTTCTTGGTGTTCTTTCTGGCCCCGAATCGCTATCCCAAAAAAGAAACCAGGGGCTCGAGACTGATAAAGCCAAATCTGGTTACCCTGACCAGACCATGGTTCTGAAACCAGTGCCCGAGGTTCTTTCTGGTGGAGAAAGAAGCAGTACTAGTTTTCAGTCTCGCGGTGAAGATTCAGATTGTCAAGTTCTTGACACACCGGTTAATTTACAGTTACAGTTATTTAGTTCTTCACCTGAAAACGATAGCCCGCCAAAATTGGCATCAAGCAGGAAATATTTTTCATCTGACAGTAGTAATCCAACTGAAGAACACACGCCATCATCTTCACCACCTATCGTGCAAAGGTTTTTCCCGCCAAAATCTTCAAGGGAAAGATCGAAGCCTGAGAGTTTGTCAACTAGCGGTGAGGTTACTGTAAATGTTAAAGCTAAAGGTGGTGGTCATGGTGGGGGCACCGCGATGTCTCTTGAGCTTTTTGGGCCGAATGGCGGCACTGATAATATGTCCATTCAGAGTTCACCTTACCGAGCTGGATATACATCTTCATCTGGATCAGATCAGTCACCTTCCAGTTTGAATTCTGATCCTCAGGTTGTTACACATATGTTATACTTAAAAAGATTTTTTTGTCTTTCCATTTTTTTGTATGCATATGTGATTTTATTTTGGTGTTTTTAGGATCGCACCGGACGGATATCATTTAAACTGTTCGACAAGGATCCAAGTCATTTGCCTGGTTCACTGCGGCAACAGGTGGATCATTATTTTTTGTTTGTGGCAAGTTGAAATTATTTAGTGATTTATCTTTGTAAATCACTAGACGTTCATACTTGCCTTTTTCTAACTGTTTATCTGATTATCTGTTTATTTAAAGAGTCAAATAATCCGTTTCGTACCAGCTGTAACATAAATGTTATCCAAAGGCAATAACATTCGGAGGTATTCGATTTATACACAATTGGATTTGACAAATTTACCCTTACACTTTTGTGTCTTCTTTTGCTGTGGAAGGGTAAAATTGTCTAATTCAAATATTCTGTTGTGTATAAATCAAATTGTGCTGCATACAAACCTTCTCCTGAAATTTACCTATTTAACTTTGATTTTTAACCCAATCGGAGGGATTTTAGTCCCATTCAATGAAACAAATCATACTTTCATTGTAATATCCTTTTACGTTATATCTTTTGTTAGTTCGTTAAATAATAAGATTTGACAACCACTTGGAACATCTGACTATCTGATTTTTACAACTTAAAACGGCATAATCACGCCCAAACGCTATTTTCTAAAGTTTATTTCATTTCAGTTGTTTATCTGATCAAGTAACATGGTTTTGATTTCTTGATTTTCAGGTCTATAATTGGCTTTCTCAGAGTCCATCTGAGATGGAAGGATACATAAGACCTGGCTGTGTAGTTCTTTCAATTTACTTGTCCATGCCATCGTCTTCTTGGGATCAAGTGAGTAAATTAGTGAAGCAATTATCTTTCTCTCTGTATATCCCTTACTGACTACTCACAATGTACTCTTTTGATGCAGCTTGAAGGAGACTTTCTTCAGTATATCAATTCTCTTGTGCGAGATTCTGGTAGTGATTTTTGGGGAACTGGACGGTTCTTAGCACATACTGAGAAGCAAATGGCATCACATAAAGACGGTTAGTAATTTTTTGTCTCATCTTTAACTTGTATAGTAATTTAAATCATAGTTGTCAATAGCGAATAGCGGACGATAGCGACGAGCTACCGATACGCTATGTAGCGATAGCGATGAAATAGCGGGCGTTATTTCATGCTTAGCGATACACTAGAAGAAATTTTTTGAGATATTTTATATGTAAATTTTACCAAAAAATAAAAAAAAATAAGAAAAAAATACAAAAAATCTTGCTATTTGTCACTATCAAGCATATAGCGACACATGAGCGCTACGCTATTCGCTATAGCGGGCGCTATGGCCACTATTAGCAACTATGATTTAAATATTAAATTATTTCCGGGTAACTCCGATCTTGCAAGTTGAGTGGAGTTGACACATCGGATGGTCATGGGAGTTGGATAACAAGGGAATTTTTTTTACCAATAGTTAATGTATCGATATTTTTCACAATAATAATTAATCATTTTCTTGTTATACTAGGTGTATGTTTTTTTAAAACAATAAGAGGTTGTAAGCATCGGAATACACTTGTTATAACTTTCGACCCGATTTTAGCTAAATATTTTAAAATTGCACATTCGACACGTTAACGATGAAGTATTACCCAAAAGTGGGTCAAAATTCTCACTTTGTGTTTTTATCTGTCATTTTGTTTTTACATTTGTTGTATATTATATCAGGGAAGGTCTACTTGTTTAAATCTTTGAAAGCATGGAGTTCCCCGCAGTTGATATTCGTCTCTCCTTTGGCTGTTGTAGCTGGAAAGGATACTTCTCTTGTCCTTAGAGGGCGAAACCTAAGGACACCTGGCACCAAGTGTGTATTTCTTTCCCTTTATATACCTATATATCATAATATTAATCTTTTGTTTTTAAAGAGATGGGGTGTTGAATATTCATGTCATGTTACTTTTACAGAATCTATTGCACACATGCTGATGGATGTACATTGGAGGAAGCAACAAAGTCAGGTGATCAAGAATCTACATACGAGGAAATAAGCACGTGCACCTTCAAAGTTTGTGCACCTCGCACACTTGGTCGATGTTTCATTGAGGTATATTACTTCTTTTAGAGGTGTTAATGCTGACCTATTTATTTATGAATAGATCTGTTTCGAAACGGGCCATGCAAAAAAAAAAAAAAAAAAGCTAAAAAGGGAACAGGTCAAACGGTTTTAAAGCTACCCTGTCTTGTCCATTAAGCACACAAGTTACTTATTGAATTTTGAATTGTGTGAACAGATCGAGAACGGTTTAAGAGGCACCAGTTTCCCCATAATTATAGCCGATGCTACTCTTTGCCAAGAATTGAGGCTTCTTGAGTCGGAATTTATGAACAGTCATACAAAGTCAATGAAAGAAAGCTTGCACTTCTTGAATGAGCTTGGATGGCTATTCCAGAAAAAAGAAGGAAGTTCCGCGTATAGCCTCACTCGATTCAAATACCTGCTTGTCTTCTCAGTAGAAAGAGATTTCGTTGCTTTGATGAAAACCCTTTTGGGAATTCTCCTTCATAAAGGCACGGGTATTACAGACGATGAGGCATCACTGGAGATGCTATCTGGGATTAACCTTTTAAACAGGGCGGTTAAAAGAAGGTGCAAGAATATGGTTGATATGCTCATACATTATTCGATGCTTGATTCACAAACTACTTCTAGAAAGTATGTTTTCCCGCCAAACCTAGCCGGACCTGGCGGCATCACACCATTGCATTTGGCGGCTTGCACGTCTGATTCAGATGATTTGGTTGATGCCTTGACAAGTGATCCACAAGAGGTATACCACCCTTATTCCAAATACGCGTATTGATATTAGTTCTAACCATATTTGACATTCTTTATTTTTTGAAAATTTGGAATAAAAGTTTTCGGGGTCAACCTGACCCACACAAAAACTTCACATTTTACTTGAACTTGTAACCCAACCAGCCTGACCCACCCTTTTTGCCACCTACACGCAATATACACTTCACAACTAATGCTTGTTGATCATTTTTGGCATGTGCAGATCGGGCTGCTGAGCTGGAACACTTCATTAGATGCAAACGGGCTGTCTCCATTTGCATACGCGTCAATGAGGAATAACAACTCATACAACACACTAGTGGCCAGTAAGCTTGCAGACAGAATAGCCAATCAAATTTCAGTGCGGATACCAAACGAAATAGAACTCCAAACAAGAACAACCCATGACCACCAAGAGCTTAGCTTTAGAATAAGAGACCACCCTGAACCCAAAACCTGTTCAAAATGTGCACATGTGGCTGCAAACTTCCCCAGACGGGTCCCGGGTTCACAAGGGTTACTTACCCGTCCATACATACACTCGATGCTTGCCATAGCTGCTGTGTGCGTATGTGTGTGTCTTTTCCTTCGTGGGGCCCCTGATATCGGTCTGGTTGCCCCCTTCAAGTGGGAGAATTTGAACTTTGGTTCGATGTAGAGGAAGTAAGTTTTAAGTATGCACCAGAAACAATAAGTAGGTTGGTTTATTTTTAGGTCATAATTTAACTTTTGGGAAGGTGAATAAGAAAAAACGGGTTCATTAATCGGTTTAACATCGGTTTAGATGCGATACATTTCCTTCCCCTGCCCCTATGATCAAGGTTTAAACCGCTGTTGGCAGGTGGGCGGTTGTGGTTTTTGTCTGGTTGATGTTACTAACCGTGTCTGACTTGTTACTGGTAGCGGTTTTTTTACTTTATATTATATATGCAAGTTTATAATAGTAGATAGCATGTCTTTCTTTCTTTCTTTTTGTATATTGTTTTGTCAAATGGAAATGATGGTTCTTGTAACGTTATCTTGTTTTCTTTCTTAATGAACTCGTTCTATCGTCGTTTTGTTTTGGGATGTTGTTGACCGAAAGACAAGAGGCCAACGAAAGATTTGAGAACTCTAGGTGAGACCTAAACTACGATTTCGAGAATAACTACATATAGATAGCCACTTACTCCAAGAATAAGAATTAAACAAATGATGGCTAACAGACTGTTTAGGTTTACATGGCTGGTTTCAAGTTTTAAACCGTTAGAACTGTCAAACCATATGAACCGGGAGGATTGAATCTCAAACCGGCTAACTTGTTTCGGTTAAGGTGGTTGGTGTGGTTGGCAAGGTTGCAAAAGGCGCTAGGCGGGCGGTGGGGTCCAGCCTAGGGACTAGTCGGGACTAGGCAAAAATTAGGCGGAATTAGGCCTTTTGGTATTTTATATATATATATATACACAAATTTAGGTGTTTTTTGAAAATATGTTAAGATATATACACATAATACTAAAAAATACTTAGAAATACTTAGATATATACATATAATACTAAAAAATACTTAGAAATTTAATAAAAAAAATAAAAATTAAATAAAAAAAATCACCGCCTAGGCCCGCCTAATGCCCAAAACGCCTAGATCTCCGACTAGGGCCTAATTCCGATTTTCTTCACCGCCTAGCGCCTAGGCGGCCGCCTAGGCCGATTTTTGCAACATTGGTGGTTGGTCAAGTAGATGTTTTGAGTTAAATGGAGTTTTGTTTTGGGTGACAAATAAACAAACAAAACTGGCCGGCTTGATGAGCTCTTTCATGTTTGGCATGGAATAAAAAGTGAGTACATCATCAGTAAGTGACAAACATAAATTTGCAGGGTCCATGTCATCTTTTGTTGTCAAAACAACTCCATTAGTGTTCTTTAAAGCAAATCCACAATCTTTCTAGTCCAAACATGGCAGAAACTGTACAACGATATGAGCTCGATGACTGTCGAGGGGTGCTTAAAGTCTATAGCGATGGCTCCATATGGCGGTCCACTGAACCAAGCTTTCGAGTCCCTGTGCTTGATGATGGCTCGGTTCTATGGAAAGATGTCATGTTTGATGAACCCAATAACCTCTATCTAAGGATGTACAAACCGGCATTAGCTGTGGCTAAAAAGCTGCCGGTTTTTTACTACATCCATGGTGGCGGTTTTTGCATTGGGTCAAGAACATGGCCCAATTGTCAAAACTATTGTTTTAAGCTCGCGTTGGCTCTCCAAGCCGTGATCGTGGCTCCTGACTATCGGTTAGCCCCTGAGAATCGGCTCCCGTTGGCAGTAGAGGACGGGTTCACCTCCTTGAAGTGGCTCCAGGCCCAGGCTGTGGCGCCTGAGCCCGATCCATGGCTTGTTGACTCGGCTGACTTTAGCCGTGTTTTTGTCTCTGGCGACTCGGCTGGTGGGAACATTGCCCATAATGTGGCGGTTCGGTTACAGGCTGGCTCGAAGAGCTTGGAACCGGTTCAGGTTAGGGGTTATGTTCTATTGGCCCCCTTCTTTGGTGGGACCCAACTGACCGAGTCTGAGGCCCATGGGCCCAAAGATGCTTTCTTGAACTGGGAACTCATTGATAGGTTTGTGTCGTTTTCACATGTTTCTTTGCTTCAAACTTGACTGTGTCAATTAAACACCCTCACTATGTTCACAAATGTTTTGTGACATAGAGGTGTAAACAAGTCAAGCCTTCTTAAGCTCGAGCTCGAATACTATAGTTTACGAGCTCGAGCTTGGGACATATAATTTAAGATAGCTGAGCGTGACTCATATCAAACTCTACGTCTAAAGCTCGAGCTCGTTAATAATTTTCTAAAGTTGAGCTTGGCTTAGATTTTGCCACTTCTTTATTTATTTACTTATTTTTTAGTATAATAATATTTATCAAGTAAATATACTTATATAAAATAAAATTTATAATATTTATATAAATAATAGTCTTGTTAACCTCTATACATAACAGCGTTCATTTATTATATGATCCTTAATTTAGGCTCAAGTTCTTTCAAATTTAGCTATGTTACAAGTTTCTAGCGAGCTGATCTCGAAGAGCTCACGAGCAGCTCAATTCATACACCTTTACGATTTTGCGCTATAATATATGCGCGCATTGTTGACTAACAATTAAAGTGTTGGTTAGGTTCTGGAGGCTATCAATTCCGGACGGGGACACAATGGACCACCCTCTAGTTAACCCTTTTGGACCGGTGAGCTTAGATCTTAAACCAGTTGAGTTAGATCCAATCTTAGTGGTATGTGGTGGTAGTGATCTACTGAAAGACAGAGCCAAGGAGTATGCAGAAAAATTGAAAGAATGGGAGAAAAATGTGACATATGAAGAATTTGAAGGTCAACAACATGGGTTCTTCACTATTAATCCAGATTCCGAACCAGCCATTCAGTTAATGCAAATTATTAAAGATTTCATCACTAATTATTCTATTTAAGTTTGTTGTTTAAAAGTCTTTTTAAGTGTGTGTGTTACAAGTCTTGTTGGGGTAAACTATGAGAATAAAAGTTACAATGGGTTTAAATTGTGATTTTAGACCAAGTGCTCATATGAGTTACATGTTCACATGTATGTTTCGTACTTGTTTGTTTGCTCTTGAAAATATGTTTTTATTATAGATTTTTTGTAATAGAAAGTAGATAAGCACGCTAAAGCTTGTGCAGATAACCAACATGTCTCTATCCCTCTGGCCTTCGATACCTTTGGCTCCCTGACGCCAGAAGCTATTCGTTTCTTGACCAGGGTCCAACGGGTCGTCCACAGCAATAGTTCATCTCCAGGGGGACAAGGATTTGTCTTTAGTAGACTAGGGTTTGCAATTCAGAAAGGGGTGGCGGCGCAGCTTGTTGCCCGTCTACCTTCTATTATGATGTAACTTTCGTATTTTGTTTTAATGAAATATAAGAAGTATTACCTCAAAAAAAAAAATAGAGTAATTTTTCAAATTATGCATTTTTTTAAAACTTTGGGATTAATGTGTATGCAAGGAGCTCATGATCATTTCAATGTGAACATAAAAGAAACCCATTCGAGTTTTGGGTTTTCGCCACACATATGAAATGTCTTCAGCGAACTCGTGATCATTTCGACATAATTATACCCTTAAGAGGAGACTATCAAAATAGCCTTTCTCTAGTCTCATTGTTTAGTTATACGATACAACTTTGAGACAATGTAAAATAACTTTACGCATTTACTTTATTTTCATGTATGATTTTCCATATTTTGTATACTCTAAGCAAAAAATAGATATGTGAGAAACCATATACAACAACCGCATATAAAAAATCTCATATATAGCAAATCTATCAGTAGTGTCAAGGAGAGATGAGATGCAGACAAACCATACCTCTATTTATCAGCAAAACTATTGGTAGGACATATAATATAGTTGGTCAAATTGTAACCATACAAGGAAGATTCTTATCACGAAGTTAAATAATACTGCATATGCACGTAGAAAATACAAAAGTAAATAGTTAGTTATATGTTATATGATATGATTTGTATATTTTACGATATTTATAAAGATGCGTAAAATAAAGTGATTCACTATTTCATTTTTTTTTAAATTATCTAATGTAAACATTCACACACAAAATATATCTAAAAATAATAATATTTTCAGATTCCTTAATGGTAATTAGTAATAGATTACATGCCACTACTTACCATTGATTATGGCATAATATATGCATCTTGGCAGGCACAAGTGAATTTTGAGTTCAATGAACCTTTCAAATCAAACTTCGACAACTGGTCAAACAAAATGTAATTAGTTAGTTATTGTCAACAAAGTTAGGTTGGTTGGATTTATGTCAGATTCACACATCTTTTTTTTTAATACTTTGCATAGAAATGGGATGACGTGTGAACACACACTTCATAACAAGTTACAAGTAATCTTTTAAAAGCAAAGAAAAGAACAAGCATACGACACATGTATATACATGTGAACACATATATATACATGTGAACACATGTATATACGTGGGGTGGGTTGGGGTTGTGACTAGGGTTGTTCACGAGCCGAGTCAAACCGAGCGGATCTTTGCTCGTGCTTGGCTCATTCAGCTCATTCACAAACTGAGTCGAGCCGATCGGCTCGTTTACAATCGATTTGGAAATCGAGCAAGTATTTTTCGAGCGCACATTTTTTCGAGCGAGCGGCGAGTTTTCTGGACAACCATAAATTGGGATGTTTCCTTTAATATTCTCGTTGCCTAGTGATGACTAAGGTTCGATCATTCGAGGATGACACTAAGTCTGAGGTCCGGTTGTCCGAGAATGAGGCTCAGGTTGAGGCCAGTGAAACGATGAGCATACTACAAAAAATGATTGTCGCGTTGTGACGTATGTTGATAGCGGTAGACAACTGATGGCAGACAACTAATGGGAATAGGAAGTCAAACATGTCTTTTCACTATTTAGGGTTTTACAATTAAACTTATTGTTTGATTATCATTGGATTGACTGGACCAGTAACTATAAATATAATTGTATTATGTATATATAGAGCCAACCCAATAGAGTGGTGTATATAAAACTATAAATATAATAAATTAATAAAAAGTATATCGAGCCGAACCGAGCCGAACGGACCTTTGCTTGTGCTTGGCTCGTTTACAACCGAGCGGAAAATCAAACGTATTTTCGAGCAAATTCCAAGCGAGCGCCGTGCGATTTGTGTCGATGAATACTTGAGTCCATTTAAGTACATACAGTTTTGCAACAATATACGTATGTTTGACACCATTCTAGTTGGTTAGACGCACTTTTATAAGAGTAATGTTACTTGCATAAGTAAAATTTATTACAACAATCAATTACACGCTTTATTATTATTATTATTATTATTATTATTTTTTTGAACGGCCAATAAATTGGAATCACTCACGAAACACTGGAGTATCATCATGCCACCAGTGTTGTCACGCGATTATATTCCACCACCAAGTCACCAATTCAGGAGGAAACTCATAATTATGAGAAAACCCCCTTTGTGAGATTCGAACCCAAGACTCTATTGGTCATAAGTCTTATCTCACCACCAAGATACCACTAGACTTATAATGCCTTTACAACAATCAATTACACGCATCATGGTAATGGGTTAAACACACCGTTTATAGTAAAATGGCGTCACAACTCATAATAAAAATCAAATGGAGAGTTGGATGCATCATGGCAAAATCCCACCGTTAATTTTTTTTGTGTGTAGTTTTTAAAATAATAATACGCCTCTTGCAAGATGCTTGAAACATGTTACAACTTACAACACCCATATCTATAATCTATCTATAACTTATAATAAAAGAATTGAATTTTTATGAGTTGGGCCTCAACCCCTCATTGAATGTGTCATGTGGCACCTTGAGGTGATAGTATTGAATTTATTATTTTAATAATTTGTTTTAATCTATATAAAAACTAAATTGAGTTATTTTAGGAAAAAAAAATTTTAAACCAAATTTAAATTTTTCTCTCTTATGTTTCCTCTCATAATTTTTAAACGTTAATATCTTTTATATACGAGATTTTTTAAAGAAAAAATTAAACCAAATTAACGAACGTTTTATTATCTTTCCAGCGAGTACCATAGTGCTATAAAAAACGTAGAAAAAAACGACTATTTTTGTGGGGTTTCGTTCATACAGGAAAAAAAACACAAAGTGTTCAGGTTAATCATTAATCATGTTTTTTCTTTTAAACCAGATTCTTATCTACGATGTTGAAATTCCGCCCAATCGTCATGCTATCATTGGAATTTTACTCTTCTAAAGATGGATAGGTATACTTCATCAAGAGAAGCTAGGAGAAAGAATCGTGCAACATTGCAACACATGGTGCCACCTTATAGCAAAGTTATTTTTTATTAATTAATTACAAGAGTAATAATTATTACTATCAGTATTAGTATTATTAGAATGATTATATTTTTCAATTCCGGGACACTTCCGGGATAAAAGCTAGTTGTACATAAGAGTAGTTTAACGAAAACGAAAATTACATCATTGTGACCGCTTTACATGTTCCAATTTTGATATATTTTTTGCCCATGAAAATTCAAGTGTCTTGACACCTTCAACAATCTTAGCAACATAGGCTTTACTCTCACATATACTATACTAGATGAGTATCTGATACTACTATTTCTTCTTCTTTTTTCTTTTTTGAATCCCAAACCTTTTTAACACCCTTTTATTTTACATTTACTTTGCGTTTGTAAGAATTTGAACCCACAATCTTACAGTTGTAAGGGGGGACATCATATCACTAGACCAATAGGTCATGGATATGTTTTTAAATAGTTACAATTTGATAAATACTTGCATTATTAGTTATTTAAATACTATAGCTTAAATAGTTAAACTATATATTAAAATACAACTTCCTGTAAGTTATGACACATAGGGTATAATTGAGCACACATAAAGAGTTCTAAAGGAACATGTTTGTGACTCAATGCTCTTTTGAAGGTTCATTGTTGAAAACTTGGTTAGTTTTTCGCTTTCACCACAAAACACATGTTCAAAGTTTTTGAAGGCCCCTACTTCTTTAATCTCTGCCACATTTCATTACTTACGAACACACATTATTAATGCCACAATAGGCAAAGGTTGTGCCCACGTGTTTTTCAGGTTAAGGGAATACTTAATTTGGGCGGTAAACAAATCGAGTCAAGTCAGGATGAGCTCGAGCGTGAAATTAAATGAGGTAGTTCAGCTCGGCTAGAGTACAAGCTCGGAGTTAAACGAGCCTAACAACGAGGCAACTAGTCGAGCCAAGAGCCGAGCTAGGCTCAATTACAAAATGACTGAGCTCAGCTCATGTAGTTTCAAATATAGTTTTTGAACAGTTATGCAAACAACGAAGTCATGACTTATGTTGCATTCGTGTCCGTAAGTCGTGCGTTGGTTCAAGATTTTTCTTCAAAACCTGTTTTTGCACTCCCCCCCCCTGCGCGCGCAGGCAGGCGCCCAAGTATAAAACGACTAAGCATTTTATTCCTTTCAATTTGGTTTCCTCTTATAAACCAATCTAGTTTTCATTCCCTAACCAATGTGGGACAAGACCAAACTCACATTCACATATATAATTTCCAACATATTATAGGCATAGGGAGAGGTTAACGTATAAAGCTTCTTAACGTAAGAAGCGTAAAAAGCAATCTCAGCCATTAGATTAACAAGATTTCTGGATGCAGATTAAAAACACTAAGCATACTTGGGTTAAACTAACCAAGGGTAAAATAGGAAAAACCGTCTAATTTTTTTTTCAAATCGTAACAACATAACTAATTTGAACCCTGATTTTTCATCATTTTCAGATCGATTCATGTTCAGAATGATTACACAATTCAAAAACAAAAAAAAACGATTACAATGAACGAAAAAGTAAAGATCAGTATTTGAATCTAAAAATAATAAAAAACTGAGGATTAAAAATAATCATATGAACAATTATGAATCGTAATAGTTGTCGAGTAGGTTAAAAAAAAGTTGCAGAGGAAGAAGATGAAGTTGGTGAACACAGATACTTTTAAACGCACTAACAAATTTTAGACGCACTCATGTACAACATTTAAACGCTCTTACAAAATTTTAAACACACTCGTTAAAAAGTTTGGAACCACTCACTGAAATTTTGGACGCACTCACTGAAATTTTGGACGCACTTATTAAGAATTTTGGAACCACACAATGAAAATTTTGGACGCACTCATCAAAACCCAAACAAAAATCAAACGCACCTTTACCAAATAATTAAACACACCTTAGCATCACCAACAAAAAACAAACGCACTCCATTCACTAAAAAAAACGCATTCAACAATTGTGAAGCACACAAAAAAAAACGCACCTTTTTGCCAATATACCCAGGTATGGCTTCTTCACCTTTGGGATGTTGGGTTTATCCATGACACATGTTCTATAATAATTATGTGGAGTTTTAGGAAACGTGACAAGAATTAAAACCTTGAGAATGTGATAATTAAAATTCAGGAATCACAGATTTAGAAACAGTTTCTTTGTAGAAACAAAGTTTGAACTCGATATCAGCAGGAGTACCACACACGATCCCTTAAAGTTTGGTGCAAACAATTGGATCTTCACTTTACTTACTTCTGAACTCTTCAAACTGATCTTTAGTTGCTAAAGTCCTCCATTTGAAACAGTCGTTACAATGAACAGCAAATATGTGTCAACCGAACTCTGAGGTGGGCCCCTTGATTTCTGCATAAATCCAGTTAAAAATTCAAGCCGACGGCGATTGACAGCGCGGTGGTGGTGGTCAGATCTCGATCGGTTTGTTTCAAAATGAGAATGGGTTAGGTTTAGAACAGGGAAGATAGGTTTAATTGTGTTTAACGGTGGTTAGGTTAAATTGACAGGTGTCAATCTCTGGTGGCTTCTTACGCTTCTTATTTTAAGGGACTTTATATTGTATACTTTCTCATAGGTATATCCACTACTAACTATTTCTTTCTGCCTTTACTACTAGTAATATGAAATAACTAGTGGTAATCAAGGCGGCGCGTTGCGCCTAGGTTAAACCGGTATCTAATTCTGTGTATGTAATGCACAACAGTTGAAGGACGACGCAATTTCTTTTAGTAATACAACAACCTTTCTTTTAATTTTCTAGTGTCTGTTACTGGTGTATACGTTGCAATAATATTGGCTTTCGGATCTGATGTAGTGAACCAATAATTAATGGAGTTGAATAGTTACTTCACGGAGTTAGATAGTAGTTGACAGACTTGAGTTGAGTAGTAACATGACAAAATTGAGTAGCACCCTAACGAAGTTGAGTAAAGAAAATAAAAAAACAGAATTAAATAGTAACCTATCGGAGGAAAAACGGAGTTGCGGGAAAAAATAAATTAAAAGAACAGAGTAAATAGTAACTTGACGGAGTTCAATAGCAACGTCGTTAAGCTAATGGATTTGAATAGTAGCCTAACGGAGTTGAGTAGTAACCTAACGACGTTGAGTGGAGTTGAATAGTAACTTGACGGCATTGAATAGTAAATTGACGGGGTTGGATAGTAGTTGACGGAGTTGAGATGACCTGAGTTGTACCATGACGTAATTGAGTAAAGAAAATAAAAAAAAACATAGCTAAATAGTAACTTAACAGAGAAAAAAACGAAGTTGCGGCAATTTTTTTAAAAAAAACCAGAGTAAATAGTAACTTGACGTAGTTAAATACTTAACGGAGTTGAGCAGTAGCCTAACGGAGTTGAGTAGTAACCTAACGGCGTTGTAAAGAAAATTAAAAAAACATAGCTAAATAGTAACTTAACAGAGAAAAAAACGAAGTTGAGGATTTTTTTTTAAAAAAAACCAGAGTAAATAGTAACTTGACGGAGTTAAATACTTAACGCAGTTGAATAGTAACACCGTTAAGCTAACGGAGTTGACCAGTAGCCTAACGGAGTTGAGTAATAACCTAACGTCGTTGAGTGGAGTTGAGTAGTAACTTGACGACCTTAAATAGTAACTTTACAGAGTTGGATAGTAGTTGACGGTTTGAGTTGAGTAGTAACATGACGGAATTGAGTAGTAGCCTAACAGAGTTGAGTAAAGAAAATAAAAAAAATAGAGCTAAATAGTAACTTAACGGAGAAAAAAAACGGATTTAGGAAAAAAAAATTAAAAAAGCAGAGTAAATAGTCACTTGACAGAGTTAAATAGTAAATCCGTTAAGCTAAACAACAACTTAACTGAATTAAATAGTAACTTAACGGAGTTGAATAGTAACTCCGTTAGTACTATTCATGAAAGTTTCTAAACTAATATATATATATAAATTGTGCTAATCACATGACTTGGCTCAGCTCAGCTCAATATAGTTTTTATTTGTTCACACAGTTAACAGTTTGTATCGTATCATAGTATTAAAAGGGTAATCCAAACCGCTCTTGAATCTTACCAACCAATCACATGATCAACATGAAGAAAAACAAATAATTTAGGTAACAATTTAATTAACCCTTCGACGTGGGATGCACTTCATGTCCTCATTATGCCACTACAGGCGAGACATTAGTCATGTTTCATTATATCTTGTTGTTTTATGTTAATGTCATTAGGACATTAGGTTAGGAAAATCGTATAAAAATGTAATTGGAAACTAACAAGTGTGGTATGAGATAAAATGACATATTCTAATTGTTTAATCAATGATTAAGATAAAGCATTTTGTTTATGCACATGTGCTACATGATGTTCAATGATAATCCAATTATCATGAAACAATCGTTAAATGATTAAAGGTTGAGGAAAGGAGGTAACCAGTCACATGGCTGGTATGTTGATCATGACGAGAAATGCTTTATATTGAGAGTCGGTTGAGATATTTTTGGCACCAAGATCAAATACACAAAAAAGGGAGTTTGGTTTAATTATTTTAAAGAGGAAATTGCTCGAATAGTTCCTGCGGTTTGCACAGATTTCACCTTTAGTCCTCATCTTTTAAAAATTACATCTGTAGTCCTCAACTTTTGGTGTTTCTTAACTCGGATAGTCTCTGGAGTTAACGGAAGTTAGATTATCCAGTTAAGTTGGTGTGAAATTACTAAACTACCCTTACTTTAATAAAAATAAAAAAATCAATTAATTAATACAATATAAATAGACCCCACTTAACCCCTTAGCCAATCATGTTTCTCCACTCGTTATTAGTGGGACCCACCCACTTCATCTTCCCTAACCCATCACCTTCACAAACCACCACCACCGACATCCCAACTACCACAGCCACCACCCACTTCATTTTCCCCACCCATCACCTCCACAAATCAATTACTGACCTAATCTGCACATCACCTTTTCTTACATCCTAAAACTTTAACCCCCTTACGTCTTGTAACTGTGGCGAAGTATCATAATTGTATAAACAACCCAATGCATTATAACCTAGTGGTATCTTGGTGGTGAGATAAGACTTAGGGGCCATAAGGTCCTGGGTTCGAATCTCACAAAGGGGGTTTTCTCATAATTATGAGTTTCCTCCTGAATTGGTGACTTGGTGGTGGAATATGATCGCGTGGCAACACTGGTGGCACGATGATACTCCAGTGTTTCGTGAGTGATTCCAATTTGTTGGCCGTTAAAAAAAATCATAATTGTATAAACAAATTTATTAAATTATCAACAAATTGGAAATGATAACATATAGTGTGTGAGTGAAGTAGGGTTAAAACATGGTGACGTTTATGAAGCCATAGCTTCCAATAAGCCTACCAAGTACCGACTTCGAATGAGTCTGAATTCATGATGTGAGTGGCTCTGTATCATCCGTGTTTTCCATGTTTTTCGTTATGCTGGAACTTTAAATTGAAGCTCCGGAGGTTGTGGGCGACTGAAGAAGGATAATAAGAAGAAAGGCTGCAAATAGTTATGCATCCACCGCCCAATTTTGTATCGGCTGTCGTTTTGTGTTTGATGCAATTGTGCCAAGCCACTTCAGTTAACCAATGTCTGATGAGATATATCAGGATTCAGTTAAAGGTGGTGATTTGTGGAGGTGATGGGTGGGGAAGATGAAGTAGATGGTGGCTGTGGTGGTGGTCATGAAAGTGGAGATAGGTGGTGGTGGTTTATGGAGGTGATGGGTTGGGGAAGATGAAGTGAGTGGGTTCCACTAATAATGGGTGGAGAAACATGATTGGCTAAGGGGTTAAGTGGGGTCTCTTTATATTTTATTAATTAATTAATTTTTTTATTTTTATTAAAGCAATGGTAGTTTAGTAATTTTACACCAACTTAACTGGATAATCTAACTTCCGTTAACTCTAGAGACTATTCGAGTTAAGAAACACAAAAAGTTGAGGACTACGGATGTAATTTTTAAAAGTTGAGGACTAAAGGTGAAATCTGAACAAATCACATGAACTATTCGAGCAATTTTCTCTATTTTAAATTAATAATCTAGTGAGAAGTATATATTCTTTGTGTATTTATGATTATCAAATCAATTATTTGCAATTGTAACTAAGATTATGTTTTTTTATCTAGTTAACTCGAATTTATGATCGCTCAAATTCAACTTGCTTATAATCATTTTGAACATGAATGCGTTTAGGGATTTACTTCTTGCGTTGTTTGATCACATAATTGTAAAAAAAAATCCCACCTTAGAGGCTTAGATAGCTAAATCATGATAAGATTCATGACCTAGTGGTTGTGTGGTATGATGCGTCCTCTATAAAAGTGGTGCGAGTTAAAATCTATGCATATGCAATGTGTGCGTCCTCTACATAGCCGACTAGTATCTGTATAGATCATGTGTTGACAATAAAGATCCTCCATCCAAATCTTTAAACTAAGTTATTTAATCTAATACATCAATTTAACCAAAGTGTCATTGAGTTCATCCCCATATGAAAACCCAACTCAAAACACGCACGATCCTCCATCCAAATCTTTAAATTACACAAGTTCTACACCCATACATTAAAATAGCAAGCCCAACAAAATTCTAGATGAGCCTACATCAAAGTTGCTAGGATTTATACAAGACTTCCACAATAAAAAAAACAAGCCAGCATAAATCATCGTCTATGAAGATTCTACAACTCATGTTATGCTTCTTAGGTCTAGATGACTAGTACTTCGGAATCATGCAAGAGAGTGGGGTTTAATTTCACTTTCAATGTTTAGAAATTAGATCAATTGAAGTCTCCTCATTTGTAACGCTCTGGTGTCACATGTACACCTCACGACTTTGTATTGATGTGGCACATGTTCACCCAAAACGCGTTGTGATAGGGAAAGTATCCCACCTTTTATAAATAAGTGTTAGTTATCCTAAAAGAAAATAAATAACAGAGCATAAGGAGTTGAATTGAAAATTATATTAGTCGTTAATAAAATGAAAGTGGAAAGAAAAACCCACATGTTTTCTGGGAAATGTGTGTGTGTGTGTGTGTCGACACACCCAAGTAGGAGCAATAATGTAACAGCCGAAGGTAACTTGTACCACAATATTGTCTGCTCTGGTGTCACATGTAACAACCCGACCAGGAGGGGGCTGGACGTTACGACAGTTTGGTAACAGACTTGCACAACGGAAGCAACGATAACTAATATTTAGTATTTTTTACAACATTTAGTCGCAAAATGAAACAAATACAATATAAAATATAACTAAAGTCTAATGCCGGGTCGAGACGCGGCGGTCGTCGAAGTAGCTGGCGGGTTGTTATCCACTAGTCAATCCGATCTCTACACGTGCACTACTCTAGAAGCTCTAATCCGCGACGCTTATCACTCAATCTTCTATCCCAATAATCTCTATTCCACACGAGCCAACATATACCTCGCGTTACCATTCATCCGTCTGCAGTACCTGAACACATGCTTAAAAGAGTTTGGGTCAGCAATTACGCTGGTGAGTCCGTATAAGTAGTAAGTGGATCCAAAAAACAGTTTATCAGTTCAAAGCCAGTTTACACAGTTTAACACATTTCACACAAAGCGATGCACAAGCGACACCTCAACCCTAAACGAAGAATCAATAACTGCCATATTGATTCAGTGGCAAAATATATGCCGCAATGGTCTTAAAACCTTAGTGGAGGGTTTCCCGGGCCCCTAAGTCCCGGGTCCACCATGCGTGGGGGATTCCCCAAGTAGTACTACCCATATATTAAGTGGCTTACCTCTAAGTTAATGAGTGTCAGTATTATCCGGCAGTCTGTATCTTGTCACATCAAACAGTTTAAACACCAAACAGTTTACACACCCAAGCATATGTTCACCCCAAAACGTTTAAAACAGAAAAAAAGGGGATTGGTATACGAACTCACCTCGATAGCATTTCACACGGTCACATAATATCCCACGTCAAGTTTCCTTCTTTCGATCATTTGGCAAGATCCTATTTAATGTTCATAAACATTAGCGCGTGTAACCAATATCGTGGTTACACGTGTGGGCATACCAAGGTTCTTTATCCAATCTTCTAATTGTCGAGTTTATTAATACATAATCATATGCACTACTTGGTTCCTTATGTCCAATTATGTCTTTGCTATTACTAGTCGAGTCCATGGTTCGATGTCCTAGTCACCAATCCTATGATTAATGTTACAGAATCGTCCTTAATTATCAAAGCATCAATATATACTAATATACATTAACTTACTTTGTCGATTCAAATACTTTATATAAGTTCATTAATCGCCTTAGTTTATCGAATCAAGTCCCAATGTTGTCAAAGTCCCAATATCACATAATAACTAAATTACACTAATGTCCGCCTTATTCATCTTATGTCCAATTGTTTTATATATCCATACTATGATCCGTTGTCCCATGTCCTAGTCCATATATCCCCTCTAGTATCCGAATATTCGCTATAATATTCATGTATTCTAATCTCATAATCAAGTATATAATATTCACCTCTTATTTAGTTTGTTCACCCACATGATTACTTATCCATACTAATACATAAGTTAAATATTTAATTAGGCATATTGGTCAAGTTGGTCCAAACATTACTCGAGTCCCACACGTGTCAACCGTATCAAATAATAATACTAATATGGTTAGAGCTCTCGCTTTATACCTCCCGACACGCCTCTGTTTAACTTTCGTTGACTAGTCAATTGACCAGCTTTGACCCGAGTCTCCTGTGCTTTGACTTCCTGTTGACCAGCTTCAATATAGGGTTGACCAGTCTTTAACCCATCTTGACTTCAATAGAACACCCAACACTAATAACCACTACTGTATAACCTCCAACATCATCAACTGCCGCTACCATCACCACCATCAACCTCCGTCGCTTCCACCACCATAACCTACTGCCACTATTCACCATCAACCACCACCGATAACCGTCACCACCCTAAAGCCCTCATCGAAACCCTAAACCTCCGCCACTGTCTTTTCTGTTCTAAACCCTAGCCGTTGTCGCCAGCCTCCGAACCCTAGACCCCCTGCTCACTGCTAATCGACCACCATTATCAAGCTATAATAAACCTAATAAATGATAGATTTTACCTTAATCAGTTTAGACGTCGGAGGACGCCGTGCCGCCGAGATCTGGGCCACAGGCCACCGGACACCACCACCCTCATGACCCGAAACCCTCAACAGAGCCACCGCCGTCGCCTCCTCTGTCCTCAACCACCTCGTTACTAACCACCACAGAACCCATCGTCATCTTCCTCCCTTTGTCTGTCTCTCTCTCTGCTCGTTTCTCTTTCTCGCGTCTCTTTCTCTCTCTACTGCTCTCTCTCTCTCTAATCTAACAAGTCTGGATATTGAGGTTATAGTGTTGTTTGGAAGCAGGTCATCGGACTACCGCCGGAGCTCCGCCTTACCGCCGCCACTGTCCACCGGAGTTCCTCCCCATCTCCCTCTTACTATGTGTATATGTGTGTGTGTTCCGGTTTACATCAGAGGGTTGAGGGGTGGAAGGGTTGGGCTATTTATAGTGGGTTGTCACAAATGGTTTTCTTTAAAACCATTTGTAAAACAAATGGTTTTGTGGTATGTGTTGTCACCACAAGGGGAGGACAAGTGTCCTCCCTTGGTGACTCACCATGGATGTCGGGCGGGTTCGTTAACAGGTGTCGGTCCGGTCACGTAACGGGTATCATTTTATTCTCCTCGTTTCAATAATTATGTAATTCATCGGTTCGGCTTCGTATTTTACTATACATAATTAATGGTTCACTCGTTATAATATTTTTAGACATGAAAAATTTTGGGCCTAGTAACCATACTGTTACATTCTCCCCCCGTTACTGGAATTCCGTCCCCGGAATTCTTTTCGGGTTATCGATCAGACGTATCTAGTATATCCCATACTCGGATACAATATTTGGATTTACATGTCCATGCGTACATAATTATTTTATTAACCAAATCGTAATTTTGGTGGTTTCACACCAAACCTCACGCTATTTTAAAACATATGTTTCATTCATTTGTCAAGTTACGGTTGGTTCTTGGTTTGATTCTCAGTTTTATTTTCGATGCATTATTGGTGTTTATATATAGGGTGTACCGCAGCTAACCCACCACACCAATGATACCTCGTAAACGTACTGAAAATATCCCCAAAAACTTGATAAAAACGTATTTGGAAACCTACCTAGTTGAAAATCCTAAGTGTGTTCAAAAGTTACTAATTCTTCATAACCTTAATTTGAGTGAGTTAAGTACTAAAATATGATCTTGAGACACGTCGTTTTTATCTACCTTTATGCCTATTACCGGGTCTTATTCTGTCTATACCATCGGCTATATCTTTTGAATTTCTAATCCTTCAAAATCTCTACGACGGGTGGCGTATGGTTTGTGACTAAGTGTCAAGTATTGTGGGGAGTTAGACAATCCAATCACCCTATGTCACTCTTATCCTTACCAAAGGGATAGTAACTTTTTATTTGGTATCCTAGCTTTCGTCTTCTTATAGGGTTGAATTACTATCAATGAAGATCTTACTACTAACTTAAACTAATTTCTCTTGTAATTGTCAAATATTTCTTATAACAATTATTACAATTGCCTCCGCTCCCCCCGTTAGAGCTTTCCTATATCTTTCCAATATGTTTTATTCTAATAACTTGTCACTAATTCACTAGGCTACAGAGCATCATGAAGATTTTGACACTAGTTTGATGACTATATAGGATATTAAAGTAGCGAAACATGTATCCAACCTTAAGAATACCTCATGCGGATTTTAATCCTAGTTTCTTCCGGTTGCCGATTAGAATCCTTATGGTGATCGTTACATTTCCAAGTTTCGGTTGCCTCTTTTCCGGTTGACATTCCTTGCTCCTTTCTAGAACCTGTTATATGATTATAATTCCAATACACTATATTTTGACTTAACCATCTCAATGCCAAATATCTTTTCTTTAGAAACTTCAATCTTATCTTATCGTATGGTCGATTTTTGCTACATATGTAAATTTTCCTACTATCCTCGGCGGTGCTTTCTTAATCATATAAAATATTCCTTATAATGGTTGCCACGAACGCATCTACTCCCTCCGTTAAGACCTATCTATTTTATTTCTTCCGGTTTTATAAGGATAACTTATCACTATGCTAAGGGGTTATGGAATTAATCCAAATATCTTTGCCATAATCTAAGGATAACATGGGATAATAAAAATATTGGAACATGTATTAAATCTTACGGTTACCTTATGTAGCGTTTAATCCTAGCCTCCTCGAGATACCGGTTAGGATACTTATGGTAAACATTACATTCTTAAGCCTAGGTTACCGCCTTTCCGGTTTTCATTCCTGAATCATCTCTAAAACTTTTTAAGCGATCGCAAATCCATCATGCTATATTTATTTTAAATCTGCGGAGGTCGACACCAATCAAGTCAAAAAATAAAAAATAAAAAAAAAATGATCTAGCAATCAATAATTTAAATTTCTAACTTTGGTCTAGTTGGTAAGAAGATACTAACGTAAGGTATATAAGCGCACAATTCTTATATTAAGCGATAACAATCTAATTTGGGAATAAAACTTATCGGAGTAGGGTATCTTTTGCTAATCAATTCTTCCCTTGATACTTCGGATTATCTCAAATTATAGCACCAAGTTCTTGCGACGTACCTAATGATTATGGTTAACTCATAACTTGGTTAGGAAAATTATTAACACAAGGTAATATTCATATAAATTTATGAACATATATATATACTTATCAAAATATGCCAAATTATATCGACTATTCCAAGTTCATAGTACTTACTAAGGTCACGCAAGCTTAACACATACTCGTTTACGATTCTATTATAATCCGTTTCCTTTGCACGACTTTATGATTATCATAGTTAACTCCAAAGATTCTAGGCGACACTTCGGATTTCTTAGAACTTTCGCGTGCCTGTAAATTCACGATTACGTGATATCAAGTGTAATCGTCAATTTACCTCACAAGATTGTCCTAATAATTTCCGTCGTAGTCCACTTTTCACGTATCACACAGTCCGTATACTAGTCACACTGGTTCTAAGTCCCTGTAAGCATTCTAGTGTTCAGGTACTCAAGTCTCGACTTATTTCGTTTCTTACTCTGGCCAATCTTATGTAGTTTCAAGGTATTCCCTAGCTAGGTAGTCTTAGAGCCTTAAACGCTAAGTTCTCTAAGTTGTCCTGGTGTGGAATAGGATATCTGGAGATATCCTATTTCGCCACCACCGTTGCTCTGATACCAACTGTAACAACCCGACCAGGAGGGGGCTGGACGTTATGACAGTTTGGTAACAGACTTGCACAACGGAAGCAACGATAACTAATATTTAGTATTTTTTACAACATTTAGTCGCAAAATGAAACAAATACAATATAAAATATAACTAAAGTCTAATGCCGGGTCGAGACGCGGCGGTCGTCGAAGTAGCTGGCGGGTTGTTATCCACTAGTCAATCCGATCTCTACACGTGCACTACTCTAGAAGCTCTAATCCGCGACGCATATCACTCAATCTTCTATCCCAATAATCTCTATTCCACACGAGCCAACATATACCTCGCGTTACCATTCATCCGTCTGCAGTACCTGAACACATGCTTAAAAGAGTTTGGGTCAGCAATTACGCTGGTGAGTCCGTATAAGTAGTAAGTGGATCCAAAAAACAGTTTATCAGTTCAAAGCCAGTTTACACAGTTTAACACATTTCACACAAAGCGATGCACAAGCGACACCTCAACCCTAAACGAAGAATCAATAACTGCCATATTGATTCAGTGGCAAAATATATGCCGCAATGGTCTTAAAACCTTAGTGGAGGGTTTCCCGGGCCCCTAAGTCCCGGGTCCACCATGCGTGGGGGATTCCCCAAGTAGTACTACCCATATATTAAGTGGCTTACCTCTAAGTTAATGAGTGTCAGTATTATCCGGCAGTCTGTATCTTGTCACATCAAACAGTTTAAACACCAAACAGTTTACACACCCAAGCATATGTTCACCCCAAAACGTTTAAAACAAAAAAAAAGGGGATTGGTATACGAACTCACCTCGATAGCATTTCACACGGTCACATAATATCCCACGTCAAGTTTCCTTCTTTCGATCATTTGGCAAGATCCTATTTAATGTTCATAAACATTAGCGCGTGTAACCAATATCGTGGTTACACGTGTGGGCATACCAAGGTTCTTTATCCAATCTTCTAATTGTCGAGTTTATTAATACATAATCATATGCACTACTTGGTTCCTTATGTCCAATTATGTCTTTGCTATTACTAGTCGAGTCCATGGTTCGATGTCCTAGTCACCAATCCTATGATTAATGTTACAGAATCGTCCTTAATTATCAAAGCATCAATATATACTAATATACATTAACTTACTTTGTCGATTCAAATACTTTATATAAGTTCATTAATCGCCTTAGTTTATCGAATCAAGTCCCAATGTTGTCAAAGTCCCAATATCACATAATAACTAAATTACACTAATGTCCGCCTTATTCATCTTATGTCCAATTGTTTTATATATCCATACTATGATCCGTTGTCCCATGTCCTAGTCCATATATCCCCTCTAGTATCCGAATATTCGCTATAATATTCATGTATTCTAATCTCATAATCAAGTATATAATATTCACCTTTTATTTAGTTTGTTCACCCACATGATTACTTATCCATACTAATACATAAGTTAAATATTTAATTAGGCGTATTGGTCAAGTTGGTCCAAACATTACTCGAGTCCCACACGTGTCAACCGTATCAAATAATAATACTAATATGGTTAGAGCTCTCGCTTTATACCTCCCGACACGCCTCTGTTTAACTTTCGTTGACTAGTCAATTGACCAGCTTTGACCCGAGTCTCCTGTGCTTTGACTTCCTGTTGACCAGCTTCAATATAGGGTTGACCAGTCTTTAACCCATCTTGACTTCAATAGAACACCCAACACTAATAACCACTACTGTATAACCTCCAACATCATCAACTGCCGCTACCATCACCACCATCAACCTCCGTCGCTTCCACCACCATAACCTACTGCCACTATTCACCATCAACCACCACCGATAACCGTCACCACCCTAAAGCCCTCATCGAAACCCTAAACCTCCGCCACTGTCTTTTCTGTTCTAAACCCTAGCCGTTGTCGCCAGCCTCCGAACCCTAGACCCCCTGCTCACTGCTAATCGACCACCATTATCAAGCTATAATAAACCTAATAAATGATAGATTTTACCTTAATCAGTTTAGACGTCGGAGGACGCCGTGCCGCCGAGATCTGGGCCACAGGCCACCGGACACCACCACCCTCATGACCCGAAACCCTCAACAGAGCCACCGCCGTCGCTTCCTCTGTCCTCAACCACCTCGTTACTAACCACCACAGAACCCATCGTCATCTTCCTCCCTTTGTCTGTCTCTCTCTCTGCTCGTTTCTCTTTCTCGCGTCTCTTTCTCTCTCTACTGCTCTCTCTCTCTAATCTAACAAGTCTGGATATTGAGGTTATAGTGTTGTTTGGAAGCAGGTCATCGGACTACCGCCGGAGCTCCGCCTTACCGCCGCCACTGTCCACCGGAGTTCCTCCCCATCTCCCTCTTACTATGTGTATATGTGTGTGTGTTCCGGTTTACATCAGAGGGTTGAGGGGTGGAAGGGTTGGGCTATTTATAGTGGGTTGTCACAAATGGTTTTCTTTAAAACCATTTGTAAAACAAATGGTTTTGTGGTATGTGTTGTCACCACAAGGGGAGGACAAGTGTCCTCCCTTGGTGACTCACCATGGATGTCGGGCGGGTTCGTTAACAGGTGTCGGTCCGGTCACGTAACGGGTATCATTTTATTCTCCTCGTTTCAATAATTATGTAATTCATCGGTTCGGCTTCGTATTTTACTATACATAATTAATGGTTCACTCGTTATAATATTTTTAGACATGAAAAATTTTGGGCCTAGTAACCATACTGTTACATCACATGTTCACCTCACGGCTTTGCATTGGTGTGACACATGTCCACTCAGAGCGGACAATATTGTGGTACGGGTTACCTTGAGCTGTTATAGTTGGTATCAGAGTCGGGGCCATGTCGAGTGACAGTGAGGACGCTGTGCTCCCTAAAAGGGGTGGATAACATACTTACTTTTAGAAGACAACCTTATTTAACTAGGTTAGCTATCACTAGTTAATTATTTCATGCATAAATTACCACAATAAAAAAATAGAATGACTGGAAAAGTGAAAACAAGGCCTGATATAATTTAATCATTATGGACAAATCCAAAATCCTTGTAAACAAAGCCACTCAGCAATTCCCAACCATGGGGTGAATGAAATCCGATACATAAATAAGTTAATAAAAGAAGAGAAAAAACTTTTATTTTGTCACTTAAGCTATTTAGGAATTCATGAGCCCAAAATTTAATGGTTAAAAAATCAGATTTTTCGGGCATTACATCAGTTCACTAAAAAATGATATAAATAGAACATAATACCATAAAATCATGTATCACTTGAACTTGGAAAAATATTTATTGGATTGATGATGATTTAAGTAAATTTTAGGTAAACATACGAAGTCTAATGAAAGTGGGTGTGGGAGACGAGAACAAATATACTATTTGGCTAGACGCATGGGCTATCAAATGTCAATTAAATGTCCTATTTATAGCTATATTGGCTCTCGAGACTTCCAATACATGCAATATAAAATGAGCAGTATATTTTTCAAGTAAGCGACAACTTCAACTAGAATTAGGCCTGTGTTATTTATGACGACTAAGAATACACATAACTCGTACAATGTACAATTTTCTTCAAGCAAACAATTTTCTCATATGAATGTGATAGTTAGAGCATGAACGCATATGTTTTGGGCGAGTTTTCAGCCTGCTCACTTCGAATGCTGACTAACAGGGTCATCAAGTATCTAGTCTAACATGATCTTGAAATAAAATATAGTTCCTCTGAAGATCAACTTATTAGGTTAGAAGATAATGTTGAATAAATGCTAACTTTGATATTATCCAAGATAAAATTAAACGTTAATTCAAAATAATGTGCAAGTAGGTTGGCTACAAAAGGATTAATTAGTAGGAGTCCTTCTAATTTAAAACAATTTGCCAACTCCATTTGTCCATATAAGTAACAACAAAGTCTTCAACAATCAAGCTCTCACCATTCCCAAGACTCTTAGAGATATTAAATGAAGCAGGTTCTTATGGGTGGAAGTTGAAACATAGAGTGAATCACACGTTGTTAAAGTGGCCAAATGGTGTAAGTTCAATAATAAAATTTAGTTGATTGTGGTGTTTGTATTTCCATGCAATCCAACTTCTTGTTAGTTTATAGTTAAAATAAACTCATAACTGTTAAAAAAAAAAACTAATAAAGTGAGATATACAACCTTTTGATTTCTCATACGAATGGTATCAAAGGTTGTTTATGAGAGACAATGCGTACTTTCACTTGTTGAATTGTTCTTGATAGAATAGACTAATTACAATCATTACATTTAACATAAACACTACATATACGAAGGTCTATGATATATAGGACAAATATTAGTCAAATGCTACATACCAGGGACGGAACTACAGGAGGGTCAGCTGACCCTCCGGCCGACCAAATTTTAACTGAATAGGGATGCTAACCAGAAGAACCTTTTGAAGTTTAACTCTTTAATACGTCTAGCTAAAGTGAAAGTGAAGGGTGGATATGCATAATATCATCATGGTTTTGTGTTTTTTTTTCCGGCGAACAACCCACTTACTAAGTACTTACAATGTCATCCCGGTGGCAGAGGAAAGACTGAGGAAGACAACAATGAAATGACCTAGTTTTAAATAAGTATCTATTTGTTTGGGCCTTTTATTTTATTTTTAAACTGCAGAGGCCCACTTTTAACTTTCAAAACTCAACTTAAAGTCTAATTTTTTAAAATATTTTCCGGTTTTTCTAAATATTTTACATCATCACTCAGTCACTCACATAAAGTTTTGAGGCTGACTACATATCTATACACCTAATTTAATTTTCACTTGGATGTTAAATTCGTTAACTTTATAATAAACTAGCTTTTATTCCGGGAGTGTCCCGGGGTTGAAAAATATAACCATTCTAATAATACTAATACTAATAGTAATAATTATTACTCTTGTAATTAAATACATAAAAAAATAACCTTGCTATAAGGTGACACCATGTGTTGCAGTGTTGCGCGATTCTTTCTCCTAGCTTCTCTTGATGAAGTATACCTATCCATCTTTAGAAGAGTAAAATTCCAATGATAGCATGGCGATTGGGCTAAATTTCAACATTGTATATAAGAACCTGGTTTAAAAGAAAAAACATGATTAATGAATAACCTGAACACTTTGTGTTTTTTTTCCTGTATGAACGAAACCCCATAAAATATAGTTGTTTTTTTCTCCGTTTTTTATATAGCACTATGGTACTCGTTGGAAAGATAATAAAACGCTCGTTATTTTGGTGTAATTTTTTTCTTTAAAAAATCTCGTATATAAAAGATATTAACGTTTAAAAATGATGGGAGGAAACATTAGAGAAAATTTTAAATTTGTTTTTAAATTCTTAAAGAGATTAGGGTTAGATAAGTGTAGGAGAATGGATGAAAACAAAATAAAAAAATATATTAAAAACTCTCACCTCAACGTGCCACGTGGCATATTCAAAGGAGGGTTGAGGCCTCCATTGAATGCCACCTCATCAATATTCAATTCTTTTATTATAAGTTATAGATTATAGATTTTAATTACCTTTTATTTTATATGCCATTTTATATTGTTTATGGTTTTTACAAATCATTTCATTATTTTTTAAACACATACATATATCGTTTTGAAAAGATATTTTAATAAAATGACTCTAATCAAGCATTAAGGTTGAAAACTAGTAATGTTAAATACTAATCACAACAACATTTATAACTAACTAGATGTAGTCCCCCGAGCGTTGCGGCGGGGGAACGTTGGTGATAGTACGGTGTCGTGCGTGTGCTATGGGTTTGCGCCACCAAAACAAATATAGAAACTGTTTGTAAGTTAGTGGAAATGTGTACTTTAGCAAACCCGAGTGATACAACTATACATATAAATAACTAATAAATAGGTCTCAATGAATCAAGAAAACCATATTGTTATCGCTTTAAACATGTTACTTATATCGCTGAAATAAAAACAAAAGGCTGTTGATATGTTGAAGTACATATGTTTTAACACTTAAATACGAAAGGCTAATTAATATGTTACACCAAAACACCAAAAACCAAACCTCTCACGCATCGTAGCCAAACGCCTTGTGTCCTCTTTTTAGTTCGGAATGAGTCAACCATCTGCAGTACTCGTGCATAGTGTGGGGAACCACTATAAAATATAAATAAAAAACCTATGTTTTATCAACAATTATCATTATAGTTGAGATTATTATAACCTGAGATGTCATAATCTTCAAAACTATAAACCAAAGAGATGAAGAATAATAAATTGAACCTAAATACCCATCCGCAGTTGTAGCTTCATGATTTGCTCTTAGAATCTCACACATGAGTTGTTGCATTCACTATAATTTTACAAACAAAAGGTACTAAACATTAGTCAACAGTAGGACAACAAAGAAGGTTAGCAAGACTGTCAAATTAACTACCTGCATAACTGTCATGGAAAACCAAATAGTGCAGCCTCCTATAGCATGAACTGTTCAGAATCAGGGGTCCCAGATATCTCACGTACCACTGACTTTGTTGTGTTCATGTGTGTTTGTTGAAAAGATAAGATTAAATAAGCTCCCCAACAACTACATGGTTATCTGAACAATATAACACATATCATTATTACAAAGAAATTAAGTGGGTAGCTCATACACACACATAAGTTGATGGTTACTTACATGAACAAAATATTAAAATAATAGTATCCAGAACAGAATCAAGAAGTTCCTTTCTTGTTAATTGTGTTGCACCAATGGGAGCCATGACAGGTTGGTGTAAACTGTGACATACAAACTGTGACATACAAACTGTGTTGCTTTAGTGTAATAAATAATATCAACAACGGTAATTTAATAGAAGTGAATAAAGTTTAGTATCATATTCATATCCACCACTTCAAGGTATTGAGGGGCTGCTTATGTGGTTTAAAACATAAAGAATCTTTCTAAAGTGAAGTCCTCTTATATCAAACTCTCCCTACTTACTGTTTGTCATATATATCATTAAATATACCATAAAAGAGAGAATATGATATCCATATATAGCATCAACTCCTTTAATAAGATAACAATGAATATATTCAATTTATAATATTTTAATAAACATGAATGCTTTTAGCCCTAGCTGGAAGCCCTGTATCCATCATGCAATTCTTCACGACATTCCTAAATTATTAATCCCCAAATGACAATGATGATCATGATATAAGCACACTGTCCATCGGAAATCGAATTCAGGCATACGATAGAAACATGATCTATTCGTAGAAGACGTTTTGCATAAAATTCATTTGATTGAAGCTAGCTACACATAATCTATATAAAACCACAATTTAATAGAATTGACACTGTCACTGATGATATTATATTATAAGCACACTATGCATTGGAAACTGAATTCAGAACATACTAACAGAACGATGAATCAAAAAACATGTTTTGACTAAAATTATTTCAGAAATAAACAATATATCGACAAAGTTGCAAGTGGGTTGAATCTTCCCTGCTGAAACACGTCAGTTATCAAACATTGAGATCGTGTACGACAAACCTACCTTTGCCCGTATAAGCTCTCTTACCTTTGTCACCAATTTGACCCATTGGCTTCAAAATGTTATTGTACCTAGCTTATTTGCTGCAAGCGAACACACCAAAATATGATGCATTTTATACAATCATTTTATCCCAATATCACCTCTAAATGGTATGAGAAATAACTGGTTAAACAATATCTCAAACCGATTCTATATATCATGTTAGTGTCTATTTTAATTTCCTTGAACCCACATTCTAAATCTATCCACAACAAATACGAACCCTTATATATTGTAAAAGAAACTGTAGATCTTGAACAAAACTAATTGTCTTCCATACCCAATCCAAGACCACAAAAGTATAACCAACTGAATTGATAAACAAAGAACACATACCTCTTTTCTATATGCAACCAAATCTCTAGAATTCAAAAGTAAAACAATAAAAAACAGGCACCTGAAAACAAATTGGAGACATGTAGTATTGTTCTTAAGAATAAGACAATAGCCTTTTATATAAAAAATGAAAAAAAAATAGAAATAAAACAATTCAACCACCACCAACACGTCCAGTCAAAGAAATCAAACCTTAATCAACAATCCCATAAGCCGATGTATTAAAAAAATCGTCATTTCAACCGCCACCATCTCTAACCATAGAGTAGAAACCCTAAACGAACCGACAGACCTAAGGCCGCCGTCGAAATCAACACCACCACCATAGACGTAACACCTCCGTTAGGCAAACGGCGGTGATGTTCGGCTGATAACAATCATCGTCTATAACCACCACAGAACACCGTCATCTGAGTCACCTTGTTGCGATGGTAGTGCTGCTCGTCGGTTTGTTTCGCCAGCGAAAGGTCGGAGAAGCAAGAGAGAAAGGTGTAGAGAGAGATTGCAGAGAGAGAGAGAGAGAGTGGGCTGAAGTATGAAGATTTGTTGGTGATGAAGTACACCATACACGTGTAAAGCATAAAACACAAAAACCAGCAAATGGGATTCTGGTTCTGAAATACCACCAGTACAACATTTTAGGCATGAGGTACAATACAACACTGCATAAAAGGGTTGCTATTTAGAATATTTTAAATAATAATAGTAAAGAAGGATGTCGTGAAAAAAGTAAAACTATTAGAAGATGAAATTGTTGGTAATCCGATCTGCTTAAACCAATTGATAACTATTTGGTTAAATTGGACCTCCAATTAAAAAGTTCTGGTTCCGCCACTGCTACATACTATACATGTGTTTATACGGTTCTTAAAATAATCATTATTTTTATATTCTTTTATCCCAAAAGAAGGTTTAGACTTTACCAATGTTTTCAGAACTGAACCGGAAGTTGAATCGGAGTTCCTAGTGGTCCACCGATCCAATAAACCGGCCCAAAAAAACAAACCAGAACCCCAAGAAAATAAAAAAGTAATAAAAAAACCGGTCCGACAGGCCAGGTCCCTAGGTCAATTCCAGTCCAGTACACTAGCGGTCCAATAATAACAAACCGAACCGGCCGGGGATCCGTTTCCCGGTCCGACCGTCCGGTTTTCAAAACAGAGTTTACATGCACAAACAAAAACAAAAGTGGAAGTCGAAAGAGGTGAGAGAGCTCAGTCTATAAAACGGTCAAAGGGTCAACACGTTCTCCTTTCTCTTCGCCACCGTCGTATCTCCACCCGTCGCCGCCACCGCCACCGTCGCATCTCCGGTCCAATCGTTGTCACACTATTTATAAATTCTGAATGGTAAGTCTCCCAACTTTTAATTTTATAAATTCGTCACAATGTTTATTGATGTTTATAAACCCTAATGTCAAGACAAAAGAGAAAAAAAAAATGGGTTAAAACCACTAGTTGATGGAAAAGAAATAGAATTAGGTTTATTTGTTGGCTTTGAAACCCTAGTTTAATTCTCCTGATTGCTGCTTGGTTGTACTATACTGTAATTGAATTTTTGGAGCAATTGACTGTTATTATTATTATTATTATTATTATTATATCTGTTATTTTGTAATTAGCTTAATTTGATCACCTGTGTTGAATTGTGAGATCATTATTTTTATCATAGTGCTTAACTGCTTAATGTGCCTCTTAACTTGTAAATGATAAAAAAATGCATGTTTTGAAGTTTTCTTTAATTGATGAAGCAAGTTGATACAATTTGTATATATGACTATATATGTTCATGTAGCTTGTCGACCGTAGTTGAATAAAAATATGACTAATCAAGGGGAATAATAATTCTATGGACTTTTGTATTGTTTTTTTGTTATTTAATTATGTGTCATATTGCCACAAGACTTGTCAACCTAAGATGTGTGTCTGTATTCCGTATCTTATATCTTTTCAAATATGTGTTTAGGGTGATGAAAAGGACAGTCAAGATGACTCTGTTTTCACACAGTTGAGTGAAGCTGTAGCTACCAACCCCGATGACCCGTCTGCACGTTTTAATCTGGTAACATAATATTTGGGGTCTTTATAATATAACGTAAAGTCTGTGATCTTATTTGATAAATATTTGTTTTCTAATGAATTTAGGGTTTGTTCTTGTGGGACCGAACTGGAGAAGAATCGAAGCAAAAGGCAGCAGAGCATTTTGTGATTGCAGCAAAGTTAAATCCACAAGATGCAAATGCTTTTAGGTATTTGGGTCATTATTATAGCAAAGTTTCAATTGATACTCAAAGAGCTCTCAAGTGTTATCAGAGAGCTCTTGCTCTTTCTCCTCAAGATTCTGAATCCGGGGTTAGTTTCATTCGTTACTTTTTTTAATTCTCCTTGTAGTTTGCATGTTAATTTGATTTGTTTATGTTCCCTTAGTTTGTATTCTGATAGCAGAGCATTCGTGTAGTTATGTTTTCTTGTTGGGAAGTGTTTCCAACCCAGTTAAGCTGATTAATTTTGGACGTTGCTGTGCATTAAGATAACTAGGTTTTAGCTGTAGTTTAACCATTTATATCGAAACATGCCAGTTCAGGTTTTTCTATTACAGATTTACAGGTTAGTTGAAATGCATAAAGATAGCTGAGAATGAACCAAGTCAAATGGTTAAAGGTCGCCTAGCGTGTATTTAAAATGCTCACAGTTCCCTCTTTTTTTTCTTAAACAAAATATATTATTTGAGTAATATGCTTTTTGTAGTCATAGTAATACATCAGCTATCTAAAAAGTGGACAGAAAAGCTATGTACTTAACTCGGACTAGATATATCACCGATATATCGGTTATCGGTCATCAAATGATATATCAATACAAAATATCCGTACCAATATTATCGGTGATATTGACCGATATGTTATTGATATTTTACCAATATTTGATCGATATATCACCAATATCTCTGATATCCCCGGAATCAGTACCGTTCTTCTTGGTTCTTCCATTTGTCTGTCTTCTTATTGGTGCTATTAGTGCTTTAAGTCTTATTGTCTTAACTGTTAGTGTTAAATATTAGTGTTTTAAGTCTTAATAAGTTCCTGCTTGCTACAATTGTTAGTGTTTTGCATTTTGCAAGTTGCAAAAGGTTAATTTGTCAATGGTAGGAGAGTATATTGAATTGTTAGTGTTAAACTAATATATATATAAATTCTGCATGATATACAAATTACCGATATCTCACCACGATAACTTATATCTCAAACTAAGCAGTCAATATCAGTGGGATATCGGCGGGATATCGGTTATCAGACCTTTTGTCACAAATATCAGTTTGAAATATCGGTACCGATAATATCGGTGATATTGACCGATATCCCACTGATATTTTGATTCTTAAAATTCTGCCATATCGCCGAATTTCCAGATTTTTGTTTTTTTTGCAAGCCAAACTAAAATAAAAGCTGAAAAAGTACTTTTTTTGTGTGGAATAAGCCCATAAACATATGTGATGCTATGTGACTTCGTCTCCCATTAACCCTATACAACCAAATAGCTACCACCTTGTTAGTTCGTCTCCCCTTCGTCTCGATTTTCTTTCGATTAGAAATTGTTTCAAGTATTGAAAATTTGGAGTTTAGGACTATTAGTATTGTAATATAATTATGTTTTGATATATATATATACACACACACACACAAACACTACATGATATTAAAATTACCGATTTCCCACCGCAATAACCTATATATCAAATATTGGCCCTTGACCGATATGATTTCCCACCGCATTAACTGCTTAGATCTCAAATGTCGGTCCTTGACTGATATCCGATATTTTACCGCATTAACTACTTAGCAGAAAAGTGTTGGTGGGTCTGTCCAACCAGTCTTTCATAACTGGACCCATTATTACCCTCCAATTTTGTCATGTATGCTCAACTCCAACTTTTATATGCATATATATGGTAAAGAATTTTTACTTCATTTTGGGGACTGGATTTCAAAAAAGTGAGAATTGTTGATTGTTATATATTTATAACAGTTGTATTCGCCATGTGTTCGTGAACAAATAAAGGAGCTAAATGAACATCTTATTCATTTTTGCTTGTGGGGTTTAATGCTGTACCTCACATGGATTGCCATCGCCCGTATATTATGCCGTTTATATACACTAGGGAGTAGGGACCATTTGACCAATAATCTTAGTAATCAGTATCCTACTTCTCAGTTGCTTTCTCCTATTGTGTATGGTTTGCAGGAATCATTGTGTGATCTGTTGGATAAAGAAGGTAAAGAGAGTTTGGAGGTTGCCGTTTGTCGTGAAGCTTCAGGGAAGTCTCCAAGGGCATTTTGGGCATTTCGTAGGCTAGGTTTTTTACAGGTCTTTTTACCGCTTATATTTTTCTTTTATGGATTTAAACTTAGACTTGGACTCTCATAAATACATAACTGGTACAGGAAGCAACACATCTCCCTATACCAACAGTATTGTAATGTGTTTATCATGTATAAATTATAAAATATAAATTTCTTTTTGCAGGTCCATCAAAAGAAATGGTCTGAAGCAATTCAAAGTCTTCAGCAGGCCATCAGAGGATATCCTAAGTCTGCTGATTTATGGGAGGTTGGTACTCTCACTTTAGACGTTTCTATTATGCCTTTTTCACTTTTGGTGTTTACTCATCTTACTCCCTCATTTTTCTCTTCTTTTACGTTTTAGGCCTTAGGTCTTGCCTATCAACGATTAAGCATGTTCACAGCAGCTATTAAGGTACTAAATCAGAAGTTAAGATTTCTATTTGTGCACTATGACTTTATATATTAATACATTATCTTTTGGATATATCTTATGGAAAGAATTGATGGTTTAAATTTGGAAAACCTGGAAATAATGAATTTTCCATTTCATGTTTGTATGCTTTCTTTATTAATATAGATTAGACTATATTCGTTGCAATATGGTATCTAATCTTTGAATTGAATTATATACAATAGTCATATGGTCGAGCAATTGAGTTAGAGGAATCACGTGTGTTTTCATTGGTTGAGAGTGGATATGTCTTCTTGATGCTTGGTTCACACCGCAAGGTAATCCTTCCCATATGTAGTTGCAACCAATAACTACTTGTATGATTCTACATATTATTTTATCTATACCGTACGTTTGGATTTGTGTTTTGACACTTATTAGCTGTTTAATTTAGGGGTCAAACATTCAGTTTTTGGATAACAAGTTTCTTACTAGTGTCTATATGCAGCTAAACTGCTAATCAAAAGATAAAATAAATTATAGTTTCAGCGTGTTTTAACCCAATGTGAGAAACTTTTACCTCCATCACACTGAAAGTATATTACTTTCTCAAAAAAATGTGCATTAGATTAGACTCCTTTTAGTATATTACTCCCTCCATCCCATTTTAGATGTCATGGGCCCACAAACACAGAGATTAAGAAATCTTTAATTGTATGTTGTAAAATAACAATAATATCCTCAAGTTATTATTTCAAATATTTGATTGTCTTTTGTCTTTTATGGGCAAAACTGGAATTTGCTTAGAAATGGACATTTAATATGGGACAACAAAAAGTAGAAAAATGGACACTTTAAATGGGACTGAGGGAGTAATTTGTTATATAAGCAGAAAACACTCTCCGAACTTCGGACATCAAAAGCACATCCAAACATGTGGTACTTTGACTCATTTTCATGAGAGGGGTGTTTGGATTTGTTTTCTTTAACTGATTATTGCGTCTTATAGTTGCAGTAGTTGCCTTTAAAATTTGGATGGACATATTCTGCTTCTGATTATATAATTATTCAGGGGTCACATAATCAGTTTTGTATAACAAGTTTCATACTAGCTGAATCAACTGATTTTTAAAGGATAAACTAAAGTTATCTAATTATACCTTCTTTGTGCTTATACCATCTTGAGAAAATTTTACTCTCATCTAATAGAAAGCACATCCTTTTCTCAAGTAAAATGTACCTTTTTGTCATTTTACTCGTGTCATGTAATACACTTTAAGCTATCCTAATTTGCCAAATACTAAAACAACTGATTGTTATAACTTCAAACAACAATAGCAAACGTTAACACTATTTCCCACAAGCTGTTTTATAACATCCAAAATTCTCAATCTGATTCTTTTAATTTAAATCACATGATCACTTCTAAAACAAAATAAGACAATCATTTTCAACCTGAACACAATCTCCCACAACCTGTTTCACTAACTAACTAATATGGGTGAAGGGAGTTGAGCTGTTTCAACAAGCTTTACAGATATCACCAGAAAATTTAGCTGCACACTATGGACTTGGATGTGGACTTCTTGAGTTATCAAAGGAATGTGTAAGTTCAGGTGCATTTAGATGGGGAGCTTCAATATTAGAGGTAAATGATTCCTAAATGGCATTAATTTTTTTTGTCACCTGAAAAGTCTCTTAAAATCTGTATAAATTTGTAGGAGGCGTCAAAAGTTGCAAAGGCTGGTACGTGTTTGGGCAAAAACGTTTCATGCATGTGGAAGTTGCACGGTGATATTCAGGTATACCTATATTAAGAATTGTTTGGATTGTGTCTATTTTTCCTCACCATTTGATTCTTGAACATGATTATGATAATTGAACTTGTATTCTTAGTAAACGCAATGGGAAGTGATTCGTACACGACATATTCTGCTTCATACACAGCAAACATGACATGTGTACCACTATACCCTCACAGAACTTTTCCTTATTTTTCCCACCCATGTATTCAAGGGTATAAATGTCCAAACAATTTTTTTTGGTTGTGTATGAAATAATAATTGTTGTGTACAAATCACCTCTCAAATGTAATACATTGTCTTGGGTATGTACCTTGTTCTTTTTATCTAGCTATTCACTCTTTTTCCTTTCCTTGCTTCTTTTTATATGTTTCTAGTAGAGGTGGCAATTTCGACCCATTCATTTATGAATGACTCGCTTCAGGGTATATCTTATTTATGATGGGTCATATGGGTAATGGGCTGTAGAAGTCAATTGGAAGTATTTGAACCCTCAATTTACAGGAAAGCACTTCAGGAACATGGGTAAAATTTGCTGAACTAATAACTAGACTAATACACATAATACAATATATACAAGGAACATCGGTAAAATTTGCTGAGAAGAAACTTTTTTAAACGGGTTTATAATCACCGAAGGTGATTTTTTAATGCACGCAACATACAAAATCTCTTCTATCAATATTTAGAATAGTTTAAACATGCCTAATAACAAATATGGCTTTGAAAACTTTGAGAAGACAAATATACCCTTATATCAAGTTAAAAAGCAGATTTAATAGATCTAGATGAGCCTTATATATATGGGTAGCCTTGATGAAAAAAGTTATGAGTACTTTAGACCTGGGTGACTTACACATACATTAATCCTAAAAGAACTATGAGAACAGAAAAGAAAGGTGTTTTGAGCTTTATAGCTACTCGTTTGGATCCAAACCCATTTTGACCTATAATCAACCCGTTCAACACACCCATTTAACCACGTCTAGTTTGTAGTTATTCTATTTGCTTCTAAATATAATAACTCTTGTCCTGGTTGGCTGGCTCTAGTCTCATTATGAAATTTGATATTGCATGCGATTTGTTTTTTCTGTGCTCAGATTTCATATGCAAAGTGTTTACCCTGGATGGATGAAAACCCTGCCTTAGAAACAGATAAAAAAGCTCTGTCTGCTTCCATAGTTTCATGGAAAAACTCCTGCTTTTCAGCTGCATTGAGTGCCAAACACTCTTATCAACAGTCTTTGCATTTGGCTCCATGGCAAGCTAACATCTACACAGATATTGCCATTACTATAGATGTCATAAACTCTTTTAAAGAGGCTGAGAAACGTGATCTTATCCAAGGGTAAAATTTTTGGCTTTTGCGAGTCTTCAAGACATGTTAGTTTCAATGGTCATAACAATTTGGGTTGTTTATGTCTAAGATTCGTTAATAAAAAAATTCAACTAAAAAGGGGTGGGCCAAATCAATTGAAAGTCACCTCAAATTTATTTTAGCGCACGGTTGTAAAAGTTGTTAGGCGGTGCCATCTCGGTTGACCGTGGAGTTGCGAGTACTCGGCCATAGTCGGGGAGTCTCGGAGATGACTCGTCGAGTACTCGGAAATTACTCGTTGAGTTATTGGCGCCTAAGCGGGATTTTTACAACCATAATAACACATGCAATATTTAAAGACGTAGTATTATATAACAGTAATACTGCCATACTTATTATTCAAGCATAATTAGCACACCAGTTAGTTTTGCTCCCTCTTTCCCAAATTTACTGCCCAGACAAAAAAAATAAACAGAAGTTAGGATATGTCCAGTTAATTTAGTTTTAAATTAGGAGGATAATTGTACCCTTCATGCATTTAAGATGCCAATGCTTGGAAATGTTATAAGATTTAGTGATAATGGTATTTAAGGTAAGATGGTAATATTAGTTAACCTAAACTTATTAAGTTTGAAAGTAATCGAACATCAGGACCACTAAAAATATAAACTTGGACAGTTTTCTTGGGAACAGGGAGGGTATTTCTTAAAGAAGTGGATAAAAAATTCTGATTAGGTCATGGCACAGTCTAACCCTACCCCTTGTTAACCTGTTACTAAAAATGACCCGTTTAACATTACCTGTTTTGACCCATTACACTGCTGGCCAGTTTGCCACCTCTAGAGTCATGTAAGGTGATTAACTCATGCATTACTTGGTTTTGCTATTTCTCTTAAGTGCATTTTCTGATTGGGTGCAGGGAGTTACCTGAGAAAATGATCTTAGGGGGATTATTGCTTGAGAGTTGCAATAATGAGTTCTGGGTTGCATTGGGATGCTTATCGCATCGTGTGGAGTTGAAACAACATGCTTTTATCAGGTCGTTGCAGCTGGATGTATCATTAGCTGGTGCATGGGCATATCTTGGGAAGGTATTTTTAGAGCCGGAAATACGTGGCATAATATATTTGGTATCGTTGAGTGGATTGAGACTAAATGTTGACCTTTCACAGCTTTACAGAAAACAAGGTGAAAAGAATTTGGCCCAGCAAGCATTTGATCGGGCCAGGAGTATTGATCCTTCTCTTGCACTACCATGGGCTGGCATGTCGGCTGATATGTCCATTAGGCAAGTTAATATATTTACGAAGATTTGTGTGAATATACCTAGTAGGCTAGTATTATGCCCACAACTCTCTACGATATTTTGCCCTAATTAGGCTCCCTACTTTAGGCTGACCTACTAAGCATTTAATTTGCAAAGTATATGAAATTAATGTTACTGATTTGGATCAGCCCCAGATCTGGTTTCCATTTGACCCATGTATACTATTTAAAGAGAAATTATACACTTAAAAAAAACAATTCACAAACTTTGACTTACAAACTCATCTGGACCAATGTATAAAGAGAAAGAAGAGGAGAGGGGAAGGTTTGATATGATTGGTCCATAGAACTATAGAAGTTTGTAATTTTTTGTTTGTAAGGTTAGTATTTCTTGTATTTAAATAAGCTCATTTTCAGGGCGCTTAAGCCAGATGAAGCTTATGATTGCTGTTTACGGGCTGTGCAGATACTACCAGTACTCTCTCTCTCTCTCTCTCCTCTTTTATGCCTAATGGGTCATTTTAGGTATGGTATAAAACGGGCTAGGTCGGGTTAGGTTGACCCAACTACACTTTTGCCTATTTTTTAATAAATGATTTAGAGTGTTGCTATGATAAAACCAGAATATTGAAATATTAATCTAAATTTTTGTATAAAAAGATTTAGGTGGTTAAAGTGCATTAAGCATAGCCTTTGAGCTGCTTTCAACCTAGTTTACCAGTTTTGATTTAGCAACCTTTTTAGTTTCACCCATTTGAGATAAAATAAAACCAAACCGACCCATTCATTAAATGGACCAAAATTGCCATTTCTAGTAATCATGTATATAACAACAAATTTTATTCAAGTCATGTTGTAATTTTTTATAAGCTAGAGCATGGTTGGAATGTTGGACTATTGCTTAAATTATGGCACATTTATTTTTGAACACTTTAACCAAGTTTTGTTTATTTATATTCTTTTTTTCTATTAGTATACGTACTTGCTACTGTATGTTTTGAAGAATTTTACTTACAACACAATTTCTATTCAGCTTCCAGAATTTCAAATGGGTCTTGCAAAGCTTGCTCTGCTTTCAGGTCAACTTTCATCTTCAGAGGTACTAGTCAACTTTCATTACGATCGCTCACACACTCAAAAGTTACAATAAAAAAATTAGCTTAGTGCATTTTTCATCGTTTTCACAGGTATTTGGTCCCATACGTCAGGCCTTGCATCACGCACCTCAATATCCTGAAGCTCACAATCTTCTGGGGCTTGTTTGCGAGGCAAGAGGTGATTATCTCTCAGCTATTACCTCTTTTAGGTTAGCACGTTGTGCAGTGAACATTTCTTCTGGTGATTCTGAAAAGCTCCTTGATATTACAATAAATTTGGCGAGGTCATTCTGTAAGGTAATTATTAATTTGCCTTTTCCTTGTTTTTTTTTTCCGTAAATTGCTAACTAGTTGTCGCACGATGGGTGGGTTTGATAATAAAGTTGGGTTGAAATGGGTTACTTCTTTAATACTGGTTGGAACAGGTCAGACTGGGTCCTATTGACCCGCAAACACTTGCTCCATTTTCTAAAGCGCTAATTGCATAAGATACAAACATGTGGTTGTTATAGTTCTTTTCTGTAGAGTTGAGGTCTTAAATTTTTTTTTGTTCCGTTAGGTCATTAAATTATAAAATGTTTTCAGTTTTGTTTTTTTAAATAATGACCAAAACACCCTTACAGAATGTTTTCAGTTTATATTTGTAGGTACTTGGCCTCATTTACTTATGTCTATAATCTATATGTCCTATGATGTTGTAGTTGTCTTTGTTTATATCTTACTAGGCTACTCTTTAACCCATTTTGTTGTTTGGTTGCTTCGAATTATACATTGTTAGGCTGTCTGCATCCTTTTTATTTATTTATTTATTTATTTATTTGAGCCAAGGGTCTTTCAACAAGCAATCTCTCTATCCTCATGGTCTCATGGATAGAGGTGAGGTTTGCCTATATCCCACCTTCCCGTGACCCTGCCTATAGCTTTGTTATAGGTGGGGTATACTGGGTATGGTCGTTATATGTGTTGTTATTAATATTATTATTTTTATTGTTGTTATCAAGGTTGCAGAAGGCGGCCTAGGCGGCCGCCTAGGCGGCGCCTAGGCGCTAGGCTGAAGCTAATATCGGAAATAAGCCCTAGTCGGATTTCTGGGCGTTTTGGGCATTAGGCGGGTCCTGGGCGGTCGTAGGCGGTTGTAGGCGGTTGTAGGCGGTCCTAGGCGAATTCCGGCGACTGTGGAGGAGGTGTTGCTGGAGAAGGTGAAGAAGAGAACATGGAAGAAGAAAGATGGAAAGGTGTTGTGGCTGCTGATTATGTGTGTAGGGTTTAATAAGTTTAAACCTTTTACATTTTAACCCCTCTATCTTTCAAATTTTACCTAAAAAGTCTAAAACTAGTTTGTGTTTTTTAACTTTTAACCCCCTCTATCTTCAGAAGTTCACATTTAGTCCTTAAACTTGTACATTTATACATAAAAGTAAAAAAATAAACATTATAATATATATATATCTTTACATATTTTTTTAAAAACACCTAAATTTGTGTGTATATATATAAAATACGTATAAAATACCAAAACGCCTAATTCCGCCTAATTTTCGCCTAGTCCCGCCTAGTCCCGACTAGTCCCTAGGCTGGACCTCACCGCCCGCCTAGCGCCTAGCGCCTTTTGCAACCTTGGTTGTTATTAGTAGATAGATATGGCTGAAAAAATCAACATAGTCAAGTCAGTGCTTGAAACGTGGCTTAGGCATTTTCTCTCTCCTTATCTTTGATTTTTCTTTGTCTTAACCTCATTCATCAGCATATTTTGTGACAAACTTTTTAGGTCTATGAATCATATTTACCCTTAAGAGTTTATTGGTCACTTGGTGAGTTTATATTTTTAATAATCAAATATAACACACTTTTCACTTCAATGACCCAATGGTACATAAAAGAACTTTAGCGACCCTCATGAAACATTAGTGGAAGTTCACTGCTATTTTCTGAATTTGTGTAGTTAACCTTTTTAAAAGCTACATAAACTTATTTATTATCTGTGATTACAAAGACAATTTTTATGGTAATAAACTAATAGTAATATTTTAATTCTTCGTAAGAAACCATATAAGAGACTGTATGTATCAAAATCAAGCTTTTGGTTATGTTTAACCTCTCCTCGAAATAGAACACAAACCAAAATCCAGGCATTAGATTCTGTGCCCTTTATCAGTTATCACTGCAAGTTTGTGATCTCTTCTTGCGGTTAACAGCCAAAAACCTGATTTTAATCCATACAACCACCTAGCGGATCAAACTCGATTTGTGAGGTAATAAAAAACTTCATTTTACATTGATTTCAGGCCGGCAAAGCTTATGAAGCAGTACAAGAATGTGAAGAACTAAAGAAAAAAGGTGTTCTTGACTGGGAAGGTTTGCATATATATGCCTTATCTTCATGGAAACTTGGCAAAAATGACCAGGCTTTATCTGTAGTGAGGATTTTAGCTGCACGTGTTAAATCATTGGAACCAAACCTGGCCTCCTTATCAATTAGTTTTATATGTAGATTACTTTATTATATTTCCGGTCGGGAATCAGTTATTACAAGTATTCTGAAAATGCCCAAAAATCTATTTGAAAGTTCCAAAGTTAGTTTTGTGGTATCTGCTATTCATATTCTGGATCAAAGCAATCAGCTTGAGGCAGTTGTTTCAAGTAGTCGATCTTCACTCCTAAGTCAGGATGAAATTACCGGAATGCATTTTCTGATAACGCTAAGTAAACTGGTGAGCTCTTGGATTTCACTGTTTTCTATATGCTCTTTTCTTTCATTGTCAAGTAACGGAGTGAAATGAATCGCGTCTGGCTGGGTTGATTCAGAAACACTTCTGGTTAATTCTTTAATAAATATGTAATGTGGTAATAGTGACTACAGAAACGTTATTATTATATACTAATAATCTGTATTTTGGAATACCATGATGTAGGATGTTGTCTGGATCAATACAGAGTTTTGGCAAGATTAAACCTGTGCGACTCATTTTGACTCGTTTCTGTTCTTTGTGGACCATTAAACTCATTTGAACTGAAATACAACTGAAATCGAGTCATTCATAAGTAAACGTGATGAATGTATTGTTACAATGCTAATCTATATATATGAATAAAATGATTTAGGTTGCATATACTAAATATAAACTTCTGGTGACTTTGAACATGTTTAACCAATTTGACTTATATCCTAATTTTTTGAATAGTTGGACTCATTTTAGATAAAGTACAACAAAAATGAATTCATTCATACATAAATGGGTCAAAAATAGTCACCAAGTTTTAGTATTTCAAATTTGAGGCACCCAGTGAGTGAATTTGTAATTTATTTTCTTGCAGGTAAAAAATAGCTCAGAGAATTGCTTGGGGATTCAGAATGGAATATATCACCTTAGAAAAACTCTCCATAAATACCCAAACAGTTATATGCTAAGGTAAATCATATTGATTGGCATTGTGATTTCTAATTATTTATTAAAATACTTGTCCAATCTTACAAGTCACGTCTTTAATCGTTATCCCGACGAGTGTGAAGAGCGGTAACGTTAAGATATTTTTTTGCTATTGGTTATCACAAGTGAGGACCTTTTTGGAAATCTGACCTTAAGATGAAAGTTTTTGTTACTAAAGATCCTTGAAACACAATAATCAGGATAAAATCTGGCACTACACTTTAAACTGCGAATAATTTTACTCACACGTAGCAAATAATATAAAAATTTAGGTAGACGCCCATTGGGCATTTGGGCTACACACCGGACTATATTGCCAGGCCATTACGCCTAACTTTATTTTTTAAATGTAACAGTTTCTTTATTTGCAACTACTAATTGTCTAAATTTCTTCTGTATTTGAAAGTGGATTCTTTTGGGAATGTTGCAAACTTGCAATCCAAAGCATTACATATAAATTTAATGTTCTAAATCACCCTCCTTTATAAAATTTATGATAATTAGTTTCTTAATTGACTTGTTGATGAATATATTCTGAAGTAATTTCTTACACAAATTTTGTTGCCAAACAGGAATTTTCTTGGATATTTATTAATATCTAGTAATGAACAGAAAGATACTCATTTGTCTACTAGATGCTTTACTGTGAGGTGCGCCACAGCAGAGTGTCCCAAAGAAGAAGGTTTAAAATGCGCAGCTGAAGTTCTTGGTGCAAGTGTGGCTGCTTGCTATACAACAGGGAGTTTAAATAATAAATACTCTTTTCCTACCTGTATTGACCAATCACCACATCAGCACGGATCACTTAAACTACTGCAAAAGTATTATTATTTTCATTACATATTTGTCCTTTTTGAAAGTTTACATGAAAAAGGTAATACTCTAAAATTTTGAGGTCAAAGGGACTGCTTTTCGACTTCATTATCATTTTCACATTTTGGATTCTGTAAATATTCATACGACACTGAGTTTTCTACAAAAAATTATCTAAATTACGTCATGATGGGAGTCCGTTTGATCTCAAAAGCAAAGGAGTGCCTCCTTTTTGTGAACTAGAGGTGGCAGTGTTGATCCAGTTACTTGTGTATGGGTCGATTTGGGTTGTGTTCTTTTTTTTAAATCTCTAATGATCAAATTATAGCTAAAGGAGAACTGGTCAAATGGGTTGGTTTGGAAGTTCTCATAGTCTATTTTTATTGCATAGAGCATAGTAAATTGTAGATTAAACCCTATGAACTTTCATTGAATTTGCACATAAGTCCTTAGACTTTATTTTGAATGCTAAAGTCCATGGATTTTTACAATTGACCTTTTTGCAAGTAAAATGACACTGTTCATTTATATTTTTATAAAGGTGTATAATGAATGTTTGTGGGTCATCCCAACCCAGTATGTTTCGGCCCATACTAACGTTAACCAGTTAACTCTTTCATCTATCTAGCCACCAATTTTTCATTTCCTTCCAATTATACTTCATTAATGAATTAATACTGCTGTTAATTTGTGACAGGTGGTACCATCAAGAACCATGGAATAGAAATGCAAGATACCTGTTAATTCTCAATTATATGCAGAAGGCCCGTGAAGAGCGATACCCTCAACATATATGCACAGGGATTGAAAGATTAACGGGCTTGGCCCTTTCAGATGAATCTGATCACTATAAAAAATTCCAACTTCTAATTTGTGCTTCTGAGATAAATTTGCAAAGTGGAAACCTTATTGGCTGCATAAATCATGCTAAAAATGCTTCAAAGATCTCTGTCCCTGATGAGTATCTTTTCTTTGCCCACTTACTATTATGTCGGGCCTATGCTGCAGAAGATAACCGGGCCTGCTTACTTGAAGAGTACACGAGATGTTTAAATTTGAAAACAGAATATCATATCGGTTTGATTGGCTTAAAATATATTGAATGTCGGTATGGGCTAGAAGAAGCAAATGGAAATATAATTGAAAAGAAGTTTGAGGAATGTTCAAAAGATATAAAGTATTCATGGAATGCGTGGATGGCAATATTGAAATTGGTTCAGGGTTTGATTGCTGTTTGGAATAGAGATTTTGTTGGTGCAGAGGAGTTGCTTGCACAAGCGTGTTCGTTAAATGGTTATGAAAGTTGTCTGTTTTTGTGTCATGGTATGTCTCATCACTACTTGTAAATTAGAGGTTGCTAGTTTCGCTGGTCCGGTGGGTTGGGTATTGGGTTTGTACAGCTCAAAGCTCAAAACATTTGCTTCCCTTTACAGACTGGGTAAAAAAGTTTTAGAAGGTTTTATGCATTGGGCACTTTTCTGCCCCTTTTCAACACTCGCTTTTGAGTTCATTTTGTTAATCTCAGGTGTTTGACCTTTAACAGGTAGTTCTTTGGTGCAGTTAGGTTGACCTTTAAACACCGTGTCTTCATTCTTTATAAAAGTTGTCAAGGATGAAGGATACATGAACTGTAATATTTCAATAGTAAATTAGTAAAAAAAATCAGGAAGTTTTGTGTGTCAAATGTACACTTTGGGCAACCATTTTTTTAACAGTTTGGCCCTTTAATGATAATTATATTCCTCAGTCTTGTCTGTTTGACCGGTTAACAATAAATTATAACCCAAATCAACCCATTCATACGTTTGGATACAGGTGCTATATGTATGGAACTTGCTAGACAACAATGCAATTCAGACTTCCTGCTGCTTGCAACCGGGAGTCTGAAGAAAGCTAAAGACATTTGTGGGCCCCCCTTACCTATCTTGCAACTGTTACTAGCACAGGCCGAAGCAAGTCTTGGATACAAAGATCAATGGGAACGAAACCTTCAGCTTGAATGGTTAACATGGCCTCCAGGTTTGACTTTTCTTCAACTAGAGTTTTATTCTTGGAATGGTGATGTTTTTGTAGAGTTGGCAATATTGATGGGCTTGGGCGGGTTGCATTACGGTCCAAGTGGGTCAGGCTGACTAGTATAAATAATATTAGAGTAAGATATTGCTAATCTTTATTCTTTATATAGAGGGAAGAAGAAGAGAATAAGAGTGAAGTCCAATATTAAACTTAATCTTTCCCTTTGCTATGTATGGATTATACATGAAATATACAAGATTGGAAAGTGTATCTAACCTAATAACTTTCGTATCTATAGCTGTAATGATAACCGAGAGCAGGAAATCAGCCTATGCTGCTCACAAGAGGGTGAAATATTGTTTTTCATTAAGATGGGTATATGCTTATAAACATAAGCGGGGTTCTATTTAAATAAGCAATCTAAACCCCCCTAGTAAACAAAGTGTTTGGCTGTTCGTTTATTTCTCCTATTTGACCCATTAGAGATGCACCAAGTAAATGATTGGTTTGACTCTAAACACATTTTGTCCATTTTATTATTAATAGTTTCGGACATACATATGATCACGAAAAGCGTATTGTTACAGTAATAATAAAATCCCTTTTTACTTTGAACTTAAGCAATTTAGTTGGCAACTTTCGACCCGTTTGGCATGTTTTCTTTATCTTTTATTTTGCATGTTTGACCCATTAGAGATATGGTATTGCCCAATCAAGCCATTCTTAAGCAAAAAATTGAAATTGCCACCTAAATTTTGACTGTTTCTTTTGTTCTTACAAATGTTGATGACATATGTGCAGAGAGGAGGCCGAGCGAGATCTTTCTTCAAATGCATTTGCTTTTAGGACCATTGGATAATGACATTCATTCTGCATCAAGAATAAAAAGTTATCAGAAAAATCCGTTACGATGGATTCTTCAAGCGATACACTTGAATCCGGCTTGTTCAAGATATTGGAGAGCTTTACAGAATTTGTAATTAGTTTTTTCTTGTTATAGTTATGCCTTGTTTTAGATTTTAAACTACTGTATTTATTAATTACTTCATTTGTTCAATGTAAAACCAAACCTTTGATATTTGAGTTTAGAAAAAAAACTGCTTCATCTAAATTAGGTTGTGTTGATGCTAAAACAAAGATTTTATTGATTGTGTAACATGACTTAAGATCATTTTTGTAATATTAATTTAAAATGTTTTTTTTTTCTCTAGATTTGGAAAGAAGATATAGAGGTGGAAATGTTACTTTCCTTTTTTGTGTATTATTGGAGAAAGAAAATAGATATTGTTAGGTTTTTATGAGAAATCCTACGCTAGGTTATTGTCAAAAAATAAAATTAATTTTTCTTTTTCATTCCTTTCTCCAATATTATCACCAAAAAGATAAAGAAACATTTATGATAAAAAAAATTACATTTTCTAATAGGGGTCGGCTAAATGCACTCCCTCTTTTTACTCTTTCCAAAAAAAGTCATTTTACAATTTTTCAAGTTTCACACCTTTAATAAAATAAACTTTTATACTTGACCCTCCCCATTATCACCATTGCTACTAGGGTCCTCTCACCAACGAAATACTCATCGGCAAGGTCACTAATATGAGATATTTGACTTTCATCAATCTACGGGTTGTTATTTTTGTTATAATTTGGGGAATTTACGTAGACTTTGAAAGAAAGAAGATTGAGAGACAAACTTTCAAATTATGTTCATACTTCATACAAAGACATATGATGAAATTATGATCTCATCTACAAGAAAAAAAAATGTTTTAATTAATCTTTGATCATGTATTCATCTTTACTGTATTGGAGCGAGTGAACAAGATGGTTGCAGGGTGGATGTGAGGTCTCATTGTCAGTTTGTCCTTCCATGTGTTTATAGTGGATGTGAAGGTTGATAACTTTAAAGCTCATCTGAGTGGTTTCTTATTTCTTTTTTTTTTTTTAAGTTATGGGAAGTGGATAAACCCATAGAATAATTAGAGATGCTTACTAATGCAATTTTTAAAAACCTAGAAAATGTAAAGTTTAATTGTATTTGTTTAAAACTTCAAAGGGGAGTGTAACCAGTAAAAATAAAAGTAAGGGAGTGCATTTAGCAAAACCCTTTCTAATACTCGTTTGCTATGGCCTTGATCGGACACTCCTTATCAATTATCATATACAAAGTTGGGCACCTCGGCTCACGGTACTTTCACTTGTGAATATATTAAAAAATTTTCAGTTGTGACATTATTGTTTGACGCGCTATCGAACGGTATTAAAAACATTTAATTTTTTAACCTATAAGTTTGTATTACATAGTCTACAACTTGAAGTATATTTTATCCGGTATGTGGATACTCAAATAATTCAAACGCAATCGTACGCTTCATCATTCCCACGTCATGGAATCTATCGAATCTATCGAATGAGCATTGACGCGAAGGCTTGATTCCGGTAAACTGTGAACATTGGTAGTTAAAGTCACACCGGTTTGTAAGTTTGCAACAAAAAAATAAAAATAAAAATAAAAAACAACTAAATCTTTTTAACTTGTTTTTCATAATTTATACAATGCGTTTTAGAGTAATATGAGTTACTTGTTTATAACGAGGTTGGAGCGTGTCTCGAATCACACTTGTTAAAGTCGTAAAAGAAAAGTCCCACCTTGAGTATTAATCGAAGTTGACTACTGTCCACCGGGTTAGCTTGTACCATCTTGCAAGATTTCGCCTATGATTTCTCAAGGTGGAGTTTGCGTTTGGTTGGAGAAGTGACCACACTTTCTACAACATGCATTTTATGGGCCATTCAACATTAGACATAAGTTGAAAATCCCTTTTTCTTTACCAAATATATCTTGGTTTCAAGTTGTCTCTAGAATTCGAACAACAGCTGGATTGTTTAAGGAACCGGTGCGGATGGTAGTGATGAAGCCGTAAAGTGAAGTCGTGAACAAGAAAAGAGGACACAAAAACAATTGTATACGAGAGCATATTTTGCATTTTTGGGTTTGTTTTTTGCATATTCGAGTGTTGTGACCAACCCAAAACATCTAAAATTTATTTATACTAAGACTGGCAAAATGCTGATTTTTGGTTGAAAAACGCTGAGATTCGACCCCAAAAGGTTACTTCCAACAAATCTACTTCCAAACCGTCAAAACGCGATTTGAAACTTTTTTTCAAACTGTTGTTCGATGAGGTTAAAAACCGGTTCTGGTCAGTTCATGCATCATGGACAGGGAATCGATGTAGGACCCCTAGTTCGAAAATGAAACTGGGACCGGTTCTTGTTTCACCCGTTCAAGTCCATTTCTCTGGTTCCGGTTCAAAAACCAATTTTTTTGTTCATCTCTACCCGGTTCCTATGAATAGTTAAATACCTGGTTTTTAACGCGGGCTTCACTGAACCACCCTGATATTAGCCCAAAACAAATGGGCCGGTGCTAATTTCCCCTACAAATACTCGATTCCATCATTCAATCAACAGCCATTAATAACAAAGCTACGAACAAACAAATTATTTACACAACAGAACACAAGTGTGTAGCCATCGTTCCTGATCTTTCTCGATTCTTCTCTTCTCCATTGCAGGTATTTGTTTGCCTTTCATACTTATAGCTTATTGTGATGCCGTTTTTTTTAAATAATAATAATAATAATTGTAGATAGAACTTTAGGTAGGTTTGTTGCTGTGTGATTTGTGTCATTCCTTTTAACATTTGTGTATGTTATTTAGGGTTTGTTTGTGATTTGTTTTACGTGCATTAAAATAGGGAATGATGGATGGATGGATGGATGAGTTGAATCTTATTAGGGTAAATTGTTTTTTTTTTTAATAAAAAAAAGTTAACGTTTTTAGTTTGAAATTAAGATAAAGATGAAGAAAGTCACAAGCTTGGGATGAAAAATAAATTGTTCTTAAAAGGGTTTACTTATTAAAGTTGATTTAAACATTTAGGGTTACTTTCAGTTATTAATTGCTCCATTGTTATTGTGATTTAATGCTTTGTTGCCTTGTTGGTTATTTGAGATTTGTTTTTTTACAGTTTTTTTAGGGTTTTGTTTTTGTTACTGTGGAGAAAAAAACAGAAGAAATATGGTTTCTTGTTGAACCATGTTTTATTGTGTTGAATATACTGGCTTGCATTTTTTTTGGTATTGTTTGTCTTATGAGAAATTACTAATACCTCAAAACAGTGGCGAAGCTTGACCCGAAACTTTAGGGGGTCGGAAATCACTAGTTTCGGGGGGTCGAAACCGTATATACCAAAAAATTTCTATACGAATACTATATAATCAAAACTTCTGAGCGAAAATTCGGGGGGGGGGGGGGGGGGGGGGGGGGGCTTAAGAGCTATGCCCATGCCTCAAAAGACTTGGAGACAGAGCCCAGAAGACTTTTTCTGATAATTAATTTGTAGTTTGGGCTAACAGTTTCACAGTTTATAAGCTTCTGGTTTTTAGTTTTGTCGCTTAGAATTTAGTTTTGAGTAATAGCTCCAATTTTGGGCAATAAAAGAGAGCTTGATTATGTACGGTTTATTTCGGTATGAACTATTTTAAACTTGCTTTGGGTGTTTCTATCGTGTTGCAAAGCCAATGAGTCTTTTACCTTGTTAATGATTTTGCCTTTACTATGCTATTACTTTTCAGACTTAGATGGAAACCGGAGGCAATTCTTTAGCATCTGGGCCAGATGGATCAAAGAGAAAAGTGTATTACTTTTATGACCCAGAAGTCGGAAACTACTATTATGGGCAAGGTCACCCAATGAAGCCACACAGAATTCGCATGACACATGCACTTTTAGCTCACTACGGCTTACTACAAAACATGCATGTTGTTAAGCCTGTTCCTGCTAGAGACAAAGATCTTTGCAGGTTTCATGCTGATGATTATGTTTCTTTCTTGAGGGGTATCACTCCAGAAACGCAGCAAGATCAATTGAGACAGTTGAAACGGTTTAATGTTGGGGAAGACTGCCCTGTGTTCGATGGTCTGTACTCGTTTTGTCAGACGTATGCAGGTGGTTCTGTTGGTGGGGCAGTTAAGTTGAACCATGAGTATTGTGATATTGCAATTAATTGGGCAGGTGGGCTGCATCATGCTAAGAAATGCGAGGCATCCGGTTTTTGTTATGTAAATGATATTGTGTTGTCAATTCTTGAACTTCTGAAAGTGCACCAGGTTGGTCGACTGTTATCATTACAATTCTCGAACATCTCAAAATAGTCAAAACTCGGAGGCGTGGTTTTTATGTTTGTGTTCTAAAGAGTTGGGCTGGGCTGACATGTTTTTGTCCATCTTTTGTTATTTACATTATTTCCGTAGTAAACACGAGTACGGAAATTATATTTTTAATATAATATGATATTTCCTTTCTAAAAAATGGAAACCATGCACAATTTTCACTAGAGCTATCCAAATCTAAAACAAATTTAGGAGGCCGCCCAAGTATCAGTTTGGTTTCTTTTATGCCGATTTTGACAAACTTGGCAGAAAGCTGTAAAAATACAACATTTCCTTGTATTTAAAGCTTTTGCCACTTCTAGAATTGTAAAATTGTGAAAATGCCATTAGATTACCCAATCTGTTTCGGCCATCATTTTAAGTAGATTCTTTGGCATATTTGGGTTTCATAACTCAAGTCATGACTTTTTTTTTAAATATATGAGAATTTTGTCGTCCTACGGTTTTCTGACTTTTTTTTGTTGTTGCGGGAATCTGCATAAATGAAACCAAATTGATACTTGGGTGGTCTTAGGAAAACTTTTGAATATAGGTTATGCGATCTTTGACCCGCTGAGCCCATTTGACTCCTCTCATTATTAGCTAATATTTACATTTTGACCCGTTATATTTGAAATACGACGTTTAGCTGACTTGGAAATATGTTTATTTGGTGCAGCGGGTACTATATGTGGATATTGACATTCATCATGGTGATGGTGTGGAGGAAGCATTTTACACTACTGACAGGGTCATGACTGTTTCTTTTCACAAATTTGGAGATTATTTTCCTGGTACAGGGGATATAAGAGATATTGGATATTCAAAAGGAAAATATTATTCCCTAAATGTTCCTCTTGATGATGGCATTGATGATGAAAGTTATCAGTCATTATTTAAGCCAATAATTGGTAAAGTTATGGAAGTTTTTAGGCCTGGTGCAGTTGTGTTACAATGTGGTGCAGATTCTTTATCAGGAGATAGATTAGGCTGCTTTAATCTATCAATTAAAGGCCATGCTGAATGTGTGAAATATATGAGATCTTTTAATGTGCCCTTACTGTTGCTTGGCGGTGGAGGCTATACAATTCGAAATGTTGCTCGCTGTTGGTGCTATGAGGTGATTATTTATTTAGTGTGATTTCAAATAATAAGAATAATTGTCTGTTTTAAAATTTCTCATTATTTAAGGGATCGATAGATGAATACCCGAATGAGACATTTTGTTATAAAAAAAAGCTAATAAAAGTTTGCAGATTAGGTTAAAAGAATCGGTATGTTGGTAATCTTATCAAATAGTAATTTTTGTTTCAGTTGGTAAGGAACTGATTATGTAGACCCTAAATAATCAGATAATTAATGGTAGGAGTTGTTTATCTAAACATTCAAAACTGATTAGCAAATGCTATTAAATATCAATGTTTTAAATGGTGACCGTGCTTCTCAAACTAAAAGTATACATAATGGATACTTCATTTATCTGTGCAGACTGGAGTCGCTCTTGGGGTTGAGCTAGAAGATAAAATGCCTCAACACGAGTATTATGAGTATTTTGGCCCTGATTATACTCTCCACGTTGCTCCGAGTAATATGGAAAATAAGAACTCACGCCAGCTGCTGGATGAAATAAGATCAAAGCTTCTTGATAATCTTTCTAAACTTCAACATGCTCCAAGTGTGCAATTCCAAGAACGCCCCCCTGATACAGAATTCCCTGAGGTTTGTTGCTTCAATTTTGTTTTCTATGTGGAGTACATTTGTTTATAATCTGCACTCAACCATAGATAATATCTCATGGCAAAAATGTTGCTTGGTAATTCGGCAACATAATCGTAATAGTTGGTTTACATTCTACTTTCAAATTCAAGAAAAAAAAAGGTAATGATTGAATGAAACTGATGACTAACCTTTGCCTGATTTACTGGTAAATGGTAATGGGGAGCTTTCAATATAACAGCCTATGGCTATAAGAATATAGATAAATATAGAAAACCAAATCTAAGCACCAGAAACCGTAAATGTAAATTTACTTGTTAATCGGGAAATCAAATATGCACAAATTCCTAGGTAGTCTCGAATCTTACTTCACAAGTGTGAAGCTAAACAACCTATTCGAACTTAGTTATTGTTTCTGGAGAGTATTGAAATACAACGGCGATTGAATCAAGTGCAAATATTAAATTACCTTTTTTGTTTGACATACATTAATATTTCTCTCTCATGATAAGCTAACATAAGTGATTTTTATCATTATTCAGGCAGATGAAGATCAAGAAGACGACGATCGAAGATCAGATGATTCTGATGATGAAAACGAGGGGTAACCCTCCTATTCAACTTTCAAAAATAATATTTTTTTTTACTTTTCTATTGTATTTTCTGATTTCTTTATTATCTTCAAATTTTTATTTTGTTTTTGTCTTTTGCAGCAAGCCTTTTGTTGGGCGCGTGAAAAGGGAACTTCATGATACCGAGGCTAAGGACATGGTATGTGCACTTTTGTTATTCTTTAGAACATTTCTTAAACTGTTTATCGGATTCAACATGAATAATCCATTCAATTACATTACCCTTCTTAATAAATCAGTTTATACTCCCATATTTCCTAATATTAAAACCCCGTTGCTATTCCCTTAATACTATTATCAAGGTTCAATGTTAAAAAAAAGTATAATATGAGATTTAGCTAGCATGACTGAATATTTAAGGGGACTTTAGAACGATCCGAAGGGTTTTAGGATTTGTTTATCTTGTTATTGCGACTTAATCACTAGAATCACGCAAAGTTTAAAAGAACGGAAAAAAGCCTCGAGGCGTTTTCCCTTCGCCTCATGAGGCGTAAGCCTCAAGGCGAACTGAGGCACACTCGAGGCACAAATTTTCTTAGCGCCTTATGTACAATCTGAACTCCATGAGGCGCGTCTCAAACTCGTTTTCTTAGCATTTCGCCTTGAGGCGCGCCTCACCCGTTTTTTAAAACCATGGAATCACGTTTTATTGCTTGGATGAACGAATTTTGCTATTATTTGGTTATATGGGCTCGAATAGTCCAGACAAGCTGCAACAACACTCATCTGAGGGTAAACGTTTAGCGATAATTCAAGCATATGATTATATGATTATTACAACTTTAAACTGCAAAATCACATCTAAAAGAAATTTCCTAAGGTCTATTCTGTTTTTCAGCGAGTAAAATGAACCCGATTTCCCAACATATAGTTAACAACTTTCATTACACATCTAAACGACCCCTGAATAACCTTCTTATCATTTCATGCTGATGTCATCCGCCTTGTGTGTGTCCAGGATGATATAAAGGAAGGTGAACATGCTGGGGCTAGAGAGATGGATGCATCATTTGCTGAAATATCTTTAAAGGTGAAAACTTATATCAACCAAAAAAAAATAATAATAAAAATAAAAAATAAATAATAATTAAACTCATTTGCGCATATATTGGCAGGGTTCAAATTCAGGTTCGGTAGCAGCAGCAGATGTGAAAGTAGAACAAGGGAACTCAAACAAGCCAGATCAACCTGCTGATATGAATCTATAATGTATCATATCATATCATAATACTCACCCTGTTTATGAAATTATGATATCAGTTATCATATGAACATTTTACTTGAGTTTTCTTAGAACTTGTGTATGTATGGGCTTTGTAAGTTAACAGCTTTTGGATACATGAATCAAATGACTAAACTAGGAATGAAATGTGTTTATTACCATTTCATTACTTTATATTTGCTGCATGTTTGGTCCTTTTGTCGGTAGGGGATGTTGTCGAAGGATGTTTGGTTTGTATGAATGTGCTGCTAATAAATTTATAATTAACAATTCCTTGATGGTTATAGGGATGTATTGATCGAAAATTGCAACATTTTGGCCTTAGTGGGACTGTGTTTATCCAACTAAAATGGTGCGGGTTTGAGTCTGAGTGAGCATTATGTGGATTTTAGAAGTAGATTTTAGGGGGTATGTATGTTCATTGCTGAAAAAAAGTTAACTAATTGTGTGAGGTTTTTAGTTACAACTGTAGGGGTAAATACATGTAACAAATTATAGGGATGGTTTATTGTGATCCTTTTATTGTTTGAAACTGCCCACATACTTGGTTTTATAAAGCAAGAAGCGCACACAAGCAAAAGGTCTAAACCCGATGAGTGAAGTGCCAGGCACAGAAGCGTAAGGTCTAAAACTGAGGAGGTGTGAAGCGTCTGGCACAACAGCGCATCGCTTTTTGTACCCGAGGCACAAATAATTGTATAATTTTTATATATTTCCTACATGTTTCTAGCATCATTTACTCAATATTTAGAAATATATAGTTTTATACAAGTGTTTAATATTGAAATTACATACACCTACAACCTGGAAAACGTGTAGTACAATAATTTGCTACACAAAAATATGGAAAATAGATAGACACGCGCCTCAAGGTAAATTTTATGCCAAAATCTGGTAATAGTTTTGAAGAGATATGTACTCGCGCATGCGCACGGCACCACACCTCTGTGCACGTCAGCGTGTAGCGTTGACAAAGCCTTCTAGAAGCTTGCGCACGTAACCACATACATGTCAGCTGTCACCCGACAAAGAAAGGGATGTACAGCCAATTAGAGGCTGTTATTCCCTGCTCCATGATCACCTGCAGGTACGAGGTACAGAAAGGAACAGAAAGGACGACTACAGGACACGTGGACCAATAGCAGGAGGACAGCGCCAACAATGTCAAAGGTCTGCGATCGTACAATACAGCTGTCATTCCTACTCCAACCAATCACAGAGCATCTTGAAAGCCTATAAATACCCCTTCTCCCGAAGGAGAATGATTCATTCACTCTTCGACAGAGAAATAGTTGGAGAATTCTATGATAGTTGTGAAAGATAGATTATAGTCGAAACATTGTACTCCCTCCGTCCCAATTTAAATGTCCTTATTTCCTTTTTTGTTTGTCTCAAATTAAATGTCTCTTTCCATAAATAGAAAAGCAATTTCCAGTTTTGCCCATAAAAGACAAAACACAATCACCACTTTTGAGGATATTATTGTCATTTTATCACATACAAACAAAAATTTTTTAAAATGTGTATTTTTGGACATGGGACATTTAAATTGGGACGGAGGGAGTAACATCTTGTGTTCGAGCGTCTGTAATCATCCCAACAGTCATTAATACAAATATCTCGTTACTGTGCTCTTATATTTAGATTGTTATATTGGTGTTTCTTCATTGGTGCCATCTGTATTTTCAGCATATTAGAACAACAATCTCCATAAAACCTTCTATCTTTCTAAAAACCAACTATGAGTTCTTTACCTCTGCCACCATCCTTCCCCGGGGATAACTCAGGCACCGGTGCTGCCCAGAAAAGTACCGGCCAGCCTGATGACACCCGTGAAAGGCAAGAAAACATCACAGAAATGGTCACAACACTCCTCTGCCACCAAAGACCAGGATCCCAAGCAACCTGGGTTTATGAAAGACTGATGTGTTGTTGATGGGTTTGGTGCAAGATGATGATATTCCAGGGGAAGTTCATAAGACCCAAGAAGCAATCAAGTCAGTGTTTTTAATTCATATTATTATTTGTTACTATGTTGAGTATTATATATCCGAATAGGCATGTGGCTGTTAATTGTTTATTGAAATGTGAATTTGTTATCAATTTAGTGAATTTTACGTATATAGACATGTGTTTTGTGCAGTGAATATAGAAGGTGCGTGAGCCGTGAAGTATAGGTGCAGTGTATATATTATGTGTGTGATCACTAAACTTCCATAGGAAGTTAGTTTAATAATAATATTTAATGTAAAGTATTGATTTGTGATTTGGGACTACTTTGTTTGAGTCACAACGAGCAGAAAATGATAGAAGAAAGAGAAGTGGTGATCCATAAGTTTAGCTTTGGTTTTTTTTTTTTTGATAAAAGAGATACAGAATGTGTGATTGGTAGCGTATTAGCAGTTAGGCATTATGGTAACAGTCGAAATGGTTTATATTTCTTTGTTCAGATTGTAGATAATTGATGTTATAATTGTGATGACAATTCGTGATTTAAGTTTTCTTCTTTTATCATCTTTATTAAGTTATATTAAAAATTTTAACACAAATATCTTCGTATATCAAAATAATAGAAACAACTTATTTTGTTTGTTTGTCAAGTCGTATTACAAGTGGAGTTCAGGCTTTTTCATTTTGCATCAACCAAAATAGAGAGGATGACAAGCGAACACGTCCACACAACCAAAACAAGACACGCACCAATCAGCCACAATTACACACACACAGCCAATCGCAACTCAAATTGTGATTCCCTTTACTCCACCCACCCATTTTATTATTTTTCAAACTTCCTTCTGATTCTTATTATTATTATTATATTATTTTTTATTATTATAAAAACCGTTACCAGATTCCCTCTCTCAGTTCCTACGCATTCCGATGGTCATTACAACTGATACACTCGTCGTCACTATTCAACCATGGAGGAGGATACCCACCCTCCGGCGCACGTTAGCCCCACACTCCCTTATCCCTTTCCGTCACTATCATTTCAACCTTCCCTTACTCCGTTTCACTCTTCAAAACAGCTCCAATACCAAACCCATCCCCAAACCTAAATCCAAACCTAACTCCAAACCTAAACCTAAACCTATACCTAAAACCACCATCACTATCCCTACCCGTACCCGTACCCGTACCAGTACCAGTACCCGTACCAACAGAAACAGTAAAACTAACAGTAAAGAGGAAGAATATACAGACTGTAAACCGATTGATGTAACGACTCTATCACAAAACGGCGATCCGTTAGGCCGAAAGGATTTAGGAAAATGTGTGGTGAGGTGGATAAGTCAAGGGATGAAGGCAATGGCGACTGATTTCGGTGCTGCTGAGTTGCAAGGTGAGTTTGGAGAGGTCAGGCAGCGTATGGGGCCAGGATTGACGTTTGTGATACAGGCGCAGCCTTATTTAAGCGCGATACCGATGCCGAGTGGGCTCGAGTCTGTTTGCTTGAAGGCCTGCACTCATTATCCCACTTTGTTTGATCATTTTCAGAGGGAGCTTAGGGATGTGGTTCAGGAGCTTCAGAGGAAGGGTTTGGTTGATGATTGGCAGAGTACCGAGTCGTGGATGTTGTTTAAGGAGCTTGCAACATCAGGTTACTTTACTTTACTTGTTGTTCTTTTTATGGTGTTTATAAAGTTTGAATAACTGTGTGTGGAATTGTTTAGATTATATGAATATTGGTTAGATATTTGGATGTAATCTTGGTTTTAAAAAGCGCGAAACGCACAAAAGCGACTTGGTCTAAAACCGAGGCACAAAGCGCGAAAGCAGTGGGCTTTTCGTACGCGAGGCACAAGACGATTATATAATTTTTTTTATATATGCTATAGGTTTTTAGCATCATTTACCCAAATTATAGATACAAATAAGGTTATGTATGATTTAACTTAAATGTACAACCTTTTTAGCTACATGTATAACAATTTTAAGCACAAAAACACCCCGTGTACAAAAAGCGCGTGGCTTTTTTGGCCAAAAAGTTGCGCTTTTCTTGCGCTTTTCGTAAGATGCTTGCCAAGGGTTACATAAGGCGCAGGGGCTGGCGCCTAGATGCGCTTCGCGCTTAAGCGCGCTTTTTAAAACATAGATATAATATGATAACAAGTGGTCTACCATCAAACTAGTTGTATGATTCGTAAAGGTGTGTTTTGAAAGTGGTTATTCGGTTTTTAAGGAGCTTGCTGTCTTGAATCCTGATTATCTGATCGTTAGAGGTCAAATAGTCTGTTTAGGATTAGCTGCAACAATATGATGTTATATATCTGATTATTTTGCGGGTTCGTTTTCATATTTATCTTTGTATAATCACAGCATACCGAACACTCTAACATGATTATCTGATCATCAAAACTTTAAACTCTAAAGCACATCCACACACTATCTTTTGTTATCTTATTCTAGCTATTCCACAAAGCAAGATAATTTTCAGAACTTGTTGCCAAACGCTCCCGAAATAACACATATTTCCAAACACTAAGAACTGTATGCTTAAAAGATATGATTTTCATCATGCATATCCAACTAACCTAAGTTTTTCGTCTATTAATGTTTTGTGATTATTTGACCCTCTATGTACTGAATTCACAATTTGATTAATCTACAGCTCAGCATAAGGCCATTGCAAGAAAAGTTACAACCCCAAAGGCCGTTCATGGTGTGTTGGGCATGGAGCTAGAGAAAGTGAAGGCGATTCAGGCGAGAATTGATGATTTTTCAGAACGTATGGCCAACCTGCTTCGTGTTGAAAGGGATTCTGAATTGGAATTCACCCAACAGGAATTAGATGCCGCTCCTACGGCCGCCAGTTCTGATCCAAATAAACCAATTGAGTTCCTTGTTAGCCATGGTCAAGCAGAACAAGAGTTATGTGATACGATTTGCAATCTGTTTGCAGTCAGTACGTATACAGGATTAGGTGGCATGCATTTGGTGTTGTTTAAGGTTGAGGGAAATCATAGGTTGCCACCAACAACATTGTCTCCTGGTGACATGGTTTGTGTCAGAACATGTGACAGCAGGGGTGCAGCTGGTTCAACTTCAGGTATGCAAGGTTTTGTTAATAATTTAGGGGAAGATGGATGTAGTATCACTGTGGCTCTTGAATCCAGACATGGTGATCCCACCTTTTCAAAGTTATTTGGTAAAAGTGTTCGTATAGATCGGATTCATGGATTGGCTGATGCGGTTACATATGAGGTAATCTTTTTAATTTATAGTGTGATGTTTAGATTTTGTTTATATGAACAGCAAATTTTTACACGTAAATATCAGCTATCTTGTTTATTCTTAATGGACCTTTATTTCTCATGAGTTTCATATTTTTTTGGCTAAGGTTGGCACTTTGGACCCATTTAAATGGGTCAATTAAGTTATGAATTTACATCGAAACAGTTAAAAATAATAGCTGAGATGGCCTTTTTGAGACATACTGAAAGATGACTTGTTCTGGTCTGAACCTTTTTGACTATCTTTCCACCTAAAGCGTTAGCCAAATTACTCTAGTGTTACCATCTCTCTTTCATGTTCATTTCTACCCTTGTCTAGCTTAATAATTCTATGGGATTGGTTAAAATATCATTAAAATAAATTATTTAAATGTGGTACTTGAGTTGCGTAGATCTTTATTATCAAGAATATTAATATCATTTACATGATCCTAAATACAACTTGATATATGTTTTACTATATCTTATTTCAGCGTAACTGTGAAGCCCTGATGATGCTTCAGAAAAAAGGTCTGCACAAGCACAACCCTTCAATTGCAGTTGTAGCAACACTTTTTGGGGACAAAGATGATATTAAATGGTTGGAAAATAACTCTTTCACTGACTGGAGTGATGCACAACTCTCAGAAACCAAATCCACACAAAACTTTGATTCATCTCAAAAGTGGGCAATTTCATTAGGTTTGAACAAAAAACGACCTGTTTTGATCATACAAGGTCCACCTGGAACTGGAAAAACTGGTATTTTGAAGGAAATAATTATCCGAGCTGTTGAACAAGGGGAACGTGTGCTAGTGACCGCCCCCACAAATGCTGCTGTGGATAACATGGTTGAAAAACTGTCAGATGTTGGGATTAACATCGTAAGATTCGGGAATCCCTCACGTATTTCTCCAGTTGTTGTTTCGAAATCATTGGTCGAGATTGTAAACATTAAACTCGCGAGTTTTAGGTCAGAACTCGAGAGAAAAAGGTCAGATCTCAGGAAGGATTTGAGACAATGTTTGAAAGATGATTCATTGGCGGCTGGAATTAGACAACTTTTGAAACAAACGGGAAAGCAATTAAAGAAAAAAGAAAAAGAAACGGTTAAGGATGTATTAGGTAATGCTCAAGTTGTGCTTACCACTAACACAGGTGCAGCAGATCCGCTTATCAGGCGTTTAAAGGCTTTTGATCTTGTGGTTATTGATGAAGCGGGTCAAGCAATCGAACCAGCTTGCTGGATTCCGATATTGCTGGGAAGAAGGTGTATTCTTGCTGGTGATCAGTGCCAGCTGGCACCTGTGATTCTTTCCAGGAAAGCTTTAGAAGGTGGTCTTGGGGTGTCTTTATTGGAAAAGTCTATAAGCTTACATGATGGCATTCTTGCTACTAAGTTAACAACACAATATCGAATGAATGATGCAATTTCTAGCTGGGCTTCAAAGGAAATGTATGGTGGATTATTGAAATCTTCAGAGATGGTTTCCTCTCATCTTCTTCTTGATTCCCCCTTTGTACAGGTATGGGAATGCTTAGGGATGGCAAAATGGGATCGTTGGGTAGGAGGTCATAGTGGGTTTGGGTCAAAATGGTCCAAATGGGTCGAGTTACCCTCAAGACACTTTTTCCGCAAATAATGTTTTTCTTTTATATAAATCAGCATGTTTAATAAGTTAAGTTATTTTAATTCTATCTTTTTAATACACTGATTTAGAAAGTTTTATGCATTGAAAATACACTTTACGCAACTTTTGCTTCTTGTGCAAACATGTATTGCTGTTAGTAGGGAATGGTCACAGATGACAAAATGCGTGGGTTTGGTAACAATTCAAAACGGACAATTTTTGTTTTGATATGTATAATTGATGTGCCAAATATCAATATGTTTTAAACGTATATATGTCAATAATAGACTGATAATTTCAATAAATGATCTAGTCAAGATTATTGTTTTTTGTGGTCATTTTTATTAAATATTGTTTCTGCATTACTGCAGCCCACATGGATAACACAATGTCCATTGCTATTATTGGATACAAGGAAGCCATACGGTAGTTTATCACCTGGTTGTGAGGAGCAATTAGACCTTGCTGGCACAGGCTCATTTTACAACGAAGGGGAAGCGGATATTGTTGTTCAACATGTTCTCTCGCTGATATATGCAGGTACATATTCTTGGTTTTATTTTGAAAGTTAAATACTCTTTTTTTGTCTAATTTACTATCTCAAGGCGATGAGGCTTTTTCATTGCGATAGAAATAAGACATTTTAGTATTGTGAAAAATGGATAAACGTGTGTAAAGCCGGTGCAGGTTAGTATTCAGGTGGAGCAGGGTAGTAAAAAATAATTAATTTTCGAGGTAGCAAAATGAGTAGGTAGGTTGGATAACAGGTCATAACTCAAAACTTTGTTTTTGGTGTGGTCAAAGAGGGTTGTGTTACCCAGAACATGTTTAGCCAAAGTTTTAATTATTTTGTAGATAGTGTCTTGATTACAGATATTTTATTTCAATAATAGTCTTTCTATCTTTTTTATTTTTATTAAAATGATTTAGAAGGTTTTATGCATTAAAGTACACTTTTGGCAACTTTCAACCCTTTATGTTTTAAGCTCTTTTTTCATTTCACTGGTTTAGTAATTTTAAATCGAGAAAAAAAATAATCGGTTTGAAAAGCAATCTCAAGCTGCTTATTGAAATAACTTATTTTACCCTAAAGTAAATAGACAGGAGTAAGACATTTTTCTTCTCTTAAACACTGAAAAGTGCTTATATGCTTTAAAAGAATGCAACAAGCAGATAAGCTGCTTAAAGTCATAAAAAGTTACATTTTCAATACAGTTTTTGACATTGTTATAGTCCCCCTTTTTTGTTCATGAAACTCTGGTAAGTACGTGCGGATTCTGAATGTAGAAAAGTATACTGGTGGACGTTTATCAGTAAGTTATATAATGTGGGGTGGAATATTATATGCAGGTGTGAGCCCAGCAGCAATCGCAGTGCAATCGCCATATGTTGCTCAAGTGCAGTTACTGAGGGATAGTCTAGATGAAATTCCATTGGCTAGGGGAGTTGAAATTGCAACTATTGATAGCTTTCAAGGCAGGGAAGCTGATGCAGTCATTATATCTATGGTAAAAAAATATTAATTGAACCAAAGTTATATACTTACTTTATTCCTTAGGATAAGAGTTCCTTTTGCATAGAGGTGGCGGGTATTACTTTATACGGGTCAAAACAGGTCAGACTGGGTTCAATGCTTTTGTTTTCAAATTTCATAAATATTTAGTCCAATATTGTTAAAAATGTTATATCAATAATGAAGATGTACTTTTATAATATGATTTAGGTGGCTTCATCCATTAAAAATACACTTTGGACAATTTTCGATACAAGAATATTTTTTTTTTAAATTATGTGGTATGTCAACAAAATCTAATTAAGTTGAGTTGTATTTACGGGCTTTGTTCCATAGGCAGGTCAGGCTCGCCACGTAACAAGTTGAGTCAAATGGGTAAATTTATATATGGGTCAGATTGGGTTGACCAATTCACATTGTCCCAAATTTTGAATACTTATATAAATAATAATTGGCATTCAAGATTTTTTATTTAATCATGAAACTTTCTTGTGCTCTATCTGAAAGGTGTACTTCTGTGTACACACATATACAAAAAGCTTGTAACCCTCTTTAGGCCACATGGCCCGTGAAAGTTGCATTTTTACATGATCCCGTTAGTTAGCCGGGTATTGATGGGGTCCCGTGAATTTTTGGTAACGGGTCACAGGGTTAAATAAAAGAAGCTGTTTTTCTACATTCTTTTAATAAAAAACTTACTTATTGATACACAAGTTATTCACAATTGCCACATTTTTTTCTTTCCAAGGTTCGATCAAACACTTTAGGAGCTGTCGGATTTCTTGGCGATAGTAGACGAATGAATGTTGCTATAACCAGGGCCCGCAAACACGTGGCCGTTATATGTGACAGCTCAACAATATGCCACAACACATTTCTAGCAAGGCTGCTGCGCCACATCAGATACTTTGGTCGAGTGAAACATGTGGAACCTGGTGGTTTTGGCGGGTCGGGCTTAGGCATGAACCCTATGCTGCCTTCAATAAGTTAAAAAGTGTGTCCAATACTCCGGTGTACATTCTTCTTTCAGGAGATTGGTTTGTTGTGTTGTATAACCATTATTTATATTTCATAGCTGTAAATAAGAAACATAGATTTTGTTAATGTTTAAGGTATAGACGAGTCATTGAATTATAAGTACATTATTATTGAATTATTTGAAACCTGTAAAACTTATAATCTCTGTTTTTTTTGGAGTTATCAATTGCTCACACACTATGTGAAAAATGAATTTTTCACATAGTTTTGTTTATTTATTTACATATATGAACATTCTGATTTAACTTTTAACAAAAACTAGGTTGGTTTTAAAGTAAGTATTTTTTTTGTCTTGAAAACAGTTTCTTAATCTAATATTTATATACTAGTTTATACACTGAGAGTGTGCCGGGATAGAAAAATCTGATATAAAGTGAAAATGTATGTACCATAAAAAAAATAGGTCGTTTTTTTTTCAAAAATTTTTTTTGTAAAGGATCAAAACTCGATAACTCATAAAACCTACTTCTAATTCTACGTGTACACCTCTTGCTCGAGTGGAGTCTCTCTGCCTAGACATGATTAGTGAATTACCTGCACACATTGTGTTTTTTTTCCTGTAACCTAAGCAAAAGAGTTTTCTTTTCTTGTATTAAAAATATTTAAATCTGGTCCTTTTTTAGTAATCTTATATCATTATATAAGCTTTTATATACTTTGGTAACACTTTTTATACTATATTACTATTTTATTGATGTGACGCTGATGTGAAGAAGAGAGAGTTGTGAGATAGGCGGGATACAAAGTAAAAGATAGTTTGTCGCCTTATGAGTATTATATTATGGGGGGGGGGGGGGGGGGTGGGTTCGTTGTTAAAAATATAGTATTTAATTGGGTAAACCTTGCACAAAAGTTACATCATTGTATTAGCTATTTAAAAAAGGGGTTATTAGCATGGCTTGTTGCCTATTTACATTTTAATGTAATTTCCCTATTTCTTTACTTAAATATCTAGTATTAGTACCAATGATGTTGTAGCCTAGTGGTTGCAATGGAGGTGGGGAAGGTTTACCCACTTTGTGGGGTTCCTGCCCTGGGTCACAGGTTCGAATCCCATTCAGAGTAGGGTTATTCTGAAAGGAGGGGCCGGACCTTAGGGGGGCCCGGGGACTGAATCTGAAAGGGTGCGGGGCTTCGTTATCGGTGTGTACCGTTGGCCATTCAAAAAATAATAATTATCTGGTATTAGCTCGAAAATAGATAGAAATCGCTTTATATAAATTTCTCTCTAATTTCTCAGTGACCCCCGACATAGGTAAAAAGATTGGACCAAATATAAGAGGCTCAAAGCAAATGATATTTATGCAAAGCTTTATTCTGTCATCTTTAGACTTTAGTACATGAATTATTATTATTATTTAGTTTGATACATAGAGGACAACAAAATCCAAATATTCTCCATTCTATTCCTCGTTTGACTTAGGCTTTCTTCATTGGGGTGCCGGTCCCCTAGCTCGTGGCTGTGGTGAACTCACCTGGTATCCATCGGTTAATGGAGCGGGATTTAGATGGAGCGGTGGGTTTTTATAAATGCGTTCGAGTTGTTTTCATAAACACACAAATTTAATCACTTTCAAATACTAAAGAAAGTCGTTCCAAAACATATTTGGTACGTTAATCTATACTATATTATAATGCAAAAAACATTTTATGATACTTAAAAGTTGATAGTTTTTTTATATTTAATGTATAAGTTACAAACACTAAATGATAGTTACACTTTTTTCTTATTTTAAGCCAACTACCTTCGTGAAGTTTTATTTGGGTAAACTAGGGATAAATAAATCAAGAGAAAACATGTTTAGTGGTGCTATTGAGTCGATTTAATTGAAACATGCTTATACGATCTCTAAAATGTTATACGAAAATACAATTATATTAAAACTAAATTACTCTTAAAAGATCAAGTCATGCTAAAATTATTCATTAAAACAACTGCACTAAAAAGACATTTGAACACATCACCTAAATGAAAAGGAGACATTCAAAGTTTACTTTACTAAAAGTAATTAGAGCAACAATCATAATCATAAGCAACGATAATAGTTCATTGTTTTCATGTAACAATGTTTAGTGCAAAATGAAAATTATCTTCATGTTATATTATATTATATTATATTTGGTATGCTATGTCATATTAAGTTATATCAATATATCATGTTGTCATATTATGCTATATTATGCCAAAGTATATCATGTTATGCATTATATCTCATATATACATTAATTATTACACGTTTTAAAACAAAAGTCGAAACATGCAAGTCATTTATGTTTCCTACTTTTGGGTCCATATACATTTGTCATTAATATTAACGAAGTTGAGATATAATCACCCTACAAATGTTCTAAAAGAAGTCAAAGGTCATGATTACTTGTAGAGTTGTATGATATTTACACATGGATGAAAGTTAAGACGTACGTTTAGATTTATCATTACTTTTGCATGTAATAACAAATATCGAAAAAGAAAATTTATTAAATAAAATCATCAAAATAGACATGTTGACCAACTAAGTTAACACAATGAACATAGATATTTAGGATGTTTAGCCGTAATCAAATAGACGACCCAAAAACTAGTCGATTAGGAAATGCTAAATAGGATGTGTTGGCTAAGACAACTAGATATTAGTTGGCGGAAAAACCATGAAAAGTACAATGGGATATAAAAAAACAAAGAAAAGACGTGTAAAGCACGGGCTAAATTCAACCGAAAAATGAAAAAGTGTAATCTAGATTCAGTTGGCAGCGAGAAAAAAAGGGGTTATACCCTCTCCATCGGCTAAATTTAGCCTACACTTTACACACGTTTAGTTCAACTGGCCAGTATGTAGACACCTTTGTACTTCACCATGAGTTTTTGTGTCAGCTTAGTGGTGAATCCTATTTGACATTTGCTTATTGACTCTTTTTAGGTATGTCGATTTGGTAACCGCTAAATATCCCTGTTCATTTTTTTAACTTAGTTGATCAATATGTTTATTTTGATGATTTTCATTTAATATTAACATCAAACTAATCAATTTATTAATAAACAAAAACCAAATGGTAATTTTGTAAGAACTTGAAATTGCATAAAAGTGGATCGTAGGATTAATAATGTTGGGTGTGAGATAAAATTGATAAACTTAAGTTATAACCGGTATATCTTGAGGCAAAAACCAACTCACGGGGTGAGTGCATCGTTTAAATAGCAGTTTGGTGTCTCACTGTTTAGTTATCATGAATGGGTTAACTACCCTTGGCATTCGCTGAACTAGTGGTGCTTGATTTTGGTTACTGGTTTTGGAAACTTAAACTCTTACTTATCTTACTTTGTGAACTCACCAACTTTATGTTGACACACGCTAGCATGCTTTTGTAGGTCGTTAGGTACAGAGCACGCTAGATGCATATTTCATATATGTGTTTGTAGCTTTCGGGTAGTCTAGGTCGTAAACGTCGAATTGTAAAGTTTAAGTTTGTTTTGTAGAAATTGGTTTGGGTAGTCGTGGGTACGAATGAAAACATAAAGTTTTCATTCAGGACAGAGCAAGCACGAATGGACCGGTTCGGACCATCGAGAGGTCGAACCAACTTTATCTATAAATAGGTTTGATTGGGCGACAGTTAGAAGTTAGTTATCAGTTTGTCATTGTTCACTCGTACCCAAACTCTGGGCATGTTTGGGATTCCTTATGGAGAGCTCCTTATGACTTATTCACAAAAAGTCATAAGTTGTTTTGAAAAGTAACTCCCCCCTTACTTTTCAAAAACTACTTATTCAAGTTATAAAAACTCATAAGTTAAAGTTAAAAGTTAATTTCCCAAACACTCAATTTAACTTATCAACTTTTGCAAAAAGTAATAAGTTATAAGTAGGTAAAAATAAGGAGAGCCAAACATGCCCTCTGTCCAGATTGTTCTAGAACAGTGTGTTATCATTAATCGAGTTTGTAAATAAGGAGAGCCAAACATGCCCTCTGTCCAGATTGTTCTAGAACAGTGTGTTATCATTAATCGAGTTTGTAACAAGTAATTTCAAGTTAATGATTAATGGAAACGTTGAAAATGAACTTGTGTTTGACATCGATCTTTATCATTTTGCTTGATCGTTAGGGTTTCCGCATCTGACGGTTCAGTATTCATGTTGATTAAACGTTTATTAATAGATTTTCGGTCCTACAACTTTATATAACCAAATGTATAGAAACTGAATGTACCTTGTATATGTTAATACTTTATACAACCTTTCATATCTATCATTTTTATGCGTTACTGTATAGATCTCACGTGATGTTAATACAATATTCAAAATTAATATTTAAAAGAATAAAGTGTTTTTTCGTGAAATATTTTCCTACTAGATGCATATGTTGGGTCATGTCATTCTACACAGTGTGACAGAAATGAGAAGAGTGAGAAGGATACAAAAAAACACATTGGATCAACAAATATAACATAATGAGTCATAAAATATAACACAATACTGAGGAAAAATGACACAATGACAAAAATAAAGAAAAAGACACAATGCAACAAAGAAGACACAATGATATAACACAAATTCTAAAAACTACAAGCTAAAAAAAACTCAAAAACCTAAAAACTAAGATCGTAGGGTTTGATGAGACGGTTCCAATGCCTCTTGAATGAGTTCAACTGGACTCCGTTTGATACCCTTCATACGACTTCCTATTTTTCTTTCAATGTGTATTTGATCTTAACCATGTATTTATATTATATCCAAGTTTGAAGTATACATACACATATGCTACTCTAATGTATTTATATGTATGTAGTTAGTGACCTTGTTTCACTTGCCATTCAAATGCCCATTTTACATAAAAAAGGTTCTAACTTATCAGACTTTTTATCTGACTCGTCAGAACCTTTAGGACCTGAAACCACGTAGAGTTCTAAGGTTCGGTTCATGATTTCCAATATCATCATTAAAAGAGAATACAGTTCTAGAGGATCCGAGTCGGGTCTGGTCGATTCCGACCCTTTGCACAACCCTATATGGCTATATATAGACATATAAATATTTATGCACTTCTCTTCTTTTTATAATAATAAAACAACACAAAGTATTTAAGGCGGTGTTTGTTTTTTCCCAGAAGCACTTCTGACCTCTTTTGTCTGTGTCGCGTAGACGCGCGTAGACATTTGGGGTCTGCAAATTGTTTGTTTTTTTGGAAGACCTTTCACCCAAAAAGGTCTCCTGCCTTTTCTTGGTGCAGACATGGACCTATGTCTTCTAACATCTCCCCACCTCTTCTCCTCTTTTTTTCTTTTTCTTTTTCTCTTATCAACATCATCATCGTCATCAGATCTCTCTCCCTTCTTCTTCTCTTCCTCCCATCGCCCTCCGTCGTTGCCTCCTCTCCCCTCCGACGCCTTCCTCCCTTCTCCCCTCCCCCCCGACCTCTTCCCTCCTCCCTCCTCCCCCGTCATCCCACCACCGTCCCCCTTATCTCTACATCTCTTTCTCTCCCTCTTCTATTTCTCTCTCTACAATTAAAGTGGGTTATGGTTATGGTGTGTTATGGTGGTTCACAATGGTTATGGTGGATTATGGTTATAGTGGGTTGTGGATTGTTATGGTTATGGTGGGTTGTGGTGGTTCACGGTGGTTATGGTGGGTGTTGGTTATGATGGGTTATAGTGGGTTGTGGTTGGTTATGGTTAGGTTATGCTGCAGACGTTAACAGACAAACAGTCTTCTTCTTGCAGACTGCAGACCTTTAGTCCACCTCTTCTCCTTTCCTATAAATGTCTGTAAATGTGGTCCGCAGGCTGCGGACCTTTTACCTCTTCAAAAACAAACAACACCTAAATGTCATAAATTTAGTAATCTATAAAACCAAACACATTTTCTTTAATTATCCTATATGTTAATGTCAAACTTGATGAACACTAATGAGGGCTTTCCGATAATCTTGCTTCCATCTGATTTGGGGCCCCACGTTTCTGTTTAATTTGACCGGCAAACTCCACGTCTATCTACATTCACTTTTTCCTTTAGTAAACAGTGGAGGTGGTGGTGGTACCTAGGCAGAGAAAGTAGAAGGCGACGACAAGGTGGTTTGTAGATATTTAAGCCCCGTTTAGCCTATCAGACTTTTTATTCGACCCATCATAACCTTCAGGACCCAAAACCACATAGAGTTCTAAGGTTCGATTCGTGGTTTCCAAATCATCATTAAAAGGGAATACAGTACTAGTGGGGTCAGGTCGGGTCTGATCGGTTCCAACCCTTTGCATAACCCTGTATGGCTATATTGAGACATATAAATATTTATGCACTTCTATTCTTTTTTATAATAATCTATATATATATATATAAAAGAAAGCATATATGCCCATTGAGAGTGCCACGTGGCTTAATAATTGAGTGTTTTTGATGTTTTTGAGTATTTTTCTAAATTTATCTCTCTATCTCTTAATTCTCAATTACTAAAATTAAATTGAGTTATTTTAGGAAAAAAGAATTTAAAAACAAATTTAAATTTTTCTCTCTTATCTTCCTCCCATAATTTTTAAACATAAATATCTTTTATATTCGAGATTTTTTAAATAAAAAAAATTACATCAAATTAACGAGCGTTTTATTATCTTTCTAACGAGTACCATAGTGCTATATAAAAACGAAAAAAAACGACTATTTTTTGTGGGGTTATATTCATACAGAAAAAAACACAAAGTTTTCAGGTTATTCATTAATCAAATTGTAACATATTTTAATTTACGTGAAGATGATTATATGTTGAAGGTTATCCTTTTAGTACTTTATTATGTTTAATATGGTTTATGCTTTTTATTTTTTTAACTTTTTAAATAAATGTTTTTTAACTAAGATTGATTATGTTTAAGTTATTTACTCTTTTCGTGATTTGAGTTTTCTTTTTTTTATCATTTTTTATTAAATCATATTAAATTTTTCAACCTCGGGAATCGGCTAGTAATAATAATAAAACAACAAAAAAATATTTAAATGTAATAAATTTAGTAAACTATAAAACAAAACAACATTTTTTCCTTTAATTATAATAATATAGTTACAAAATGGCCATGAATAGTAACTAACTAGGGTTTGGTTATACCTAACTAAACTACGGTCAGCTTCTTTTGTCTTCTTTATATAGTAACTAACTAGGGTTTGGTTATACTTAACTAAACTACGGTCAGCTTCTTTTGTCTTCTTTATATATAGTAACTAACTAGGGTTTGGTTATACTTAACTAAACTACGGTCAGCTTCTTTTGTCTTCTTTACCATCCAAAGTTGACTGCTACGTTGACCAGCGTTTAACATTTCTTCACCGACTCAACTTATTGGTATAATTTGCATTATTTTTAAGAATCAAATAAATTAAAGAATCATATGCGTGGAGCCATTTAATGATATATATATATATATATATACACACACACCTATACACTCCTAAAAACATACTTATTATTGACACTACTCCACGTGTGAATCTCCATGCAAACCCCAAAGTCACCATACATATTAGAATATAAATAAATATAAGGTACACCTTATGTTTCTTCTAATAACATATCCAACTACCACCACCACATCCAATCAACACAACAACCTACAATGGCAAAACTAACACTTGTCTTGCTCACCTTTGCCTCCCTTGTAGCCTTCGCTACATCACACAAAACCATCATCACCACCACCATCGATGATGGGGAGTCGGTCTCAGAATAAAGGCGGTGTAGCCAACGGTTACAAGGACAAAGGTTGTCTTTTAAGGTAACATTTTGCAAACTTTCAAAGTGGATTAGCTTTCTTCATAAACAAATCCGATTACCACCATTCCCGCCGCAACGCGCGGGAAACCACCTAGTTATAAAAATAACACAATTACACATTATGGCAACACAAATAACATTTTACAAAGACAACTAATTAATTTGGTATTAAATTGGTCATTCATAGATTGAAAAAAAAAAAGATAAACCCTAATTTAACATAACACTCCAAGCATCCATCCTCCTAATCACCTTATCATCCATCGTCAAACATATATATTAATTAATTAATATTAATATTAATATTATTCACACACAACAAAGAAATTCATCATTGAAAAAGTCGAGGCTTCGTTCCTGTGTTGTAATTCATCAAACTCTTCAAGCAATTGTTTTCAAAGATTCAATCAATAAACCAATAATAATAATAATCTTTAAAAACCCTTTTTTTTGCCCACCAAATCAATCTTTCAATCTTTATCATCAAACCCAATTCCCACACATTTGTTTTCAATTGGGTCTCGATCTTTATTAACCCTTTATTAGTTTTTGTTATAAAGTTTGCATCTTGATTGAATTGGGTCAGTTTATTGTTGTTAAAGTTTGCATCTTTTTTTGAATTGGGTCAAACAAGAATTGGGTATTATTTTGTTTGGTTGATGGATCTGGAAGTGGTGGTGATGGTTATGAAGTTTGTAGGGTATTAGTTATGATAATGGGATTGCAGTCATCGGGTAAATTAGTCGAATTTGGTTATTTATGTGTTGTTATAATAACATTTGGTTAGTAGAGTTTTGTGGTGAATTGTTGTTATGGATGAGGTCAACACTGTGGTGGAAGTAGATGAGAGGTTGGTGGTACGGTGGAGTCCGAAACAGCTTGTTTTTCGACCGTATGCCCCCGTTGTTGGTAGCGGTGATGCGAGGACGCGGAGTTCGAGTGGTTTTGTTAAAAGACCTGTGAGTGATGTTTTTAGATTAAAATATGTTGTTTTGTACTGTTTGATTATTTGATATGTTGTGTTTGAATGCTTGGTTAGTTGAAGTTATTGAAAATGCTTGTGGGATAAAGTTTATGTTTGTGATCAAGATTAACCCGTAATCACTTAAGTTTCACAATTTTTCAACCTTGGTGATGTATATGTTATTAAAACGGCGTGTTTGCTTATTGTGTTTTTATGGGTCAATTAGCTGTTTTGAGGGTGTTTGGGATTGCTTATTCAAATGGCGTATATGATTATTAGTGAATAAAGTAAGTTGTTTTGAATGATATAAACTATAAAGCAGTCCTAAACACCCCCTAAATAGTTGAAGTTGACGATGCATTATGTCATCGGTTTTATACAGTTGGGCGCCGCATAAGCTGTTACGCAATTGGAAAGCTAGGTCAACATATGTAAGTGGTAATGTGGGTTGCAGTGCAATTTATCAGAATACCTTGTAACATTGAAAGTTTGAAACAAAATTAAAGTTGGGAATTATAGTTGTCGAAGGCGCAAAGGGTGAGCCTTGGGCCTCAGTTCAAGGTGCTGCTTTTTTAGGCGAGGCGTATAGTATAAAAATACAATTTTTAGGGGTTTTAGACATGTTTTAGGCCTCTTTAGGGCTTGTTTACGTTGCTTTAGGTTGATTCCAGGCTTGTTTAGGGTTGGTATAAATCTGTAATTGTTTTAGACCTGTTCAGATGATTTTCAGCTGGAATTTCGTCGGAACTTGGCCTGGAAAATGCTTTCGAAGCGAAGTGAGAAGGCTGCGCTGGGCCTTGAAACGTGGGCCCAGGCGCGCGCCTGGGTGAGCCTTGACAACAGAGACTTGAATATTTGAATCTCTTACCCAAAAGATAGAACGACCAACATATAATGACATGTTTCCTGTTCTCAGTTACAAGCATGTGTATTTCATTATGCTAAACACTTTGGTGACATGACTCATTATATTGTGCAGTTGGTATCAAGATTAACCAAGGATATTGTTGAGACATACCGAATCTGCAATCCACAGTTTAATTATTTAGAAGAATTAAACCCAAAACGGTTTTTGACAAGCCCGTCTGCTGGAGTACTCAATGATGGTTTTGATAATGAAAATTCAGACTTTATTTTGAGTGTAAACTGTCCCCTGATTAATCCAGAAACTCACAGAAGGTTGATACTTTCACTATGTTTCTCTTGTTTGATTGAATATATCTAACCAATTCTTTTCCTATTTTCCGGACTGTTTCAGATATATTGTAAAAGATATGCTTGGGCAGGGGACGTTCGGGCAAGTTGCTAAATGTTGGGTTGCAGAACTTGACCGTTTTGTTGCTGTTAAAGTTATTAAAAATCAACCTGCTTACTATCAACAGGCGTTGGTTGAAGTTTCGATATTGACAACAGTAAACAAATATTTAGTTTTGTCTAGGGTTTTGAATTTAAAATGGATCGACATTAATCATTTATTTATGTCGCCTTATTTTCTTGTGATTGTCAGTTAAACAAAAAGTTTGATCCTGAGGATCAAAATCATATTGTTCGAATTTATGACTACTTTGTATATCAACGGCATTTGTGCATTGCTTTTGAACTGCTCGATTCAAATTTGTAAGTCCCAGTTTGTTGTATAAACCATTTTCTATCAGCTTTATATTAGGGTTTGAGTTTCTGTATTGTTTGTGATTCAGGTATGAGCTTTTAAGGCTAAATCGATTCCGTGGATTATCATTGAGCATTGTGCAGCTATTTTCAAAACAGGTTTTTTTAAATATTTTTAATTAAAGTGTGACTAGACATTATTATTTGTGCCTTCTTTAATGATTTACGTATATTTTATACTAGATTTTATATGGATTAGCTCTGATGAAGGATGCTGCTATTATACACTGTGATCTTAAACCTGAGAACATCCTTTTATGCACAAGGTGAGCTACTATACGGGTCGGTTTAAAACGAGTCAAAATGGGCCGGGTCAACTTGGGTTAACCTGCAAACATGTTTTCTTGCATTAGTTGTGACTTGTGATCACAAAGTCACTGTTGTACTGATATTCAACTTTCAACCCATTTGACCCGTTGATAAGTAAATGGGTTGAAATTGCCACCTTATTTTTTCTGTTGATTGAACTCAACTGATCCTGTAATTGCTGTTTATTACATAGTACTAGAACCAGAATGGAGCCACCAGAAGTCAAAATTATTGACTTTGGATCTGCATGCATGGAAGATCACACCGTTTATTCTTATATCCAGGTTTATTGTCTAATACATCATCATTAAGTTGCTGCCATGAACTTTTAGCAAGTTGATGAAAATTTTTCTTATTTTTTTCATTTTCCTTCTGCAGAGTCGATACTACAGATCACCTGAAGTTGTTCTTGGGTATCGGTATCCTTGAATTCTTAATCTGCTGTTATATTATTAGTCGTAGTAGCATTGACGTTTTGCTAACTAGATCCCTACCCTAAAAGCCATGGTTAACAGCGAACTTTATAAAATAAAGAACATAGAAATAATATCATCTTATTCACATGAAATTTGGTTGTTAACAAACCGGCCTTACGTTTTCCTGAGTTTGGTGAGAAAAGAAAACAAGAGAAGAGAAATTTTTTTTGTTTACTTTCCGCTTCTTTTCCTTTCCCGTATTGTTATTATCTTTATTGTTATTGTTGTTATTATTATTAATTTAATTATTATTTAAAGCATCTGTATCCTATATAATATAATATCTATGAGCTTTTGTTAGACCTTAACTACCCTCAGGTATACAACTGCCATCGACATGTGGTCATTTGGATGCATAGTTGCTGAACTATTTCTCGGCCTCCCGCTTTTTCCAGGGGCATCAGAATTTGATCTTCTAAAAAGAATGATTAAAATAATTGGGTATATTTCTCATGATAACACTTTATGTATGTTTTTGGTGTTAAATTTTCATATGAATTATTTTTGTTATTTAGGGAACAACCACCTGATTATGTGCTGAAAGAGGCCAAAAACACTGGCAAATTCTTCAAGTGCGTAGGGACCGTAAACCATGAAGATGGTAGTCAAGCTTCTTCTTCTGGAAGAAGTATTTATCAAGCTTTAAGTGAAGAAGAATATGAAGCCGTAAGTTCTCATTTTCCAGATTCAGTTGTCTTTTGATGTAATTTTTATTTTTATCTTTTTATGCAAATCACATGATATTAAGGATGTCCGTGAAGGCTGAAGAGCGATCTTTTGTTGTGTGTGCTTTGTTTTATTTTTGCTTCAGAGAGAGATGAAAAAACCGCAAATAGGAAAAGAGTACTTCAGTCACATGAATCTTGAGGGAATTGTGACAAAGTATCCTTACAAGAAAGATCTGAAAAAAGAAGAGTTTTTTAAAGGTTAGCTCTACATTCTTAAATTAGTAATTTATTTCTCTCCGAAGTTAAAAAAAACAATATATGATGGCAATTTTGTGACAAAATGCTACAGAAAGTCAAATGCGACTATCGCTGATTGATTTCTTGAAGGGACTTGTAGAATTTGATCCAGCTAAGCGGTGGTCACCTTTGCAGGTTTTTTTATGATGATGATATTATCATTTCATGCAGAATTTTTTTTTATTATGGTGATATTAATTAGATTTAAGTGTTGATATTATGGTATAAATATTCATGTTACAGGCTTCTAAACATCCTTTTGTTACCGGAGAACCTTTTACCTGTCCTTATAAGCCTGCTCCCGAGACTCCTCGTGTGGTAAGCAATACTTGTCAATTTTGAAAAAGTAAATAGCCCGTTTCGCATAATGTCAAGGTTATCTGATTTTAATCCCTCTTTATTTTCTTTCTTTTTGCAATGTAGCCCGTTTCGCATAATGTCAAGGTTGATCATCATCCTGCTGGAGGTCATTGGTTTGCCGCGGGACTCTCGCCTAATGTGAGTTATATACCTGCTTCTTATTTTAGATCTCATTTGGGGGGCGTTTGGATTCGCATTTTACCAACACTATTTTTATAGCTCGTTCTTTTACGCACACCGATAACCGCTTTTTAACGCAAACCCAAACACCCCCAATATAGTACGACAGACAGGTTATCTGATTTTAATTATTCAGCATCACATAACCGCACTTTTTAACGCACACCGAAACATCGCCAAGTAAGTACGACAGATTATCTGATTCCGACAGTTCTATTTCCACTTGCTAGGTATTAGGTGGGAATCGGGTTGCAATGTATAACAACTCTCATCTTCAAGTAATGCCTTACGGACCTGGGAATAATTTTGGAAGCTTAGGGAGTCATGGCAGTTATAACGATGGCACCGGACTCGGAAGTAGTTACGGTAGTTATGGAGATAACAGTAATATGCTTGCATATTATTCACCAGTCGGCCCGTCCCATCTGAACAACTATGCACAAAATATCCCAGTTCTTGGAAGTAGTCCTGACGCTAGGCGAAGAATTATGCCAATCTCGCATGGAAACGGGTTCGCATTCAGTCCCGCTAACAATTTTCCACCTATGTCACTTGGCACAAGTCCATCACAATTCACTCCACCGTATAGCCAGGTGACAGCTGGATCTCCTGGACATTATGGCCCGAGTTCACCTGCTAGAGGAGGGAATACTCACGGGTCGCCCCTTGGAAAAGGAAATGTTTCGGGTAATCAGATGAATAGAAGAAAAGGATGGGGTTATTCTGGTAATTTACCAACTCAAGAAACCACATCTTCTGCACATTGGCATGATGTTAATTCACCGAATTTAAATGCTGGAAACTGGAAACAACAACAACAACAAAGGAATAGTGGAAATGCTGGGGCCCACGGTTCATTTAGTTCGGGTAAACCTTTATTGCATCCAAAAAGTGCCATTCATGACAAACCCGAGACTAGCAGTTCGTTGCCTGATCCTGGGGACTGGGATCCTAATTACAGGTAAATGATTGATGCCGTAATTTTTTATTTTTTTTTAGTTTGGGGCAATTACATATATATTATATCCCCTTTCTTAAAACTAAAAATATCAAATATACTCATTTTGATTTATTTTATTAAAACAAAAAATTAGAGAATGATTATATTACCTTTGTTTGACTAAAACTTAATAATTACAAATTTGCCCAACAACCTTGCCACCAAAACGAAATCACGACCATCATATCCACCTACTCGATGACTTACACGGTGCTCGAATCTTTACTAAATTGGACCTAAGAGCAGGGTATCACCAAATAGGGCTTATTGAACTTGATCACTCAACGTTATGAGCACATACAACACGTTTTTGAGATCCTATCACAACACCACTACTTTGCAAAGCTTTGGAATTGGAAGGTGGAATCGCACACTGGTTATACAATCGCGAACTAGTTAGGGTTGCGATAATCAGAAATGAGGAGAACGAAGTTGTGTAATCAGAAATGAACTGGTAAGGGTAACCGAAATCTGATGCTCTTGGCAAACTAGAGACACAAACGTAATTTTGTTAGGGTTGGCCGTTGGCGATAATCAGATCGAGGACTGAAGGAGAATGAAGAGTCGGTAGGTCGCCGGTTAGGGTTGGCGTATTCAGATTGCGCTGGTCACAAGAAAGGGAGAATGAAGAGTCAATAGTTTTTGTATCTTAAAAAGGTCATTTTTGTCATTATGTGTACTTTTATTAGAAAGGGGGATATATATAAGTTAATATTTGGGTTGGGTATATATGTAGTTTTATTGTCATATTTAGTGCATTTTAAGTTTTTTTAACTATTTGAACCCTTAGATGGTATGCTGGTATATTGATGGTGATTCTCCGTTTTACGACAAATATTTAAAAAAAAATTATCTTTTTTTTTTTCCAGTGATGAACTGCTTCTGCAAGATGATTCTTCAGAGTTAAACAGCATTACATTGGAATTCAGTAAGAGCATGCAAATTAGTCAAGCTTTTACTCCTACAGAATCTTTTGTTGGAGCCGGGCGATTCAATCAAATGTCAAACTCAAATATGTCAATACAAAGGTATGTTCCATGTCACTCTTTTTACATACGGTGGTAAAAAATATATATGTTAGTATGTTACATACGGTAACAAAAGTTGCATATTGATGTAATTGACCCTAATTTCACTGATTCTGTTTCATTTGTGTTTTATTTCATACAGACCAAACGGGCCTATTCAAGCATTTCCACATGCAGAAGGATCACCTGATGTGTATGTTCACCCGATGATGCATTCTTCTCATTTAGCGCCCCATTTCTCTCAATTTGCACCCAGCCGGTTGGGTCAACAGCCTGTTCAACGATTCAATCACGGGCGACCAACGGGTGCTCGTGGTGGTGAATGGAATCATGTCAAGGTCCAGGCGGCCCCACCTTCCAATTACAGTCAAGGGAGTCAACGTTCCCCTAGAAGCAACAACAATGCACCGTGGGGTATGTTAAACAACCGTCATTCATTGTTTCTTCTTTTGACTCGTTCTTGGATTTATGCTGGGTAACGGGTCAAAATAGGTGCTTTTAGGTAATGTCGAACTGGGTTGGGTCCGGTTGACCTGGAACACTTTTTGTCGAATGTGATAACAAAAAATGTATTATTTTTTGCCCGTTGACCCGTTAGAGAGAAAACATAACCATGGTGGACCTAATTATAAAAGTCAAAACTGTCTGATGTGAAGTTTCTATTCTTTTTTTTTTTGTAGGGCGTAGGGGCAACCATCCGATAGCCGCACCATCTTCCCATGGTGGAAATGAATATGGAAGGATTACATGATGGTTACAGTTTGAAATTATATATAGAAAATATGGACTGTAAGGAAGGAATGTTGTGATGATAATTGGTAGTTGAAGTATGACTTATGGATGTGCATTCATAGTGATTCTTTTTTATTTAAGACTTATGAAACTGGCTTCCTTTTATATCTTCATTTGTTGCTATTTTTATTTGTTCTTTTTGTGGGATGTCGAAAACAAGTAGGCGTAAAACTGTTCGTTCGTTTCTGTTTTTAATTCGATTGTTATATTTGTGCGAAATGGTCAATGATCACTTTGCTTGTAATAGCAACTTGTGTGTCAATGTTGGATCAGACATTTGTGTATTTGTAAGCTGAAGTATTGTGGATCTAAGGTTTATCAGCCAAATGGGTGATAAAGTGTGCCTATGGCACATGTTGGTTGTCTCTTATGGATCTTTAGGATGTTATGGTGATGATTGGTAAAACAAAAGAGGATAAAAAAACATGAAATTTCATTTTGTGTAAATGATATCTATATGAGAAAGTATACGGTAAAAAGGATCTTAATCTACAAAGCGTAAGAAGGATCATCTTTCATGTACATCCAATGTGCAATAAAATACAGTCCATCTCATACAAGTTTGTTTTCAATCAGATTATGCAAACAACGTGATTAGATGTTATAATTGGCTAAACATTACATGTATCCTTAGTCGCCATTAAAAATAGTCTTTGTTTTGTTCTTCAACGATAGGCGATGTTAATTGATTATTAGCAATTGTGTTACAAATTGGGGCGCTAATAATTTTGAATTAATTTTCACAATGGACTAAACTACCCTTCCCATGTTTTTCGTCGACTTTAATGATGCAACAAGATTACAATCTTGTCACTCCTTAATTAACTTAATCTAATGGCTTAGATTACTTCTCACACTTTTTACGTTAAGGTTCTTTTTATATTAACTTTACCCTATCCATATAAATGTTGCAATTGTGCTTAAAAAAATTAAAAGCATGTTTGCCTAGTTTCTTCAACATTTTACTTAAGTCAACTTCTATGTGAAATACTTTTTTAAAATGTTGATTTTTAAAAGAGTTAATTATATGGTTAGTATTTATGGTTTATGTAAAGTAATAATACTTGTTAAGTACTAAAAGTTTAAAGTATCAAGGAGAGTATTAACTTTTAGTTTTGTAACATTATGGGTTATTAAGGCTAACATTAGTTAAAAACTAACTGGGAACTAAGGTTTTTTTTTTTTGTTTACTTCACGTCTTAATACTTTATTACTTTAGAAAGACCATATGGATTTACTCTGTAATTAACTCTTATTATTTAAAATACAACGTTCTTTTTCTTTTATTATCTAACTAGATATTTTTAATTATTTAACACTTTGGAATAGGATCACTCTATAAACATTTGTAATAAACATGTCTGGAGAGAGAAAACCCTAAAATCACTAAAAACCTAAGAAAACTCAATCGGCTTCCTCACTATGAGTATCCTCGTTATCATCTCTCCATGAGCAAGCTTGTATGGCCATTATTGGCTACATTTCTTAGTGTCGCTTAGGTGTAGATAAAACTTGGTATAAATTTGATAGTTTGTATTCAGAAAAAATGATGAGTTTATGTTCTTGATGATTATTTCTACTTTTTTCTTTGTTGATAAAATAATTAATTAATTAACTTAGTCTTTAGTTTTGTGAGTGTACATGATTTAAAAGGGGGAGCTTATCCGTGTAATGTGTAGAGATTAGTCCATTTGTGGAACTAAAAAACACATATTTTGTGACTAATCCTCGTCTATCAACTTTACTTGGGTCGGTACTGTCTATACGCTTGGCCTCGGTGTTTAGCCGACACTAAGTTTCAATCCCAGGCAACACCTTATTTGACTTGATACTCTCAATACTTATCTGCTATTACTATTTATTATATGCATTTTTAATCGGATCTCTAAACAAATCAACTAAGAAATTAATTGGTAACTAAAATTGAGTAGTAAAAATCGTGTCCTTTTGGTCCTATACCTCGTACTAACCAAAAACTATACAATGCATGATAGTGACACTTGCTTATTGTGTGGGTTTAGTTAAAATGTAATTATTACTTTTTATAAATTTAAAACTCGCTCTTATTTTAGTAATATCAATTATTATATATACTAAATTATATATACTAAATGCCATCATCTTAGGCAATAGTAATGTTTCGGTTTTTACATTTTAGCCACTAAACGAAATGCCATCATCTTAGGCAACATTAATGTTTCGGTTTTTACATTTTAGCTACCAAACTTTTCTATTTTGTCTTTTAGCGCTTTAATGGTTTTTTTACATCCCTTGTAATTTAGTGTTTTGTCGGTTAGCGCGTTTAAGTAGCACGACTTTAAGCCTCCATCCTACAACATTGGTAGCATGGTTTCGCTGCCACCGCCCGTAACGCGGGGGGCTCACTAGTCTTCACTAAACTAAAACGCACATCAGTTTTACTATTCATTCTTGTTTATCATTATTGAAGCATGAGGTGCAAACAATTCAAAGTATGGTTGTGAAAGTTACACACTACACCCATTTGAAAATTATAAGATGACCTCTTTGTTTCGAGGTGGATCTTGGCTTGGGCAAGGGGTCTCCGACTTCCTGGTTTTTCGCTTCGTAGTGTAAATTTTATCAAAAATTTCTAAAATATATATGTATTAAGTTTGTCCCCTTGTTTTACCAAAAACGAAGTTTAAGATAAGCCAATTAAGCTTATTATTTAAAACTTTGCCCCTTAATGATTTCATTAAAAGGCTACACCTAAATTAGTCAGATTAAGGGGCTTTTTGGTAGTCAAGTGATTCCATTAAGAGAATACCTCTGAGTCGATCGCTATTAAGTGTGTTTGGTTCACTAACAACGCACATCTGAATCAATCAGTAAGCCTCTTACTCATTAAGTCTCCAAATGATGTTGAATGAAAATTTTTTCCCTTTAATCCATTTACTTGTGTTCATAACACCCATTCGGCCACTCACGCACCACTTCCTCCACCAACAATCAATCATGCCAAGCCAAGTTAGACCTCTTACTAGTTCATAGTCTCTTACCCAATCAAACCTCTTAATAGCTCAGCACTTACTAGCATAGGTTGCCAAACAACCCTTAAGTTTGTTTGGTTCACTGACACGACCTTCTGAATCAATCAGTAAACCTCTTATGCATTAAATTTTAAAATGACGTTGAATGCAAATTTTACGTTTTTATCCATTCACATGTGTTCATAACCATCAGCGAGCCACTCATGCACTACCTCCTCAACCCACTACCACCTCCACCACTTAGGCATGTGGCACACTAATAAGCCTCTCTCTCTTATTTTTTTTCTATAACTTTTAAAGTATATTGTTTTATAAAATTTTAAATATACTGTTATGACATTTCAATATAAGTTGCGTTCATTATGAGTTTTGTGTGATGATGTATGGGTTATCAAATCAGGAATGTACAAGCCGTCAAAATGAATTTACCGGTAATTTGTCTTTCTTTTTTATACCCGCGCTTTTACTTTTTAAGGACATGTTTTTTCTTCTTATTTGTCAACACTACCATAGTAGACTGAACGTTGTGGTGGGGTTGTTATAAGCAACCATGGGTTTACCTAAATGTTTATTTAATAAAAAAGTTTAAACAACGTTATTTTTCATGGTTTCACACATCGCAATGAACACGGGTACAATAATAATTGTAAGTGTTGACACCCTTAGTGTTTTAAAGCAGTAAAACACCGCTATAACACACATCTAAGATTACAAATTAGTTATTTGTTACAAAACCAATGTAATAATCTTTTAAATTTTCTAGAAATCTATATTTCCGATCACACATTTTCCCCATAAAATGTAATCACATGTAATAATCTTTCCAATTTCCAAAAATACAACAATATGATACAATCTCATAACAACTTTACATCTCATATTAAAACTAAGAAAAAAAAACATTTACTAAAACTATTTATTTTTATAAAATAAAAAATAAATATTACATTATTAATGATTTTAACCATAGTATTTAAGTCACACATTAAAACATCCACAGATAAATAAATAAAATAAATAATAAGAAATGAAAATGAAGAAGTTTGAGTTTCGTGCCCTAGTTGTAGCCCTAGATTAACATTCATTCATCATCGCTTTCACAAATCTGTAAGAAACAACCCTTCTTGTCTTTCAAGATTATTTATTATTATTATTATTATTATTATTATTATTATTATTATTATTATTATTAACCCATCTTATTGGAGTATTATTATTCGCTGCACCTCTTTTTTGACTCTTTTCTACCTTATATGTATATATAAATAATCAGGGCCATACATCCTGCGATTGATGCTTGTTTACTCAAAGATTGACGGTTATTGTTTGTTGATGGTGAAACCGATAAAGGATCGGTATGTTTCTTGGTAATTTTTGTGTTGATTGGATTTATTGGTTAATTGTAGGGTTAATTAATTTGTTAGTGTGGATAGACTGGCAGATGAATTAATTTTAGGGTTTTGAAGGGTATTGGAATATGCATTTGCTTGTTTTCTTCTTGTCTTTGATTACTGTTGCTTGAAATGACTTATCCTTGTTCCTTAGTGAAGCTTTTAATGAGGCCTTCAATGCTGATAGTGGCTAGTAGCATTGTGGTTGTCTAATGAAAGCTTTTGGTATAACATTGTTGGTTTTAAAAAGCGAGAAGCGCACCGAGGTGACAAGGTCTATAACGGAGATGGCAAAGCGTAAAAGTGCTCGCTTTTCGTACATGGGGTGCAAATTATTTTATAGATATTTCCTATAGGTTTCTATCGTCATTTACTCATTATTTAGATACAAGAATGCTTTATACATGTACAACCTGAAAAGCATGTTGTACAAGATCCTGCTGCACAAAAATATGGCATGTACATGAGGTGTGCGTCCCAAGGTCAATTTTTTTTTTTTGCCAAAAATGACCCTTAGGTGCGTTTTTTGTAAAACGCATGCTTACATTGAAGTGAAAGACCCTTGCGCCTAGGCGTACTTTTTTAAACTATGATAACATTGGAAAATTACAGTGGGTTGCAACCATTTTTGGGTTATGTTTTTTGTCGGTTGAATTAGTTTCCTAGATGACACTTGACAGTGCTGAGTTAGTAGTCTCTAGTATTCTCTTGTATGAAATTTTAATACCACCGTCCATTTTGCGTGAATTTTATAGTTCTCCTGTATCAAAAGTTACATTTACGATTGGTATGTAACTACCTACATATGGTATGCCCTTCTTAGATAATGGGGTAGTAGTTACTAGTTAGTAAGCAATATCTCATATGTGGTCAGTAGACATATATCTTTCTTGTCATTAAACTGTGATGCATTTTTATTGTCATGCATGGCATAGATAGCATAGATAGCATAAAGCCTTGAAAGTGGAAGCATTATACATGGCCTACTTTATACTTCACTTTTTTTTGCTATCTGGTTGTTGTGCTGTCATTTCTAGTTGTGTGGATAATAGTATAGCTGATTTTTGTTTATTGATGTTCTTAATGCATGTTTAGGTGTTTTTCAAGTTGATAAAGGAGATACGAGACTGCTAATTGTGACTGTGTGTTGATCTGTATTCATCCTGTTTGCATGTTAAGGGAGATCCAATGAAAAAGGCTGACGTAATTTCCAATAAACGTAATGGTGTTAAACCTTTGGTTAAGGGTAAAACATATGAATACAAACAGAAAACAACTAGTGAAACAAGCAACTCAGAGAGTACAAGTTCAAGCTACAATGCTTTATCTGAAAATGCTAAAAGTAAAGTTAATATGAAGGCTAATCGTACAAAAAAGTTAAATGATGGAGCAAACATGTCTGATGATGCCGATGATGATAACCGATTAAGACACATTGAAGGTACATTCTTTGTTACATCATGTTTTTAATTTTTTTTTTATTATAATTCAATTATAAAGAATCTGATAGGGTCACGTAATCATCTCCATGCAGAAAGATCTTCACTCAAATCTGATGAATATGAGAATAAAAAGGTTAGTGTAGGAAAACAAAAGGAAACGGTGACTCGACGCCAAGATAAAGAAGCGGGACCCAATAGTGATAGTGATAATCTGCATGAAGAACATTCAACACCTCCAGAAGAAGAAACATCTTTGCAAAGTCCTCATACAGATGGCAGTGATGAATCAGATGTTGTGGAGCATGATGTGAGTATTAACACTACCTTTTGTGCTGCAAAATTGTTAAAATGTATGTTATGTAAATAATTGCACTTTGTTTGCTAAAATAGTTGTTGATGACAGGTTAAAGTATGTGATATATGTGGAGATGCAGGGCGTGAGGACTTACTTGCTATATGTTGTAGGTGCCCTGATGGTGCTGAGCACACGTAAGTCATCTTTTGAGTTTTAGTGGGAATGTGGGATTGTTTTGTATTAATAAAGATGTTAAATTGTTGATTTATGGAAATTTTGCCAGCTATTGCATGAAAGTAATGATAGATAAAGTTCCAGAAGGTGATTGGTTTTGTGAAGAATGCGAATTGGAGGGAGCTAAAATCGCAAATCGAAAAAAGAACAGCACAGAGACTTCAGCTGAAAAGGATCAGTCTTCTGATTCAGCAGTTGCGAAAGCATCTGGAAAAAGACGTGCAGAAGAATTAGAGTCGTCGTCATCCTTTAAAAAACAGGCTCTTGATATCACAGGGTCAAGTAAAGATGTTGAGCGTGGGAAAGTGAAATCCAGCCATCAGTTTTCTTCTGATTCTCATTTTGGTAGTGAGTCTACAGAAGGGTCACATTCTCCTGCTAAACGGCCACGGTTACAATCTTTACGAGGTATGTAACCTATTTTAAGGTCTGTTTGGTTGACCGGAATGAAATGGGATAGATTGGGTGATTATATAAACAAAGTTATGGATGGATTGTTGCGTTTCATAATCATGTTTAGTTTGGTTTGCAGGAATGGAATTAGTTTTCAGAAGAAAGAAAAATAACGCTATATATATATAGACATTCAACATTGTATAATAAATTTATATTTTATACATTATTTCGACAACAGCAACAACCGTACTATGTAAATCCCACAAATAACAAATCTATTAGTAGGGTATGGGGAGGGTGTGATGCAGGTAAAATATATATTCTACTAATATTATCTCTTTCAGGTGCCTTTTCCAAGTCCAGCTCTTTCAGTTTCCCAAATGCGAAGTCGAAAACTAAACTTGTAGATGAAGTTGTTCTTCAAAGGCAGAAATCAACAAAAGAACGTTCTTCTCATGATACGGTAGCAGCCAAAGAAATGTCAAAATCTGTGTCATTTAGATCTACAAACTCGGGGCGTTTTGGTCCAAGTGGTTCTAAAGTTAAAATGCTATCTCCAAATTCAGCTCATGCTCAGGATCTTAGAAGTCCAATAAATAAAAAAGAAAAGAGTTTTGAAAGGACTAGTTCAGTAAAATCAAATACTTCCAATTCTTCTGCTTTGACTCCAAAAGGTGATAGGATATCTTCATCACGTGGTGAAACTAATTCAGTTTCTTCGGCTTCCAACTCTGAAACGAAAGTGTCAAAGGGCGACTGTAAAACTACTTCAGGATTAAAATTAAACAACCGTTCGGTTAATATAGGTGCAGAAGCTTCTACTTCTCAAGGTATGCTCTCCATTCCTTCAAATTGGATACAACTTATGAAATAGAGACGCACAATAGGCTCCTTAAGGCCTGCCCCCATGTAACTTGTTACACTCACATGTTTCAGTTTGGAACCTGTTAAAAAGGGCCAATGGATTTCAAAGAAAATATAATATACGATTGAAGAAATTACACTATAAAATTTTTATTTTTACATATACTATGGTATGGGTTTTGATCTTAAAGTAGTTGTATCTTGTCATTATTATTGTATGTCTACTTATATAGTTATCTGATGATTTTAGTTTTTATGTTAAGAGGAAATATTCATTTCCGTTTTCTGTCCCTTTTATGTCAAACATTGTCTTCAATGAAACTACTTATATTTTTATTTTTTAGGGATTGTGCACAATAAACATTAATTTATGTTTACTGCCATAGTTCTGAATGCATCTCTAGCTACAAAGATTATGTTATGTTTGTTCAACATTTCTTTTTTGCAGCACTTTAATGTATTTTATAATTTGTCTTTATTAGGTCAAATTGACAAGCAGTTGCCATTATCCCCCACTAAGGTTGGAAATGCATCTAGTGGAATTATTAATTCTGTTGATGATAAGCCTATTGACAATTCATCAAAAGTGACATCCAAAGAATCAACTAATCTTGCTGAAGTAGCCAAGGAAAATACAGCGGCTGTAAACCTTGGCACATCTGGTGTTTCTGGGCAGAGCAATAAACAAACAGGTCATTCAGCACAGGGGTCATTTGGTAATAACGTATCCGCTATGAAAGTTTCAAAAGATGTGAAAAACGGAGATAACAAATTAAAGGATGCAATTGAAGCCGCATTGCTTAAAAAGCCTGGAATTTATAGAAAGAGTAAAACGTCTGATCAACCTGATGAACCGTCTGTCCCGACCATTAATAATGAAGCAGCCGTTGTTGACCGTGCACCACATTCAAGAAATGCAGGGAGTATTACTTCTGCTGATGTGCCACCAACTGATTGGCATGGACAGATTGCACGAAATTTTAGTGTTGATCATTCTAAACAGTCAAATGGTAACAATCATAAGCCTTCCATGATACTCCCTGCTGAAGGAAGGCATTTGACAACTGGACTATCCAACTATGATAGCGTGGCATTGCCTCCCCATTCAAAGAATTTAGCTATTCCTGATCATGAATGCATTTGGCAGTATGGTTTCTTCTTCTTTTTCATTTGTTTTTCCTTTTCTTATTGGATTTGAATTTTAAATATTGTTTTATTTGTTTTAGGGGAAGTTTTGAGATAAATAGAAGTGGTAAAACGGCTGAATTTTGGGACGGTTTACAGGCTCACCTGTCAACTTGTGCATCGCCTAGAGTCTTTGAAGCTGTGAACAAATTTCCCCATAAAATTCTTTTAAATGGGGTATCACGCGTTAGTGCCTGGCCTACCCAGTTTGAAAATAGTGGTGTAAAAGAGGACAATATTGCAATATATTTCTTTGCTAAAGATCTTGAGAGGTAACAACAAATTTTATTCCCTATATTTAGTTATGCATGGTTGATCTAGGTTTTTTTTTTAAAATTTTAGTGGGTAAAAAATAGCTTAAATCAATATAAGTTAACTGGTTCAAATGGATTAAAAGCAACCTGAAGTTTATGGCACTCATTCGTCCCAAAGTTATTCTCCGCAATAATAAAACACTATTCAAGATACGTATCAGTAATGCATTTTTATTAGATGGAATGCAGATTTTACTTTTAATCTATATAAAAATACTGTACCATTATATCACTATATTTATGATGAAGTTAGTTGAAGTTGAAATGGGAAAATCAGTGATACTATGCGTTTTTAAAAGGACAACCAGGCAATATATTTGGGACGAAGGTGTAAATTTTTGTGATCATATCTCACATGTTAATTATTTATGGAAATACTATTCTTTCCAACTAAATGTGCTCCGGGCCGATTTATATGGTCGGTTTTGACCAGCCCAAATTGTTTATTTGGCTAGCTCTACTTGTAACTTTGATTTCTGTTTGATGTTTTTCTCTATCCTTATGACACAGCTACGAGAAAAGCTACCTAGTTTTATTGGATGATATGATAAAGGGTGATTTAGCTCTTATTGGAAGTATCAATGGGGTTGAACTTCTAATATTTCCTTCCAATCAGCTTCCAGAAAAGTCCAACCGTAAGAAGAAACACTTTTTTTTTTGTAACAAACACTTATATACGTGTCGTGCGTATACTACACACATGCATGTGACTTACATTTGCCATATTCGTTATTTGTAGGTTGGAATATGTTGTTCTTCCTTTGGGGTGTGTTCAGAGGAAAGAAAAAGAATTCACCGAATCAGATTCTTAGTAATCCAGAAAAAAGTTGTGCTCCTCAATCTGTTTCCTCAATCTCAACTGATAAAATACCATTGGTTGAGAATGCTAGTTCGATTGGGCCGAATCAAATTTCTAATAGTCTATCAAAAAGTTGTGCTCCTCAATCCGTTCCTTCAATCTCAATGAATAAAATACCATTGGCTGAGAATGCAAGTTCGGTTGGGCCGAATCTAATTTCTAATAATCCAGCAAAAAGTTGTGCTCCTCAATCCGTTTCCTCAATCTCAGTTGATAAAATACCATTTGCTGATAATGCAACTTCGACTGGGCCGAATTCAGTGTCTAATAATCTTGCCAAAAGTTGTGCTCCTCAACCTGTTTCCTCAATCTCAATTGATAAAATACCATTGGCTGAGAATGCAAGTTTGATTGGATCTATTGAAAAGGTACTATTCATTTGTTAGAAAATATTTAATTCACATACAATAAAGCTAGCATCCGGTTATGCTCTACTTCTGACAGGTCAAGCGTGTAAAGGAAATGGGTTGAACCGGTTGAAAGTTGCCTAAAGTGTATTCTCAATTCATAAAATCATTCACAGCGTATTTGACACTATTTTCCTAAAAAACTAGTTCTTGTTTGGACAAAAGTGTTTCAGGTTGACCCCACTCATTCTAAATAAATAGCTTAAAAGGAAATGGATCAAAAGTGACCCATCGGTAATTTTAATGTGTTAAATCTCCTACATATTTAACCTAATTGTTTATTAAGAATTTATATTTCTGGACAGAAGGTGTTTCTGGCCCTATCTAACGACCCATTTGACCTATATGTAACCCGTTTGACCTGGTTTCATATCCGCATGTTTTATGTAATTACTTTTTTTTTAAGATAAATAAGTTACTTATAGGAATTTTTTTATTCTTTTCTTACCTACTTACAGGATAACCATGTCAAATCGGAGTCAAAGGTTGACTCAAAGTTGCAAAACTCTGTACATGATAAAGCAATCAATAGTGTTAATGTAGTTCCAGCTAGTAGCAAAGAGATAGTCCCAGAAAACCATATGCAAAACGATCCCAAAAAACGGCCATTTATTGACCTTTCAGAAGATGTTGACTTTGATGATACAAGCCAAATAAACACATGGCGTGATGTGAGTGGTCGGATTGCGGAAGAAGAGGGAAACTTTAGTAAGAAGCAAAAGATTGATCTTAATGGACAGAATAGCATTTTAGATATTGAGAAGACTGCTGCAGGAAATAGTAATGATGAACGATACTTCTTTCCCGTAGAAAGAGGAAAGACCCAACAAAAACCCGTGTTCGCTTTGGATTTGAACGAAGATATTACATGTTTAGGTGGAGAGAATGATAACATAATGCCGAAAAAGGATGATGATGACGTGGCGTCTTTATCACTCTCGCTTGCATTTTCACCGCCAGATAAGGATAACGAGGATAACAGAGGGAAAGGTAAGTGGCAGTCGGGTACTTCTATGCTACGTTTTAGAGATATGGTAGATAAGTAGCGAACGATGATGATGATATAGATAAATATATGATACACAGGGGTTTGTGAATAATGGTTTCTTGCCAGCCCTTTTGGAAGGTACTTTTATAGATGTTTTTGTGTTTGTTACTCATGGAATGAGTTTTTGTTTTTTGGTTAATTTTCTCTAGCTTTTTAGTTGAAAAATGTGAAATTAAACTTGTTGGGCAGCGGGGTGTGTAGTTATGTTCGCCCTCTGTTTTAGCCATAAATATGTTTGTGCCTTAATTGTCTCCAATATCTCCTTGCGCTTTTGTGATCTTTCGTTTAATAGCCACTTGTTTCTCGCTTTCCAAATGAACCAGATCACCACCGTGAGAACGACCCTTATAGGGACTTTTCTGATGGCTTCTTGATGGTTGATGAAATTTAGGATCTTGCACCAATCTGCAATTAGTTTCCAAATCTCCCTTGCAGCCTAGCAGGATACCAATAGGTTTACAGCCTAAACAACTCGTATCTACCAGCATCACTCTTTTTATTAAAGCTTCTCTAGGCAAGGCAACAATGCCAAATTAGTTGTTTTCATGCTTCCGATATCGTTTGGTTCCACTTTGTATCTTGGCTGCTGTAAGATTAACCCCCATCTGTGAGAACTTAGAGAAGTTGTTGGTGATGAGTTTCGGTAGGGCTATTCACGAGCCAAGCCGAACCGAGCTAAGCCGCTTGTTTACAACTGAGCGAGCATTTTTCGAGCGTGAAATTTCCGAGCAAGCAACGATGGAGAGTAATTTGGACAACCATAAAATGGGAATGTTTCCTTCAATATTTTCATTGTTAGGGTGACACCTAAGGTCAAACTGTTCGATGATGACATTAATATTGAGGTTCGAATATCCGAAGATGAGGCTTAGATTGAGGCCGGTGATGCGATGAGCATACGGCAGAGAACCATTGTCGCGTTGTGACATAGGGTGATATCAAGCGACGGTTAGTGACGAACGATTAATAACATAAAGAAGTCAAGACTTTCATTTCACGACTTAGGGTTTTATTATTAAACTTAGTTTTAAATTTCTATTGGTTAAGCGGGCTACTTATATTTTATTTGCATATATTGGGCCAAATGTTATGCATAAAGCTATAAATATTACTTAAATTTATGTGTATATATAATAATAAATAAATAATAATTTATTTGAGCCAAGCCAAACGGACCTTTGCTCGTGTTTGGCTTGTTTACGAACCGAACCGAACCCAGCCGAGCCGATCGGCTCATTTACAGCTGAGCGGAAAATCAAGCGAGCATCTTTCGAGAATTTTCCAAGCGAGCAAGGAGCGACGAGCGATTTGAACAGCCCTAAGTTTCGGTCATGCCTGAATCGTTTCCACAAACTTTTGCTTGAAGAATCTGAACGCTTCCCTTTTGATATTTAGCCCATTTAACCCTTCTACTGACCAATTAGTTATAGCCTTATGGCTTCAAATCCATATTCTTTTCTAGATCGTATTCGAGTACTTTTTTCTTCAGTTCCATCCTTCAAGAAACAAATCCTATCCTGGTTGTTTCGAATCTATTTAGACGGGATGACGTCTTTGAGAATCCTAAATCCAGTCCTTGAGAAGAACCTTCAAAACAAACAACGTCGTTTGCCTCGTCACAAGGCAGGAGTCCTTCTTGTGATCATCCTCCGGCGTGAAAGTAAGGCTCCTGTATGAATGGGGTGAAGTAGGGCTTGAGGAAAAGAGTGGAAATAACCGTTTGGCTAATTTGTGCATTCTATTGTCAGTGAGGACGACTTTAGTGTGTGTCTGTCCATCGTAAAAGGGTGAGGGCCGACTCAACTATTTTGGCGGGGGGCGTAAAACTATGCAGGGTCGGCTCAACCTGGTGGTCTAAAGCAAAGTATAAGTACTGGGCCTTTATAAAAAAACACACATGTTGGAGTTTCATAGCATCAAGAATTTGGTGCAGTATTATAGGCAAGATAAGTCTCATGACAAACCTGTTTAGGCCTGTAAACGAACCGAAGGAACACGAACACAAAATCGAACACATTTTTGTGTCCATGTTCGTTCATTAAGAAAATTTTCATGTTCGTGTTCGTTCATGTTCATTCGTTTAAAACCTAAACGAACAGTTCATGAACGAACATAAACGAACACAATAAATGTAAACGTTTTTGTATTACTAAAAAACCCAATTACCAATTGTTATATTTATACAAGTAGCTAAAGCCTAATTTATATTTATATTTATATAAATATAACTACTTATGTTATTAATAAACTTTAAACGAACATAAATGAACGACCACAACGTTTGTTCATGTTTGTTCATTTAACTAAACGAATTTCCCGTCGAACAAGTTCATAAACGTTCAGTTCGTTTACAGGCCTAAAGCTATTCAAAACTTAGAACCCCAAATAGACACAAATTTTGTCTTGTTGGCAGACAATAATTTATACTTAAAAAATTCCCCACAACACTCCTAACTTTCAACGTATTGGATAATAATAAACTTTTTAACTTTCAAACTCTATCAGTTTTGAAATGGATTAGTTTTCAGTTAACAAAAGTTCATTGTCGGCAACATACGCATTCGGAAAAGAGTTACATTTTTAACATAGTTTAGTATATAATAAGGATGTCACATTTTAAATGTATGATATGTCTTAAAAGTTTTAGTTCCCTAAATATATCTAGATTACTATCATGTTTTAAAGAACTTCAGGATTAATAGAATGTTATTTTAGACTATCATCATCAAAAGATTCCAACATTTTTATACTAAATAGAAAATTAGGAATACTTTCAAACACTTTAAATTTATCAAATGTAATATTGATTGAAAAAATAGGTTGATCTACTATATATATAAAAAAGTAATCAGTTTTAAATAATTCAATAGAAGTTTTAGTAGTTTCATTAGCAACATTTTCATCATATCGACTATTTCTATGGATGATATATTTTTCACAAAACTTAAGTTCCACTTTCAACTCTATAGCCATCTTTTTTGCTTAATAGCATTTTCAAATCCATTTTCTCTATACTTTTCAAAGTAACACAAAAGACCATCTCATTTTTTATGGCAGTACACATATCTTTTTATTGTAATCTCTTGCTAACACAATTAACTATTCAATAAAAAAAATTCATAGTCATCAAATTCAAATTTCGCCAAGGATTTTGCCTCACTTTCAATGTTTGGATCATCACCATGAATATATAATTCCATAAGTGCCTCTCTCACTTGTGGTGCTTAATTTCTAAGTGTCCTAACACTTTCTAACCTACTTTCCCAAAGTGTTTGCAATAAAGGTTTAAGAGTTAATTTGGTAAATAATCTTGTTGTATTTTCCCCCTTTTCGTCGGTGAAGCAAAAACAATATAAGTACGTTGTATAATTCTACAAAAAAAAACCATGACCTTTTAAACACATATTAGCCATATCACAAATAACTAAATTAAAACTATGGCAACCACATTGAGTTTTTGATAATCTTCTTTGTACATCATCACATCGCGCAAAGGAATGCGAAAAAATCATTGCTCATAGTACTAGTAAACACTTTTTCACAACAAACATTTCTCGCCATAAAAGCGCAAGTTAACTAACGCTCTAGTTTTTATCAAAGTAAAATATTAAAATATGTGGTCCCTGAGATTAAAATAGTGAAAAAAGGTCATTTCCGATGAAACCAAAGTGATTTGTCATCATCAGCAGCTTAAGATTAAGGTGGCGAACGTACCAACATAAGCCCATGTTTCTGTGAAATACCCATTTTACCCTTCACCATCAACAACCCCTTTGTGTTAATAATATTATTATATCCACTGTTTGTCTTGCTGTCTGCTTCTTAACCCCATTTCTTTCTTTAATCTCTGTCTTCAATCACTACCCATCCATGGCTGCAACATCAATCATCTCTCCTGCTTCAATCTCTGGTATTTTTTTTTTAAATTTTTAGGGTTCTTTAAATCTTGAATTCTTGTTTAATAAAGTTTTTATTTTTCTTGCAAATTTATTATTATTAAGATGTTTTTTGGGTACCCTTTGGTTTCTTGCACCTAATTGTTGATGGGTTTTTGATTTTATTGTCTTCTGTTTAAGATCAGAAAATTTAGTTGTCAGTTGAATCCCATTGGTTTTTATGACTTATTTGCCCCTGAAAGTTTTGATTTTGCACCAGTTCTTGCTTCTTTCTTGTTTGTGTGATTGTTTGAATAAAGATTTAGGGTCAAAATAATTAAATATAGATATATAGGTTCTGATTAAATGTAAAAATGACCAAAAGAATGAAGAGATTTGTGAATGGTTTACTAGGTTGATTTGTAAAAGAGATTCAGCTTTTGTTGTAAAACAAGGTGTCGGAGGCCGAGCACTCCCCGAGTAATCGCTACAAGGTAGGTTGCCAAGGCCCGAGTACTCAAGGCCTAGGTCGAGTACTCCCCGGGTACTCTCCGACTCCGACTAGGGAGCGCCTAGCGAGTTTTGCAACATTGGCTTTTGGTTGTATATTTGGTGTACACAGACTGGCCGTCGCGTACGTTAAGCTGTCCCTTGAGTGACCTAAACGGAGCGTCTCCGTTTCTTAAAACCTTACGAATTCTGATTTGGACTCAGAGTCAATGGGCATGTTCATGAGCATTGACTGGTTGATTATGGAAACTATATGTTTTAGAGTAGAAGTTAGATTATAATGAAGTGGGTTTTATGTTAATTCCCGATTTGAGCATTTTGCATGCTTTAGGTTTCTTTTTTTTTATTTACTGGATCCTAGATTTAGGGTAAAAAGTTTGCCAAATATAGGTTCTTAGGCCTGTAAACGAACCGAACGAATACGAACACAGGCTTGTTCGTGTTTGTTCATTTAACTTTAACTGAACACGAACACATAATCGAACACATGTTTGTGTTCATGTTCGTTCATTAAGAAATTTGTCGTGTTCGTGTTTGTTTATGTTCGTTCATTTAAAACCTAGACGAACAGTTCATGAACATAAACGAACACAAACGATCAATATAAATGAACATAAACGAACACAAACAAAAACAAGTTAATAATAATTCATCACAATTCAACCAAGTCTAATACAATCAAAATACAACCAAAACCAAATGACAGGGACGAGAAATACGGCGGCGTTGTGGTCTGTGGAGACGGGGATGAGGGAGACGGCGGTGATATTGAGGCTGGAGAGTGGAGACGGGGTTGTGGAGGCTGGATAAGGAGTTGTGGACGGCTGGTGACGGGGCTGTGGAGGTGGTCGGCTGGAGTAGAAGAAGGTAGGGCTGTGGAGTATGAAGAAGAAGGGTGTGGGGCTGTGAAGTGTGGATAGCGTCTGATAAGTGATATGGTTAAAATATTAGGCCATTAGGGTTAAGGTTAAGTTTTTAGAACATATGAATTAAGATACTTAACAAAATGGAAATCAATAATAAAAATAAAGTTAAGATTAATTAAACAAACAAAAATTAACGAACAAACATAAACGAACATAAATGAACGAACAAAATGTGTTCATGTCCGTTCGTTTAATTAAACAAACAAAAAATTGTGTTTGTGTTCGTGTTCGTTCATCTATTTAAATAAACGAACATAAACGAACTTCCTGCCGAACAGTTCACGAACAGTTCATGAACGTTCGGTTCATTTACAGGCCTGTAGGTTCTTGATATGTAAAATGACCACAAGGATAACGAGATTATGAATGGTTTACTTGATTGAAAGGTTGCTATGTATAAAAGACGAGAGAGATGCTCTTTCTGTTGTACATAAAGCTTATTTGGTATACATAGAGCAACCTTGTGTATGTGAAGCTGCGCCTCGGCTTTCGGGACCTAAACATCTCACAGCGTCTTGCTCTTTTTGAAACCAGGATACCGTATGAAGCCTGAGTTTTGAGTTAAATCCAATGGGCATATTCTTGAGAATTGACTGGTTGATTATAGAAACTATATGTTGTTTATGAAAAAATAGATTATAATGAAGCTGAAGCAGGACTTTGATACATTATGGATGTTCACATCTGTTTGCATGCGGCAGAAATCTTAATATATCTTTTGCTTCTAAAACTTATTGTTTGATGTTAATTTGCGATTGAGCATTATGCTTGCTTTCAAGGTTTAAAAGTACGGAATTGTGCCTCAAGGCGTTTTCCCTTTGCCTCACGAGGCATACGCCTTGAGGCGAGCCGAGGCGGAATTAAAAAATAAATATAAATATTATATATCTTATAAAAATTGAAATGCTAACTAATTTTATCATCAGATTCATCAAAAACACACATTAAAAGGACACGGAATGCTTGAAATTGGCACAAAAAGTTCAAAACATAAAAAATAAACATCAAAAACCACTGAGGCGTCCCTGAGGCGCAGTTTTTTGTTGCCGCCTTAGCTCTATGAGGCGCACGAACAAAATAACACCCTCTCAGATTCATTTTCTTACAGAATCGCCTACGCCTCACCCGTTTTTTAAATCATGCTTGCTTTAAGTTTCTTGTTTTTCCTTGACTGTATCCAAGATTAGACTTTTGTGTAACGGCTTTATCTTATTACAGTTAGAACTAGTCTCAAGGGACATGACAGTTTGTCTGGTAATTCCTGCTTGTATGGTAAAACTGCTTTGACGCTTCAAAAGAAGTCAAGCCAACAAAGAACTCTGAAGAAGAAGTTGGCGACATGTGCGCAGTACAAGTAAGATACCCTTATAATTTCTAATAGTCTTTTAATTTTATGTTTTGTAACAGTTTTGGTATTTTTTTTATTCAAAAAATCACATTCTTTACTTATTACTTGAAAAAGAATCATACAGAAATGTTTAATAACCGCATTTAGTCGAGATATTGTTTTGACACTGTCATATGCTTTTTTTTTTTTTTTTTTTTGAGACTCGCATCGTTTTCTTCAAAGTAGTTGTTTATTTTTCATCTGATTGTGTATGTCTTTACTGGACTCAGGCAGAGTGCTTCTGGAGTTTTTTATGACATATTTTTTTCTAGCATTATCTTCTTTATGTATTTGTATTCAGTGATCGTAGCGGTGGAGGTGGTGGTGACTTTGTTGCCGGTTTTCTTTTGGGCGGTGCGTTATGTGGGACTCTGGCATACATTTTTGCTCCACAGGTGAAAACGAACAACTCATGCATTCATCTCTATTTAATCAAACTATTAATTTGCCACACTAAATTTATAATCTTTTTATTGTTTGCTTGAATCAAGATTTAAATGTAAATGTTTGTTTAATTTTGTAAGTGCTTGTTTTCAACCGCTAGATAAGAAGATCTCTCTTGAATGAAGATGAATATGGATTTAGGAGGGCAAAACGTCCGATATACTATGATGAAGGTTTAGAGGTGCGTTTTTTTTTTTTTTTTTTTTTTTTTTTTGCATTTTTGTATTTGATCTTGCACCATTATGCCTGACCCGTTTACTTCTGAGTGAGTCAATTTGGGTTGTGATTTATCTCAAACGGGTCAAATCAAAGTATTAGTTGAAAGGGGAACATCGCACCTTAAGTATTTAAATTTCGTTTTATAGAAAATGAGCAAGAAAGCGTTAATGTAAATGCTTTTTTGACCCATTACCCAATCCGTCCATCTTGCCACCTTTACCGGTCCTCACATTTTCGTTTTTTTTTTTATTTCAAAAAAATGCAGAAAACCAGGCAGACTTTGAATGCTAAAATAAGCCAGCTTAACTCTGCGATTGACAACGTGTCCTCACGGTTGCGGGGCGGGAACAACATGCCGCCTGTACCAATTGAGAACGACGCTGAAGAAGCCACCATGTGAAAAGCGACGATTTCAGTTTCAATCTAGTGGGAAAAACCAGACGCGGTTAAAGATTGATATTTTGATAACTATGGTTCACTTTTATCCATTACTTACATGAGTTGTGTACACTTTTGACCATCATATCTGATTTCCTATGACTGATCTATGCATACCAAGTATTATTGGCAGACTATTGGTGCTACTTGATTGTTAGGCACGTAACACATCAAAACGAGTATTAGATATAGGCTTGGTTAGTGAGTTATTGATGAACAGATGGAGTTCCCGTAGCCATAGGCTTGGTTAGCGAGTGGATGTCATCCCGGGCTATGAATTAGTCAACCGAAGCAGGCAACATAGCGAGTATCAGGGTGCTATCGGCCAAGGTGTTGAATAAGGTTTTGCCTTTTCAAATGGTGAGGGATCAAATCCCGTGGGTGACAATAATTAGCTGTTCAAAAAAAATAAAAAATAAATAAACTTATAAGCTTAATTGGGCCTGCCCTTGCCAAGCCTTCATTTTTTTTACATTATCCATATCAAGTCAAAATCATATGGTCATAGAAGATATCATACGCCAAAAGTTATCTTCTGATTATATGATAGATTCGTCTATATCGAACTAAAAAAGATCATACAATAAGTTAAAGTTTTTTAATATTTAACTTATAAAAACATTTCGTAATTCTATCATGTTTTATATGAAAAACAATTTAGATGTCTATAAATCTCCTCCTTTGAATATAACAATGGATTTGGGATCTTCAATCTCAATGGTTGTATTCGAGGCGATTTTTGGTACTAGTGATAAGGTTATTAGTAATTGTGTCACACCCTCAAAATCCACTTGCGGAGTTTTACCGCGAGGCGCATGACAAACCAGGATCCAAGTCAATGATCACAATAAACAATACTAAATGAATTTCAAAAACATAGTTTAAAAATCCCAAACATCAGCGGAAGCTAAATGTCGTTACATAAACAAAACAAAACCAAATGTTTAATGTTCAAAACCATGCAACTCTAACTAGACGCCGTGCAGACGCGTGCGCCCTAGTTCCAGTTTGCTACCTTAGCGACCTGAGAAAACATGTAAGAGTTTACGTCAGCACAAAAATGCTGGTGAGTTTACAGGTTTGTAATCAAAGTTCCAAGTATAACCTGTCCATACTATAACAATTGTAAACCAAGTACGCTAGCTAGGCGCATGTACCATTACTACTACGATTGGAAAACCATTACTAACTCGCAAACCAGATGTTGTGCCCGAATAGTAAACCTGTTCCTGTTTGAGACAATATGCACCCGCCCGGCGCTCCATGCCGACGGGTGGGGTTGGTCACTCCCAATAGCGCTATTCACATTTCCCCGTTGTGCAAACCAGCACATTCATGGTTTCCCCCCGGGACTTCCAAAGATCGTATAGTAAACCGTTTGAAAACCCATAGTATGACAGTTGTTACCAAATAGTTGTTTAACACATGTTTTCTCCCCCGAAAACGAAAACCAAGTAAAGTGGGGCCGTAAACTCACCTTAGGTTGCGTTAACTTCAGATAATAGAATAGTTCAACAAGCTATGCTAGTCCCGTAAAACAGCGACCTAACATATGACAGTTACAAGTACTTAGACTAATAACCCTTAGGTTAGTTAGTCCCTAGATGTCCAGACCATAACCAAGTTCGTTTGAAAACACCGTGACTGTTTAACCGACCCAAAGTACAAGACTCGACATCCCATTGGTGACCCGAGACTCCCCGTGTTATGTTTACGCTCCAAAACATACAATAACGCAAGTACACTTAACATACGTTAACGCACAACAAGTTATAGCACATAGTTCACGTATCACCGAAATACATCCAAATATATGTTACCAAGTTATTAGACGTGTTGCGGGGTTCCTAGCATGTTCCTAGGTATCAAAACGGGTCTCGGAATGCTAAAATATACATACAGCAGCAGTACAGGCGATTAGGAAAAGTCAACTAGCAATTACGTTGGTCAACAGGCAATTATGAATGCTAATCGCCTACAGTGCAGGCGATTAGGGTCATGTGACATGCAAATTTTTGAGTTTGCATGCAATTAGGGTCATGTGACATGCATTTCAGAACTTATCAGGCGATTAGGGTCATGCAGCATGCAAAAACACAACATAGCAGGCGATTAGCCCCTAATTGCATGCTCAGCAGGCGTTTAGCCCCTCATAGCAGGCGATTAGCTTGCTAATCGCCTAACCCTTAGGCGATTAGCCTTGCTAATCGCATGCTACCCAGTCTTTCCGACTTTTCGCGCGTTTAACACTCCAAATCAACCCTAGAACGTGTGTAAACCTCCAATATCAAACAAACAAGTATCCTAAACATGTTTAGATCAAAATACATCATCTAACCTTGTTCTAGCAGCCCTGGATGCAATCATGTTTCTAAAACATAACACAAGTATCATGTAATCATCACACTAACATGCGTAAACACAACCCTAATGAACAATCAATCAGATTACTCTATCAAATCATCACCATAGATCAGTAACTACCCTAACATCATGTTAATAATCCTTCTTGAATCATAAAAATCCAATCTTTTAATTAAAACCTACACATACAACATGCATAGCATCTAGAATCAACACAATAATGATTATTAACGATTTTCAGAAGATACAATTGTTTGAAACCAGGTCTGGAACATTAGGGTTTTGAATAAAAACATTAACAAGGTTGCATGGATGAAAACCACACCTTAGGATTGTGAAAGATTGATGAAATATGCTTGAAATCGAGTTGTTTGATCCAAAATCGTGTTCCAGAGGTTATGTGGGTGTTGGGATGAGTTGTGGGGCGACTAGGGTTAGTGTTATGAAGTTTAGGAGGTTAAGTATGGTATTTATAGTCGTTTTTAGTCGTCACTTACGTTGCAGGCGATTAGGCCTCAGTTGCAGGCGATTAGGGCTGCTAATCGCCACCCCCTTAGGCGATTAGCCCCCTACTCGCCACCTAGGAGGGCTACTCGCCACCTGGAGGAGGCTAATCGCCTCCTGGCAGCCTCCCTATAGGCGATTAGCTCACCCTAATCGCCTATAGGGTATTGTTCCAAGCAATTTGCGCGTTAAACCCCGTTTTAACATATGTTAACACCTTTTCACATACCGACAAGTCACATAATGATTGTAAACACATAACACTAGTAAATACACATATTTACACTCGTTCACCAATTCCCGGGACTCGAGACTCGTACGTTCCGTATGCCCTGACGATCCTACAAATCGTCACCGTTTGTACACTTGGTTAAGGACTGACATTTAACGAACTTCTAGACCCACATCCAATGATCTTCTAGACTAACCGATAGTTCCCGAACCATAACCCGACCTAACTAACCCAGTTAAGTACAACATACGCGTGACTCGCTAAGGTAGACTTTAATCTAGACGACATTGTTAACTTGAATTTGCCGGGTGTCACATCATCCCCACGTTAAAAGAATTTTCGTCCCGAAAATTATGTAAGTACCAAGAGTATGAACAAAAGAAACAGACAAAAATAGAAACCAAGAGAGAGAATTACCCGAGTTGTCACATCATCCCCACGTTAAAAGGAATCTCGCCCCGAGATTCATTCCGTTGCAGTGGTAACGTGTCTCGACTCGAATGCCTCTTTAGGAAAAAGATGAGGATACTTAGACTTCATCTGATCCTCGCGTTCCCAAGTGTATTCCGGTCCCCGGTTCGAGTTCCATCGAACCTTAACAATACGAATCTTACTGTGACGCAGACTGCGAATCTTGTAATCAAGGATTTCGACAGGTTCCTCCACTATCCGAAGACGATCATCAACCTTGATCTCTTCTAGTGGAACAATGAGAGACTCGTCAGTCAGACACTTCTTCAGGTTAGATACGTGGAAGACGTTATGTACGTTACCGAGCTCCGTCGGTAAATCCAGTCGATATGCCACCGGTCCGATCCGTTCCAGGATCGTAAATGGACCGACATACCGCGGGTTAAGTTTGCCACGCTTCCCAAAGCGTATGACGCCCTTCCACGGTGAAACCTTTAGAAGTACCTTGTCACCCACTTGAAACTCCAATGGCTTACGGCGATGATCAGCATAGCTCTTTTGTCGGTCCCGTGCCGCTGCCAATCGGTTACGAATCTGTACGATCTTCTCAGAAGTCTCGTACACCAGTTCTGGCCCAGTGAGCTGACTCTCACCCACTTCGGCCCAACAGAGAGGAGACCTGCATTTCCGTCCGTACAATGCCTCGAACGGAGCTGCTTTGATGCTCGTATGATAACTGTTGTTGTAAGAGAATTCTACTAACGGTAAGTGAGCTTCCCAACCTTTGCCAAAGTCGATCACACATGCCCGCAGCATGTCTTCTAGAGTTTGAATTGTACGCTCACTCTGACCGTCAGTTTGTGGATGGTAAGCTGTACTCATGTCCAACTGGGTACCCAAAGCCTTATGCAAAGACTTCCAGAAATGCGAAGTAAAATGTGAATCACGATCCGAAATAATAGAAACTGGTACCCCATGCTTAGAGACAACTTCTTTCAGATATAAACGAGCCAACCGATCCATGGTGTCGGTCTCCTTAATAGCAAGGAAATGGGCTGATTTCGTCAAACGGTCGACAATCACCCATATCTTATCATTCCCGCTCGGTGACTTAGGTAGTTGTGTGACAAAGTCCATTGTAATCCGTTCCCATTTCCACTCTGGAATTTCGGGTTGTTGCAATAGACCCGACGGTTTCTGGTATTCCACCTTGACCTTAGCACAGGTCAAGCACTTACTCACGTATGAGGCTATATCCGCCCTCATGTTTGGCCACCAGTACAGTATCTTTAGATCCTGGTACATCTTGTCTGAACCAGGATGAATGGAATACCGAGACTTGTGAGCTTCATCAAGAACCAGCTCCCGAAGTCCCCCGAATAAAGGAACCCAGACGCGTTCTGCGAAGTAGCGCAGGCCATCAGGCCTTTGCTCGAGATGTTTGTCGGCACCGTGCATAGTTTCAGCCTTAAGGTTTTCCTCCTTCAAGGCTTCTAACTGAGCAGAACGGAGTTGATCAGGTAGAGAGGAATGGATTGTGAGTTGCAACGCCCGAACGCGACGAGGGTTTGTCGATTCCTTCCTGCTCAAGGCGTCTGCCACAACATTCGCCTTGCCAGGATGGTACTTAATGGCACAGTCATAGTCGTTCAGGAGTTCAACCCAACGGCGCTGTCGTATGTTCAGGTGCTGTTGGTCAAAAATGTGCTGGAGACTCTTGTGATCGGTGTAGATGGTGCATTTGGTACCGTACAAGTAATGCCTCCAAATTTTCAACGCAAACACCACCGCACCCAATTCCAAATCATGGGTAGTGTAGTTCCTCTCGTGCACTTTGAGTTGACGAGAAGCGTACGCAATCACCTTCTCGCGTTGCATCAACACGCAACCGAGACCATGAATAGAAGCATCACAGTAAACAACAAAATCCTCAGTGCCTTCAGGCAAGGACAGGATAGGAGCAGAACAAAGCTTAGTCTTCAGTTTTTGGAATGCGGACTCCTGTGGTTCACCCCAGTCGAATTTTCTATCCTTCTGAGTAAGAGTGGTGAGGGGTTGAGCGACCTTCGAGAACCCCTTAATGAAACGACGATAATAACCCGCAAGGCCTAGGAATTGCCGCACCTCAGTTGGCGTCTTCGGTGCTTCCCAGTCCTTGATCGCTTCGATCTTAGCTGGATCGACATGGATTCCCAGTTCATTGACTACATGCCCTAGGAATTGGACTTCGCGTAACCAAAAATCGCACTTCGAGAACTTGGCGTACAGTTGTTCTCGTCGTAAGAGTTCCAAAACTAACCGTAGATATTCCCCATGTTCGGTCTCGTTCTTGGAATAGATCAGAATGTCATCAATAAACACGATGACGAACTTGTCAAGATACGGTTTACAAACGCGGTTCATCAAATCCATGAAAACCGCCGGTGCATTAGTGAGACCAAAAGGCATGACCAAGAACTCGAAATGGCCATAACGTGTACGAAAGGCTGTCTTAGCAACATCAGCTTCCCTTACGCGCAACTGGTGATAACCGGACCTGAGATCAATCTTGGAATAATAGCTAGAACCCTGGAGTTGGTCAAATAGGTCATCAATACGTGGAAGAGGATAACGATTCTTAATGGTCAATTTGTTCAGTTCTCTGTAGTCCACACACAATCGGAAACTTCCATCCTTCTTCTTAACAAATAAAATCGGGGCTCCCCAAGGGGAAGAACTTGGTCTGATGAAACCCTTATCCAAGAGTTCCTGTAACTGGTTAGACAATTCTTGCATCTCAGGAGGTGCAAGACGGTAGGGGGCCCGAGCAATAGGAGCAGCGCCAGGTACAAGATCAATACCGAACTCAACCTGACGATGGGGAGGAAGACCAGATAAATCATCAGGAAAGACATCAGAAAACTCGCGTACAACCGGGATATCGTCGATCTTCTTCTCGCTGGTAGTGGAAACAGATAAAAGTGCTAGAACAGCCGAATAACCCTTCCGAAGATACTTAAGGGCTTTCATGCTAGAGATGAGACTTAGCGGAGCACCGCTCTTGTCCCCGTACACAGAAAGAAATTCTCCATCAGGGAGAGGAATCCGGATGACCTTGTCGTAACAAACGATTTCCGCGCGATACAGCGACAACCAATCCATGCCTATAACCACGTCAAAACTACCCAAAGATACCGGCATAAGGTCGATAGGAAAAGACAAACCCGACAACTCTATGTGACATTCCCGAAGAACGCAAGTAGCTTCTATCTTCTTACCGTCAGCCAATTCGATAATATATTTAGCCTCTAAAGGAACAGGTACTACATCTAGCAAACGACTAACTTCCACAGATATGAAACTTTTGTCGGCACCAGAGTCAAATAAAACACTAACAGAGCGATCGTTGAGAAGAAACGTACCAGTGACTGTGTCAGGGTCCTGTCTTGCCTCTGCAGTCCCAATAACGAAGGCACGTGCGTTCCTGTTTCCGCCCCCGTTGTTACCATTTCCATTCCCATTACCATTCCCGTTCCCTCCCTGTTTCAGTTTTGGACACTCTTTCTTGTAATGCCCCGCTTCCCCACAGTGAAAACATCCCTGTTTACCCGCAGTCCCCTGAGTAGTAGCAGTCGGAGTAGTAGTTGGGGCCTGAGTCGATGGAAGAGTCGCCCTACAGTCTTTGGCAAAATGCCCCAACTTCTGGCAGCGATGGCAACGATTGTTGTCACAATTCCCATGATGATGGCGTCCACACTTATTGCATTTCGGTAACTTCCCTACATAACCACCACTTGGCTTAGAACCCGATGAAGACGAACCCCCACTATCAAACCTCTTCCCCTGTTGAGCTGGTGCTGGTGTAGAACTCTTCACATCATTATCCCACTTTCGCTTGTTGCTCTCTGGAGCCTTAGCAGTTGAACCTTTGGCAGGCAAGATACCCTCACTCACCTTCAAGTTAGTCATCCTATGAGCAGATCGGACCACCTCCGCATAGGTAGGAAGATTCCCCGCAGCCACCAACCCTGCGATTTCTGGCACAAGACCCGAGATATAATGCTCAATCCTCCTGTATTCCGGCACATGTAGATCAGGACAAAGTACAGCCAACTCATTCCGCCTCACAGTATACTTCTCAATTTCCGACCCAGACATTTTGAGGTTCCACACCTCGTGTTCCAGTTTTTGAATTTCCTCCCTGGGACAGTACTCCCTCTTCAGCAGTTGCACAAAGTTCTCCCAAGGCATAGCATACGCCTCCCCTATACCCATAGTCTGGGTGATATCATTCCACCAGGTCAATGCAACATCCTGGAGTAACCCAGCAGAATACTTGACGCGATCCTCCGGGAGACAGTTACACATCAGGAAAACAGACTCCACTTTCTCCAACCACCTGAGCAAACCTACTGCACCCTCAGTACCCGAGAACTCATGGGGCTTGCAGTCCCGAAACATTTTGTAGGTGCACATGGGTGGTGGTGGTGGATTAACATGACCACCTGTAAAGAAACACGTAAGAAAACCACGGAAAAATGTAAACAAAGTTCACCGATGAGATAGAAGTGGTTAGGTCAACTTACCGCCATTTTGCCCTAGCTGGAAGGCAGCCTGCAGCAAGTTGTTCAAGTCATCCTGCGTGAGGTTCACACCCCCACGACCACCATTTCCACGCCCACCATTGCGACCACCTCCACGTCCTCCTCGTGCTCCAGACATGATTCTGGCAAAAAGGACGAGAAAATTTAGTTTCACAGCCAATGATAAACACTAGCGTTTACAAGATCAAAGCTAGATCCAACCCAGGACTATCCATTCGAACCCAGAGCTCACTAGGGCTTTCATGCATTTCGGTTTATGATTTTGTGTGCACCCAAAATGATAAACCGCTCTACATGGTCCTCCAAGTGTTCTCCTAGTTCAAAGTTCAAATCACCGGACATAGACTCTTAGCTATACACCGTAATACTACGGTAGTTCATGACAAGGGTTTCTATTGGGGTAGGAAAGGGAGATGTCCGAGTCCTGGTCCAATCTCAAGAGTATACAGTTAACCCCAATGTACCTCACTGTCTAGTAAGCAAGTAACCCAGTAAAAGAGTCTGGATGATGTAACACAGAAGGGCAAGATGATTTAGAGACACCCCGACAAGTCTATGAGTAACCCAGTATAAAGTTTAGTACCATGTGATCATCTAGTGTGTGCGACTCAGTTATAGACTAGACTCTACATGCAGTCCTAGTTCACTATAACCATTGGCTCTGATACCAATCTGTCACACCCTCAAAATCCACTTGCGGAGTTTTACCGCGAGGCGCATGACAAACCAGGATCCAAGTCAATGATCACAATAAACAATACTAAATGAATTTCAAAAACATAGTTTAAAAATCCCAAACATCAGCGGAAGCTAAATGTCGTTACATAAACAAAACAAAACCAAATGTTTAATGTTCAAAACCATGCAACTCTAACTAGACGCCGTGCAGACGCGTGCGCCCTAGTTCCAGTTTGCTACCTTAGCGACCTGAGAAAACATGTAAGAGTTTACGTCAGCACAAAAATGCTGGTGAGTTTACAGGTTTGTAATCAAAGTTCCAAGTATAACCTGTCCATACTATAACAATTGTAAACCAAGTACGCTAGCTAGGCGCATGTACCATTACTACTACGATTGGAAAACCATTACTAACTCGCAAACCAGATGTTGTGCCCGAATAGTAAACCTGTTCCTGTTTGAGACAATATGCACCCGCCCGGCGCTCCATGCCGACGGGTGGGGTTGGTCACTCCCAATAGCGCTATTCACATTTCCCCGTTGTGCAAACCAGCACATTCATGGTTTCCCCCCGGGACTTCCAAAGATCGTATAGTAAACCGTTTGAAAACCCATAGTATGACAGTTGTTACCAAATAGTTGTTTAACACATGTTTTCTCCCCCGAAAACGAAAACCAAGTAAAGTGGGGCCGTAAACTCACCTTAGGTTGCGTTAACTTCAGATAATAGAATAGTTCAACAAGCTATGCTAGTCCCGTAAAACAGCGACCTAACATATGACAGTTACAAGTACTTAGACTAATAACCCTTAGGTTAGTTAGTCCCTAGATGTCCAGACCATAACCAAGTTCGTTTGAAAACACCGTGACTGTTTAACCGACCCAAAATACAAGACTCGACATCCCATTGGTGACCCGAGACTCCCCGTGTTATGTTTACGCTCCAAAACATACAATAACGCAAGTACACTTAACATACGTTAACGCACAACAAGTTATAGCACATAGTTCACGTATCACCGAAATACATCCAAATATATGTTACCAAGTTATTAGACGTGTTGCGGGGTTCCTAGCATGTTCCTAGGTATCAAAACGGGTCTCGGAATGCTAAAATATACATACAGCAGCAGTACAGGCGATTAGGAAAAGTCAACTAGCAATTACGTTGGTCAACAGGCAATTATGAATGCTAATCGCCTACAGTGCAGGCGATTAGGGTCATGTGACATGCAAATTTTTGAGTTTGCATGCAATTAGGGTCATGTGACATGCATTTCAGAACTTATCAGGCGATTAGGGTCATGCAGCATGCAAAAACACAACATAGCAGGCGATTAGCCCCTAATTGCATGCTCAGCAGGCGTTTAGCCCCTCATAGCAGGCGATTAGCTTGCTAATCGCCTAACCCTTAGGCGATTAGCCTTGCTAATCGCATGCTACCCAGTCTTTCCGACTTTTCGCGCGTTTAACACTCCAAATCAACCCTAGAACGTGTGTAAACCTCCAATATCAAACAAACAAGTATCCTAAACATGTTTAGATCAAAATACATCATCTAACCTTGTTCTAGCAGCCCTGGATGCAATCATGTTTCTAAAACATAACACAAGTATCATGTAATCATCACACTAACATGCGTAAACACAACCCTAATGAACAATCAATCAGATTACTCTATCAAATCATCACCATAGATCAGTAACTACCCTAACATCATGTTAATAATCCTTCTTGAATCATAAAAATCCAATCTTTTAATTAAAACCTACACATACAACATGCATAGCATCTAGAATCAACACAATAATGATTATTAACGATTTTCAGAAGATACAATTGTTTGAAACCAGGTCTGGAACATTAGGGTTTTGAATAAAAACATTAACAAGGTTGCATGGATGAAAACCACACCTTAGGATTGTGAAAGATTGATGAAATATGCTTGAAATCGAGTTGTTTGATCCAAAATCGTGTTCCAGAGGTTATGTGGGTGTTGGGATGAGTTGTGGGGCGACTAGGGTTAGTGTTATGAAGTTTAGGAGGTTAAGTATGGTATTTATAGTCGTGTTTAGTCGTCACTTACGTTGCAGGCGATTAGGCCTCAGTTGCAGGCGATTAGGGCTGCTAATCGCCACCCCCCTTAGGCGATTAGCCCCCTACTCGCCACCTAGGAGGGCTACTCGCCACCTGGAGGAGGCTAATCGCCTCCTGGCAGCCTCCCTATAGGCGATTAGCTCACCCTAATCGCCTATAGGGTATTGTTCCAAGCAATTTGCGCGTTAAACCCCGTTTTAACATATGTTAACACCTTTTCACATACCGACAAGTCACATAATGATTGTAAACACATAACACTAGTAAATACACATATTTACACTCGTTCACCAATTCCCGGGACTCGAGACTCGTACGTTCCGTATGCCCTGACGATCCTACAAATCGTCACCGTTTGTACACTTGGTTAAGGACTGACATTTAACGAACTTCTAGACCCACATCCAATGATCTTCTAGACTAACCGATAGTTCCCGAACCATAACCCGACCTAACTAACCCAGTTAAGTACAACATACGCGTGACTCGCTAAGGTAGACTTTAATCTAGACGACATTGTTAACTTGAATTTACCGGGTGTCACATCATCCCCACGTTAAAAGAATTTTCGTCCCGAAAATTATGTAAGTACCAAGAGTATGAACAAAAGAAACAGACAAAAATAGAAACCAAGAGAGAGAATTACCCGAGTTGTCACAAATTGTGTTAGTTCTCTTACCTTGAACATCACTAAGACACTAATTTATAGTTTTATACATAAAATTAATAAAAACTTATCATGCTTATGATGTTGAAAATCGTGTCTTTTAGTTCTAAAATCTAAAAAAAAAAGACGTATAATTACTAACAAAAAAAATATCAAGAAAACGTGCTTGAGCTAGGGATGAGCTCAGTACCGAACCGATGCCGATTTTAACTAAAACTTGATGCCGAATTGGCACCGAAAATGAATCGGTATTAGTATTTTCGGTATCGGGATCAGTTCGGTATTGGTATTTTCAGTGTTTAATACCGAAATGCTCATCCCTAGCTTGAACAGATGAAAAAAACTTCTTTCACTTGTTATATTTAGGGGGTGTTTGGGATTGATTATTCAAAACAGATTATGCGTTTTGGAAAAGCAGGGGTGGAGCTGCTTATAGATTATTGCGTTTTGGTAGCCTAAAAACTAACTATCTGCGTTTTCAAAATGCAATCCCAAACACTAAAAACTGATTATCTGCGCTTTCAAAACGCAATAATCTAAAAATCATATTCAAAACGCAATCTCAAACACCCTCTATGTTAAGAACCATTTGTATTTAACTCTTACCCTATATTTGTTAACTAGAAAAAAAACATGAAAAGACTTCTCCATTAAAATAGTTGAACATGAAATTTGTATAAACAAAATATGTCCAACTAGAACATTATGAACCCCTTATTTTTAGCCATGATTCATTATTCGGTTAACTGACTCATAACCTAACTAATGTAAATAACTATTTAATCGAAACAATCAGTTTTTCAAATCTCATAACCGAAATTTACAGTTTTAATTGAGTTGGAACTCAAACTCAATCAAAACCGACCCATGCATATCCCTATCCTTGGTTGGTATGGGCTGGCATTGGAATGATATTTACAACAGTAGAAGGAAAGCGGCGGTAGTCGAGCCAAGTGAAACCAGACAAAACCCTTTTTGGTTGTGTAGTCAGTAGTGTGTTGTAGGGTCAACTATCTAAGCAAGTAAGCATCTTATTTTTTTTTATCTTTTTATCTTTTCATTTATTTTATTTAATTTTTTGTGTGCATGAAGTTGCTATTAACCCACCAACTAACATTATCTTTAGGAAAGTTATTAACTTTTATCATCTATTATTATTTACTTTATCATTAAACTAGCTTTTATCCCGGGAGTGTCCCGGGTTGAAATATCTAATATAACATAATAAAATATCTAATATGACAACATAATTAATGATTTGCCAATAAATGATTAATGATTAATAATAATATTATTATTATTATTATTATTTATTTTAAACAAATTTCTGTCATAAGTTATCATATTCAAATATAAAAAAAAGAATCCCTGCCTATTAAGTTATGTTTATCGTTTGTGATTTATTAGTAGGGTAAAATATATTTGAAAACAAAACCCCACGAAATCGTTGTTTTTTTTCTCCGTTTTTTATATAGCACTATGGTACTCGTTGGAAAGATAATAAAACGCTCGTTAATTTGGTGTAATTTTTTTTCTTTAAAAAATCTCGTATATAAAAGATATTAACGTTTAAAAGTTATGGGAGGAAACATTAGAGAGAAAATTTAATTTTGTTTTTAAATTCTTATCTTTTTCTAAAATAATTAGAAAAAATTACGCCGTTAGTCCCTGTGGTTTCCACCTACTTTCAATGTAAGGTACTAAGGTTTTATTGTTTCACTTTAAGGTATTAACCTTTTAATTTGTTTCAATGTCAGGTATTAGGGACTAACCTAGTTAAAACTTAACTGAGTTTGAGGGGTATTGTGGTCCATTCACCTATATATTCAGTTTTAAAAAAGATGTAGATTGGGGGACTCGAACCTGGCCTCTGGCCGGTTCTCCTTCTTGCAACATAACCCCAAATACCAACTGCTCTGCAAGTATTTTTGTGATATTGTTGATTTCAAAATTTTATTAAACAATCTCTGTTATACTTCATCTTCCCCAAATTTAACATACAAACCTAATGCTTCCGGTGTGTCTTTTTTAAAATTTGGATGACCAGTCTAAAGATATTGCAGTGTGTAAAATTTGGATGACCACAAATGAATGAAAAGGGTTAGACGGTTAGTATAATATAGGCAACGTAAAATCCCTTTGAAGCGTGTGACCTTTTGACTGTAAACGTTGTTTATTGAGCAGTTGCGTCAGTTCATGCGGAGCATGATACAAAACAATGAATTTGTTTAATTTGCTTAAGGGATGCGTTAGTTCACTTAAAGAGGATGTTTTTTACTTGTATTAATTAATAATTTATTAAACTGAGAATGCAATGGTTTGGCGAAATGGTTATGCTGGTTGGTTTTTGTATATAGATACAATTTTGCTCAAATTTAAGATTCGAAAAAAATTCAATTTCTTATATGGATATGGTATTTTTTGAGTTTAATTTGTGGTCATCCAAATTTTAAAAAAGACACACCGGAAGCATTAGGTTTGTATGTTAAATTTGGGGAAGATGAAGTATAACAGATATTGTTTAATAAAATTTCGAAATCAATAATATCACAAAAATACTTGCAGAGTAGTTGGTATTTGGGGTTATGTTGCAAGAAGGAGAACCGGCCAGAGGCCAGGTTCAAGTCCCCCAAGCTACATTTTTTTTAAAAACTGAATATATAGGTGAATGGACCATAATACCCCTTAAACTCAGTTAAGTTTTAACTAGGTTAGTCCCTAAGAGCATTCACAACCCATCCCCCATCCCCAACCATATAATTTAAAGAATAATCATAGTTTTCTAAATTTGCCACTCACTTTTGCAAAATCTCTCACATCCCATTCCCCATTCATATCCCCTATAAGCTTTTTTTATTATTATTTTATTTTTTTACAACCAACATTAATTCACTCCACCTTTCATTTGTATTATTTTATTATTATTAAATGATATGAGGGAAGGATGGAAGACCCCATATATGGGGGCTCAACATAGGTTTTTTTGTAAATTTTAGAAATGGGGTATGGGGAAAGGGGTTGGGATGGAGTGAGTTTTTGTAGGATTTTCTTAAATTTTAAGAATGTGGATGGGAATGGGGGATGGGTTGTGAATGCTCTAATACCTGACATTGAAACAAATTAAAAGGTTAATACCTTAAAGTGAAACAATAAAACCTTAGTACCTTACATTGAAATTAGGTGGAAACCACAGGGACTAACGGCGTAATTTTTTCAAATAATTATAATATATATTTATATATATATATATATATAGATTTATTAAAAAAATTAAAAAATCCTACGTAATGCCACGTGGCACATTTAAGGAGAGGTTGAGGCCTCCATTGAATGCCACATCATCAAAGTTCAATTCTTTTATTATAAGTTATAGATTTTTTTATCTTAATACTTTTTATATAAAACGACGTCGACATGCATTTTATAATTCTACACCATCTAATATCCACAATACCTATAATACAGTTGGAACCATTACCATCTGAGAGAGATATTATTAAGCGAAAGACCACTTGGCAATCTAGTGTTATTGGTGGGCACATAATTTTTTTTATGGGGGACGAAAATTTACAATGGTCTCTATCGCTATATAGATTTTTTTTCGGTTTGATTAGGGTCGGATCGGGGTGGGTTGATAATCAAACAAAGATTTATATACAATCAACAAAAGTACATCAAACACGTCCTTAGATGTGCATAATGAAAATTTGAAAGCTAATATATCTAGACTTGTCTGCTCATACAAACAATGTGTTAAATTTAATGTTCATAACTTGTATAATTTTGTAAATCCAAGTGCTATTCCCTAATCAAATAAATTTAAACAATAAAACTAACCATCACATGATTGAATCACTTTATCATTTAGGCCTTAGAGTATACTTTAACTCTTTCTAACTTCATTTCATCATTCATTTTTTCCTATTTCACTTCATTTCATCGGAAATGACTTAATCTCATTAACTTCACATATTCATATACTTTTAGTGGTTTTTGGTTCAAAAAAGGAAGAAAAAAAATAATTTAGACTTTTAACATCATAACCTCTTTAACGCCCCTTAACACAAGGAGGGAGTGGTGTGCAATGCAAGTTAACATGTCATGTCACCTTTAACACCACATGAGTTAGAGTATACCCCATGGTCGGAACTCTGATCTGATGTGGGTTTACCCATTAAATTTGGATTTGATTATTATCCCAGCACAAGAAAATAATTTTTGTTAAATAAAATGATATAAACAAAAAACGAGTGGAATTTAGGGGTGGGGGTGGGGAGCGAGGCATTTCTTTCCCACCTAGTATAACATGCTATTTATTAAACTCAATTAAAATTGTCGTTGAGTTTGTGCTCTCTCATGTGAACTTAATAATTCCAAATATTTAATCATTTTAGTCGATTAAAAATGATAAGCTTGATATGTTGTTTAATAATAAGTTCATGATTCGTCACTTGGATGGTAGCCTAGTGCTAAAAATCAAAACTTCTTTTAAGAAGATCCAATTTTTAATATTGAGCAAGGTGTAATTTAGAAGCAGTGTACGTGAGTATGTATTAGTTTAAAAAAGGTCAATTTTCATTTAAATGCTATGAATAAATTTGTTGTGTATTTTGATCTATGGATTCAATTTGATATTGTGCAACTCATATTTTTTAAGAAGCAATTAATAAACTTATAGTTTTAGAGTTTTAGTGAGAGATTTCGTTATTGCCATTTCAATATCTTTTGTCAAAAGCAAAATTTTACTTAAGAGCACTCACCAATATACAACATTTATGAACCTCTACAAACTCCATATATTTATGGGTATAATTCATGTGTGTGTGAGGGGGGCACCAAATAAGTCCATTGGAGCTCCGCACTTATGGCCTTGAGACGAACCGGACGTGTGTCACAAGCCCACAATGTGACAAGACAAGTAATGAGGTTTTCTGAGATGCCATATTGGAATGAACGAACAAAAAACACCACATTATAGGTGCTTCAAAAGTCATATTTCTTATGTTAAATCAGATGACTGACTAATATCCTTATATTTGAGTTCAAAATCTTTTACATCATAGGATTGTATCATATTACTCGTTATCATGTTATATGAACTCAACTCTGTAATATAATGTGACATGCAAATCTAAACATAAGATCTCAACACCATGTATTTTTTATATGTTTCCACATGATTATATTATAAATAATAAAAGTACAATAATTCAGATTTTGGGAATTAGCGTTGTTATGAGAAACGTTTACGGGTTGGATAATTTTGAATAAAATTAAATAGTACATAAAAATTGAATAGTATTTTGTTATATGGTTTTTACTAGATTATATCCCAGAAACTTTCTGAGATAAATAAATCTAATATGAAGTGATAAAATATGTGTTCTGATTTAACATAGAAATTAATGTACTATAATATGCCAAAACAATAATTTTAATCATTTACCATCCTTCATGCTTTGAACAATTTTTAAGTGATGTCCTAATTTAACTAATATATTTAGAAAGGATGTCAATTATGTTTTTAATTTCTTCACATGTGTTGTCTTTTTATCTTAATTAACTCAATTACGTTTATCTATTAAATCCACCCATCAACATCTTTATATGCTTACATGAAAGCATTATGGTCATTTATCAACCCCTTTAAAAAATAGTAGAGAGTTTTTAGAGAGAGTCCTTACTTTAGCTACATAGAAATATAACATCAACATCTTCTTAATTTAACTGGTAAACATTTTTCATGCGTCCAGTCAAATTTTATAATATTAAGTTTGGGGTTGTATTAGATAGTAAAGGCTTCATTCTATGCCTTCGTGGACTCGATGACTCAATCTTGAATGCTTCAAGACCACGTTTTTAAGAGACAGTGGTATTTGGTATAGATTCCGATTATATTTGTGTTTTTGCTTGTCTTCATGACACAATTCCAAGCTTCGATTTCCGGATGTATAGAGCTATCACGGTTCAAGTACCGAGACAGTTTGGTTATGGACGTTTTTTGACATATTTCGACGCGATGAGATTTTTGTTAAGAAAGAAGAACTTGTGAATTTCTTGATCGACTCGTTGGAAAGAAAATCAACAATCAGACTAGCTGACATTTTGGTATTTTGATGGATTGAAGGGAAACACGTGTGTGTTTGTGTGTGTGTGGATCTAATAGGGGTTTCCACACTTGTGGGCTTGGGAACTAGTGTTTTCATGGTAGGACATCCCCGTTTGCAGCGTGCCCATATAATGTATATATGTATGGTCCATAGAGGAGGCAAAAGCAAAATTGCAGTAGTTTAACGTTATTATGCTAATTTCGTGAAAAATAATGTTAAAAATGGCGGACGGTTAATCATGCATCATGTATCATGTGGTGGCGTTGATAGCCAAAAGAAAATGGGGTACATGCACCAATCGGGTTTGTCCTGATTGCTGAGTGTTATGTGCCTTATGTCCAAGCGTGATGCAAAACTGCTACCGAGTCAGGGTCTCACTAGAAGCATCATCTCTCTTCTTAAGGAGTAGATGTAAGGTTGTCTACATCTACCCTTCTCAAACCCTACCCTAGCTTTACTATTGGTAAGGTTAACTGAGTATGATGATGATGACATGTTGCTTTAAAAGTTGTTTCACTCAAAGTGACTAAACACGAGAAAATGTGCATTGACAACTAATATATGTTTATACCGTTTGCATTTGATATTTTTTGTTTCTTTGCGCTTGAGGCTGTGGAGCTACCTAGTCGAGTTCAATGAGTCATGCATAATAACATCATGACCCCTTAATACATGAATTATGTTTTAAAAGACTTAGTTTTGTTATTAAAAGGGGGTAGTGACAAAGCTTATTGCCTTCTATTTCGTTGTATTGTATTTTAGAGATTGATATATTTAACATGTAGAGAAAGTATACGGTATAAATGCCCCTTAACATAAGAAGCGTAAGAAGCCACTAGAACTTGCCACCTGTCATTTTAATCTAACCACAGTTAAACCACGATTAAACATATTATCTTCCCCTGATCTAAACACAAACACAGAACATAAACCTGAGTAGAAGTTCATCGATCGAGATCTGAGCACCACCACCACCACCGCCACCGAACCACCACCCGACACCACCACGTCATCCTTCACCTTCTCGTCTGACAACACCAACAAACCAACAACGATGGTTTGTTGAAGCGGTACCATCGTTTGATTTTGCAAAAAGGGATCTGGGAAAGGGTTGAAGCTTGAAGATATTGATATTGATATAGAGGAGATGGAGATGTATTGTCTGAATTAAACCGCCGCCACAATTATGGGTTGGATCTCTTCCTCCTCTCCGTTGATGAAGGGATTACAGGCTATAGGGACGACTCCCTTCAAACTGTTGAAAGAAATCACCTTCAGTATGGTCTTCCTCTCAAAGTTATGGTCATTGTGGTTCAGATGATGAAATGTTTGTACCTTTGTTATGGATTGTGGTGATGGTGGAATGTTTCTGAGGAGGAAGGAGTTGGATAGGCAAAAGAGTTAAAGGTGCGTTTGTTTGTCGAATAGCAGAGACAAAGGAGTGCGTTTGTTTGGGTTGTTATTTGGTTTGATATTAATAAGGTGCGTTTGTTTTTTTAGTAAAGGTGCGTTTTTTATTTTTGGGTTTTGATGAGTGCGTCCAAATTTTCAATGATTACTTCCAAACTTTCAATGAGTGCGTCTGAAATTTTTTGATGAGTGCGTCTGAAAATTTGATGAGTGCGTCTGTTTTTCACCAACTTCATCTTCTTCCTCTGCAACTTTTTTTGATGAGTGCGTCTGAAATTTTTATGAGTGCGTCTGTTTTTCACCAACTTTATCTTCTTCCTCTGCAACTTTTTAACCTAATTTTTATGTTTTAATCATCCTTAATGAAACAAAATTCATAGTATTCGACAACTATTACAATTCATAATTGTTCATATGATTGGTTTAATCCTCTGTTTTTTATTATTTTTAGATCAAATACTGATATTACATTTTTTCGTTCACTGTAATCGTTTTTTTTTTTGAATTGTGCAATCATTCTGAACATGAATCGATCTGAAAAAGATGAAAAATCAGGGTTCAAATTAGTTATGTTGTTACGATTTGAAAAAAAAAATTAGACGGTTAGAAGGTTTTTTCCTATTTTACGCTTGGTTAGTTTTAACCCAGGTATGGTTAGGGTTTTTAATCTGCATCCTTAATCTAATGGCTGAGATTGCTTCTTACGTTTCTTACGTTAATGGGGCTTTATACATTATCTCTTCCCTAACATACACATAATATACTTTTGAAAAATCATAATTTAAAAAAAAAAAACTCAAAGCCAGTTCAAATACCAAACGTAAAAAACTGTCGCTCCAGCGACAATCAAATCAACTATGCCAACCTAACCGAACATTATAGAACCGGTTTCTAATTCTGTCCAGTTTTAACAATATTAGATGTTATCTATCTATACATATAATAAACCAAAGCATTTTAATTATATGGCACTCAAAGAGGGTATTCTCTTCATTGAGTGTGTCATGTGCCATCCCATGTGGCAAGGGCTTTATTTTAGGAAAATATTAATTTAAAATTTAAAAACAAAATTAGATTTTTATCTCTAATGTTTCCTCCCATAACTTTTAAACGTTAATATCTTTTATATATGAGATTTTTTAAAGAAAAAAATTTCACTAAATTAACGAGCATTTTATTATCTTTCCAACGAGTACCATAGTGCTATATAAAAAACGGAGAAAAAAACGACTATTTTTTGTGTGGTTTTGTTCATACAAGAAAAAAACACAAAGTGTTCAGGTTATTCATTAATCATGTATAAACAAGTCATTAGGTATGTTCAAACCAGTAAATATGAATTTTATTTGCAACATGTGTTAGCATTGGGGTTGTACATTGTTTTAGGTTAGGTTTTAATATTAGAGTTATACATTGTTTAAGGTTATGCACTAACATTAGAGATACATTGTTAATTGTTTTAGGTTAAATGTTACCCGAAGCTTTCCTGCATGTAAATGTAAAACGCATCAGTCTATTTCAGCTGTAAAATTGATATTTCAAATTAGATTTTTCAACCCGGGACGCTCCCGGGATATAATCTAGTAGTAAAATATATAACAACTTTGCTTGATAATAAAGGGCTGTAAACGAACCAAACGTTCATCAAACAGTTTGTGAATTGTTTAGCGAGAAGTTCGTTTGTGTTCGTTCGTTTAATAAAGGAACAGACACAAACAGGAAATCTTGTTCTTTTAGTTAAACAAACGAATATGAATAGTGGTCGTGTTCATTCATTTATGTTCGTGAACGTTCAGTGACATGTTCGTTTATATTTATTTGTGTTTGATAGTTCATTAGGATTTTAACTCTTTATTTCTAACTTAAGTACTTCAAAAGTCCCTAGTGATAGATAATATCAAATATATATATTAGTGTATTACTAATTTACTATTATAATTATTTCACCTATTTTGGTTAACTATTATTTTGGTTGAATTAAACAAGAATTTTAAGTGTAATATGATAATATTCTATTTTGTGAAACATTATTTTATGATAATCATGTGATCAAGATTATCTTAAATATACTTTGTGCGGAGAATATTTAAGATGAAAAATGTTGATTTTATTCAAAATTTAATATGTTTTAATTTGTGCTATGTTTTTGTCATGAACACTTGTTTGTGCTCGTTTATTTTCATTGTTTGCGTGCACCTTTGTCTAACACCTAAATTTAACAAGCAAACACAAAGAAACATAAATGAGCAAAAACATGCATTCATGAACAAACACGAACATAAATCTCGTTAAATAAGTATTCTTGAACACATTATTTCCTTGACAAACAAACACAACCAGAACTTTATTTGTGTTCATTTAGATCATTTACAATCCTAATAAAAAGTTTATACTTTTTCAAAATTATACATAGATCAAACTATGTAACTTGTCTCATCCAAAATGAAATGTTATTAATATATACACTTAGATGACAGATTATGTCCAATTAACTTGTCACTTTGAGAAAGGCAAGATCTAGTCTACAAAACAAAACCTTTAAAATAATCTTAAAAAATATATTAAATACTTAAAAAATAAAAATAAAAATAAAAATAAAAAAAGGTAACATGGATATGGAAAAGAGCTTATAGGTATAGGGCCTGTCAAAAGATAAAGAAAATAGAAGACAAGACAGGCAAGCAGCACGCGAGTGACTGGGCAAGTTTTTTCACCTCATTGTACAACCCTCAATGCATAACGTACAACTCCTTTAAAAGAAAAGCACAACCCACCGACCCTAATCAAATAATAATCTCTCTCTCTCTCCCTCTTCTTCAACCTGCTGTTGTGGTTGGGTCACTTAATTCCAATATTATTATTTTTCCCAAATTTAAACCACAATATATCTATCTATCTTGCAACTGAACCACTGTGTCACTAGTTTAACACCATGTCTACCAAATCCAAGTAAAGTTTACATTTTTCTTCATCTTTTCTTCATTATTTTCATTTAATCCTTACTTAATTGCCTTTTTCTGTTCTGGGTATTCATCTTTTTGTAAAATCTTTAACTCTACACTTCAGATCTGCACATTTTATTAACAATTTTCATCTTTGGTCTTGAATTTGTTCAAGAAACTGAAACCCCACTTAGCTCCCATTGTTAATTGTGTTTCCCTGTTATAAAGTTGATTACTTTATCCTTAATGTCTATGAATTTTAAAGATCCCAATTTCTAGGGTTTTGTAACATGTTTTGTTTGGCATTTGTGTGTAATACTTCAATTAGTTGTGTAATTAGTTAAAAGTTTGTATCTTGTTGTGTTTCTGATTGTGATTAGTTTAAAAGTTTGTATCTTTTTGTATTACTGAATTCTGATTGTGGTTAATATTAATTAGTTAAAAGTTTGTGTCTTGTTGTGTTTCTGATTGTGATTAGTTTAAAAGTTTGTATCTTTTTGGATTACTGAATTCTGATTGTGGTTAATATTAATGTGAAATTGATTAGATCTTCATCGGATACGCCTCCGGCTACCAAAATCCCTATCAGCAAAACCTCACCGGCTACGCCTAGAGTCAGTAAACTTAGCCGGGGAGTTGCGAAATCCGAGACTGATTCGCCGTCTCCCCTGCAAAGTACGAGAGCCTCGGTTGAACGATCTCCACGGCCTGCTGTTTCGAAGCCGACAGTAGATCGCAGGTCACCGAAAACCAGCTCCCTTGCTGAGGTAAGTGGGCCCCAACTGTAGTTAGAATCACTTACATTTTTCCTGTTTTTGCATATTTTTGATCATTTATGTTCATAATTGGCTTGAATTGAATCCTGGATCCAGATTGAATACAATTGACAGTTATACCCCTCACCGAATAATCATATATTCGTATGTAGTCGGATCATGATCATAAATATCAATTTACTGCCTAGATTATTAACTGTATATGATCAAATAATATGGTTGAGTAGATCAAATGGTTAAGAGGTCTATTAATGAACAATTAAATGATTTATAATATTATGCTAATATTGTATATATTCCATTCCATTAGAAAGCTTAATTTTTATTACCAAAAACAGGCACATATTGCTGATTTGTCACTATCATGCAGACATAAGTACCGCGCAGATTGACTTAATATGTATATTGTCACATCATCATATGGAAATTAAGTATATGCTCTAATCGGTGGCGGATTCAAGATTTTTGAATAATTTCTACTCGTTAAAAAAAATGAATTTTTTTAAAAGGATGGACCGATTTTGTTATATTATTTATAGCTTTATGAAACACTAAAAGAATTCAGGGTATCGCTGATCTACTTATGGTTTATATGTGTGTTTTTAGAAACCAGCGCCAAGTCCAAGAGGGGTGCAAAAGGGGTCGGAATTGCAAGCTCAGATAACTACTCTTCAGGAAAATCTTAAAAAAACCGAAGAAAAGTTAATTTCTGTTGAAAAAGAGAAAGAAAAGGCGATTAATGACCTAAAGGAAGCACAAAAGTTATCTGAAAAAACAAATGAAAAGCTTCGTGAGGCACTCGTGGCTCAAAAGAATGCAGAAGAAAATATTGAAATTGAAAAATTCCGTGCTGTTGAAATGGAACAAGCAGGAATCGAATCTGCTCAGAAAAAGGAAGAACAATGGGAAAAAGAGCTGGAAGCTGTCAAAAACCAGCACGCTGCTGACGTGGCAGCTCTTGTTGCTGCAAGTCAAGAGCTTGAAAAAGTCAAGCAAGAGTTGACCATGACGTGTGATGCTAAAGATCAAGCTCTTACGCACGCGGATGAAGCAACAAAGATTGCTGAAAACCAGATGGAAAAAGTGGAAACGTTAACCAATGAGATCACACGATTGAAGGGATTACTGAATGCCAAATTTGAGTCAGAAGCTGATCAAACTAATAAGATGATGTCTGAACTCAATTTGCAGATTGAAACTCTGAAATCAGAAGCTAATCAGAGTGAAAGTTTGGTGTTGGAGCTGAAATCAGAGATTGAAACGTTGAAATCAGAGGGTCAAGAAACTGACAAATTGGTGTCTGAATTGAAATCAGAGGTTGAGCATCTGAAGTCGGAGGAAAACGAGTTGAAATCAGAGATTGAAACTCTGAATCTCGAACTCAAAAAGGCTAAAGTTTACAAGGAAAAGTTAGTCCACGTTGAAGCGTCGATTGAGGAACTAAACGTTGAATTAGAGACTGCTAAAATGTCTGAATCATATGCAAGAAGCGTGATGGAAGAGTGGAAGAAAAAGGTCGAAGAATTAGATCTTCAAGCTGAAGAAGCTAAAAGATTAGAAAGATCTGCATCGTCATCACTCGAGTCAACGGTCAAAGATTTAGAAAACAGCAACCGTTTGTTGAGAGAGGCAGAAACCGAGCTTTCTTCTCTGAAAGAAAAGGTCGGTTTATTAGAAATGTCAAACGTGAGACAAAAAGGTGATCTTGAAGAATCCGAACGCGCGCTTCAGAAATTGAAATTAGAAGCTTCTGAAACCGCGAAAAGAGCTGAAAGTTTGAAAAACGAGCTTGAAGTTGTGAAGGAAGAAAAAATACAAGCTTTGAACAACGAGAAATTAGCAGCTAGCAGTGTTCAGGATCTTTTGGAAGAAAAGAACAAACTCATAAGTGAATTGGAAACATCTAAAGACGAAGAAGAAAAGAGCAAGAAAGCGTTGGAAAGTTTAGCATCGGCTTTACATGAAGTTTCGTCAGAAGCAAGAGAAGCTAAAGAAAAATTACTATTAAATCAATCTGAAAATGAAAATTACGAAGCGCAAATCGAAGATTTGAAACACGCGTTGCAAACAACAAACGAGAAGTATCAAAACATGCTTGATGATGCAAAACATGAAATCGACATGCTTATGAACACAATTGAGAAAGCTAAAGAGAGCCATAAAAGTACAGAATCAGAATGGAAAGAAAAAGAGACTGAACTGATCGGTTACGTGGAGAAGTCTAAAGAAGAACATGATTCTTTGCAGAAGGAGATTTCCAAGTTAACTAATTTGCTACAAGAAACCGAAAAAGAAGCTTATGCATCTAACGAAGAACGAACCCATATCAAGAATCTTTTGAAGGAAACCGAGTCTGAAGTTGGTTATCTTAAAGAAGTTCTCGGTGATGCAAAAGCCGAAAGTATGAATTTGAAAGAAAGTTTAATGGATAAAGAAAATGAATTGCAGAGTCTTGATCAAGAAATCTTGGAGCTTAAAGCTCGGGAAGTCGAATCTTTGAAAAAGATCGAGGAGTTGACTAAATCGCTTGAGGAGAAAATCAAATCTGCTGAAGTGACGGTTGTTGAAAACGATGATGCGACAGATAGTGAGAAAGAGTATGATATGCTTCCAAAAGTGGTGGAATTCTCTGAACACAATGGAGACGCTAAGATCGAGCAACCGTCAAAAGAAACACCAGTGATCGAAGAAAAAAATAAAGAATTTGAATTTAAAACGGATTCAGTGGTGAAAGATGTGAATGGAGAACATAAAGAATCCGACGAGGGTGAATTTAAGATGTGGGAAAGTTGCAAAATTGAAGAAAAAGATTTGTCACCGGAAAGAGATGCAACAGTTCATGATGAATCTTTTGATGACGACGTAGACTCAAAAACAGAAGCCGGTGATGGGTATGATCAGGTAAATGGTGCTGAAACTGTTGAAAATGGTGCAGCCACTTCACCATCGAAGCAGGATTCACACGTGAAGAAGAAGAAACCGTTGCTGAAAAAGTTTGGAAGCTTGTTGAAGAAGAAAGGCACAAGCAACGCCAACCAGAAGTAGCGAAGAGGTAAATGAATCGATGTTACATGTGTTGTGTTTTTTTTGTTTTCGATACAATTTTATATCTTGTTTCTTGATTTAAAACAGTGGGTAATTACGTATCATCTTTGGAGATTTGTTTGTTATTATTCGCTATATTGTGTATGCAGTATGCTATTCCCCTTGTATGTGACTGATTTCCTCTTGTATGTTACCTAGAAAGTTTATTGAGAAGAAATATCAGCCTCATGTGGTTTTTGGTTGACTTTTTCTGTAAAAGTCAAAAACTTGTGCAAAAAATAGACCAAAGACATTCATTTTTTAGTTGAACAAATCACAATGTTTAGTTGAAAAAGATTTAACTCATTGTGAAAGAATGATTTAGTTGGCGGTTAAAACGGTTGGTAGTTAATATTGGTTACCATAATCAGGAACTTTTCCAGCAGTAACCAAGTTACTACTACTGACGATCAAGAACTCACCCAGTTTGTGTTGATCACATAGTTGTTGATAGTGCAATTGATGCTAATAATTATTGATCAATTAAAGCGCAGCTTCCTTGGGGCGGGGAGGGGTGGCCCGGCGCGGCCGACCCCCCCTCCCGAATTTTCGCTCAGAAGTTCCGATTATATAGTATTTGTATAATTTTTTTTTGGTATATACGGTTTCGACCCCCCCTTTTTATAAAAAAAAAAACAGTTATATACTTCCAACCCCTTGGTCCGGATTTTCAAGCTTCGCCACTGAAACAGGCCAATTCGAAATCGAATTTTTGCAAGGGGCCAAGGTGTTGCCGCCTTGAACCCCCTGAGGTTTGTTGACGCCTACATATTTGCACTTCAGTCCCCCTAACTCGTATCAATATTCTTTCGAAATTATCTTTGGTTTTATCAAATTTTAATTATAATTTGATGTATGAGTTTTCTAAGCATGTTTAAAAGCTTTAATATTTTGTTAAAAAAAAAAGAACACCTAATCACATGTCAATTGCATCTTGTCCTTATTATATTCAATTGAAGTTGAATGATCTGTTTACAGTTAGTTTCTGCAAATGCTGATGTCAGTGAAATTAAGGCCCATGTGTCTGCAAGTGGTGCATGATGCTTGGAAAATCTTTAAATTGTTGGAAGGCAGATAATACATGCACATGCACACTCACTTAAAAGCAACTAACTGCCCATCATGTTCAATAATTTAAAGCAACTGGCCAAGCATGATAAGTCATATATTATTTGGACCATGTGGTGCACCACATGTCAGTTGGGTTTCCAAAATGGAAGGCAATATGCTCTGTTTTTTACTTTCATTATTCATCCATGGAAAGTTTTATGAAAATATGTGATGAAGAATGTCCCATTTCATTACAATATAAAAAATAAAAATATAAAAATAGAGGCGTAAACAAGCCGAGCAGCACGTGATCTACTCGAGATGGCTAGTTAAGCAAGCTCGAATATACTTTGGAGCTAGTTTAATAAAGGAGCTTAATATCAAGTTGACTATGCCCGTTCAAGCCGATTCTCATGCGTTCAAGCCGGGTATTGGTACTCACAGTCACACACCCGGTTGTAAAATAGTGTCTCATGCCTGGTCCAATATTTGTCGGGTATATAGCATACTCGCGGCCTGTTAGTATTAAATAATTTTTATTTGTATAACTATTACAAATTATAATATGACACATTACATACATGTAAGTATTATCGCACTTTGGGTTGTGGCCCCAGTGGTAAGTAGCAAAACAAGCTACTTTAGTTTATGATTAAGGTATATAGTTTGGGTAAACGGGTCGGATATTATCTAATCCCATATCTGCAATTTTTTAAAAATTATTCTCATACCCGTTCCCGTTCCCATGTGGCTTCGGTATACCTGTCCTGGATTTTTCGGTTTTCAAGTATACACTGGGATCGGTTTGGCAGAGTGGAAGGTACTCAATAATAAAGTCATGTTTCAGAAACTTAAATTGTTTACATATAAGATGTAAATAACATTTTAAAACAACCCAATTACCTTAATAAAGACATAATAATATTACAAAAATCTATACTTAAAAATGAATGTATTACCTTTCAGTTTATAAAGCTCCAATACTAACCCTTTGCTTTACTTTTTGTTGTGAGATTCAACCTTAGCACGAACCCTGTATGTTTTCTTTATTAAGTCCCCTCACATGCAAAACATGTGAGGTTATTTTATCTTTTTAAATCCCCCATTAATAAACAAACATTTATCATTCTTTTGTCCCACCACCGACCATCAAATCTGACCACCAAACCACCGCCTGTGGCCACCACCACATCATGTGATCGCCATCACCGACCACCATATTCGACCACTAAAACTGTAAGGGTCTTGTAATATGTCGATTACTTAGGTCTTAGGACGATAACTTGTTAGGTCGATTACTTAGGGGTTGTTGGGTAAGCCTCTTAATGAGGCTCTGAATCATTCAGTGCTGAATGATTCAACATTCAGCGCGTTTGTTTCAGCTTCTGAATGGAATGGTTAAGGCTGAACCATTAAGATTTGGGATGTTGTTGAACCATTAAGCACTGAACCATTAAGCAATGAACTACGCTGAACCTTAATGAGACTCTCCTACCAATGTGGGACAAGAAAATTAACCATTAAGAGGTCCAATTTAATAATTCAGCACTTAACCATTCAGACCTCTTAATCATTCAGACCTCTTAATGATTCAGCACTTAATCAACCAAACAGCCCCTTAGTAGTCTGAACGATTACTTGGAAACCTATAAACAGGAGGTAATATTGACTGGTTACTAGATTTTTTGAAGAACCGAGTTCTCGGTGTAAGCTCTTTGAAGATCATTTGGAACTTAACATTGATATTTACGTATGTGCGTTCAGTTTTTGATTCTTAACAACAGTATGACTGATTCGCCAGTCCATATTGTTAGATTCATCTGAATTGTTATAATTCTGATCCATACAAAAACCTCATCCACAGTCACAAGAGCATTTCAACCACCAAATTTACATGGAATCAGGACCTTAAGAATTATCCACCGTCAGCTATTATTACCTTTTGGACCACTGGAAATCCCATTTGAAATTACCGCCACCGCTAGGTTTTACTGCTACCATCGATAGATTTGTCATACCTGGACGTTGAGTCCTCGAATATACCCTCACATGTTTTGCATGCAAGGAGACTTAACAAGATAAATTAACTGAATGTGTATTAAAGGTTGATTCTCGCAACAAAAAATAAACTAAAAGGTTGGTTTGTGTGCTTTTTAAACTGAAAAGTAAAACATGCAGTTTCAAGCAAACATAAAGGTTGATTTCTGTAATTTTCAAACAAAAATTAAATAACATTTAGTAAAATTTGAGAACCCGGTAAAATTTTAATATGGTTGGATTAAGTTAAAAGTGCAAGAATTTAATAAAGTGCAAGAATTCAATCAAAACGCGATAAAGAGAATTATTCAAAGCTAACAAAAGAACATAACGAAAGCAATGATCAGTCGATATTTCAACACTCGACATCTAAGTAGACAAATTTTGAGTAGTGGAGTCTAGTGATTGTCTTAGAGACCTAATCCAGTGAGGATGGGTAGGGTTCAAAGGCACAACACCTTGGTTAGGGACTCCTATGCTATGTTCGACTCAAATTTTTAGTCGATTGCAATCCGTGAAGAGCTAACTATTAACCCATATCTATCTATATAATAATTGAGGTTAACTTGGGTTGAATGGAGCCCTTAGAGAGTGTTTGAGGTATCCATATTGTATATGGAGCTCCAACTAACTCACTATAAATACTCTTTTCTAAACATAATATCTACACTACATTCTTCCATCATACTCTCTAACAAATCTTCCAACCAACATTCATCCTTCTTCTTCTTTTGCATTCTTGATTCTAGGTATGTATTCTATTGAAACATACCATCGCACATCCATAATTTTTTTTGCATTATTGATTATGTTCGATATATAAATTGTTAGTGTGTACTGGCCGATTCAAGTGAGTCATTTTATGCATTCTTGATTCTGTTCACACATGATAATTTTTTTTATTCATTCTTTAATCTTCCTTTAATAATCGGCCGATTCAAGTGGATGATTTTATTGTATAAATCGTCTTATAACAGAGAAGGCAGAAATATTAATTTGTTACTTTCTTGCTTTACTCCATGTTATCGACTTATAACATTGAAGGCAGAATTATTATGTTATTACTTTGTTGCTTTACCTTTAATGTTTGGATGTTTTCTCATTTGATTAAGGAGTATCATCCAAATATAAATATAAGGTAATGGCTTATCACAAAGGAGGACAATTCTTCAAAGTCATGCATGACCCTTCCTCAAGAGTTTTGGTATGATTCTAATTTTCCTGTTCATAATTATCTTTGTTAACTTGAAGAAACTGATTATTAATTGTGTTAACATTTTTCTTAATGTTTAATCCAGACATTGCCGACAGTTATGAACACATTTTTGGTCTCTAAAAACGTGCACAACAATGTCGTTAAACTGGCCACATACAAAGGACAATCTTGGTTGGTTTTATTAGAATTGATAGATGATGTATTTTGTTTTACCAATGGTTGGTCTAAGGTTGTTCATGATTTATGCTTCTCAATGTTTTTGAATGATGTGATTGAGAAGAAAGTGATTGTCGAAAAAATTGAATACGTTTTATTACCATAGGTGTTGTCAATTCATGTTCAATCATTTTACAAAATGAGTTATCCAATTGCATTGAAGGAGAATGATTGTAATGTTTCATCTAGGGTTGCACCACAAGAAGTCATTGATGTAGAAATTTAAAACGTTAGTTATTTTATTTGTTTTTAATGTAATTTATTTGAATTCTTCATGAGGTTTATACCTTATTTAATATCATTTGCATTTGAATTATTGAATTCCATGTTTCAAATCATTTGTAAAATTAATGACATTGATTTTAAGTCAATCTAATTATTAATAGTAAGTTACAAAATCGAAAATTTATAAATGTTGATTCCTTCATCAACTCCTAAGCGACTATAATTATTAATATTGCCTAATTAATTAGAGTGATAATTCCTTCATCAACTCCTAATCGATTATAATTATTAATATTGCCTAATTAATAACATTCAAGACATTTTCAATAAATATTGAAGATTCCTTAATCAACTCTTTAAAATATCTCGGTACATTACTAATGCATCAATTCTATTGCTTAAGCCATTATAATTATGTTTATTTGCCTAATTAATGACATTAAAGACATTTTGAATAAATAGAATTGATAATTCCTTGATTAACTCCTTAATCTATGGCCGTAGAACAAGAAAGGAATTATACTATTGTCATTTGCGTATTGCCTAAATTCGAATAATCAATTCGAAATTACATGTTAGTAATCAATTCAGCATCAGTACATTTGCTAATTTTTCTCCACTTTATAACCTTTCCTTATCAATTCCGAAATCAATTCCGAATAATATGCCATTTAAAATCTATTGTCTTTTAAATGAGATTCAATACAGTCAAATAATAATACTAATTTGGAAATCAATTACGAAAGATATGTCATATAATTTATCAATTTAATAAAAGATTTTAAGCCATTACAAGAAAGTTACAAATATCGAACTTTGAAGAAGCTGTGTATTCATCACTAAATGCGACAATATCTCCATTCCTTAATCATTTGAAGATCCACATCTTCGATTGGTTCAAAAAGTGATTACGTCATGTTGTCCTATTGTTTGCAATCATCACTAAATATCATGATATCTCCATTGATTCACACTATAAATAAATGTAATAAGTTGTTAGAATTTTCTACAAAAAAAAAAACAACTCTTCCATATATATGTACGCTCAATGGAGTTGTGACAAGCCCAACAATTCTTAGCCCAATGTCATATTTATTCAAAAACTTAGTATTACCCAAACTAAAACAAATCATCCTAACATCATATGTAAATTCTAAATGCAAATTAATGTCATGCTGTTACGAATATGGTTTTTTAATGACAAATTACTTAATCAATTTAGAAATCAATTACGAATATTTTGTCAATGATTGATTGTCATCTAATTAATGACACTAAATAAATCAATCAGTAATTATAATTAGGAGTGTTCAGAATAACCGCAAACCAAATAAAAACCGAAAACCGAACCGTAACCGTAACCGGAAAAACCAATCCGAACAACAAATTTGGTGTTGGGTTTGGTTTTAACCGAAACCGAATTGCTAATTCGGTGTTTGGTTTGGTTTTTGGTTCTACACTTTTTTATTTGGATAACCGAATAAACCGGTAAAATAATTAATTATTAAATAAAAATAATAATATTTAATAAGCCATATATAATATACAAGCCCAAAATATTAAAGGTAAGCCTAACCCAAAATAAAATCCACCTATTTATGGGTAATATTCAGAGTATAAGTCTAGTATCCAAGTATATGTTTCTCCATGATTGCATCAACCGTTGGTCTGATTATCAAGCTACACGATTTATATGTTTAGTATTAATCTCTTTATTTTTCGTATGCAGGTTCACTATAGTTGGAGAAAGATTTAAGTTTGAAGTTTATTTATTTTTTGTGGAATTGGCAAAGACTTATTTACTATTTCTATGATGTTTGGGTTTGCGTGGTTTGATTTTTTAGTTTATATTAATTGCTAACTTTCTATTCGGATTTCGGAACACAGAGGTATATAAGTTAGAGAAAAAAAAAACTTCGTTTCAATTTGGTTGAATTTGGTTTGTTTGGTTTAAACCGAAACCAAACCGAATTCATTTGGTTGAATTTGGTTTGGTTTCCATATTCCTAATTTGGTTTGGTTTGGTTTTTGGTTTGGGGTACAAAATTTTGAAAACCGAATAAACCGAATCGAATAAACCAAATAAACCGTAAACCGAACCGATGAACACCCCTAATTATAATTCCTTAATCAATAAACGAAAAATCTGTAATCTAATTTTATCAAATTAATATCTGATTTTAAGTCATTGTAATTATTAATAGAAACTTACAGCATATTCGTAATTTTAAAACTGATGATTCCTTCATCAACTCCTACGCGCTTATAATTATTAATATTGCCTTTAATAATCGGCCGACTAAAGTGGGTGATTTTATTGTCTAAATCGTTTTATAACATTGAAGGCAGAAATGTTAATTTGTTGTTAATATTGCCTAATGCATAATTAATGACAGTTATAATTCCTTCATCAACTCCTAATCGAATATACGTATTAATTAATATTGACTAATTAATCACATTCAAGACATTTTGAATAATTATTCAATTTTCCTTTATCAAATCCTTAAAATATGTCGGTACATTAATCATGCCTTCAATTTCGATTGCTTATGCCATTATTATTAGTATTATTAATTATTAATATTGACTAATTATAAACATTCATGACATTTTGAATAAATATTGATAATTCCTTGATTAACTCCTTAAAATATGTCGATATAGCAAGAAAGTAATTATACTATTTCCTATTTCGTATTGACTAAATTCGAATAATCAATTTGAATTTACATGTTAGTTGCTTATTCAGCATCAGTAAAAGGCAAAATTTATGTCCACTTTATAACCTTTCCTTATCAAAATTTTAGTTATAAATAGATGCATTAGAATGTGTTACATACAATCAGTCGAACATTTACATGGCTGCAGTCGAAGCACAACCGTTTACCATGGTTAACCAAGTTGATGTTAACAGAAATGATGTTTCTTTAAAGCTAAAAATTCTTCGGGTTTGGCGTCTACCCGACCGTCGCAATCCTAAAGACGTTTACTCAATTGAAATGATCCTCACTGACGAAAATGTAATTCACAAAGCCATTTTATTGTTATATGATTCTATTTGCGTATTTCATTATTTACTACACACTACTATTTTAATATAGATAGTAATATCTTATTTTGGATGTATATAGTCTTATATTTTACTTGCATATATTATTTAGTCGTAACATTTTTCGACTAACAATATTGATATTTCTTTGTCAATTATTAATTTACAGGGTGACAGGATTCAAGTTTGATGGTTTTAGTATGCTAAAACTGATTATTAGATGAACATTTTATAACATTTATTAATACTAGAAATATTTGTAAAAGTTTTTCATCTCAAAGTTGTAAAATGATTTTGATGCAGGGAATGAAAGTCAACATGAAGTGGATAATCATCACAGGAGGATTTTATCAAGAAGAATCCGGGGTGGGTTGAGGAGCTGACTTTGATGGTGAAATTGAAGCAGAAGGCGGAAATTCAGGCGTTAAGCACCTTTGGTTTTCAGTATCTATCTGAAGTCTATCTGTCATTGAAGTTGCAGCAGCAGGATTGGCTGTAGTGAAGGTTTGCAACCTTTTTCTTTCTCATTGTACCAAGTTTATTGTTTTTGAAGTTTAACACTTTGTCTTAAATAACTACCATGTTGTACATGTTTAGATGATATATTCTTAGTCTTTAATATATTTACTTCTCTCAGTGTTGTTATCGGTGGTTTATTGCTATTATTAGTACTTTTATTTGTATATTTCTTATATTCATTCTATGTTATTTGCTACCTTGTCAAAGTTCTAATATCTAAGGTGCACTCAAGGCGCTTAGCCCGAGCCTGGTACCCGGAGTCTAGGCGCTTAAAAGCAAGCCTTTTTAAGCTAGGCGCATGGTATAAAAATATAAAATACCATAATTAGGGGTTTTAGAATATGTTAGTTGTTAGAATTGTATGATCTAGAATAGAATAAGCTTTTTTTATCAAATCAACATAGGTCTGATTATTGTCCTGTTATATTGACTATCTCAATATGGTTATTTGTGTTGATGTTTGATTTTTTGTTTCATATTTGATTTTCCCATTTTTTGTCTTTGGAATTTTTTTAAGTCCAGACACCACAATGGTGCACGCCAGGTATTTGCATAAATGATTTGGTGTTTTAGGGTTTAAGTGTTGTAGAGGTACGACTAATGAATTTTCAATCTCACTCAATTTGTTAGACTCGCTTTATGTCCATCTCTGATGTTGCAAAGTGGTGGTTTTCGGATCATTTGAAATTCATTACAAGATCTGTTTCACCTATTCTGTAAGTTTCCGTTTTGTTATCATTGATAAAATAATTATTAAACATCACTAACCATTCGTTGTGATGTTTGATTTAGGTTTTGTTGGTCCATTCATTTTAGGTTTCGAGACGACATTAAAGTCTTGTGTTGAAGGAGTATGCCCAACAGGTTGATGACCCATGACATTCAGAAAATAGTAGAGAAAATTCAAGATTTGAAGGCTAATCTTTCATCTTCAAGTTAGAAAGAAGAGTTGGTAAGTACATGCACGTATCTGAATGTTATGGTGGATAAACTATAAAACCATGATAAGATGGGTTAGAAAATGACTTTGCTAAGCACTTACTTTATAAAAATCAACTCTATTGTGGGTTACCTGGAGTTTGCTGGTATATTTTAAAGAGATTGTTAAGTTACTTAAGCGAATGTGTGTATACCCTAGATGTTAAATGCTATGGGGTTTTGAGCTAGGTGTTGATAAATTGTTTCATTTATTAGACAATTGATTAACCAATGCGGCAATGCGTATATAGCCAAATTATTTCCCTTTTTCAGCCAATTATTTTGAACAATTCGAGGTGTGAAACAACCTGCCAGAAAGACATAGTACATGCTTGATTTCTTGCTAGAACTCAAATGAAAATATAAATATTGAAAGTTTATAGAGTTTAAATTCTTTAGGTTCTTGAACAAAATTGCCATACAAGCTCAAAACATCATCGAATGCATCTACTACTAAAGCTACAAACAAAGAAAGTATTTTTTTTATTTAGTCTAAACAACCAACAGGATGTTGGATCAAAAGATTAATCAATGAGTTGCTGCCAATGTGTATTTTGAAAAGGTTAAATTCCGGGGAGCTTTTTTTTTTAGTAAAGGTTTCCAATTAAATACATTATTTTAAACCCATTAAGAAATAGAGATACAACTGAATTTTGAAGTTAAACAAGTTGTTTCAACTACAAATCACAATGGTTTTAGAACCTCAGTTAAAACTGCTATACTTTCGCTTTAGTTTCAACATTTTAAAATAGTAATTTGTTTAGTAATAAAGATGTTATTACTACTCTACTTTAGCTTCAGTTTCAGCAAAATGTAAAGAGATCCCGAGATGCCCAATTTCAACCATATTTAGGTTAGCATTGTATTTTGAAATTATTTTTGTTGCTTTTATCACAAAAGATAAAATCGTTGGTTAACTTTCTTTCTTAACTGCCATTACCAATATTATGTGTGCATGTATTGTTGATGTCTTTCATGTCATGTACATAGTGTGCATCAAATGTGTTACATCAAATGCAATTAACAAAAGTTAGTTAATTGATTGCACATAGTGACAACTGACAACTACAACCTATTGAGTCATAAGTCCAGCAAATACATACCCTATCACATGTAAACAAGCTCCACATAAAGAAATTATGAAATACTTAGATCAAACACAACCTAAACTCTGATGCTTAACAAGATGTTATTTTCCCTGATCATATACAAGTTACTGAAAATATAATAGCCACTCCATATTTGGAAGATTGAAATGTTTGCAAACCTATTTTATGATTGAATCTAACTCAACAAGATCAAGTTGTAATAAACCTTCTTTAAGGTAGATGCTTGTAATCTTTCATGAGCCTTTTTGCTTCTATTAATCAACCTTGATGTTAAACTTTTCATTTTTTATTATTATGTGTAATACATTATTCCAGTTATAATAAGCATTTTACAATTCCATATTTGCATTTGATAGTACTTCTGTGACTATAGATTTATCTACTATTAGACTAACTACTTTCTGATGAAGTGAGGAACAATAAAATAGAATGCTTTCCAAGTAAATCAGTATTTTTTTTACTGAAAACATAACGTGTTCCTAAGTTCTTTTATGGCTCTTTAATTTTACTGCTTTATGTTTTACCTCTAAAATCTTTATTTGCAGGCCTGCGTATTGGGAAGCACCATTGCCACCTGAGATTTCAAGAGCATTATTGCCACGCTTGATTCCAGTATGTTATCCTTCATTTATCTTGTAATATTTTGATATACTTTTTTGTTGGATTAGTTCGTTCCATTTCTAATGCTTTTGGAATCAATAAGAAGTTTTTGATAGGCAACATCAATTGGTGTATATTTTTTTTGGAACAGGGTAATTTTTGTTATAATATGTGAAAATATTTGAATTCGATTAGAAGTTGTTTGACTTCGTAAATAAATATGTTTATATATATGTATGATAGAACTCCCCTCCTAATGAAAGTGGTTGATTAATTGTAAAAGAGTAACAAATTCCCTTATGCAAATAGTTGGTTTATATGTGCCGTTAAGATTGCTATATACATTTCATAAAATAAGTGAGCATACATCACCAAAATTTTATGATGCCATGAGGCCTTTAGCTCATTGACATTCAATATATCAACCCAGATTCATGAACTATTGATTTTGGGTTCAAGTCTGAGTGGAGACATGAAGCGATATTTAACAAGATAACAAGCAAATTATACAGTACTTTTATAGTGTTCTATGATTAGGAAAGCTACTATCATTATGACACTTGTATGTTCTTTTACAATGTTCTATAATTAGGAAAATTGTATATTAAGCTAAAGTTGAACATGCTATATTTGATTTCATATTGTTTCTCTAGACACACACAGTCACTATTAGTTGGGTACTTGGGTAATGGGCTAGAACGGGTAGTATTGTGCATGAGTTAGGGCTGGGTTGGGTTCCCACATAACACCTTTTTATTTTTTTTCTTAGTTTTCTTTAGTAATCGATGTGCCCGATATGTTTACAAATACTTATTTATGTCAACATTTTTTTTTGAAAGTGAATTTGAAGCCTTTATTCATAAAAATATACCAACTCTCAATCCATTTGACCTCTTTTTTTTTCAAGTTCTTTTTAAGTAATTATAAACTTAAACATGAAGTTCATAAAATTTGAAAATACATTCTCCAACTGTCCAACATAGAAACTAAATGAGTGAAAGAACGTACCTTTTAATGTAGTTTTTTCTAACTAAACTGGTTAATAACTTTCGTTTGATCTTGCTCCTAAGAGAGGAGAGCTTCATAGTTTCTATGTCGGACAGTTGGAGAATGTATTTTCAAATTTTATGAATTGAAATAACTTCATAGTTGAAATATAACTTCAGAACCAAAACAGAAAAAAAAAAGTTGACAGTTTTTTTTATAATTGAATTTTGAGCATTTACTACTGATCATATTAGTATTTAACTTCAATAAAGTTTAATGCCAATCATATATCAATATTCTGTTAGGGGAACTTTATTTGGAGACTAGAAAGAGAGAAGGGTATATTCATATTCCAAGAGCATTCTGAATGATTAGGGCTAAAAGCTTTTTAAAAAAACCCCAAGGTCCCAAGCTAGCCATAAAATACATATACTTCAAAACATACCCATTTCCATTTCCTCTCTTGTGTTACGGGGCAACTGGTGAAGCCTAAAAGCATTAAAAAAACGTTTTCTCATTGTTATTACTTCTCACGTTTATTTTTACTTATTGTTTATTTGGCAACGCCTAAATTTTGGATCCTTATGTCCTGTTTATTTATGATATAATTCGATTATGTTATTTTATGGAGTGGACTTGGCGCATGAAGCTCTTGATAAGTAACATAAGTATTATTACTTGATTCTAGATATTATGATATGATAGTCAATATTTGGACCAACCAGTTACTTAGGCGATTAAGCGACGTTGAGGCATTAGTCAAGAATCTTTTTTCACTTTTGATTAAAAAGTGTTTGTTTTCTTATGTTGGTTAATGGTATTTTAAATGGTAGTGATGTTAGTGGTCATGAGGAGTTAACGCAAGTGAGGACGACAATTCAATTAGTTGATTGTATAACAAAACATGCAGGTTTGTCTACGTCAATGATCTGGAAGCCATAAACAAAGCATTTGTTTAGGTTAATTCGTTTTAAATATTGTAAATTAGTTTACTGATCTTAACTGTTTATTCTATAATTAGTCTCCTCGCTTTTAGTTCTATTAAAAGGTTGAGAAATCAGAAATCAATTTGTTAGATTATCACAGGTAGCCGAGTGCTTTTTGAAGTCCTTTGCCTCATTAACAAAGCTGGAAGGGCCGAAGGGCCAAAGACATTCATGAAGACAAATAGCGTCCGTATGATGGAACTGAGAAAGGAGATAGGTTGCTGTCATTTTATCTTTGTTTTTGAGGTGTTGTGTTATCTGTCTGGTTCGTTTTCTCTCCCTTTGTTCTCAAAATATATCGTGATTTTCATTTTGATGTATATAGGTTGTTATGGGGGGTGCATACCAGGTGTTCGACTAAATGTCAAAATATATTGATATGATTGTCTCTATAACAATTTTATATTTGTTTGTTTATATTATCAGTGGCATTTTGAAGTAGCATAACTATAAAGATTGAAGGAAAAATTGTGAAATAAGTTGAAATAATTTGTATCATTATGAATTGTTTGTGTTGTGAGTTCCAATAACTGAATAGTAAAACAAGGTTGAGATAAGACATCGATGATATTACTGATTAATTTGTGGTAATGATGGAGAAAACGGTAAAGAATAAAAGGTTAATTCATGTTTATATTGTCGGCTTTGTGTTTTTGGTTGTATGCGTGTGGCAGATTTTTTGGATTTGAGCATTCTATGTGTTAATATTCTAATTAGTTAAAACTTATTAGCAATCTGCAAATTAATTTGGATTACGGAAATCAGTATCACGGAATTTTGCTTTCTCAAGTCTTGCCTTATTAGTGGAATTCAGGTTATACATCTTTTAATAGAAAAGATCATGGTTTACCATATGCAAACTATATACATTATGCCAATTAAAAGTTTTGGATCAAAGACCCAATCTTTTAAATATGTTTACGCCCAACAATATTCATCTTTCATCTAAAAGTTATATATTTTTAATGTTTTTCAAATTTATAATTCTCTAAAATTAGTCACTCATTTAAAGATTACAAAGATAACATGTTGAAATAGTAAATTAGTTTTAAAATGTTTGACATACAGTGGAGTAATTAGAGAAAATTTAACGCTTTAGTGATTGATGACAATTATTTAAAATAATCAAAACTGGTTTGGTAGGCCACATGTTGAATTGGGGTTAACTTATCAGAGGTTGGATGGAAGTTAACTTAATATGGGGTTGAGCTTACCTGATATGCTAAATGTTGAATTGTTAAATAATTATTGTATTAACAAAATGTTACGTGCACTCCATTTAATGTATTTTTGAAGTTAGCAGGTTAATAGTGTATATATGTTTTCCTATGTGCGGTATTCCAAACAGTTTATATCCTGTTCGATCTGACCCCAACTTTGTGCAGGTTATGAAATATGAAGAAAATGGTGCATTGAATCTCACCCTGCAAGTATTGTATTTATCTTGGATAAATATAAATTATAAGAAGAAGTATGAGGTAATACACAATTCCCGGAATTTAATCATGCATAAAGGTTTGTTTTTTATTTCCACATGGCGTTAAAGCTGAATATCAATATATCAAGCTTATGTGTATTCTTTTAATTTTTAAGTGGCATTAATGTGTGGAGGTATCTTCAAGCAATTGCTAGAGACCTGATATTAGGGGTTTAAAGTAACTAAAATGCAGAACACTTATATTTGTTGGTAACAGCTCATCATTTCATTTAGAAGCCATTCACATGCCTGGAAAGTTGGTCAGACAATATAGTGCATTTTATACAATTATTTATTGTGTTGATGGTCAAATTTACTATTTTTTTTTACTTTGGTAGTCAATCTTGCTTATTTTGTTGCTTATTTGTTGATCTAAATTTATTAGTTTTAGTGCCAAAGATTCATCTCTATTATGTCATACAAATAGCCCTCTTTTATAAGAAATGGCAGTGAAAAAGCATAAGAATTTCATTCTAATTTTTGGGTTTTGAAAGTGGTAGGTTTGAACTTTGATAGTCTGAGTTTAACTTGCAAGTATGATGTGAATTTGTGTAGGTACCTATCAAAGATTGTTAATTTATTATTGACTCCTAACAAAATCATACATGGGGCAACAATCACATCAATGCGGAAAGAGATCAGTTTATAATCTAAGTGTCGAATATTTAATCATTAAGAAGTGCTTTAATTATATTATCTGGTCATCTAGGTGTTATTGTTAAAATGCATATCAAATGGAAAGAGTGTTTAGTTTTGTGCTTTTGTTGTTGGTTTTAGTAACCTTTTTTCTCAGGTGGTTGTTTTTTGGTCGTTGTGTAAGATCTTCAATGGCTTTCAAACCAATTGCTGACATCAACGAGGCGGACGATGCTGAACCAATTCAAATCAAAGTCATAAAAAGTGGATCCCATTTAACCAGAACATAAACATTAGGTGTTTTACATAGAATACATGATTGACTAAATCTGTTCCATGTGTGTTGTCTGTGTGTGGTTACATTTAGTTGACAAGTGGATCCTATTTAAAAAATGGACGTTGATTAAACAAGTCATTTTTATTACATGTTAAGTCAAGTTGGGTTGAGTTTACCTACGATAATTTAAAACAAAAATACTAAAAAAAACATGGGTATCTTGAAATTGATCCTTTAAACCTAGCCTTCTCCCCATTTGGATCCACATATCTCTCAATCGTATTTTTCTTAATGGTATGTTTCTTTTTTTCATGTTCATATGCCTATTTAATTTTTAAAATGATTTTTTTCTTTTTTAATGTTGTTTTTAACGTGTCAATCCAAACTATGCCGAAGGCCATGAACAAATTTTGGTTTTCTAAAAACATACACAACAGTAATATTACAGTTGCCACATATGAAGGACAATCTTGGTTGGTCCGATTAGAATTGATAGATGATGTTTTTTGTTTTACAAATGGTTGGTCTAAAGTTGTTAATGATTTATGTTTTTCAATGTTCTATATCATTTCAACTATGTTAGTCCAAATACGTTCCTAATAAAGCATTACAATCATTCTCCATCTATGTAATTGGATGTCTCATTCTGCAAAATGATTGAACATGAATTAACAACACCCATGGTAAAGATTATTAATTTCAATTTTTTTATTTTACACGTTTTTATATAAGATTATATCGGATTTTAATTGTCCACCTGTACAATAATTTTTCTTTCAGGTTCTACCTTATTCGTTTGTTGCTAATCAGTATCCCGATGGAGTCCCTAACTTGCCAATTAGTATGTATTTAGATGGGGAACATCATTGGAACGTGTCAATTAAAAAGATTGATTGTAACTATTGTTTTTGTAATGGTTGAGTGAAATTCCTAAATGATCTTCATCTCCAGATTGGTGATTTAATTTGTTTTGAAAAAAAGGAATTCAACCGTATTCATGTTATTACTTTTAACAAAAATGGTCGTCAAATGAAATTATTCAAAGTCCTTACTGACAATATTATAGAAGAAGCTAACAATGTTTTACAACAACCAATGAGTTTGAATATGCAACAATTTCAAGTATCCAACTACGATGGTTTACCTGGTTTTGGATGCACTGTTACAAATGAATTGGTACGTTTAGTCCTATTTGTATCGTTCTTGCTTTAAACTGTTAGATGACATTTTGCATTTAACATCAAAATTCATACATATTGCATTATCAAACATTTAGTAACCAAAACAACTTGCATAATACAATTCTTATTTTCCTACTTTTTTCATTTTACTTTCCGGTGAACCGTGGGTCCCCACGGGACTCTAACCTAGTACGTCTATATACAACTCTAAATTGAAACCAACTAAGTACTTCTTTCTCTAACCCGCATCGATCACTTAACATTCTTTTTTCGACCCAATATGTCTATGTATCATATTCTTTGGTAACTCTTGTACTAAATCGAAACCAATTAAGTACTTTATTCAACCCACATTAACATTATTTATACCCTTAGCGTTTAGTGTTATGGGTAACACCTTTTATGCTTACTTTTTTTTTAATAAACTTATGGTTTGTGTTTAACTATATATATTTATATATAACTAATGGAACTAAACTATAAAATATATGGTAAATATCCCATGACAATTTATTTTTCATTTCCTACACTTAGGGCTGTAAACAAACCAAACGTTTGGCGAACAATGCGTAAACCGTTTGGCAGGAAGTTCGTTTGTGTCCGTTTGTTTAATAAATGAACAAACACAAACAAAAAAATCAGTTCGATTACTAAACAAACAAACACAAACGAATGTCTAGTTCGTTCGATTGCGTTCGTGAACGTTCGGCAATGTGTTTGTTTACGTTCATTTGTTTATATCTGTTTGTTTATGTTCGTGTATGTTTGTTTATGTCCCTCCTAAACTTTTCCCCCTTATACATTAAATATTTAAGTAATGTTTTGATCTTTCTCGCATTAAAAAAACATCAATTTTTTTAGTTGTTGGTCTTACTATACTAATGACAAATCTCAACCTTTTGTTATGATTCCTTAGTAGATAATTAAAGATGCTACTACTTTTGACTCCATAGTTATAATGCAAATTTATGTATCATTGTCTAATTAATATTTGTTTTTATATGGTCACAAGAAATCGAAGAATGTGTAGAGTTTAAGAAAGTTGGATATTGACAAATCTAGACAATTTTTAGGATAATTATGAACTTTTGAGTTAGGAATATCATGTATTCATCCCTAAGTAATTTTAGATAATTATGTCTAAGTTAGTACAATTTGACTTATCGTTTAGTGGATGTTCTTTGTCTAACGGTTAATATTAACATTGTTTTTTTAGTTAGTAGCATATTAAATGTTTGTTTTTGTTTGTTTCTGTTCAAGACCCGTGTTCACGAACAGTTCGCAAACAACTGAATTTCTTAACAAACAAACACAAACATAGAATTATGTTCGTTAGTGTGTTTGTGAACGGTTTGTTTATCCAAGAAACCTTAACAAACAAACACGAACAAAGCTTTGTTCGTGTTCGTTTGGTTCGTTTACAGCCCTACATACACTTAACATAATAGAGGTGAGAAAGTCCATATCTTAAAAGTTAAAAGTGTCTAACCCTAATAAAAGCATAAATCTTAAAAAAGCCCTATTATATTCTTGAGAAAATGGATTTAGGCCTATTTGTCTAACGAGATGACCATATCAAAAGTGCGCCGACCTTAAAGACACTTTTAAAGCCCATTTACTTTCTTGAAAAAAGTGTATTTGGGTCGAGTACTCTCGGGTAGAGGTGTACAAACCCGATTTGGGTCCAAACTGGTTCGGTGTATAAACCGGCTCGTTTTTTGTTTAAGTTTGGTCTCAAACCGGTTTGGCCCAAACCAGTGCGGGTTAAGAGCCGGTTTAGGGTTGAAAACCACAGCCCACCCAAACCAGTTTGGACTGGGCTCAAAACCGGCCTTAGCTTAGTGGTTTTTAGGTGGCATTGGATTAGTTTTAAAAGAAATTCATAAACTTGGGACGAGTATGGTATAAAAGTGATACCCGTCTAAAATCTAAATGCCAGTCCTCGTTTACCTACAGTGAAACCAATATATAAATATGTTCGGTAATCATAAAAGTATAACTCAATTGACGTTGTTAGACATTAAGTTTATAGAATTGGTACTTCGATTTTGAAGGTGAGTTTAAGATCTGGTTTCATGTAATGGGCATCCTAACATGTAGCTTTTAACCACACAAGTTTGGGAGAGGCATCTTCAAGATGGGATCATGGGTTCACCCTAGTTCACAGAACACCTTCGCAACTTCTCTTTGATGGGATCATGGGTACTCAATAGAGGTGTTTGAACGTGTTTTTCATTTAATTTTATTTAAAAATAACATCATGGGTTCAAATGGTTACAAGACGGTGTCTCACCGCTTTAGGGTTGAAATGGGTTGGACTATTGGAGTGAATTTAAATGAGGTGACATAATCCTATTGGTTGGCTTCATGGGTTCTAAGATGGATGCCCACTCCACCCTAAGACCATAAACAAGTATACTCACGAACCAGATGGGTAACACGTAAAGGTACACAACTGATATGAAACCAGGTACGATACTATGATTGCCAAAACCCGTCACATAGCCGACCTAGTGGCATCCCAGCACCAAGATTTTCGATAAAAATGTTGGGGCGAATATGCAACTTTCGAACTCAACCAGGCCGAGCAGCGAGCCTACACACCAACAGACTATCCAAATAAATTTTGTGCAATGTATAACCTTTAAGATATATCTATCAATATCTTTATGTATTCTCTCAATATTCCTCATCAAATACATGAAACAATCATATGAAAGCAGAGTGAAATGACAAGACATTCCACTTTTGTCACTTTACACGTGCAGAAGCTTGAAAACACCAACAAAAAGTTTTACAGAAGTAAAAAAAAAAAAAAAGTCAAACCTCAATATATAACATTCAGGCTGATAACCTATAACATGTGACACTTATTGTTTGGCTTCAAACCAAACTAACATGAAAAGAAACACCAGTTAGGAGGGACCGAAATGTAAATATATCGCCTCATAATTAAGTTCATACATGATCACTCTCAGGCCCCTCGATTGTAATGCTTCTTTTGCTTTGTGTCATTGGTAGAAGGCAGTTTTTGTCTCTATATTTGACCCGTTTTGGCCCGTTTTTCTCACCATTTTTAGATACTCTTGAAAATACCAACTTTAATCCTTTCCTCATGTATGTCATGATAAGCGTAACAACCTCTCTGCAGACATGTAAGCACATGATCATGATGATAAAGATAATAATGTTTACATATAGTGTATGTGTACGTGTGTGCGCATGCACGGGCGTGTGTGTGTGTAGCGTTATAGAGAACTGCAAGGACCGCATAAGCACTTGTACAATGCATGTCACATGCAGTGAGAGAGGAAAAGAGGTGGTTATGAGAGCAATAGATACAAGTGTTTATACACTTCTCGCAGTTCTCTACTTAAAATTGGTCCAAGCGGACCTATATATTTTATTACCAAAGCAAATCAATGAACAAAATAATCTTATCTGACCATTCACTTGTGTGGCTAACATGCCCCTTAAATTAATGGCAAAAATAAACGAGTGGAGAAACCATACTTACAAGGGCGAACATGGAGACCGCCCGCCATTTACATAGTAAATGAATAAATACGCATCATAATGTTGGCCGTCTATATAATAAAAGGCGTGCAATCTCCTTATGCAGAGAAAAGACATTTTCTGGTACAAATGGATAGCTGAATTATTGTATGAAATTACATGCAAATACACCGCTCTGCAGTTTGGCATATCTGATGCATACTTAATCACCTCTCGAATAAGCGAAGTGGCTGAAAATCCAACATACAAATTTAAGATGCAACAATAAAAATGTTCGGATAGAGGATACATTTTATATGTCGTCGTCATCATCATCATCATCATCATCATACTCAGTTAATCCCACCAATAGCAAAAGCTAAGATAGGGTCTGAGGAGGGTAAGATGTAGACAGCCTTACCTCTAACCCGTGGGAATAGAGAGGCTGCTTCCGGTGAGACCCCCGGCTCAATAGTGGTTTTGTATCAAGCCTTAGACATAAGGCACATAACACTTAGCAATCGGGACAAACCCGATTGGTGCATGTACCCCCTTGTCTTTTAGCTATCAACGCCACCACATGATGCATGATTAACCGCCCGTCATTTTTAACATTATTTTCACGAAATTAGTAAAATAACGTTAATATTAGTGCAACTTTACTTTTGCCCCCGATGACCACAAATATATACATTTTATATGTATCGTTCAAAATTTGATACCCTTTTAAAATGTACCAATTCCGTAGTATATAAAATTAAACCGTTCACTTTTAAGAGACTGTTTCACTGAAAATTGAATATGAAAACATATGGATCGTCTCATCTCATAATATAATTGTCATGGGATGTAACAACTGATTTGTTGTATTTATATATACTATGGAATGGGGTATATATATAATATTTTTAATGTTTTTGAAAGAGAAGATATGAAATTGGGAGATTAACATTGAACAAATTTATCAATAAAACAGAACCGATGTTTACCTATACCAAGATTTCTATAAGATTCTACCACGCCTAGCGTCAGAATATAAACTAGAGACTGATCTGATCTTGATTTGTCACATCTCAGCATATCTTCTATCTGCAATGCATTGGATCAAATAATCAAATGGAACAGATGAGCTGTGGAGGTTAAAGTGTTTTTGACTTTTGATGCACTTCTGTTGTGATGATTAGCAAACATGTGTTAACATAAGACCTGTTCTATGCATCAAAAGGCTCACGAAAACTCAAACCAAAAACGTTATTATTTTGTGTCATAAGACTCATAACAATAATGAGAAATCACCTCACTTTCTTTTGCCATAACAATTCGTGCAGTAACAAATCCAATAAGTTCATCATTTTCACCATTTGGACGATTTCGATCAACCGCTCCCCAAGAAACTATATCACGGCCGTGAACAACATTGTGGAAGAATTCAAGTTCATACCTAAAACATAAACATCAAGAGTTTCTTGTTAAATACGTAATTATATTTTTTTATACAGCCGCTGTATTCACATCAATTATAATAATAATAATAATTATATTCTAACCTTATGGGAAAAAGATCACCATGGATCTTTACAAGAACTTCTAGATCTGATGGTCGTATAGGCCTATAAGAAATGGATGGATGGCGAGATGCTCTCAAGTTCATCATTGAATACAAAGACATTATAATTATCGCTTAAATTTTTCTTCCATGTATGTCACTCAACCACTAGCAGTCATGCATTGGACACTGAAACTAGTAGATAAGATTCCAAGTTAGTAATTGCTAAAACGTAGCATATCAAAGGACAAAATGGTAAAACTAAATCAGCTTAATATAAGTAAATCTGAAACTACCTGTTGAAAACTTTCTTCACCCTAAAATACGCACAAAAGCATTAACGGGTCATTCAACATAAAGCCAATTTTAAAGCGAAAACCGCATAACCTATTGCTTTAATTGTCTATGTAAGGCAGTTATGTAACCTCATAGCCGTCTCCCTCTCTCTCTCTCTCCTTACTATATATGATCAGCACTACGTGCAAGTGCTTATGCGCTTTTCGCAGCTATCTACTATTAGTTCTATTTTGAACACGGCCCCATAAGCACTTGTATTCATCCATACACTCAAAAGTGCTTATCTTAAGCAGTAAGAAATCCCAAACACCCCTCTTAAGTGTTCAAATGAAATTTCTAGGTACGAGAAAATTAACCCAACAATAAGAATGCTTTAATATTGTGTTATATTCATATATGGCTATGGACACAATAGCAGGGGGCATGGGATGCGAATGAAATCATAGTTGTTAAAGCCATCGCCTCTTGCGCCTAGGCCCATTTTTCAGGCGAGGCGAGACGAGGCGATTGCGCTTTAATTCTACAGGTAGTGGTTTAGGGGCAGATTCCGACGAGATTCCCAAATTACGGAGAGTTTCCAGCCAAATTCTCTAAATTATAGCTAGATTCCGAACAAATTTCTAGTTTTATCTAAGGAAAACTACTTTTATACACCAACACACTAATATTTTAAAACTTTTGATAATAATTAGATGATATCAAATGTTTTATAATAGTTTTTGTTTATTTTATTTTATTTTATTTTATTTGAAGAACAGAATATTGTTTTTCTAATACATAATATGTTTTTACTTTTTTCTTTGTTCGTTTTTTTTATCTCAGACCTCGCTTTTTTGCGCCTTGCGCCTATGCCACACAGGCGAGGCCTATACGCCTTGAGTGCGCCTAGCGCCTTTGATAACTATGGATGAAATTGAGAATCATACCCACCCCGTCACAAAGTTAACGAACAATCGGTACATGAGGATTTGATTCCTAATTCCAAAACCTATACCCTTATTCCAGAATCCTAACTCCTGAACCCTAAATTCCAAAATACAAAAATCTGTTAACCACCCGAAAACAATATCTTTAGAAATACACATTTGCCATTTAGTAACCAAAAACATCCAAATTCTTCAGTAACATACAATCAATCCAACATATACCAAATGAATCAAACAGCAGCATATACAAAATACAATAACTAGAAACATAAAGATCACAAATTTATTGCAGCCCATATTAATTCAAACCAATTACAACAAAAACCAATCATGGGTAATAACGCAATCCAAATAAAGATACATAAAATCAAATCTTTAAGGTAAAATATGGGTCAAGATTGAAACTTTAAGCATCAAGATGATGATCAAGATTCAAGAAACAAAGATCGAGCTGATTTTATAATAATAATTGAAAGTGTGAGGTCTTACCACATCGTTAATTGGTGAAATTGGGTAGAACCAACAAGAACATAATGATGATGATGATGATCCTACGTGGATATTGTAAAAGAAGAAGAAAGGGATCGGAGGTTATAAAAGAGATTGAAGAAAGGAATCAAGAAGATGAAGGGAAAGAGAGGGATTAATGGGTTCGGTCGGGTCAACAATTGTAAAACAGGAATCATAATATTATTACCCATCTCTTTTCACATTCTTGAGTGCCAAGAGAATCCATTTCGGAATAGTAAAACCGTGCCAGGTAACATAAATGTTATACTGTTGTCGGTGATCATCTATCTCGAAAAAGCTCATGAAACAATAGACATAAATAATGAAAAAAACGATATGAAGAGGTAAAAACGTTGAACCACATACGCACGCTATAGAATGTTAACAAGAAAAATTAGACTGAAACGTCAAACTAAAAATGTGTTAAAGGTAAAAAGTATACGGCAAAAGTTGAAAGTGAAAAAAAGTTGGGGTTAAACCTATAAGTTGAAAAATATTAGTTTTAAACAAGTAAGGAACAACCTACAAAGCATGATGTACAACCAAGCCCGGTTTGGGGATGGGCGAGGTGGGTAAACCGTAAGGTACAACCCCTGCTAAGTAAGGTACAACCTGCAAAGTAAGGTACAACGTAAGTCGAATATCCGAAATATTAGAAATTATAGGAAATATGCGAAAAATATTCGAATAATGATTCTAAAAAATCACTCCTAACCAGAATGTATTTACACCCACTTCAAACTTCTTCTAATCATAAATACCTCATATAGTAACAATCTAATATGGTTCTCAAAGAGGGTCTCCTCCACATACCTTTTTTTTTAATATAGTTCTCAAGTTTCACACAGAGTAACTCCCAACTTACAGTTTCCTTGTTATATCTGGTATCGATATATGCGTACCGACAACTGCAGTCAAGATCCCTATGAAGACAACGAATCCAATCATCACAAACTCGAAGTCCAAATACCTTGTAGTTACCTGAGATCTCCACGTATAACAAGGATGGCAATATAATGGATGCTAAGACGATTAAAAGCGCCCCCACAATGGACATCATATATCTAAAGAAAGGGAATGCGAGGGCTGCGAAAAATGTGCTCACTACGAGTGTCGTTCTTCAATTATGTTTACGATTGGTTTCACTAGTAGCGCATATTTAACTATTGGGTTCACCGGGCTGGTGATGCATGGCCACTTTTGAGCTCGTTTTGTTCGTGGGAAGGTTTAAGGTAATCTGAGACTATGCCTTTGCACCAAACTTCGGTAAGCGACGACTCCCGTTGAAGAGTATATCATTTTGCATAGGACAAAACAAGACAACAATGCTTGCATTTTATAACTCATAATAAAAATATATAAGTTGTAGACTTATAGTAGTGTCTAATCCAGTACCGTATGTAACATAGTGAAGTAACCAACTTTTTTTAGATCTAAATATGAAAATCTAATTGTCTCCTGAAAAAATAAATAAATAAATAAATAAACCTCTAATAGTAGCACATTGGTTATTTAGAAAAGACCTCTAATTTTTGGACAAAAGTGCTCTGATTCTCGTGTTTCTGGTGGTATATAAACATTACCTCTTACTCAATTTGTCCAAGTTATGCATCACTATGCATACAAACAAATTATAAACAAACAATAGCCATGTATTTTATGTGAAAAGTCATCAATTATTGTTGCATTTTGTTGATGACGGGTCAAACAAATATAAGTATAAAAAATAGCTAAGAATGTAAAATGAAACGACTTGAAATGTTTAAATTTGTCTAATAACTACTCTAATGTTTACAACATCTTTAATCGTTTTATTTAAAATATGTTATTTTTTTATAATTTAGTTTCTAAATCATATATAATACATTAAGTAATTACATATGCAATTGGTGTTGTATGTAAATCCACATATACAACATAAAAAAACAGATCGATCAAAATCAAAGCATCAGCCACATAGATAAATTATGGGTGTTCAAAAATATTTAAATCCAAAACTCGATGCGCACTATCCAATATCCGAATCCGAAACAATCGAAAGATTCGGATAGTGATTTTTAAAATTTTCAGATAATTCGGATATCCAAAATATCCAAAAATTTGTACATTTTTTATCGAATATCCGAAATATTCGAAATTATAGGAAACATCCGAAAAATATTCGGATAATGATTTAAAAAAATCACTCCTAACCGGAATGTCTGGGTGCAAACGAGCAGAGCTGAGCCCGAGCTCGAGCTCGATTAACTTATAAGAGCTCAAGCTCGGCTCGTTAGTAGTTTCTCAAGCTCAAGCTTGGCTCGGGCTCGGCTCATTTAGTGTTTATTAGTTACTATATTAAATTTAATAATATATATAATAGGCTTGTTTAGGCTCAATAAGTCAAAAGCTCGGCTCGGCTCGTTTATTAAACAACTTTAAATGGGGTAAATATTATAAGATATTAATAAACCTAATATTATACTAGGCTCAATAAGGCTTGACGAGCCTGGCAAACTTCATATGCCAGGCTTGAGCTCGAGCTCGATAAGTAAACGAGTTTTGTTTTAGGCTCAAGCTCGGCTCGAGCTCAATAAGGCTCGGTTCGTTTCGAGCTTTTTACCGAGCCGATCTCAAGTAGCTCGCGAGCTACTCGGCTCATTTGCACCCTTACCGGAATGTATTTACATACCCTGCAAAGGTGTTCTAATCATAAATATCTCACATACTAACCATCTAATATAGTTCTCAAGTTTCACAGAGAGTAATTCCCAGCTTTCAGTTTCCTTGTTGTATATGGTATCGATGTATGCGTACTAACAGCTGCAGTCAAGATCCCTATGAAGACAACGAATCCAATCATCAGCAACTCAAGTCCAAATACCTTGTATCTACCTAAGATCTCCACGTAAAACAAGGATGGCAATATAATGGATGCTAAGACAATTAAAAGCGCCCCACAATGGACATCAGATATCCAAATAAAGGGAATGCAGGGGCTGCGACAAATGTGCTAACTACGAGTGTCGTTCTCAGTTATGTTCATGATTGGTTTCACTAGTAGCGCATATTTAACTACGGGGTTCACCGGGGTGGTGATACATGGCCACTTTTGAGCTCGTTTTGTTCGTGGAAAGGTTTAAGGTAATCTGAGACAATACCTTTGCACCAAACATTCGGTAAGAGACACCTCCCATTAAAGAGTATGTCATTTTGAATAGGACAAAAAAGACTACAATGTCTGCATTTTATAACTCATAATAGAAATGTATAAATTGTAGACTTATAGCAGTGTCTGATCCAGTATCGTATGTAACATAGTGAAGTAACCTGCTTTTTGGAGATTTAAATATGAAAATCTGATTGTCTCCAAAAAAAAAAAAAAAAAAAACCCTCTAATTAAGGTGCAATTGTAGCACATTAGTTATTTTGAAATAGAGCTCTAAATTTTGGACAAAAGTGTTTTGGTTCTCATGTTTCCAGTGGTATATAAACACTATCTCTTACTCAATGTGTCCAAGTTATACATCACTATGCATACAAACAAATTATAAACAAATAATAGCCATGTATTTTATGTGAAAAGTCATCGATGTTTGTTGCATTTTGTTGATGACAGGTCAAACAAATACAAATATAAAAAATAGCTAATGTAAAATGAAACGACTTAAAATGTTCAAATTTGTCTAATAACTACTCTAATGTTTACAACATTCTTAATTGTTTTATTTAAAATTAAAATATGTAGTTTTTTTTATAATTTAGTTTATAAATCATATTTAATACATTAAGTAATTACATATGCAATTGGTGTTGTATGTAAATCCACATATACAAGTATACAATATAAAAAACCAGATCAATCAAAATCAAGGCATCAGCCACATAGATAGATTAGGGGTGTTCAAAAATATTTAAATCCAAAATTCGATGCGAACTATTCAATACCCGAATCCGAAACAATTAGAAAATTCGGATAGTGATTTTAAAAAATTTCTCATACTTCAGATATCCGAAATATCCGAAAACTTGTACATTTTCTATCGAATATCCAAAATATTCGAAATGATAGGAAATGTCCGAAAAATATTCGGATAATGATTTTAAAAAATCACTCCTAACCGGAATGTATTTACATACCCTGCAAAGGTGTTATAATCATAAATATCTCATATAGTAACCATCTAATATAGTTCTTAAGTTTCACACAGTGTAATTCCCAGCTTACAGTTTCCTTGTTATATATGGTATTGATGTATGCGTACCGACAGCTGCAGTCAAGATTATGAAGACAGTGAATCCAATCATCACCAACTCAAGTCCAAATACCTTGTAGCTACCTGAGATCTCCACGTAAAACAAGGATGGCAATATAATGTATGCTAAGACAATTAAAAGCGCCCCCACTATGGACATCATAATCCAAAGAAAGGGATTGCGAGGGTTGCGACAAATGTGCTCACTACGAGTGTCGTTCTTCAATTATGTTCACGATTGGTTTCACTAGTAGCGCATATTCAACTATGGGGTTCACCGGTGTTGTGATACATGGCCACTTTTGAGCTCATTTTGTTCGTGGGATGGTTTAAGTTAATCTGAAACTATGCCTTTGCACCAAACATTCGGTAAGCGACGACTCCCATTGAAGAGTATATCATTTTGCATAGGACAAAACAAGAGAGCAATGCCTGCATTTTATAATTCATAATAGAATGTATAAGTTGTAGACTTATAGTAGTGTCTAATCCAGTACTGTATGTAACATATAATCAACTATATGTACATTGTGTTTTGTTACGTTGTTCATTGTGTTTAAGTCTACTATTCATTGTATATTCAGTCTTCTGTTTATTGTGTTTTTAGTATGTCGTCCATTGTGTTTTATTAGACTGTTCATTGTGTTTTATACTGTCACACCCTTAAATTTCCACTGCGGGGTTTATACCGCGAGGCGCGTGACACACCAGGATCCCATAGCCATAAGTCATATGAACGAACTCTAAATGCCCAAACCATTTAGTTCGTTCTCAAAAATCAAGTTTAGCGTTTAACCAAAAAGTTTAGTTAAGTTGCAGAAGCGTAAACCAAACATAGATATTTTAAAACCATGCACAAAACAACGCGGCCAAGATAAAACCATATGAAAGAAAAAATAAAATGAAATTTAGATGTATGCACTAGACCCAAATGCAGTGAAATGTGCAGTGCTTTCTAATCGTGGCACCGGAAGCTAACAACTTGCAAAAGCATGGGTATAATGGGTCAACAAACAATGTTGGTGAGTTCACAAAGTAAGGTAAGTAAAAGCGTAGGTTTTCAAAACCAAGTAACCACTAGTTCATCGCATGCCAGGGGTAGCTAACCCACTCATGATAACTAAACACAGGTATACCGAGCTGCTAATGTACGTGTTGTCACAATAGTGAGCAAAAGTGCCTTGCATCATTGCCTATCAACAATGATAATGTGTTAAGTCACAGTTCACTCCCGCATTCCCTTGAGTCACGGTGTGAGGTTTGTCAAACCTAGTAGCGCTATCAACTAGTAACCCGCTTGCCAACCCGGCAACTCATTCGGTATGTGAAGGACTTCAATGATAGTGTGCGGTTTAGTTCATCAAGGACAAAATTGCAAACTAGCAAAATCCGACCTTCACAAGGAGTCAAAACCCAACCCACACAAGGAGTTAAAGCACCCCAAAACCTGGGATGTAAAAGTAGTCCCAAATCGGACTAGAAAAAGTTATATGTTTGTCTCAAACCCGAGACGCATGCTTTTAAGAAAAGAGTAGTGAAACTCACCTTAGGTTGCAAGCTAATTATCCAAACTTCACAAATAAGGACATGCTACCGACTCCCTATTATATGTAACATCATGTGAGTACGTGTGTACATACCATACACCACATAACTCGTTTGTCCAAAATGTTTAATGTTGTGAAAACATTTAAGTGACAAAAAGTGTAACTACATGTACAAGTAAACCATACGAACCCGTTGGTGAACGTTATGATTAATATTAGTTATACACTTCAAATACATCTCATACAAGTGTACACACAAGTTCAAGTCCAAATCAAAGCATATAAGACCTCAAACAAGCACATATGCATCTACGTCACAATCTGTGTTTTTAGGACAAATTGTACACCGACAAAATGATTTTTCTAAAAATACCTGCACAAAGAAATAAACAACCAAAATTTTACAGAATATTCCTATGATCCATTTGTCATTCTACTATTTTTATTTCATAACAAAACCTTGTTGAAAAATTGTGAAAAATCAATTACTACAGCTAGGTTCTGAAAACTTTCACAACATGTCAGTTTACGATAAAAATTCCCAAAAATCGTGTATTCATCCAAACGGGATGAATCCACTTGGAAATGCCGAGTTTTCCAATATCGACCTGCTGTCCAAATTTCAAAACCTAACTCTTCATAAACCTCGAGTTACAGTTGATTAAAGTTGACCTAAGTTTTTAATCCGAAAATCAGTTTTGACCCATATTCAAATAAAATTCCAAAAACATATCAAACGAACACCAAAATGCATGATCTTGCCTATTCCAGAAAGATAAGACCATGCACGACATGCACATAACAAGAATCAATCAAAACCAATACTTTAAAGTCAAGTTACAGAGCCTACAAGTTGACAATCGTCTTCTGTCCAGATTTTAAACATGCAATCTTCTCAACTATATCAAATCCTAGGTGTATATTATCAATCAAGAACCTCAAATAATCATCATACAATATCCCTAATACATTAACAAGACCAAAACATGCAAGGTTCACCATGAATACAATCATCTATAAACCCTAGACGTTCAACAATCAATAACATACACTAACATGCAAACATAATCATATAACTGTCTTGAAACCTTATGTTTAACATGTTAATCGTTTGAAAATTCATGTTTTAATATTTATAACTTTGTTTCAGATCTGGACAAAACCATATTATGGTGTTTATACATAATCAAGAAGGTTAAAAAACACATAGGTTTAAGATAATATATCTAAAGCACTTCACAATCAAGAACCGAGCACCTTCTAATCTTCCTGGATGATGTTCTTGAGCTTTAGCAGGTGTTAGAGGGTATATTTTCGTATGGAGGTTGTTATGGACAATTAGAGTTGTGGTTATGAGGTGCACGAGGCTTAAGGTTGCTTAAATAGGTGTTTAAGTCGGTTTAAGTCCGTTCGGAACAAGTGAACGCCCGTTCACTTTGCCTCATAATTTTACCTCAAATCTTATTTAGCCCAACCCAACCCAACCCAACGGATTTGCCCGGCCCATTAAATAGATGACCGGTTCGGGTCGGATCTACCCGGCCCATTAAACTGACACAAAAATCTGACAGCGAGTTGTATTTGGATGGTGATTTGAACCACCTCTTTCTGGTAACCTCTCTCTCTCTTTTCCCCTAAATTAACCAACCAAAGCTCATCATCTCCGTCACCGGTTCCATGTCGGTTAGTTATTCACTCACTCACAAATCAATGGCCTTTGTATATATTTGTTTCAGTCATTATTATTTGTTATCCTGAATCTTATGTAGATATGTAATCTAAATAATCTTTATTATCTGTTTTGTGTTATCTAAATTAATAATGGGTTTGGTTGTTGTTGAATGGATAACATGTTGGTTTACTATATTATTCATTCAAGATTTTAGCCTCCTTTCAAAAATGATGTTTTTTTTATAGAATTAATCTTGAGATCAAGATTTATCATGCTAAATTTTAACCTTGAATAGTTAGGGTATGAATCCACCTTTCACTAGTTTTATGTGACTATAACTTTAAACCCTTTCAAGTGCTACTGCTGCTTTGCAGTTTTGATGGTGTCCGTTAGGCGTTAAGTTTTCCGGTAATGGGTCGTACAAACAAACAAACGTATCCGATAAGATCCCACCCCTGGAAAGGTTGAGACAAGGGCAAATCTTTCCTCATTTCCTAGGAGATAAAGAGGCTGCACCCGCGGCTCAAAAGAACACCCCCCCCCTCCTCCCTTCTTTTGAAGGTGACTTTCCTTCATCTTTTTATGGGGATAAGTAGGTCACACCTGCCTCTTGGCAGGCCCGCCACCCCACATCCGGCCAGACTATGTTGTCTTAACGGTCCACCCTGGCATCAGTGTGGGGCTTGGTGGTACACGAGAACCCTACCACGTCTGTTCTATCGTACTAGACGGGATGACAGCCGTTGCGCCCCCACAAGAACTATGTTCTCTCAGGTAAAACTCCTGTTGGCGACTCAAACTTGCGACCACAAGGATCTAGTTCTTGTTTTCTTTGCTTTGAATATACAAATGAGACAAAGTGTATATAAGAAACAAAAAGAAAAGGACTAGTGATAGTAATAAATGACTGATAACAAAAGGCTGTGATAAAACTAGTAATGCTAGTAAGCGACTAAGAGTGTTAAAAACTAAAAAGGGAAAAAGACATTCCACTTTGTGTCTATGCCTTTAATGACCAAGCATGTTTGGTTTGAGGGTGTTCGGATATGTTTGGTATGAGACTATGGGTTTGAGGAAATGAGGGAACCCTCGTACCCACCCGAAAGGACAGTTGGTTTACCACCTTAACTATTTAAGTTTGATCCAATTCGTATTTGTTGGACTTAATCGTATTGTTCACATGAGAAAATGGGTCAGGGGTATAAGTTCAGTTAACTTATTATAACATTGATATCCTAATGCTTCTTGGTTATAGCTAAACAGTTTTGTTAGGGGTAGCAATTAAAGACAGTTCTCTTATAGATCTTGCTCTGATATTTCTAAATTTTAATTTTATCTTGACAGGTAAGAACTGTGAAGGTTAGCAATGTTTCCTTAGGTGCTTCTGAGCAAGACATCAAGGAGTTCTTTTCTTTTTCTGGTGAAATTGAATATGTTGATATACAAAGGTTAGTCCCCTTATCACTATATATTACGTGGTGATTTTAAGGTTCCCTGTATATGTTTGATCAAATGGTTGTTACGTTTTCAGTGAGAATGAACGGGCACAAATTGCATTTGTCACTTTTAAGGATCCTCCAGGTGCAGAGACTGCAGTTCTGCTCTCGGTATATAAACTTCTTATTATCATGCACATAAAGCTTAACGTTTTTAACAGTCTAGTCTTCCAACTTCTGCATATGGGGAGTCTTTGGATTTGCGTTTTGGAACTGATTAATAATCACTTCATTTTTTGGATATAAGCATAGTCTGTTTCAGAGCATTTGATTATTTTGGGGTTAGATAATTAATTTTGGATATGAATCTCATATGCGCTGATTATTTAAACGTAAAATAAAATAATGTTCAACCTAGTTTGCCAGTCTTTTATTTCCATTTTACAAACCGTCTCAACTAATTTCACAAAAAATGTCTTTTTTGTTAATAACTTAATATATCTATTAATTTCCTAAGTAATTGAACTCAAACACTCAAATCTTTTGATTATCTATCACTACAACTTCAAACACTAGAAGCACATCCAAACACTGTTTTCTACAAACTCAACCTGTTACACCTTCAAAACGCCTATCCAAACGCCCTCATAATCTAACAAGTTTATGTTTGATAATTTCAGGGAGCAACGATAGTTGACCAATCTGTTACCATCACTCTTGCACCTGATTACACTCCACCTTCAGTGCAACAACCCAGTGTATGATTTTACATGTTTTCTTAAAAAGCTGTCATTTCTTAGGGGCAAGTCTAAAGGTGCAAAAATACCAGGCCTCAGCCCAATTCTACAAAATTTGCTAGGTCCCCGTCCTTCGCTAGGAGAGGATTGCTTTGGGCACAATGGGTCGTATGTCAAATTTTGTTTAATTAATTTTTTTTTTTTTGTAAAAGGCATCTTCAACTTAGTTTTATAAAGAACAAAACTATACAAATACGCATCTGAATTGCATATTTTTTTAATTAAAATTTAGTAGTTTTATTAAAACGAAATACGAAAGTTACATCACAATAGAAGGTAGACGGGCACCAAGCTGCGCCCGTCTATATATTACATGAAATAAATTACTTTTACATACTGGGCTCAAGGGATCAGGTCTGGTCCCGGACCAGACATTTAAGGCCTAAACTGCTTTTCTTTCAAAAACTAGGTAACAATACACACATTTTGAGCTCAAATGGGCGTCAAAGGGACTGAAATTTATGGGTTGGTCCCAGGCCCATTTATGCGTCTATAGGAACGGATTTAAAGGTTATTATCTATTTTTCTGACATAATTGGCAATACATAATTTAGGCAACAAATCAGCAAAGTGGTGGTGTTGTTGAATCAACTGTACAAAAGGCGGAAGATGTTGTAAGCAGCATGTTGGCCAAAGGCTTCATTTTAGGAAAAGATGCAGTTAGCAAAGCCAAAGCTTTTGACGAGAGGCTCCAAATTACTTCAACAGCAGCTGCAAAAGCCGCTACAATTGACCAAAAAATCGGTCTTACTGAAAAACTCAGCATGGGGACAACAATTGTGAATGAAAAAGTGAAAGATTTGGATCAAAAGTTTCAAGTGTCTGAAAAGACCAAAACTGCATTCGCAACAGCAGAGCAGACAGTAAGCGAAGCAGGGTCCGCCATTATGAAGAACCGGTATGTGCTGACTGGGACTGCCTGGGTAGCGGGTGCTTTCAACAGGGTCACGAAAGCTGCTGGTGAAGTGGGACAGAAGACTATGGAGAAAGTGGCAGAGGGGGAACAGTCAGGAAAGACCGAGTCGACTCAGCAAGAACCTCCTGGTTCGGCCAAGGCCGACAGTACTACCACCACTGGCTCAGTTTAAGTTTATTATTCTATGTGTGGTGGGGGTGTAGATTGTGCAAAACTTATGGATTTGGTGCTCATGGATTTATTTTATTAGTACAATTCCTTGTTTAGTATATGATAAAATAGTAAAATGTGTTATTTGAGTTGTTTCATTCTGTTACATAAAACCATACCTTATGTTGATTTGCACACTTGGTTTCAAAAAAGTGAGGTGCTACACGGTGTTTAGGTCCCGGATATGAGGTGAGAGCTTTACATACACAAGGCACTCAAGGCAGTGATACGATGAACAGCCAAGTGTTGCATCTTTCTCATCACGTCCAACCCTGTATTCGACTAATTTTGACCCACATGTACATAAAACGCAAAATCAATGCGTTTTTCTAGTCCCATTAGACCTCAAGCGAGACTCGTTTTTGAAAAACCTAGCTTACATACGTTATTCTTTTGGCCTTCAATATTCAATATAGCTTATCTACTTTCTTTATTTCAACTGTAAGTAATGCATTAAAAACTGTAGAACATGGGTATGACTAAATATAGTGTTGCATTAAAACTGTAAACCAAGCTGGAGGTTGTTACATTTTGTAATACTCGTAATAAAAGTGTTTAAATTTATAGGATTTATGGAAATTAGCACACTGGTGAAACAAAGTAATCAAAAGCAGACTGAATAGCTGTGAAAGAAAATTGAAAGAAGATTTGAGTTTGTGATTGATCCCACATCGATGGAGAATATGTAAGGAAGTGAAACGTGGGTGTATAAAAGGAGTGGTTGGGTGTATGAAGAAAGCATCTTTGCGCTTGGGGCAATGACGCAGCTAATGAGGTAATAACCGAGGCGCGTCAATTGCTGGTTGAAAACTATTTCCAAACCCCCTCCTTGGCTTTGGGTCTCCCTTAGCCATCGAGAATTTCTGGAAGGACTCCCTTCATCGGGTAAAGTCCTACAATTTTTAGTTCTAAGTTCCTCTCATGTTAAAATTGAGGACTATAAGATAGTAACCATTACGAGAATACGATGTAAAAACGATGTGTTTCTTGGTTAAAGTTTTGGATAAAGCATAGACGGTTAGTGAAGTTACTTGGTTATTGCAGCAACAAAGGGGCTGGGTCGAACCTGTTAATCTACGAGTACATGGAGAATGGGGGGAGTGTGTAAGACTGGCTGCACCAGAAGCCAGAAAACATCAAGGGAGATCCTAGATTGGGATACAAGATTGAACATCGCGGTTGGGTTAGCTCAGCGTGTGGAGAACCTTCATAATGATAGTGTGCCTAACATCATTCACCGGGATATCAAGTCGGCTAATGTTCTCCTTGACCTAAACATGAATGTGCATTTGGGAGACTTCAGGCTTGCAAAAGCCATGACCGAGAACCATGACTAGCAATTCAAATATGTGGTTTGTAGGGTCGTACGGTACACATTCATATTATCATGAACTTTATTTGTTAATGGTATAGATTAACAAAGTTGTCTTTTTCAATAGAATACCTTTACTCCTTAAAGGCGACCGAGACAAGTGACATCTACAGTATTGGGATCGTGTTGTTGGAACTGGTGACAGGGAGGATGCCGACAGCAGGAACTTCTGGTGAAAATGTGGACATGGTGATATGGGTCAAGTCGCGTATTGAAAGCAAGGACCAGAACGTGAGGAGCTAATAGACACGGGTTCAACACCACTTTACCAAAAGAAGAAAATGCTGCTTTTCAAGTGCTTGAAATTGGACTTAAATGTACAAAAACCGCTCCTACAGAAAGACCGTCTTCTAGGCAGGCATGCGATCTTCTCATGCGTCTATTAAAGGACGGGGCATCAAATGCTGAAAAGATGAGTTGCGATCAACACACAAAGCTTTGAGAATTTGAATAAAAATCGACTAATAACATATGTATCCAAGTAGAAGTAGAAGTGTTGGTTTCAAAGCAACAAAAAACCAATCACAAAATTCATAAGTTTGAGTTTAGTCTGAACAGGTTCAATGTTGACTTGCCCACATCTCCCATCTGCATAATTACGTGCGTGCACATGCACACACGCACAACCAGATGTAACAAACACTCAAACAACAAACACATAAAAATGCAATTTTAGGATCCCATAAATGATTTACAAAGGGTAACTAACTTGTTTAAAGCTTAAGCTATTGCGTTTTGATGTCTCTTAACCCTTAGCAGCTGCTCTCATCGCCCATCGATCAAGATTTTTCACAGTCTAGCCTTGTTCATTGCATCAAGACTATCAAGACTTCACAATAGAAGGTTCGAAGGTAAACATCTGAATTCACAAGTAATTATCGATTCACATATTGTAATTCGTTGATTCAAAGGTTGATTCCTATTATAGGGTTGTCCAAATTGCTAGACGCTCAATGCTTAATCAAAAAATGCGTTGATCAAAAATGCGCTCGTTCAATTTCAGCTCAATTTGGTTTGTAAACGAGCCAAGTACAAGCAAAGATACACTAGTTTGTTGTTCGCTCGTGAACAACCAACCTTGTTACTTGTTAGAAATATGTATATTACACAAATTGAATAAAAAAATAATAAATAGTTAGTAACGAAGATTTCTGAAGTATAAATCCAATAAACTAAATCAACTTATATCTATACCTCACCTCTCATATCTAGTCTCTTAGTTGCATGGTTGTATGTTATAGACATGCTAATCTTGTATAAGGTATTGTCTTGAATGTTGAAGGGTGTTTTTGAAGCTTAGCCCCACAAGTTACCTTCTAGCAAGTTCATTATATGATATGCAACTAAAATCTTATTTCGAGAACAACTAATAGATGTTATAAGGGTGGGCGGACGGTGAAAGTAACGTTAAAAATGGCGAATGGTTAATCATGCATCATGTGGGGGGCATTGATAGCCAAATGATACATGCACCAATCAGGCTTGTCCCAATTGCTAAGTATTATATAACTTATGTCCAGGCTTAATGCAAAACAACTATCGAGCCGGAGGTTTCATTCGAAGCAGGATCTCTATTCCCTCAAGGTAGAGATAAGGTTGTCACCAATGGGCACTCCCCGAAAGACTTCGTACACCCTAAGGAAATAATAAAATTCCATAAAATTGTAACGTGTTTTTTAATATTTTAAAAATTGTTGTAATTATATTACCGTTGTGCCACTGTTAGAAAACCATTAGTCAGGTTATCAACGTGAAATGCGATTTCAAGCTGAAAACAATTGGCTGCTTTTTAGCCCACCATACAAGGCAAAAAAGAGTTTTCAAAGAAAAGACTAAAGAGTATTTTTAATTATTTACTTTTTATATATTTGTAGATTTACTGCTTGAATATATATTAATTTTATTTTAGATCTAATAAATAATGGCTGTTTGATTGGGTCTGAATGCCCCCAGTCAGACACAAACGTCTGATTCATACGTGTATGTGTATTTACTTATTTCATACGGATATTGCATTTTGTTCAATTTTAAGTATAAAACTGAAAGTACTTTATCATTTATGAACACGTGTGTACTTGGTGTATGCAAAATAATTGCCGTGCCTAAATGATACATATATACAGGCCCATGCCTAAGATTTTGACGAAAGTGTGAGTCGAGTAAAATTTAGACCTTCGAGAACATGTAATGAATAACAAAAGAAATTGGGTTCCGTCCATTGTTTTGAAACCAAGACCGGACCGGCCGGGTCGGGGCATTAAACCGGAGGTCGAACCGGGTTTTGAAAGGGTTGAACCAGATGTTTTTATGACACAATCCAGTTCTAACATACGGTCTGACTGGTTGGACCGGTAAAAAGACCGGTTTAACGTCCAGTCCGATTCTGAAAATATTGGTTCCGTCTATACATACATAGAATGTAATGTAAATATTTGATAAAATTTTAATAAAAATTCTTACCATAAAACACCAAAGAATATTCTTAAGGAGACCATTCGAAAACCATCTGAAGCTGGCCCACGGAAACCACAAACAAAAGGAAAAAACCGCAAACGACATCGTTTGATTAGGACTCTTGTCCAAGAAACTAAATCTCCACCGTCGATTACCACCAACGTCCAACGGTCCAGATCAATCCAAACATCCTTACATATACACACACATACACTCCTTAACTTCCAAGTCATCGTTTCATTACATTTCTCTTTGCTTCAGTCTTCTCTCTAAAAAAAAGTAACAGAAAAGCTTCTAGAACAATCTGTGACCTAAATGGCGACGATCAAGTCCGTTAAAGCTCGTCAGATCTTCGATAGTCGTGGTAATCCAACGGTCGAAGTAAGCTTTCACCTCTATTCCTTCCAAATAATAATAATATTATTATTCTATTTGCTTGTTTCGTTAGAACGATGTGAATGTATATGGAACTATTATTGTATTAGGTTATGATTTGTTAGATGTATTTTTATAAAATATGTTACGTCTATTTGTTCGAAATATTGTTACATTTTGCTAGTTTCGTTTGTATATTGTTACATTTTGCTAGTTTCGTTTTAGGTTATGATTGATTAGATGTATTTGTTATAAAAAATGTTACGTCTGTTTGTTCGTAATATTGTCATATTTTGCTAGTTTCGTTTGTATGCTGTGATCGTTTGGATGTTTTTGTTTTTTATTCGTTTGAAATGTTGTTGTAATTGCTAGTTTCGTTTGTATGATGTGAATGTAGATTGAACTATTGAAGTATTGTATTAGGTTATGATTATTTTAGGGAGTTTAATCAAGTAAATTGAAAGTGTTATGGTGTTGTTGTTGATGATTGATTGATTGATTGTTTTGATTTTTTTTATTTAAGTGTTTTACGATGATTTTACGGAGTGTGAATGAGTAAATCGGAACATGTTATGATGTTAATGTTGATGTATTTGTTTCGAATTGTGTTATGATGATCTAACACAGTGTAAATGAGTGAATCAGAATATGTTATGATGTTTGATGATTTATCATTTGATTGATTGATTTCAGGTTGATGTTACTTTGTCCGATGGAACTTTGGCTAGAGCCGCCGTACCTAGCGGTGCTTCTACAGGTTTGGTGTTTATTTAGTTATTTATTTTTGAGTAGTTTTAATCATATAAGTGTTGTTTTGGTTCACGAGAAGGTTTTAAAACTTATTTTGAAAAAAATGGTTTATAGGTATATATGAAGCTTTGGAGTTGAGAGATGGAGGTTCGGATTATCTCGGTAAAGGTGTCTTGAAGGTGTGTGTTAATTTTAATTTTCCATGTTTTGCTCACGTTTTAACAGCTGTGATATTATGTATTTGGTTTGTTGAGGTTTTTCATCTCATAAGTGGTGGCAAATAAACTAACAGTTTTTAATTGAATGTGAAGGCTGTGGAGAATGTTAACTCAATTATTGGTCCTGCTTTGATTGGCAAGGTATGTCATCTGCACTTTTTTGGTCATCTTTTTTAAATTGATAATTTAAAATACAAGCTCAATTTTAAATGTGGTATTGATTATATTATCTTATTTACTTACAGAATCCCACAGAACAAACCAAAATTGACAATTTCATGGTTCAAGAGCTTGATGGAACTGTAAATGAATGGGGCTGGTGCAAACAGAAGGTATTAAATTTCTTTAATCTACCCATATTAAAGTTGAACTGAAGCACAATTTGTATATTTGTTCACGTCAGAGACAAACCCAAACACAGCCACTGATAATCAACTGAGCATGATCCATATAACCATTTATCTAAATGAGTCAAATGGGTTGTATATGTTGGTAATCGAGTTGTAAATGTGTTAAATGGATCATGAACAGGCCAGTGGGTCGACCTGTTTGATTAAGGTGGATTAACAAACAGAAGTCTTTTTATTTTTGTGTCTCATGTGTGGAATTTCCACACCTTATTTGTAAATCACATATAGGATCATTTCATCACCTTATATGTCGTGTGCTCGAGCATGAAGTTGATTATTTTTTTTTTGTTGGCCAGCTTGGTGCTAATGCCATACTGGCAGTGTCACTTGCTGTGTGTAAAGCTGGAGCATCTGTTAAGAAAATTCCTCTATATAAGGTATGCAAACAAGTTCATCACTGAACTGGACCTTTTATTTTTATCTTTGTTCTAATTTTTTTTGTTACCTCTCCGATTTCAGCACATTGCAAACCTAGCTGGAAACAAGACATTGGTGCTGCCGGTGCCAGCATTTAATGTCATCAATGGTGGTTCGCATGCAGGCAACAAACTTGCCATGCAAGAGTTTATGATTCTCCCTGTTGGAGCTTCTTCGTTTAAGGAAGCCATGAAGATGGGTGTTGAAGTGTATCACACCTTGAAGGTATTTACAATCATGCCATGGTACACTGTTCTTAGTTGTTGTAATTTGTATAATTTTATTTATAATTTTGGTTTTCAGTCTGTAATTAAAAAGAAATATGGTCAAGATGCTACCAATGTTGGTGATGAAGGTGGATTTGCTCCTAACATCCAGGTCAGTTAATCTTCTTCAAGACCTAGGCTGATGAGAATTCAAATCGTCTCTTATTATGTGACTCTACTAAAGTTCCCTAAAGGAATTTTTCTGTTTCAAGTGATGATAGACTACATTTGAATCATTGTATGGCACTTGTTACACAGGAAAACAAAGAAGGCCTTGAACTTTTGAAGACTGCAATATCAAAAGCTGGATACAGTGGAAAGGTATATTTTAGTGGTGGGAAATTTGATCGTTTCACTTGGGAATGAGTTGATTTCGATTATGTTTCATCTCTAAGGGTTCATGCGGGTCAAAGGCCACTCTGTGTGTGTGTGTGTGTTTTTAATGGATTAGATTGCCTATATCATTTTATGCCCGGCAGGTATATTTTTTAAGCTCAAACGGAAAGGGACAAAAGTGGCACAATAGGTCAATATGTAAATTTAATGCACAAAAGAAACCCCTTCTAAATCATATATATTTGTAATCATGTTTGACACACTAGTTTATAGTTTTTTCAAAATTTTGAACAAAAGACGTTATGATCCGACCCTTACAAAAACGACCCATTATGACATGTTACATGACTCGTTATCTTTCCGCCTATAGTATTTTTTATATCTGCTCTTCAAATGTGTGCCTACTTAAATGTGCATTATAGTGTCACTTTTGGTTCTGATTAATAGAAATGTTGCAGGTTGTTATCGGAATGGATGTTGCTGCATCGGAATTCTATGAAGGTAAAGATAAGACCTATGATCTGAATTTCAAGGAAGAGGTATAAGTAGTAAACTAACTCAACTTTCTATATGTTAGTAAATATGTGAAGATGAAACTGAACTTAAAGAATTTGATATGTTGCAGAACAATGATGGGTCTCAGAAAATATCAGGTGACAGTTTGAAAAATGTTTACAAATCATTTGTTAGCGACTACCCGATTGTATCCATTGAGGACCCTTTTGATCAAGACGACTGGGAGCATTATGCAAAGATGACAGCTGAAATTGGTGAGCAGGTTCAAATTGTTGGCGATGATCTCCTTGTGACAAACCCCAAGGTAATCAATATTTACATAAACCCTGAACTCATATAGAATAGCCGGCGTAAACTGTAAAGGAGCCGAGCTTGAGCTCTATGTCCAAAGCCCAAGGCTTGTAAGTAGATTCTCAAGATCGAGCTCGACTTGTTTTGTATTTATTAATTTATTAATTATTTTGTTGGTATACATATATAATTAATTTTATATAAATTTATTTAATAATTTTATATAAATGTAACGAAGCACAAATGATTTAGTTATTTGTATTATTATAATTATATATTTAAATAAATGTTAATTGTATTTTATACACATAATAGGTCTTGTTTAGACTCGAGCTATTAGGCTCAAGCTCACTTAAGTTAAGATCGTTTCAAGATTTTAACGAGTCGATCTCTAGTGATCATAAGCGACCGGGCTAGTTTACACCCCTAGTAGAGTTAATAGCGTTTACATTTTATGTGGAGCTGAGTTTGCTAATGTTTCGTTCAGCGTGTTGAGAAAGCAATCAATGAGAAGACTTGCAATGCCCTACTTTTGAAGGTTTGTTTAATATCTATGCTTTCATTTCCTTTGTGTATTTTATTCATCAGGAAATTCATTGGTATATTGTTTTGTGGTTAATTCCATGTTTTACTACACACTACAGGTGAACCAAATTGGCTCAGTTACAGAAAGCATAGAAGCTGTGAAAATGTCGAAACGTGCTGGTTGGGGTGTTATGGCTAGCCACAGAAGGTTATAGACGTTTTTTTCTCTACAGAATTACAGATGAGTAGAGGTGGTAATTTCTACTTGTGTTGGACAAAATACTGTTTTTAGGTCAACACAACCCAACCCAAAAATATTTTGACCGTTTACACAAACAGTGTATCTTGCCACCTCGGGGCTAAATTTAAGCTCGCAACATGCAACCATTTCCTCTATATTGTTATACGCTAAACGACCCGACTGATGGGTACCATGAATTTATTGCAGTGGTGAAACTGAGGATACCTTCATTGCTGATCTTTCTGTTGGATTAGCCACTGTAAGAATTTTCAACAATTAAAAACATAAACTAGTCCTGGGTCAGATCCTTCTCTCTTACATATGATTTAACAAACCTACAGGGTCAGATCAAGACAGGAGCTCCTTGTCGTTCAGAGCGCCTTGCGAAGTACAACCAGGTAATCTTGATCATCTTTATTAATGATGTCATTTAAGTTCCAGATTTCTACTTTTATAAAATATAAACTATAAATGTTGATCTTGTTTATTAAAACTGCAGCTTCTGAGGATTGAAGAAGAATTGGGAGCAGCTGCAGTATACGCTGGGTCGAAATTCCGTGCACCTGTTGAACCATACTAGGTACCGTGAGAGACGAAGGCTTGTTTTGAACTAGGAGATTTTGCGATGGTTGGTTTGGTTTGGTTGCCCTTTTAAGTATATTATATTCTAATTCTGGTTTTTGTGATGCCAAGACTTGTTACTTTGTGGTACACTGTTTATTTTGAATACTTATCAGTTGGAATCTATCATTTTGGGTGTATCTTATTAAATACTGTTAAAAGTACCACCTGTATAGAATAGGACCTAACGCCGTGACCTACATGAACCAGGACTATGTTTTTTTTTTTGAACAACCAAAACGGACCATTTATTCATCACCAACAACAATACCCATACCCAAATTACAACCAGGAGTAGCAAGTCGCTACCCGACCACTCCACGAAACAGAATCATACAAGTCTATCAATGATTACAAATCAACACCTTTAACCCGCCTCTAAACTCAAGAGAAATCAATATCTTCAAAAGCCCACCATTTCTTTGAATCAATTCCTATCACTTTCGACCGAAGAGTCCAAGTCATTAAAGATCTTCGCATTTCTCGCTAACCAAATCCCTCAAAGCGTCATAAGAAAGATTGCATATATTGTTTCCTTCCACTTCTTCGGCCCTTGTAGACTTTTTCCCCATTCCAATACTTGGCCCAAGGTATTAACAGTTGCAGGAGGTTGGAGCTTGACCCAATTGTCTACATGCCACCAAACAATTTTAGCCCAAAAGCAACCCACCAAAACATGATCAATGGATTCCTCTGCGTCCGCACATCTTTTGCATAAATTGGAAGCCAGATTCATGCCTCTGGCCGCTAACATATCGGCCATTGGAATGCCGCCTTGAGTCGCCCTCCACACAAAACAATTTACTTTTGGTATAGCGATTTACTCCACTTGAATTCACTGTGATTATTCTGCATTGGTGACATCAGCTCCAAGTCATCTGTGGCCGCTTTCATTGAGAATTCCATAGTTTTTTCACCCGATTTCCACAGCCATTTATCTTTTCCATCTGTGACCATTTGCCTTGCAATGACCGACTGCAAATGTTCCCATTGTTGCACCTCTGTGACAGTTGATGGTTGCCGAGTCCACTCCCAACCCCAAGTGATCGTTTCCCCCTCTTTCAAATAATTGTCCGCCACCTTTGCCTTCTTTTTCCTGCACAAACTAAACAAATCCGGAAACCGGTCCATTAGCCTCCCTCCCGACACCCAATTGTCACCCCAAAACGATACCGTAGCCCCATCCTTCATACAACAAACAATCTTCTGTTGGACATCAATTCCTTTCTTCAAAAGTGCATTCCCAAGTGAGGCGATAGTCTTCCAACACCCACCCGAAATCTTCTTATGTGGTACGAATGACAACTCTCTCGCTCCCCCATGTATTGCATCAATCGTCTTGACCCAGAGTTGATCGGACGACTCTTTATACCTCCACCACCATTTTATCAATAGACCTAAATTCATATTATCCAGGTTACCAACTCCCAAATCACCTTTTTTCTTTGGCCGAACAATGCTATCCCATCCCACCCACCGGATCTTTCCAGTATTTGATATCCCCCCCCCCCCCAAAAGAAATCGTCTTCGAATCCCATCGATCGTTTTTAAAACAGCCACCGGGACCCTAAATAATGAAAAATAATACAGCGGTAGAGCACTTAGCACAGATTTTACAAGGACTAATCTCCCGGCAAACGATAGAGTCCTTGCTTTCCATAACGAGAGCTTTGAATTTATCCGGTCAATAATTACTTTCCAGCTCCCAACCCACTTCATAGATCCCCCAATCGGCAACCCAAGGTACAATATGAAAGGAAACGTCCCACGCTTACACCCCAAGCATCCTGCCAATCTATCCACCTCCCCATCGCCTACACCCACCCCGTATAAGTGACTCTTATGTATATTTACCTTCAAGCCGGATGCCAACTAGAAGCACCTTAAGACTCTATTCAGATTCTGCACATTTTCATCCGACCAAGAACCTAAAAAGAGTGCATCATCGGCGTATAATAAATGAGTGAGTACTGGTCCATCATATGGTAGTTTAACCCCCGAAATTAATCCGGCCTCCACCGTCTTAGAAATCATCACATGTAGCGCTTCCATGACCATAGTAAATAGGAACGGGGACAACGGGTCGCCTTGTTTCAATCCCCTATTTAGAGAGAACTCAACCGTCGGAACACCATTGATTAACACAGACGCCTTACCGGTAAATAAGATGCCCATCATCCAATTCCTCCACTTTGGTGGGAAACCCATATTAAGCATGACATTAATAAGAAACTTCCATGAAACGCAGTCGTATGCTTTTTCAAAATCGGCCTTAAACAACATCAACTGTTTTCTAGCTTTCTTGGCCCAATCCAATACTTCACTAATGATTAATGGCCCATCAAATATGTGTCTTCCTTGTATAAACGCCAACTGTTCATTCGAAATAATACTCCCCAAAACCCCTTTCAACCTACCAGTGAGTACCTTCGAAATTACCTTCCCAATTGCGCCAATGAGCGATATCGGGCGGAAGTCCGAAAACGTCATCGGATCGGTTACTTTAGGTAATAAAGCGATAAAGGATGAGTTACATGAGCCACTAATAGAACCATGCACAAAGAATTCATTCATAATCGCCATAAAATAATTTTCAAACTTCCCCCAAAACTTTTTAATAAAGGCAAACGTGAAGCCATCTGGACCAGGTGACTTCTCGCTGCCACATTCCCATACCGCCTCTTTAACCTCCTCTTTTGAAAACACTGCAACTAGGCCCTCGGCCTGAACAGAAGACAGCCTCTTAAAACCGCTATCATTCACCCTAGGCCTAACCGGCAAAGGCTCTTTAAATTTCTCCGTGAATAGTTGAACCGCTTTGTTTTTTATCATTGCTTGGTCTGTCACCCAAACCCCATCAATCATTATACCGTTCACTCTATTACGTTTTCTCCTATTATTTATCAAACCATGGAAATAAGACGAATTCTCATCACCATTTAGTACCCACTCCACCCTAGACCTTCGGTGAAGGTCTTTGAGCCGATCCCATTTAGTTTGGCGGATAATCTTTCTACATTGCTTCCATTCTACCTTTTCCTCCTCGGTTAGTTGCCTAAGTTCTTATCACACAACCTGGAGTTGTGAAAGTTATTATATCATACAGACCTGTGATGATTTTAATGGAACTTGCTTAACATAACACATCCGTACACTGCCAAAAGGTTTGAATCTGTACTTGCAAACTGTTATGACTTATGATTGATTTATTACCTATGTTGACCCGTAGTTACTACGTCAATTAGCCCTCACAATGCATAAGGCTTTGTTTTGCGAACTGTCGGACCAGGTCGTGGCAGGTCTTGTGCTTGGGTGAAACATGTTGGGTTATGAACAAAACTCTTTGCAAGTCTTTTGTCCTCTCCAACCCTCTTGCTGCAAAAGATTTTTTTTATAGTTATATTAATTAATTAATTACTTGGATGGTTCATATGCTTGTAACTTTGGTCTTCGGCTTACATCCCAACCATGGTAGCAATTGGGTTTTCTAGTAATAAAAAATAGTCTTCCAATGGAAACTTAAAAGTAATTGGTAGAATCATGATGGTTCTTCACTTATTTGAATGAATTATGTGTATTTTAGCATTTAATTTAGATGTGTTGGATGAATTGTGATGTATTAGCTTTCATTAATGTTAATTTACGTTCGTTTATGTTTGGTTAACTATGTTTAATTTTGTTCAATCATGTTTATATTTGTTTAGGTTCGTTTGTGTTTGTCAACGTAGGTCAACTATTCGTTTAGTTTCGAAACAAATGAAATGAACAAACATGAACATGCACATCTTCTTAATGAACACGGACATGTCCAAAAAAATCCTTTTGATTATATGTTTCTATTTGGTTAAAGTTAAAAAAATGCATGCGAACATGCTCTCGTTTGTGTTCGTTCGGTTCTTTTACAAGCGTAAAGAAGATGTTGATGCAATTGATGACTTGAAGAAGTGGATGTGGGGGATGTTGCCCACAAGGGTAGTTACAACCTGACAAGGTCAACCGTTAGTTACAAAAAAACATACCACATGAGGCATGCATTAATTTGTGCATATCAAATTTACCATCCAAGTAATCAACTCTTTTTGGGCTGGGGCTTTAGCCGTTCCACGCCCACCTCCACATAGAGCCAGTGCGCAAAACGGATAGTTTCAATACCCAATTTCGGGTATTGACCTTTAAAAAAAACCTCGGGCATTGTAAGAACAAGATATTGTTCCGGTTCTAGGAAAAAAGAACATACCTTTGTACCTGGTTCCGGCAAGGTATGAAATTGGTTCTTTAAGAACCAGGTATAAAAACCCTGGTATTTGGGCATGAAAAACCTAGTTTTTGGATATGAAAAATCCCGTACCTTTGAACTTTTTTTTGCCTTAATAGCATAAAAATCAATATGTAACATATAAACAAATAACATTAAAATGCATATATTTTCGAAACTTGTAATATTACAAAGACATAAAATTTAAAAACACACAAATACATAGTTTTATATTATATTTTATTAACTTGACAACTAGGAAAATATAGATAGAAACTAGGCAAAACATAGTAAAAAACCTGGTTTTAAGTATTGGAAATACCCGATTCCGGGTATCAAGTATAATCAGGTACATTTTGGGTACGATTGTCACTGAAATGCATACCCGGTGGGAAAGATTGGGTACGATTGTCACTGAAATGCATACCCGGTGGGAAAGATTGGGTACGATTCCGGTTTTTAAATACCTGGTTCTTAGAATAACCAGTTTCGATTTTTCTTCAGGTTAAAATCCAATTCCAGATTTTTTGTGAACCACTAACTCCACATCATCACCTTAAACATCCCAACACCACAATATTGGTTTGGAAGGGGCTTTAGCCCTATAGGCATGGGGCAAGAAAAGGGTGTGGGGCGCCTATTGTGTTTTCTTTAAAATAAATTTCTAACCAATTATATTTAGCCACGTCAACCCCAATACTACGTTTCATATAAAGCCCCGCAGGGGGTTTAAATGGGTTTTAAGATGGAAAGTGCAGCCACGTGGCCCCAATAAAGCCCTACAACAAAATTTAACGTACCATTTATGCAACGGATTCAAATTCAAGAGATCATGTTTCAATTTAGGGCTTAGCGTTGAGAGCACAAAACTTAACTAGTCTTATGGTAAAATAAAACTAAGTGGATGGACTTTTCATTTCTTCCTAGACAAAATTGCATTATCAAATGCATACAACACAATAATATTTGAATTTAGTAACCAAAGTACTACACGCCATTCATGATCTTGATGCTGAATATGGAACACAAAACTGAATGAAAACAAAACCTCATCATATACTGTCTCAACTCGCAAGATGTAATACTTGCGTTCCGAAATTTGGCGCCCATCTGGCAAAAAAAGGTACATACCACAGTTCTTGTCTGGCAGCTGAACCTAATTCACATCCACTAGTTCAACATCAAAAACCAACCATGAATTGGGTGGTATAGCCGAACCAGCACCTTTAGTACCATACCTGAATAAACAACATGGACAAGCTTTTTATATATCACTAACACAACAAATAATGAATTCGTATTCATAAACGTTTATGCGGTGATTTGATGTCTACAGATTACCAACACACACATTCTTATATAAATCGTCAAGGAGCGACACATTGGTAACCGTTATAGAGGACTAAGATTCTACTCTAGGTTGTGATGGTTTCTACCTTTAACCCTTGAAGAACACTTGCTCAACACACGCGGTGTTTTAACCTTGTCTCTTTGGTTAGCAGGGCATTTCAAGGGTCCTAACGTCCCGAATGTTTACGGGTGACAAACTCTCATCGTTAAAAAGAAACATTCTTTTTATGAATTATTGAAAACGTGGAGAAAAGGAGTAAAAACGTAATCTTGATTCTTGATATTTCCTAAATATCCAGTTCCGATGCAACATATAAAGAATCAATTATTTAAACCCCCCCCCCCCCCCCCCATATTGATTGATTGTTATGATTTCAAGTAAGAATCATTAGATAACACCCAAACAGCAGGAAAACAGAAACATAAGAATAAGAAAATACCCCATGGCCGGAGGAATTGTTAGTCTTCTTTTCTCCCCGACACGCATACCTACATTATGCAACATTCACACGTAATTAACAGACTGCTAACTCATTAATGATATGGGTCATGGAAAAAAATACAGAAAAATTAACAAATAAAAAGAAGACCAGCTACCTTTAACACCAACATCCCATCCTGCTATCACTTGACCGACACCTAGAAAAACGAAGAAAACCATTTAATATTTTAAGAACATAAAAATATCACATTAAGATTTAAGAATGCAAGATTATTACGAAAGGGTACCTAAACGAAACTTGAAAGGTGCCTTTCCAATATTCGAGTCAAATATTTTCCCATTCTTCTTTAGCTTGCCAATGTAACGCATACTAATCTGATGAGAAATAAATAATTTCCTTGTTAGTTTAGAAGAACATATATAACTAGAAAATAAATATGTTGAGTCATATTTTGCTCATGCATTAAAATTGGCAAGATGGGCAACTCAGACACGTGTATTCGATCAAAATGAGTCCGGTTCAAGCTGGTCACTTTCAGTACAGTTAAAAGTACGCGGGGCCAAGTATGTTGAACCAAAAACATATTTATTCGTTTTATAATTCATAGATAACTAATGTGTCAAATATGATTACAGAAACATCTTAATTACAAAACCTAAATCCTCTACCATAAAACATAAGACAAATGCACTCTAAACAATATTATTATTATAAAAAATGTTTCGCTCCCTTTTAGAAAAATGTTAGACCGGTGGGTATGGGAGCCGGCAAGGGACCGGCAACGCCATGCCGCCCCGGGCTACACCGCCCCCCAGGGCCGGCACCCCCCTTGCCTCCTATGCCGTGCCTCTTCTTTACTTGGGAGTCACAAAAAGACGGAAAGGCTGCCAAACAACAAGACACACACACACACCGATTACTATTAGAGGAAAAGACCAGATCTTGAGAAGAAGAAAGGGAAACGGTGGGTCCCGACCACCGTATACAAAGGAAGCCACGGCGGCGACGCCGCCTGACCACCAACCGACGACACATGGATAACATCAGCAGAGGATTAAGGTAATAGTGTTGAGATTTAACCTTACTAGTGTATGGGAATATGGGATATTAAAGGTTGTTGATATTGATGGTTGTGGTTAGCATTTGTGCATAACAGTAAATAATAAAACCAAGGTGTTAGTTAGAATATTAACTAGATGGTGATGATGGATAACAGAAGCAATGAACCATATCCCTTTTTGATAATAATTGATGTCTATGAAGATTTGGGTTATGGATTACCCAAAAAAAAAAACATTAAATGATGATGGGCCTCTCCACACCCCTAGGACCATCATTCCCATGATGCTATGCTCCTACCCCACGCTGACGTGGCAGCTGAGGTGGAGGACCATCATGGATGATGGGCCTCCTCCACACCTAATAGTCTTATGTGACCAAACGGGTTAATATTATGATACTTGCACATAAGATCTGATTATTGCAACTCACCTTTTTTCCAGGATCTGCTCGCTTTCCATTCGGTTTACCCATTTGAATTTCCTCAATTACTAATCCACTTGGAAAAGTTCTAACTTTAGCTTCAGTAGCTGATCCATTTACTTTTGCAGCAGCTGTGTTCTCCTGCTGTTTGTTCTTCTTCTTGTCTTTTACCAAAGATGCAACCCTTTTGAATATAATCAACAAATAATTAGTGTGCTTCAAATTTTGTTTTTAGCGCTAGATAACACGTCTAGATATGTAAGCAACAAGTTCTACTTTTATCTGTTGTATTTATTTATAATGCATTGATCACTGGATGATGAAAATACAGAAAATACTTACTTTTCAGGGGTTTGCTTTTGATTGGTTTCCTCCTTCTGAACTCCGTTGTTGCTGTTAGCACCTTCTCGTGTTTCTTTCGCTTTCTTGTTCTTCTTTGATTTCTTTACATCTGATTCCGGTGTTGGAACTTCGACATTTACTGGCTGGCTGATAAATAGTAATTAAAGACAAACTTTAATGATATGTAGAGAACAAAAACAGCAAAATAGGTTGGATTTAAAACGGGTCATTCAAGGGCTGACCCACAACCATTTTTATGCATATTTTTTAAAAAACTTATCAGTACTTAATGGGCTAACTATGACTTGTGACAGGCATAATATAAATCTTTGAATAAAGATAGTCTAGACGGTATTATGATTAAAAATACACTTCAGTTGCTTCTAACCCGTTCAGGCATTCACAAGTAAATGGGTCAAATAATATTGAAAGTCATACCTCGCGTGATCATCATGCCCTACAACAGAATCATCTTTCTTGCGTTTTGCTTTATTTTCAGAATCATTCACCTCATTTTTCCTCTTGGCTTTCCCCTTTTTATTTGATTCTTCTGTAACTTTTTTCCCGGTTGGAATGTTGTCTTTGTCATTAGCGGCAGAAGAGATTGGAAAACCATCTTCATCTTCACTTTCCAATACCGGAACACTGCTAGAACTTTTTAAAACAATTTGCTGCTGATTACCATCAGCATTACTAGATGCTTGTTTATTCTTCTTCTTTGATTGTTCAAAAACGACGTTCTCATCCGGTTTCTCATCGTCAACAATCTCCTCAATTCTCACTAATAGAAACCAATTTTTTTATTTAAATAAATCACTCTTAGAAACTAAAATGTAATAGAAGTGTGCAACCGTGCAAAAACCATAAGATATACCTCCACCATTTGTTATGTTTGAAGAAGGGAGCATATCCATTTCATTATCAGTGAGGTCATCCTCATCCTCACTATCAAAGTCAAACTCGCTATCATCTCCAGAGTCGATCTCTGCTCCCTCCAAGATGCCATCATCACCAGAATCACTTTAAAATCTTGTTAAGAAAACAGTCATAACAGGAAACTATTGATGGCTGCTACTAACAGTCATAAAATTATCAAACTTGTATAGTGAGAAGTTTATACAAAGTCAAGGTTGCAAAAGGCACTAGGCGCTAGGCGGACGGTGAGGTCCAGCCTAGGGACTAGTCTGGACTAGGCGAAAATTAGGCGGAATTAGGCGTTTTGGTATTTTATATATATATACACACAAATTTAGGTGTTTTTTTGAAAATATGTTAAGATATATACACATAATACTTAGAAATACTTAGAAAGTAAAAAAAATAATAATAATAAAAAAATCCACCGCCTAGACCCGCCTGGCCGCCTAAGCCCTAATGGCCAAAACGCCTAGATCAGCGACTAGGGCTTATTTCCGATTTTTACTCCCGCCTAGGCCGATTTTTGCAACACTGATAAAAAGTATCGAACAGAACTCTTAAAAGTTGAAAGGATACGATTCGTAGTCATCATTATCAGAATTTGGCTCTTCTCCATAGAAGAATCCAGAAAGATGAACGTTGTGCGGGCCCTCCACTGAGAATGTTACCTCATCGTATTCTTCAAACTCGATGTTCAATGAGCATGTTTCCATTTTTCTTGGAAGTAATGAGCATAAGTATATCGGCTTTTTATCACCAACATTACACACAACAACAGCCTTCTCTTTTGATTTACCACTACCTAGTGTTGCCTATAGCAACATAAAAGACATAATTTGCGCTTCATAAGTTCAATCGTCTTGCATATTAGGAATCACATCATTACAAATTAACATGGTACTAACGATGAAAATTAAGTATAACCTTAAAAACACGTATGAACGTATGACGTATCCATAACAGCAAACGCATGCGGCAACTATAAAATCAATGAGCAATATAGGGAGCGATCCATATGCTTATATACGACGGATGTTTAGTTTCTTCTTTTTCTAGCGTGGGATCGGGTTTGCACCCAAGATTGTTTATCCAAAACAGCTAAATTTACTCACAAACAAATAAATGCACAATTTGAATAAGGAATCCCAATCACCATGCTTATGTATCAAAATACAATAAGAAGATAACAGTTCTAATAAGCAAATCCCAAACACATTCTTGACAACAATTCGACATTTCGTAAACAAACCACATTATAACAAAAGTACCAATAAATTTTGTACCAACTTTAAATTTTAGATTTCTTATGACTACCTAAAGCTGGTCCTATTACTCGTATTAGGGCATCAAATCAACAAAACCAGGTCCAGTTTAGGTTCAAATAAGGATGAGCAATCGGTACTGCGTACCGAAAAATACTGGTACCAAACCGTACTATACCATACCGATTGAATTTCGGTACCAATCCAGTACCCATTTTTGGGCATTTTTCAGGGTCGGTACTTTCGGTTCGGTACAATATTTTAACCACTTTTTACCGATACCCATTTTTAGTTCAAAACAAGGATGAGGAATCGGTACCGAGTACCAAAAAATACTGGTACCCGAACCAATCAAATTTCAGTACCAAAGTACCCATTTACAGCGTTTTTAGGGATTAGTACTTTCGGTACGGTATTTTTACCCACTTTTTACCGGTACCCATTTTTTGACATTTTCGGGACCCGTCCTGAGCTCATCCCTACTTTCAAAACTCAGATTCCATTCATGATATATAAGAACCATATCTGAAACTTGCTTCTACTTAACAAAACTACAACCAATACACACACAAATTCACATACTTTTGTACCAATGTATACAAACATCTAAATCCATATGAAAGAAACTAATTCAAATTCATTCATTAATCAACAAAAACCAACCTGTGACAGATGAAGCCTTCCTTTCTCATCATCATACTGATGAAGGTACGGTTTTCCAGGCTTCAATTCAACTCCTGTATGTTAAACAACACACAAACAACGTTAACAAAACCAAATACTAACACTTAAATAAAAGATACATTATCAAGATTAAATCTTTAGTGAATTAAACGCACCCCAAAACGCCATTGTTTCAGATTAAGATTAAAAGGAGACTGAAAGTTTGAAACTTTGTAAACCCTATAGCTTAAACCCTAGAAGAGGGAGAATATTATTATTAATAGAAAGCATTTATATATAAACCCTTGTTCCTTTCTTTTTTTAGTATTAGTATTAGTATTTGGGCTTATTGGATTTTAAATTGGTTATTATACATTAGGCCCATCTATTATAAAAGTTCTAAGCAAGCCCATAAGGCCATAACTAGAGGTGAACATATTACATATTGGGTGTTTTTTTTCTTTTCAAAACCGGTTTTGACTTTAATCGGTCCAAGGCAAATCGGTTGAGTTTCGCCATGGTTTGGTCGGTTGCGAATTAGTTTTTTACCTGGTTTCGTCTTCAACCGATATATGTAAGCGTCTTTTAAAATCATACAAACTACATAAAATTAAACTTTTCTTAACTTTTCGATTTTTTGAAACATGTACACTGAAATTGAAATTATAACAAATAAAATATAATTTATTTGTGTTTATGGCCAAAATCATTTTTTTTTCTAAACCAGTTTCGGGTTTTTTTTCCGGTTCCAACAGGTTTTGGTTCAGTTTGCTTTACTGCTTTTGGTTCTTGTACCCTTTTTTGTTCATCTCTACCCTTAAGGTCCTAAAATAACCGAATGTTTGAAACTGAGTGGGTCATAATAAACCTAACACGTGCGGAATATGTTGTAAAATTATGATAGTATTGTATGCCAAGGACTTGTAGCATAGCAGTTTTATGGTGTGATGAAATGTGTTATTCCCCACGGCGTTGAGGGGTTAAGTTCCATGGTAAACAACAATGTAGATTTGGAAGCGGGATTAGGGCCCGGATTGGATGCCAAGTCACCGGGCGGGGCGCAGGGTTGGTCACTCATGAGAGCAGGTTGGTTGGCAAACGATTGACTACAAAGGGTGGGGGCGTGATGTGAAAGCCTTTGCGCCTACTTGACGCAGTGTTATTTTCACATTTCACAGAAACAACAACACATAGTCTTGCACACTATAATTACAATATGATTCTAGTAGGCATTTGAGATAAGCTAGCAATATGGCCCACAAGTGATGTGTCGCGGGGCTGTTGCAAAGATTGAATAGATTAGTCCATGCGTTATGTGATGTGTTAACATATGAAAATACGCGGTTTGCGTATACGATTTAAGTCAATGTAACCTATACAAGCATTGTGGTTGGATCAAAATGTAAAGTAAATCGAATTTATGTCGTACAATCATAACGTATTATATGTGATCCGACTCATACCTAGAAAATATAAAAAAAAAAACACATAAACATGTATAAAAATAAAATTGACTAAAAATAAGATTAAAATAGAGGTTTTAAAAACGAACACACAACCACAAATGATGAGAGAAATACACATTGGATAAACATAATTGTTTTGCAAAGTGAAAAGACTAAAAGTCAGGAGATGTAAACACCAACGAATTTGGTTTTAGTATAGATATATAATATAATATTGAGTTTACACGCTGCGTGTTGCTTCGAAGTCGAAACGTAGAGTATCCTTAGGTTATATCGTCGAATGAAAAAAAAAGTATTATGTTTGACCCCACTCCTGGAACAAAATTTATGTTGAAACGTACGTAGACCAACTGGAAACGTGCATAGGATAAGCACGAAAACGCATTATATTTGACCTAACTCGTTTTCTAAAAAAGTTTATGTCGAATTTAGACCTACTTGAATTTATACCGACGCATACATAAACACACGGATGTAAAAACTATAGTTATTTTTAAAGTAAAGGAATGAAAAGGGTAAACTAGAAACTATAGAAACTTGAGGGGGTCAAAATGATATTTACAAAGCTTTTAAACACACCGAAAAATTAGTTTTTTTGAAAAGAAATTAGCGTATGAAAATCATTGAAGAAAAATTTTCATAGTTAAGAAACGCATATTATATAAGGTACAACGCATATTATATATGGTATAAGGGTAAAGTTAGAATATTAAAACCTGATGGATTAGCTTGTCCTTTGCGCCTAAGTCTCGGAAGAAGGTTCGACCTAAAATTGATCCTTTGGATTTGTCACTTGGCTTGGCCAGTGAAAATTATAACATGTCCAACCCTGGTGTTCCTTGGGATGAGACAATTGACGTGGTTGAAAAAGAGAATGGCAAGATCCAAGGGAGAAGCCGTCGGGTGAAAAAATGTGTAAAAGTGTCAAGGTTTAAGGTGATGCTTCCGGTCGAGATAATTGATCGGTTAGCATAGTTTTGGGGGTCTATGGCGTTTTGCTTAGGCGTTTAGGTTTTGGTAATGTCTGTTTCGTGATTTTCATTTGTTTTGGTGTACCTCTAGCTTCTTGCTAGTTGTTGGTGGAATATAAGTTTTCTTCTCCGTTAAAAAAAACCCTGATGGATTAGTATGTATAGCTTGTAAAATAGAGTAAGGGCTAAAAGTGTCAAATTCAAAAGTTGAGGGATGTTTAGTTCAGAAGGAAACCCCGTTAATTTATGTTAATCAACATTATTAAATGGGATATAACAACTATGCATGCCACCAAAATATTCTCAAAGTTCAATTAAGCACTACTCATAACATATAAACTTTTTCGGAAATTTTCAGTAAAATTTACACTACGAAGCGGAAAAATTGGGCGGGGCGGGTCAAAAATCGTGTTATTTTTATTTAGTGTGTAGTTGAATAGTATTGGAGATTACTATTTTGATTCTTTGGATCTATTTATTATGGTATAAGCATGGATATGAAGTAAATGATAGGGGCCAATGGGATGGAGGGAAGAGTATGGGTTACACACCTTAGACCCATCCGAACATGTCACATTTGATCCATTTAACTTAACAGGGCCACCACACTTCACTACATGAGAATGGATGTGCACTTGAAACTCATATATCTCCATCCCACTTTATCTGCATCTCCTTATAAGGCGCTGACACATGTGGTCCATTAACCATATGCATATAGTAGTCAGGGCCGGCCCTGAGCATGGGCCGGGTGGTCACCGGCTCAGGGCCCAACCCACAAATGGGCCCGAACTTTTTTCAAAAATATACATATATATATATATTAAATTCTATATTTAGGATATATATTTGTGTTTTATACATAAAAGTTTTGTTAGTGGAGTTGGAAAAACCATGCAAATTTAATATAGAGGTCTCATGTTCAAGTCTTGGCTCTAACACTATATTTAGTTTTTTTTTAATTCATTCCTCGTTACAAAATTTTGGGCCCAAATTTTTTTTCGCCCGAAGCCCAAATATCTTTTAGCGTTCTCGGAGACGGCCCTGATAGTAGTTGAGTCAGGACCTTGATGGTTACTTCATTGGCTTGTCTATACCTACATCTATGTGCATGTATAGGTGCATTCAATACAAAATCAACATTCTTGTAGCTAATTACAAGAACCACGTAAGCACCTGTATGTAATGCATGAAAGATAATCATGTGTATTGGTTAAATACCGGCTTATTATAATGCTTATAACTATGTATGTTGTAATACATAAAAAAGAGGAGCTAATCATCTTGCAGTTGCACCACCAGTTGCCCCACGCCAGTGAAGCTTCCCCCCCCCCCCCCCCCCCCCCCCCCCCACACGCACATTAAGCAATCGTATGAAGGTTTATACATTCGGATACATTTATGAATTCTAACCATTTGTGAAGATCAAGTGCATACACCAAATAACTTATCGTATTCTATGATTTTCGAGCTAAAAACTTACAGTGATAAATATAACAAAACATAGCTTATATACATTTCTCTGTTTATGTTTTTCCAATGAAAACATATAAAATACACCCACACCTTATTCTATATGAATTATTTGATGTGTATAAATATACCTTTCTAATACAAAACAAGGTGGACATGATCCTGTATAAATGTTCCCTTGTCACCATTCAATTCATAACTCCTTAGCCCACAACTTGTTTGCATGTTCTTTGACATTCATCCTCCATTTTCCATATTTGTTTCATTGATCTATTCCATCAAATAAAGACACAATTGTTTTTTTATTATTATTATTACAATTTGACTTTAGCTATATATGTTTTGACAACTAATGATTAGTTACAATAAAAAAACCAACTTATCTTAACTTTTGTTTTAAGGTGACAGGCTTACTCATTTTGATACCAAGTTGTTACTATAAATGTTTAAATTCTGTCCTATTATGGCATATATGATGATTATATAAAAAAAGTTATATGACATGAACTTTCAAGTCAAGTACTATGTACATAAACTTTGAAATTTATATATTTCATTGTGATACATAAAACTTTTAAATTCTAGCACATTTTCAAAGGGTTATACAAGTAGTTGGACCATTGATAACGACAGTATACAACTATTGGGTCGTTGGCATGGTGGTTGAGTTGTTTAACCCGAGCCAGTGAGCGATAAATTTGGTCAACGATATGTAGGCACTTGGTATGACTGTTTTTGTCACTACATTGATCTAACGAAACGAAAGTGTTTTGTGGGTTGAGATTTGATTCGTCAATTCAACTAACGGATTTCCTTGTTCCCAAATAATTTGCAATGAATTATGCAATAAAGTCTTGTTACTATTTAGTACTTACAGTAGGTAATTGAGTTATTGGAGAACGATTTTTGTTTAAGCTTCAATCCCTGCATCAACCAATAAAGATCACAACCTTTCTATCTACATAGACGTCACGTTAACCAAGTTTATGTCGTTAGCTAAAGAATGATATTCGTGAAAGAATATTTTATCAAATTTCATGGGTCGTTTTGACAATAATCTAGATGTATATACCACATATGACGAAATAATAAGTAACTTACTTGAGTGGACCTACCATCAAAGAAAACAGTCAAGTCTAAAATCACCTTGTGTAGGTGTCTCACATGGGCGAAGCTTATGAAGGGCTGGGGTGCTCCGTCCCCAGCCGTATTTTTGCTCAGTTGTGTAAATTTACTCATTTTCGTCTGAAAAAATTATATGTATTGAGTCCAGCCCCCTCCTGTTTTAAGAGTCCCGTGAATTCCGGCCCCATGATTTTTTTTTTTCAAACTCCCCCACTGTTGTGTTGTACATTGTAACATTTTTAAATAAGTAATAGGTTATAACACACATAAAAATGAAAATATAATTATTCGAAAATCTATGCAAAAAAATTTCTCTAGATTTTGTATGAATGATTTGTTGACAGTGTGAAATGGGCATAGTCAAGAAAGTATGAGATGAATATGGAGCAAAAAATTATTTTTAATTTGTCACATGAAACTTGAAAGATTAGACAACTAGGCCCTAATAAAGCAGGCGAGTTGAATCGATAGATTGGATAACGGGTTAAAAAATCTTGGCCAAACAATGTTTTGCCTAAATGAGTTTGCGTCAAAATGGGTCATGATTACATGGTGTACTTGAGATGTTCGTTTTTATATTAATATCATTAAAAGCATAACCATGATATTATATGGTTTGTATTTGTACAATTTTGAGTTGAGTAGATTTCATATACACATTTCTAAAAATTTAAATGTATGTATATAAATACTAGACACCTGTAACATATTTTCAACAAAAAAAAAGCCATTTCAACGCAAAAGTACTACTACTTGTGTGCCGATTAGACATAGGCACAAAAACATGATCACTTTTCCGCCATTTGCCATAAAAATACTACCACTTTTGGGTCACTTTACGTAAATGTTGACGTGCCTTGTTTGTATTGGTCTTCCCTGTAACTGAAACATGAATAGCGGTCAAATTGCTAACATAGAAAAGGAAGTTAATGGTTATTTTGGTGAACACATTTGATCAAATGTTTATTCTCGTGATTATCCCGATAGATATCTATAAAAGTTCTGCTGAATTTCTGTCAGAATTAACATGGGTCATGTTTCTGAAATGGTGTAGCAGATTTTATAAAGAAATGAGATTCATTCAAGAAAAATTTCAGCTGTCCCTCTGCTAAAGAACATGACAGCCTGACAACTAACAGATTAAGTGTTCAGCAAATTTTGTAATTTAGTTATGAAGCTAATGTCTCAAATCTAATGAGAACTAAATTAAGTCAGTATATGGTCATTGAATGTGCTTGTAAAGATCAAAGATGTCCTATAAAAAGGATCTTTAAAAGGGCACTTGTCTTTAGGAATTTCTGTGATTTTTAGAAACAATTTTGGTTTTTAAGGTATCAAACTAGTCATTGATGATGATCAACTATGTTATAATATTATCTTACAAGGCCTAAACAAGGGTATCCATCGGAGATATTAGACCTCAAGGACAAGTCGACGACTTAAAAAGGCATCCTAAACATCAAACGATGTTTCTAGTAACCAGTAACCAAATTCGTTCCTAAACATATTTAAAAGTGCATGTTTTTTTTTTCTTTTTTTTTCTTTTTTTTTTTTGCATTCAAGGAACCAACTTAGGATGTGTGCCATGAGCAAAGGCTCATGTACACTTTGTACAAGACAAGAATTATCATGAACATCAGAGATGTCTTTGATTTGCTTTAGGAACATATCTTTGATAGTAAAGATTGTTCTTCATGTTCAGTGCATCTATTCCTTCATTTACATGTTCTCAGGATATAACTCCACTTCACGACACCTTATCCTAGACGCTTGCATTCGTTGATTCTAGACTAACTAAATCCAACTATTAAGGTACATATAATTTGTACCTTATCCTAAAATAGTATGCCTTCATTGAGTAATAGGCCAACTACATTTCACTGTTCAAGTCTCCTAAAGTACAGCCTACTAAAGTGACTAAAGCTAGTTAGAGATCCCATTGGGGTTTAATGAAGGCGGTGACTAAAGCTAGCCAGGGACCTCACTGGTGCTTAATGATGGGCAAGTGACTCAAGCCAGCAGGACCCCATGGGCTTATAATGGCTAGACCAAAAGCCAGCAAGGGACCCCCATTGGGGCATAAACTATATAATATCTATATTATTATTTATTGCTTCGAACTTCGAATGGTCTATTTATGGAGCCATTGCCCACATGGCCAAAGCATACATTCATCCACACCCTATATAAAGTCTTCTTCTTACATAAATCATTCAACAAGCAAATACATAAGTAACAACATTAAAGAAAATTTAAAAGAAAAAATGGGTTATTGGTCAGCCGTAAATGCCACTGAAGCATACATCAAAACCATGAAAATGGTAAGTTTATACATGATTTGAACTATTCAGGACGATTGTTTGTGTTGTGCTTTTTATTAAACAATCCTTACCCTAGGGTGCTTCCAATGAGACCCTTGGCTAAAGAAAAATGTTTTGTACTATGTAATGCAAACTAATATTCATTTATGAATTTGTGTATGCAGGGTAAGAGAGCAAATGAACCAGACGTAGCTGAGTTCATCTCAGCGATTGCAGCGGGAAACAATGCTCAACTCATGGTGATTGCATGTGCGGCCACGACCGATTCAACCACATTAGGTCTCATTGCAGCATCTCATCAAACAGGCGGAAGGCTGGTTTGCATTGTGAAGGGGATTGAAGAACTTGAGTCCTCCAAGCAGGCTCTCAACTCAGACGCCAATCAGGTCGAATTCGTTGTTGGAAATGCACAATGTTTGTTGTCAAATGAATACAAGTCCGCCGATTTTGTGGTCATTGACTGTAACATAGAGAATCATGAAGGGATTCTTGGAGCCATACAAAACAACAGAGAAAAGGGTACGATTGTTTTAGGATATAATGCATTTTGGAAGGATTCGTGGGTGTGGAGCAAATCAAACAGTCATTTGCTGCCAATTGGAGAAGGGCTGCTGTTGATGAGAGTTGCTGGAAAGGCTGAGAAAGGTGGTGGGAAGAATGGCAGCCACCGCAGCAGCAGCAGCGGTGGTGAAAGGCGGAGCCATTGGGTGGTTAAAGTTGATAAATGCACAGGCGAAGAACATGTTTTTCGCATCAAATTACCAGCTGGTAGGGCTGTGAAAGCTTAAGCTTTCTACATTCATGTTGTTTTGTTGAAGATGGTTTGCTTGTAAATGTATATAATTATATCTCATCCATGATCACATGTTGATTAAATCATCAGAAAGATTAGTGATTTTACTCAACATCAATCATGGGATGTCTCTAAATCTTACAGCGTGGTATCATTATCATTAAAACTTTAATCTGCTAAACGATTTTTATGTTATGTGTGATATAGTTGATCTTTCTGTTTATATGATCATTTAAAGTTGATGTTGATTTGTTAAGACCTTCATGTTTAACACATTCACTGACTATAGACATATATATGGTTGTATATATGTTTAGAACTCAGACAATGATACGATGAGCGTGCTACGGATAAAGTACAAATGATTTTTGCTGAATGAATTTCTTTTAACAGTTGGGAGATATTAATGATAGATGATAGTTAAAATTCAAGATTTATATTAACTAATACTGTTTGTTTAAATTTACTTAAAATTTCCTAAAACTGAAATACTTGTAATAATTCTTTCGAGCATTCCCTACCCATTCTCCTACATACCCCATATATATAGTTTAGGGTAAACTTTAGGAAATTAATTTCATTCATCTCTATGTCCCATGTTTGTGTTCCTGATTTGATGTTAGTGTCTTGAGCTCGTGTTTTTTAGTTCGACCTCAACGTTTAGATGATTTAAGTTTGAGCTTTGAAGCCCTAGTAAGATTATGAACTTGTAGTTTCTTGATTTCAATGTTTTTTTTTTTTTTGTAGTCGTGATGCAGGGTCGATAACTCGAATTGGTGACTCATTTGTGAACCAGTGAGAATGCAAAAGAAGAGTGAAAAAACGATTGATAACTCAAAAAATAATCATCGTAGAACGTTTTAATAGTTTATTTTTTGACTTATCAATCGGTTTTTCACTCTTCTTCCACATTCCCGCCCGGTTCACAAACGAGTCACCAGTTCAAGTTGTCGACCCCGCATCAAGTCCATACCAAAATCAATACCTGTTTGTGTCTGTGGGTATTTTTTTAAGCTAAGACTATTCAGATAAATACTTTTATGTGTTCAATAAGAAGCTACATTTCGTATGTGAGAATCTAAAAATAAAGTTAAAACACTTCCATAAATAGCTTGAACAATGTGTTTCTTTTACCTTGCTTATGTTAAGTGCATTTAGTTTGTGATTAAAGTCTCACTTTCATATGTGATTTGGTCAAACTTGCAGCTTTGATATGTGTCTATGTTTTGCAGATCTAATCATACATAACAAACAAACAAACATACTCAAAAAATTCCACTGATCATAGATATGGAGTTAAAAAACCAGTTTTAACATGTTACGCTGACACGGTTGCTGATCTTCAAGATAGGCTACTCTCTGTTGCATCTATACTATGAGTCAGGGCAACACATATTATGCATTTTAAGAATAAGTAATGTGATCTACAAGATTACTATTCTTCCCTCGGAATTGACTTTTATGCATTTTAACAGCAAGTATTTAAATGAAAATTTAAAAAATAACACAAAAAAGTTAATAGTTAATTCTGTAGATGGAAGGAAGGAAAAAATAATAATAAAAGAACAAATATATATTTTTTAATAGAATGGAGATAGAAATGGGAATAGGCAATAGGATATAGGTCACTTAACTGGTGCTATGAACATTGAATGTGTTTGTAAAGATCAAAGAAGCCTTGAGGTATATATAATGCATCTATTTGTTCATTTACATGTTGTCGGGACTTCACGACACCTTATCCTAAACGCTGACATTCGTTGATTCTAGACTAACTATATTCCCTTATTAAGGTATATATAATGCGTACGATGTACCTTGTCCTAAATGTATACCGTCATTGAGCAATAGCCAAGTACATTTTACTGTTAAGGTCTGCTAAAGTATAGGTAACTAAAGCAACTAAAGCCAGTTAGAGACCCCATCGGGGCTTAATGATGGGCAGACACTCACTGGGGCTTAGTGATGGGTCAGTGACTCAAGCTAACCAGGGACCTACCTCACTGAGTCACTGGGGCTAAATGATGGGCAAGTGACTTAAGCCAGCAGGACCCTATAGGCTTAATAAGGGCAGACCAAAAGCTAGCCAGGGACCCCTTTAGGGCCTAAATTATATAATATCTAAATATTATTTATTGCTTCGAATGATCTATTTATATAGCCACGACCCACATGGCCAATGCATACACTCATCTACACACTATAAAGCCTACTACTTCTTCCAAAATCATTAAACAAGTCAATACAGAAATAACAGAACTTAATAAATTCTCAAACAAATATGGGTTACTGGTCAGCTGCAAATGCCACTGAAGCATACATCAAGACTATGAAAATGGTAAGTTTATGCAAAACTTGAACTATTCAGTACAATGGTTAGTTTGTACTTTGTAATGCAAACTAATATTCATATATGAATTTAATCATGCAGGGTAAGAGAGCAAACGAACCAGATGTAGCGGAGTTTATCTCGGCGATTGCAGCAGGAAACAATGCTCAACTCATGGTGGTTGCATGTGCGGCCACAGCAGGTTCGACCACATTAGGTCTCATTGCAGCATCTCATCAAACAGGTGGTAGGTTGGTTTGCATTGTGAAGGGGATTGAAGAACTTGAGTCCTCCAAGCAGGTCCTTAACTCAGACGCCAATCAGGTTGAATTCGTTGTTGGAAACGCTCAATCTCTGTTGGCAAATGAATACAAATCCGCAGATTTTGTGGTCATTGACTGTAACCTAGAGAACCATGAAGACATTCTTGGAGACATACAAAACAACAGGGAAAAGAGTACAACTGTTTTAGGGTGTAATGCATTTTGTAACGATTCATGGGTGCGGAGCAGATCAGACAATCATTTGCTGCCAATTGGAGAAGGGTTACTGTTGATGAGAGTTGCCGGAAAATCTGCGAAGAGTGGTGGGAGATATGGCGGCCACAAATTCAGCGGTGGTGAAAGGCGGAGCCGTTGGGTATTTAAAGTTGATAAATACACAGGCGAAGAGCATGTTTTTCGGATTAATTCACCTGGTGGTAGGGATGTCAAAGCTTGATAATTCATTGATATCTTGCTTGTAAATGTCAATCATATCTTATATTCTTATCCATGATTGTGTGTTTATTAAATCACAATATGGTATCATTGCAATCTTGATCACACACTCTGGTTATGGTTATGGTTGTTTACAATATCAGAAACATGATCAGTCCACATTACATGCAAGAAGTATATAACACACACAAGATACACTATATTTGGTTGATTGTAGGCGGTTTTTTCTTTGTCCTAATTATTATGAATGCCAACAAACTATTCTCAGAGTTCAGTTAGGCACTATTCTAACATCAAAGAAAACAAAAAGAAAAAAAAGACTGAGTAGTTATCCTCCTTGCCCGGTTGGAGGGTCGGTTGGGACAATTAAGACATAGAAGTTGAGGTTGGGCCGGGACAGGTTGAAACTGGTTTTAGTTTTATGTAATGTGCAACTGAATAGCATTTGGTATGATTATTTAATCCTTTGGAGTAAACAATTGTGGTGCAAGTGTTGGAGATAAATATTATATAGTAAACAGAATAAAATGAAGAAATGATCTGCATTTGACTGTTTATAGCTATATTATGATATACATCAACATAAAGGAATGACAGATAATTTCTGTTTACTGATCAAATGCAGTACACAGTATTTGATTCACATTTTCAGACACACACACATATATACATATTAATCAGTACCTCCAACCATTGCAACTGTAGAGGAGATGGTTGGAAATTTCAACTGTCTGACCCAGTTAACTAACTACCAGCAGTGGCGAATCTTGACCCGAAACTTCGGGGGGTCAGTCACTAGTTTCGGGGGATCGAAAACCAGTTTCGAGGGGTCGAAACCTTATATACCAAAAAATTTATATACGAATACTATATAATCGGAACTTGTGAACGAAAATTCGGGGGGGGGGGGGGGGGGGGCTGCCCCTCCCCGCCCCTTAAAAGAATCGCCACTGGCTACCAGGACTTGTAACTTTAGATAGTAATAAACTTATACTGTAAGTATAGATCATGTAATCGAACGCCTTATAACCATCCAAATATGCATTTCTTTGGTATTTTCAGCTGCCACTCTAAAGACCAAGACAGACAGCCTGGCAGTTAATAGATTAAACTGTTGGATTAATTGTAACGTAATACTTGTAATTTAGTTATGAAGATGGTGTCCTTCAAAAGTTCAATCAAAACCAATGCTAATTGTGAACTAAGTCAGGATAAGATCACTTAGTTGTTGCTGTGAGCATTGAATGTGTTTGTAAAGATAAAAAATACAGGAACTTTTGGTTTAGGAACGTCTATTCTTTAAGATTGTTTTTCATGTTCAATGCATCTATTTGTCCATTTGTATGCTGTCGGGACTTCACGGCGTCTTATCCTAAACGCGTACATTGGTTGACTGTGGACCAACTATATTCAACTATCAAGGTACATGTATATGTACCTTAACCAAAAAAAGTAGAGTAATAGGCCAACTACATTTCATTGTTCTGGTCTGCTAAAGTATAGCTGATTAAAGCGACTAAAGCCAGATAGGGACCCCGTTGGGGCTTAATGAAGGGTGGACACTCAAGCCAACCAGGGACCTCATTGAGGCTTAATGATGGGTAAGTGACTCAAGCCAGCAGGACCCCATGGGCTTATAATGGGCAGACCAAAAGCCAGCCAGGGACCCTAGTGGAGCATACTCTATAATATCTATATATCATTTATCGCTTCGAATGATATAGCAACTGCCCACATGGCCAAAGCACACATTCATATACACTATAAAGTCTTCTTCCATAGATCATTCAACAAAACAATAAAGAGGTAAATAACTCAATAAATTCTCAAACAAAAATGGGTTACTGGTCAGCTACATATAACGATAACCGAACTGTAAAAATCATCTATTATAAAACATAATTGAACTATCTATTTCTCAATTGACTTGGTTATCTTGGTTAATTTTTTGTATTATGGTTCGGTTAGGAGTAACTAGTATTGTGAATAAGATAAAGGAAGGGAGATTGAGATGGTTTAGGCATATTAGGAGGAGACAAATGACATTGCTAGTTAGAATAGTGGAAACCTTCATTTTAGAGGCACGGAAGGGTAGAGATAGACCCAAATTGAGTTGGGATGAGTGGGTTAGGTAGGATTTGTTAGAGATGCACCTCTCTGATGACATGTTTCGGGATAGAAGATTATGGAGACATAGGATTAAGGCTAGTAGATTACCCGTATCAGTCCAGGTAGTGACACAAAATTTTAAAAAAAATATACTTACACATTATATCATATTTAGTTAGTTGTTGTAGCTATATTCATTACATACATGAATCCGTAGTAACACGAAATTATACACAATAAAATCGGTTGTTTGGGTAGAAACACAAAATTATACAAAATAAAAATACATACACGTTATATTTATTTACCTTTTGTATATATTTAAACAGTTATAGATGCTAGCATACTAACATTTACCTGAATTAGATTAAACAGCTTTGTGCAACAGACATCATCAGAAGAATGCTGCTAAGTGTCCGATCCAACTTGACTCTTGCGGCTTGCCAAAGTGCACTTCATCTATTTGGTTTGCAAGTCAACTTTTGAAATCTTCAAAAAATTTACAGATGTCAGTTCCTAATCTTTCCTTCAGTTGAAAATCATTTGAAGATTCTGTGTTTTAGCTAGAGTTTTTGGTTCACATGATAAGAGTCTTAGTATGGAGAGTGCAAAAACACAATAAATCCAACGACAAACATTTACATTTACAAATTATTATTAGTCCCTAAGAAAGTTCATTACCTTGACTTCTCTTTCTCTAATTGTATGCTAGTTTTGATCTTTTCTGATAAAGCAACCGCCTCTGAATGAATCTACAACGCTTCGTTTTTTTAGGTAAACTTTGACCCGTTTATGTGGGTCGATATGCGTTGTACTTTTTCTCTAACGCATCAAATGAGATGGTCCTAAAAATGAACTTAATTAAAAAATAGGATCATATTTGTAAGTCAAATATAGCCCAAAATCTTTTTAACTGCATAAAACCTCCTAAACTCTTCGCTTATAGAAATTGTAACAAAATTGTTATAATATAGCTTTTGAAGCAACAATAAACATAGTAACTACATCAGTACCTTGCTAACTCGTAAGTCGTTTGTAAACATTAGTGGTTCCTAATCAGCTATTCAGTAGAATATAAAAGAAACTATCAATTGTTTGAAGGAAACATCATTTCTTTCGGTAACTAAGTACGTTGCCAGCTTAGTTTGTAAAGACTAGTGGTATCAAATCATCAGTTCTTCAATCAACAGTTTATCATCAGTTGTCAAGGAATACTTGTAATTTAGTTATGAAGTTGGTGTCGTTCAAAACCAATGCTAATTGTAAACTAGGTCAGGATAAGGTCACTAAGTTGTTGCTGTGAACATTGAATGTGTTTGTAAAGATAAAATATACAGGATCTTTTGGTTTAGGAACGTCTATTCCTTCACATTGTTTTTCATGTTCATGAATCTATTTGTTCATTTGTATGTTGTCAGGACTTCACGACGTCTATCCTAAACGCGTACATTCGTTGACTCTAGACCAAGTGACCACCTATATTCAACTATCACTGAATAAAGTACATTCAGGTCTGTAAAGTATAGGTGCCTAAAGCGACTAAGCTAGAGAGGGACCTCGTTGGGGCTTAATGATGGGTACGTGACTCAAGCTAGCAAGACCCCATGGGCTTATAATGGGCAGACCAAAAGCCAGCCAGGGACCCTAGGGGAGCATGCTCTATCTAATATCTAAATATCATTAATCATTGAATGATCTATTTATATAGCCACTGCCCACATGGCCAATCACACATTCATATACACTCTATAAAGTCTTCTTCCATAGATCATTCAACAAAACAATCTAGAGAGGTAAAGAACTCTATTAAATCTCAAACAAAAATGGGTTACTGGTCAGCTGCAAATAATGATAACCAAACCATAATAATCATCTATTAAAAAGATATTCAAACTTTCTGTTTCTCAATTGACTTGGTTATTTAGGAACATCATCCCAATTGGAGAAGGGTTACTGTTTATGAGAGTTCCCGGAAAGTCTGCGAACGGTGGTGGGAGGAATGGCGATGGAAGGCAGAGCTGTTGGGTGGTATTATTGCAATCTTGATCAGAAACTCTGGTTATGGACTTATGGCTGTTCACTAGAAATATATTAGTCTACATTACATACAAGAAATATGTAACACACACAAGATACACTATATTTGGTTGATTGTAGATGGTTTTCTCTTTCTCCCTAATTATTTATTTATGTCACAATCAACATTCTTGAATGGATATAACAGCTATGAATGCCACCAAACTATTCTTCAAGTTCAGTTATGCACTGTTCATAACATAAAAGAAAACAAAAGAAAAAGACAGAGTAGTTATCCTCCTTGCCCAGTTGGAGGGTCAGTTGGGACGACTAAAGACGTAGAAATGGAGGTTGGGCCGGGACAGGTTGAAAATGGTTTTAGTTTTATCTAATGTGCAACTGAATAGTATTTAATATGATTATTTTAATCCTTCGGAGTCCATTATTGTGGTCTAAGACTCTAAGTAGTGTTGGTCTGTTGGAGATAAATCATATATAATAAACAGAATAAAATGAAGGAATGATCTGCATTTGACTGTTTATAACTGCAGTCTTTGTCTAAATGTTGCAGGAACTATATTCTGATATATATGAACACAAAGGAATGACAAATAATTTCTGTTTATTGATCAACTGCAGGACACAGTATCTGATTCATATTTGCACACACACATATATATAGATATTAATCAGTACCTCCAACCATTGCAGCTGTAGAAGAGGTGGTTCTAAAATTTTTTAACTGTCTGACCCATTTGACTACCAGGACTTAATAATAAACTTATCCTATAAGTATAGATCATGTAATTCAACACCTTATAACCATCCAAATATGCCACAACTGATCCATATTGGTGTCAATTCTGTACCAAGCAAATGGAAAAGGATAATTGATAGTATTAAGCTTTATTATTATCTCTTAGTATGTTCTTTGGTATTTGTAAACCAAGTCAGGATAAGGTCACAAGTTATTGCTGTGAACATTGAATGTGTTTGTAAAGATATAAAATGCAGGATCTTTTGGTTCAGGAACGTCTATTCAATAAGATTGGTGTTCATGTTCAATGTATTTATTTGTTCATTGTATGTTGTCGGGACTTCACGATGTCTTATCCTAAACACGTACATTCGTTGACTCTGGACCAACTATATTCAACTATCAAGGTACATATAATTTGCAACTTCATTGAGGCTTAATGATGTTAAAGTTATTATGGTCAGCAATTTTTTTTTTAAATAAAGGAGTATTAAATACGATCCTTTCATCAAAACAAAATACGACAGTTACATGTTGTCGGGACTTCACGACACCTTATTCTAAGGTATTATATAATGTGTACGATGTGCCCTATCCTAAATGTATACCATCATTGATCAATAGGCCAACTGCATTTTACTTTTGAAGTATAGGTAAATAAGCGAATAAAGCCAGTTAGAGACCCCATTGGGACTTAACGAAAGGCAGACCTCACTGGCGCTTAATGATGGGTAAGTGACTGAAGCCAGCAGGACCCTATGGGCTTAATAAAGGGCAGACCAGAAGGCAGGCATGGACCACATTGAAGCTCAATCCATTTACATAACATTCATTGCTTCGAGTGGTCTATTTATATAGCCACTGCCCACATGGGCAAAGCATACATTCATCTACACCCTATATAAAGTCCATCCTTTTCCATAAATCATTCAACAAGCAAATACATGATAAGTAACCGCACTCAAGAAAATTTAAAAGAAAAACGGGTTACCGCCTTACTGGTCAGCCACAAATGCCACTGAAGCATACATCAAAAGTTAAAACCATGAATTTGATCATGCAGTGTAAGATACTAAGATAGTAAACTAATTAATAATATAAATACGAATTTGATCATGCAGTGTAAAAGAGCAAACGAGCCAGACGTAGCGTACCCGAGTTCATCTCATCGGGAACGATGATCAACTCATGGCCAGTTACAGCACATTAGGTCTCATTGTGGCATTTCATCAAACATGTGATAGGCCCGTTTGCATTGTGAAGGTTTACTATAGGGTGCAATTTATAATTCCTTTTTGGCGCCAATAACCGTTAACATCGTCATTTAACTTTTTGAACGGCGAAACGCTTTATATATATATATAAAGAGCCAGCAAGGGGCTGGAAGATACAAACACCAAAATCCCGGCAAAGCCGATCAAAACCGACCCCAAAAACAACAAAACAGCACCCCTTACACACAACTAGTTACATCAAAATCGAGCCATTTCTCCCAAGTCGGCATCCGGAGTTACATCAACATCGTCATTTAACTACCTTAAATCACCGCATTACCGAGATATAATAACCCAATACACAACATAATAGATATGATATGATCACCAAGTCACCAACAGAATAATCTAACAGACTCATCATCTCCTAAAACATTATGGTTCAATGCTTGACTTTCATTGATCCCAAAAGAGGTTTAAATAGGATACAAACATATCTCCTATTCTTGGAGTTGGAGATGATACACATGATGATTATCTACTAAAATAATTCAAATCAAATCTATCCTAATTATACAATAATTAGTATATATCTATTACACCCCCGCAGTCGAATCGGGAGGAAGCCGGACGGTTAGACTGGATCGAAAATCGTCAAAGAGAATCTTCGGTAGTCCTTTGGTGAAATGTCGGCTATTTGAAAGCGAGACGGTATGTGAAGAATCCGAACTAGACCTTTCTGAACATGCTCACGAACAAAGTGAATATCTAGCTCGATATGTTTGGTGCGTTGATGCTGTACAGGAATCCCGTACAGATAAATGGCACTAACATTATCACAATAGACGACCGTAGCTTTGGAGAGAGGCCGACGAAGCTCTAATAGGAGATTCCGAAGCCAACATATTTCAGCGACGACATTTGCAACCCCACGATATTCGGCTTCCGCACTCGAACGAGAAATAGTAGACTGTCGTTTAGAAGACCAAGAGATAAGATTGTCACCCAAGTAGACGCAATAACCGGAGGTAGAGCGCCGAGTGTCAGGGCACCCGGCCCAGTCAGCATCGGTGTAGGCGCGGAGAGTAAGAGAGTTCGAGGGGCCGAGAGTGAGACCAAACTCGATCGTACCCTGGATGTAGCGAATAATGCGCTTCAACGCATCCCAATGCTCAACCCGAGGAGAGTGCATGTGCATGCAAACCTGCTGAACACTGTAAGTAATATCTGGTCTGGTGAATGTGAGATATTGCAGAGCACCTGCAAGACTGCGAAATAAGGTCGGGTCCTCGAATAATGGGCCTTCAGCCGAGAGTTTAGATTAGGTATCAACCGGTGTAGCGGCAGGTTTACAAGAATCCATTGCGGCCCTGTGGATGATATCCTTTGCATACGCAGCTTGTGACAAAAACATAGTATCTCCAGTGCGAGTGACAGAAATGCCCAAAAAACAAGTCAAGGGGCCCAAATCTTTCATGGCAAATTCTCCTAATAATGTGGACATAAGCTGGTCACGTAAAGCATGAGAAGAAGTAGTTAAGATAATGTCATCCACATAAATTAACAGATATGCGATGTCACCGCCATGATGAATAATAAATAAAGAATTATCTGTCTTGCACTGAGTAAATCCTTGCTGAAGGACAAAATCTGTAAATCGTTGATACCACGCCCGAGGAGCCTGTTTTAGACCGCATAAAGATTTCTTAAGCTTGCACACGTGATCGGGAAAGTCCCTGTGTCGAAATCCCATAGGTTGATACATGTAAACAGTCTCATGCAAGTGTCCATGTAGGAAAGCGTTGGTGACATCAAGTTGATGTATCGGCCAAGACTGAGACAAGACGGTACGAATAGTAGCAGGCTTGACAACCGGACTGAAGGTGTCACCACAATCAATACCAACCTGTTGTGTACGACCATCACATACTAACCGTGCCTTATAACTTTCAAGAGTACCACCCGGCCGAACCTTATGTTTAAAAAGCCACATGCTGCGAATTACATTCATATTTGGCATACGAGGAACCAATTCCCAGGTCTCGTTTTTAATAAGTGCACTAAATTCGTCAGTCATGGCTTTATGCCATTCGGGTGTGATCAAGGCAACCTGAGGGTTTTTGGGAACGGGAACGATGGTTGTGGTATTAAGGTTAAGGAATTGCTTAGGCTTGGTGATACCGGCCATTGATCGGGTTGTCATGGTGCGGGTAGGGTGAGCAAAGGAGTGGGTCGGTTCTGTGGGCTGAGAGGAGGAAGTCGAATGAATGGGTGGTGAGGATGGGGCCGATTCATTGGGCTGGGAAGTGGGCCGTGGGTGTTGGGCCGAAGCAGTAGCTCGACGGGAGTAAGTGAGAATGGGCCGGGTATGGGCCGGTGTGGTCTGGAAAGGGGAAAGGGGAGGGGCCGAAGGGGTGGTGGGCGAGTGGGCAGATGAGGGAATGGGCTGGGAGGGCGAAGGTGAGTGGGCTGTGTTGTTTGGGCCGGAAGTGGGTGACGAAGGGTTAGATGACCCAACGTGAGGCCATAGAAGTGGGTGAAAGGGAGTGTGTAGGAAATCGTAGGTGGGGATGGTGGTGAGTTTTTGTAGGGAGAAAGGGAAAAGGGTCTCCTCAAACTGAATGTGTCGGGAGACAAACACCGATCTGCTTTCAAGGTCAAAGCATTTGTATCCCTGATGATTAGAAGGGTAACCGAGGAATACACATGGTTTGGATCAGTGTGCGAGTTTATGAATGGTGGTGGAAGGTGTGACAGGGAAGCAAAGGCAACCGAACACACGGAGGTGCTCGTAAGTAGGCAGGCAATTGTAGAGACGGGTGGTGGGGGTGAGGAAGTTGTGTGATTTCTTTGGCAAGATGTTAAGAAGGTAGGTGGCAACTTCTAGCGCGTGATGCCAGAAGTTTGGGAGTAAAGATGCTTGGGCAAGGAGAGTGCGAATCATGTTATTGATTGTACGGATTTTGCGCTCAGCCTTGCCGTTTTGAGATGAGGCGTAGGGACAAGAGAAGCGAAAAACCATTCCATTATTGTGACAATATTGTTGGAAATTTTTATTTTTATATTCAGTCCCGTTGTCACATTGAAATTGTTTGATTTTTCGTTCAAATTGAGTGGTAATTAAGTTATAAAAATTGGTGAAGGTTTGGTAAACTTGGGATTTATTTGCAAGTGGATATGTCCAAAGAAAATCACTAAAATCATCAAGAAACAAAATATAATAATGATGACCGCCGGTACTAAGTACCGGAGAGGTCCACAAATCACTGTGCACAATATCAAAAGGTAAGACGTTGGTAAAATTAGGAGAATCTTTAAACGGAAGTTTTGTACTTTTGCCAAACACACACGATTGACAAAGTAATTTATTCGGTTTTCCATAACTAATAGAAGACAAAGTTTTTAATGAATGCAATAAATCATGGCCCGGGTGTCCAAGACGTTTGATGCCAACGATCTTGAGTAGTAGCAACAAAAGCAGAAGGTGTTGGGAGGTGCTTGGTGATGTCAGAGGTGAGGGGGTAGAGGTCGCCCGAGCTATTGCATCGTAGGATAGGTGCCTTGGTCTTGAGATCCTTCACAAGAAAACCAAACGGGTCAAATTCTATGGAAAGTAAATTGTCAGTCGCGAGGCGACAGACTGAAATTAGGTTTATAATAAGGTTTGGTGAGTAAAGGACGTTGTTAAGTTTTAGGGGTGGGAAAGAGGTGGTAGGACTTGGTCGCCTTGGCCAACAATGGGAATGGTCATGCCATTACCGACAACAATATGTTTAATAGTGTAAGAATTAAAAGTAGACGGGGAAAGATTACCTGGTAGTTGCATATGACCAGAAGCACCTGTGTCCATATAGCCAGTAGGGTCCTGTTGCTGGTTCAGAGACGGCGTATAGAGCGCCTGAGCAATATCAGTCGGAGTAGGTGTGTAGGCGGTATTAGCTTGGGCTGGGGCAGGTCCGAGAATGCCTGGGCCAGCCGAGTTGGAGCGCGGAACAGACGGATATGGGCACGGTGGGCCTGTTTGTTGGAAGGTGGTGTTGGCAAGAGCCCGTTGGGCCTGTTGGAAGAGGGCGGCCCATTGCTGTTGTGTCCAGGATTGAGGGAAAACAATGTATGGGTTAGAGTTGGTACTGGGCAGGCTACGGTTGGGCTGAGGGTTCGAACGATTGAGACCTTTCCCGCGGAAGCGGCCGCGCGCGTTGGAACCAGAAGCAGCCTTGTTTTCAGAGGTGTTGGAGGGGCGGGTTTCGGTGGTGGGGGCAGAGGTGACGTGGAGGGCAGTGGCAGCGGAGGTGGAGGTTTGAAGGGCGTTGTGTGCTTTTCGAGACTCGTTCATACAAAGTTGAGACCGAACCTCGAAAAAACTAGGCAGTGGTTTGGTGTTTTGGAGGATGGTGGCAACACTTTCATATTGCTCGGTGAGACCTGCTAGGGTTTGGAGTACCAGTGTTTGTTCATCAATTGGCGCGTCAACGTTTGATAGTTGATCGGCCAAGATTTTGACCTCCTGACAATAAGCAGACATGGAGGGAAAGGTTTCTAGTCTGGTAGTGGCGAGTTTTTGTTTGAGATAGAGAGCCCGTATACCTTTGTTATCTTGAAAGAGATATTCCAAAGTGGTCCAGGCGTCGTATGCGGTAGTCCCGCGTTTCATGACAATCTTCAGCAGGTCCGGAGAAATTATGCCATAGAGCCATTGCAGCACAATAGCGTCCAGGCGTTCCCAAGAGTCAGCCGCTGGTTGGAGGGGTTTGTCGGTCGCTTGTTTATCAGCCGAGGAGGAAGCAGCAGGTAAGAGACGAGGGTGAAGGTGGTCAGCAACGAGAAAAGCAGTGCAGTGGATCCGAAAGAGTTCGGACCAGGTGATGTAGTTGGTCGAATTATTGTCTAGTTGGACAGGGATAAAGATTTTGATGTTGGACACGGTGCAGGCCGGATGCAATTTTTGATCGGCCATAGGAGAGGGTGTAGGGGAGTGTTTAGAAAATCGTAAGTGGGAATAGTAGTGGGTTTTTGTAGGGAGAAAGTTTACCAAACCTTCACCAATTTTTATAATCTAATCACCACTTATGGTTCAATGCTTGACTTTCATTGATCCCAAAAGGTGTTTAAATAGGATACAAACATATCTCCTATTCTTGGAGATGATACACATGATGATTATCTACTAAAATAATTCAAATCAAATCTATCCTAATTATACAATAATTAGTATATATCTATTATCTCCGTTGAACTGAAAACTTACAATATCAATAAACTCCTCTTAGTTAGTCTTACCCCCTGAATAAATACTATTTGTTACACGTGATCCAAGTTAACGTTAAAAAATAACTTCGTTAGTGCTAAAAGAGAAAACGGTGCAGGGTTTTAACACGTAAATGATGAATCTCGTCAATATTAGAGTTAAAAGAGCATATATTGAAAAAATGTGTGGTTTTGAGATATGTTCATAAATTAAGATTTTCTTAAAAGGAACAAATGGTTGTGGTTTTGACATATGTTCATAAATTAAGATTTGTAAATGAGCGATTTATTGGTCTTGTTCATGTTATGAAAACAACGGCTTTATCACCTAAATATGCAATTGATGGGTTATTTGTTTGCTACAATTTGAGTTTGGGTAGGGTCAGAGGCCAATGATACGATGGTGCAAGCAACATGTCTGGTGAGTTTAATGATTTGAAAACTTTGATTTTGAAAGGAATTCTTCGGTATATCTTGTTCATTGTTCTGCTCACCAACTTCAACTTGTTGTTATGGCCCTTGCAAACAAACATCTTAAAATTTGCCATTTTTTTAAAGAAATGTCAAAGTAATAAATATTTTCGGTGCATCTTGCAAATGAATAAGAAAGTCAAAGAGAGAGTTTGGGATTGAACAAGAAGTTGAAACCGGATGTGAAAAGAATCAAGAGCTAGGGATACACGTTGGAGTTCTCACGAAAGAACACTTGTTCGCTTGCTTGCTTTATATCCTTGTGTTATTGGCGTGCTCAAATATATCGAAAGTGGGGGATCCGATGATGCACACAAAAGTCAACCATATGGTATTCAATTATACATAAAAAGTTTTAAGTTTGTATTTATTTACATTTGATGAAGCATATCTCGACAGTTACTAAATCATTTTGTGTCGTTCTTCAACGAAGAAATCAAGATATTATTAATGCCCGTTGAGGTGGTTAGATCAATCAAAGAAGAATTACAAAGATATCGACTTGAAGGCTTTGACTCACTTTTAAAATGTCACATCCTTTTGTAACAAATATGATATTGAGATAATTAACATGGAAGATGGGTATGACCCAAAAAGTAGAACAAGAAAGACCAACATTATCAATCGTCACATTTTGTGGTTAATAATTTCAACACGGTTCTTGAGATGCAAATTCAAGAGTTTGGAAACCATTTTAGCGAGGTAACCACTAACTTGCTTACATGTATAAGTTCTTTGAGCCCATGTCATTATTTTATTTGAGTTCATTTAATAAACTAAAGTTGGCCGAGATGTATCCGTATGATTTTACTTTTGAACTCGGCCACTATATTAGTAATGTGAAAAAAGATAGTTGTTTTGACAACCTGAATGGGATAAGTGGTCTTGCCAAAAGGATGGTGGAAACAATAAAACACATTGATTATCAGTTGGTCTATCGTTTAATAAAGTTGTCACTAGTTTTACCGATTGCAACGGTTAGTGTTGAAAGAAGTTTTTCTTCAATGAAAAGCATGTGAAGACGTACTTGTGTAATAGGGGATGAGTGATGGATACATGAACAATTCTTACATTTGAAACATTGAAAAGGAGTTCCTAAAACAAGTTTCAATCGAGAATGCAATGCAACGTTTTCGAAAGATGAAAACTCTAGGTATTGTATTTTATTTTTAAAGACTTTCGTATTTAATTTAGATGTTTTAAATTTCTAATGACGTTTTTTTTCCTTATTGTATTGTATTTTTATTATGTGATGAACTTTACCCGAACCGTCAAACCGATCCGACTTTTTTATGAACAGTGATAAGGGGTTGAAGTATATAAAAAAGTGAACCCCTTGTAAAAAAATGCCTAGGTCCGCCAGTGCCTTGGAACCCGATTCTGAACAGTAGATCCGCCTCTGGATTACAAGATTAAATACCATAAACTAGATTTCCCATCAGAGGAAGGTCAATGGACCTCGAGAACAAGTCAATGACCCAAAAAGGCATCCTAAACATCAAAGAAAGTTTCTAAAGACTAAATGTATTCCTAAAAATGTTCATGAACGCGTGTGTGCGTTTTTCTATTGTTTATATTTTCGCATTCCAGGAAGCAAGTTCGGGATGTATGCCCATGACCAAAAGAGTCTTGAATACCCGGATTAATAACTAGTGGTTGATCTAGAAGATATTTAAGCCTTAAGGTACCCATGAGTGAATACCAAAAATAAGTTCTCTTGGTTTAGGAGCATCTTTAATCTGTAAGATTGTTTTTCATTGACATGTTGTCGGGACTTCACGACGTCTTATCCTAAACACTTCCATAAGTTGATTCTAGGCTAACAATATATAATTATATGCCTTGTCCTAGTTGCATACGTTCACCAAGTAATAGGCTAATTGCATTCGCTATTAAGGTTTGCTAAAGTATAGGCCTTAAAACGACTAAAGCCAGAAAGAGACCCCATTGTGCCTTAAAGAAGGGCAGTGGCTAAAGCTAACCGGGACCCCATTGTGGCTTAATAAAGGGTAGACACTCAAGCCAGCTTTGAACTATTTATGAAGATGCTTTATTTTTACTTTGCGATAAAAATGCAAACCTGGTGCACGAAGCTCCTACATGCGCTGCGCCCGCGGTGTAACTGTGTAAGGCCAACTTGGGCCTGTTTGTACTTTGTAATGCAAACTAATAATCATTTATGAATTTGCCTATGCAGGGTAAGAGAGCAAATGAACAAGATGCAGCAGAGTTTATCTCGATGATTGCAACAGGAAAAAATGCTCAACTCATGGGATGTTGTTCCTAAGACTTACAATATGTTACCATTGCAATCTTGGTCAGACACTGTGGTTATGGACTTATGGTAGTTCACAGTACTAGAAATATATTAGTCTACATTACATACAAGAAATAAATAACATACACAAGATACACTACATTCGGTTGATTTTTAATTTATTGAAAGGAACACTACTAGTAATTTTGTGGTGTTACGGTAGTGCAAGCTAAAAATGAGGTGCCAACGTAAGATTGGTGGATGCTAGAGTATATGAAAGTTGTGCCCATTCTACCCTTATACTATACCTTTAATTATTTTAAATGTAAGCCCATATGAATTTAAATATTATAAAATTTCCAACATTCGATTACAAGAATTTTATAGTAAAGTTTAAATTAAGGTTCCTGTAACAAATTTAATTACTTTTTTTTATATAAAATATAATCAAGAATCTCAAAATTTTAGATATGGTATAGTTAAAATACGTTAGGAGAGTAATTTTTATACATTTAGTGACAATTTTTTTGGGTATGGAAACTTCTACTTTAAAGTAGCAAGCAAAATATGTGAATAGGTTGATAACTTGTTTTGTTTGTGTAAAATGATAAATTGATTTATATTTGTTTTTCATGTAGCAACTATGAACGATGTCTAAAATGAAAAGTTTTATCTTCAAGTGAAATTTCATCTTCAACAGAAATTATTCCATATAATAATATCCGAGACCCATGTCGACTCCTTGGATGCCTAAATTAGTTGATCCGGATAATCTTCCTTGGAAGTAGATGAACTTCTCAATGTTACTGATAAAGAGATAATCGAGCGTTTCTAAAAGATGAAACACATAGAGGGAAAGTGTAAGCGAGGTATTTATATATTATGTTTAAGTATTTAATAAACTATGTTATTTTATCATTATTTCTCTATCCCATTTTTAGCTGACGTGTAATGTGCTCCCTAAAAAAATTATGTACCCGTAGCTAAACACGAGCACACATCAATTAGACCTCGTACAAGAGTTTGCTTCGAATTGTACATTTTAAACAGTAAGCCATGACTAGTTCAAGCACATTATGTCTCATTGTGACATGTAATCAGACATGTGGTATGCTTGTTAGCTTTGTGAAGGGGATTGAAGAACTTGAGTCCTCCAAGCAATCCCTTAATTCAATCTAGATCGGTTAGATGGTTAAATTTGATATAAGCACAAGAGGAGAACATGTGTTTTCAAATCATATCGGTAGACCAATAGGGTTGTCAAAACTTAATCGATGTTGCTTGTACATACACACAATAATCATATCTCATCCATGATTATTAGACAAAGTGGTAAATTATTGGTAGTGTAAGGACTGACCTTGCGATTTGGTAATTGGCATTAAACACAATAACGACAATTATAACCGTAAAGAACCAGTGATCCTAGGTGTAAAACAGTGGTAATCAGTGTCCTTATACTCTAACCATTTTATTTAAATTGTTCATTTCATATATTTTTTTAGTCTTTAAATTAGAAATAAGGGTAATTGCAATTTTCGCCGTTTATTTTTGTTACAAATTTCACCGTACGCTCTTTAAAATGGTAAACGACATTAAGACCATGTGTAGTGGTTAAGGGAAATATTGGAGATCATGACCATTTGACTAGTCAAAGTAATAATTCTAGTCAAAGTCTTCCTTGACTTGTGCCTCCAAGATTTATGCCCAAAGACTAGCACATTGTTTTCTCCATTACTATTGTACCAAACCCAAGGCATTATAGCCTAGTGGTATCTTGGTGGTGAGATAAGACTTAGGGGCCATAAGGTCCTGGGTTCGAATCTCACAAAGGGGGTTTTCTCATAATTATGAGTTCCCTCCTGAATTTGGTGACTTGGTGGTGGAATATGATCGCGTGGCAACACTGGTGGCACGATGATACTCCAGTGTTCCGTGAGTGATTCCAATTTGTTGGCCGTTCAAAAAAAAACTATTGTACCAAAATATTATTATCAATCACATAACAATTGTTCTATCTCTATATTTCTTATACAATCCACAAGCCGGTTTGAGAGTCGCAAGCTAGAGACCAAAGCGGCCCTCGGCCGCAAGGCCAAACCAATAAACCAAATCAAATACCAAAATCGCTTCCGCTAAATTTTTCATGGTATCAGAGCGGTGTTGTGATCCTGCTCGAAAGAAAAAAAAACTTGTTACCGTCGGAACCACCACTATTCAGTTGAACCACCATGAACCCAAAACCCTTTCCATTTCCCCAACCGTCTTACCCACCTACAATCAACGATTCAAGAACAATGAAGGCGTCTCTCGCGAACTCGATGTGTTGCAGTTTCGATGTGTTGCAGTTTCTTGGAGGTTTTTGTACATATGTATGGGTGGCAGCGGCTTGTGTGAGATGAGAGACATGGGAGTGATCATAACACTTCACTATATAATAGGGTTAAAATGTATGTGGTGAATGTGAAGTACATCTGTACATATGTGTGGATGGATTAAAAGTCGGGTTTGTTGAGCCCGCGAAAAGAAAAGTCGGGTTCAAATATTCGAGCTCGCAAGAAAAGTCGAGTTTTTTTAAACTCGCAAGAAGAAAAGTCGAGTTTTTTGAACTCGCAAGAAAAAGAAAAGTCGGGTTTAAATCTTTGAACCCGCGAGAAAACAAAATTCGGGTTCTTTGAAACCGTAAGAAAAGAAAAGTCAAGTTCTTTGAACTTGCAAGAAAAAGAAAAGCCGGGTTCATTTGAGCCCGCAAGAAGAAAAGCCGAGTTCTTTGAACTCACGAGAAGAAAAGTCGAGTTCTTTGAACTCGCAAAAGAAAGAAAAGTCGGGTTCAAATCTTGAACCCGCAAGAAGAAGAAAAGTCGGGCTCTTCAAGCTCGCAAGGAAAAGAAAAGTCGGATTCTATGAATTCGCAAGAAGAAAAGTCGAGTTTTCAAGCTCGCAAGAAGAAAAGTCGGGTTCTTAAAACCCACAAGAAGAAAAAGTCGGGTCCAAGTCTATGAGCCCGCAAGAAAAGCAAACACTCCAACTTGAAAGGAGAGTGTTCGAAAAAGAAGAAATATCACTTGTCAAGTTGGGCGTTTGTAACCTTCATGCTCCAACTTGAGGGGGAGTATTGGAGATCATGACCATTTGACTAGTCAAAGTAATAATTCTAGTCAAAGTCTTCTTTGACTTGTGCCTCCAAGATTTATGCCCAAAGACTAGCACATTGACTTGTGCCTTTAGATTAGCTCCTTTCTTATTTTACCATTTTCCATTCATGTATTTATTGGAGATTTTTTTTGAACGGCCAAACAAACTTTATATCAACCAAAAACTAGCAAGTGGCTAGCAACAGTCCGCGATACAATGCCGAAAACAAATAACAACAAAACAAAATCCGAAACTACCCCATCTTTGATGCCTCAAATCTCCCCCAATTATCCCATGACATGTCCGACATCCTACCCCGCTTCGTTATCCATAGATAGCTCATTACTTTGATTTCATCAATGATTTTCCGGACCGAAATTTCTTTTTGTGAAAAGATGAGATCATTCCTAGCCCGCCAAAGACTCCAAAAAGTCGTCAATATAACTCCATAAAACGCTTTCCGAGCCCGCGGATCTCTTTTTGCCGTCAAGTGTAGTGATAATAAATCCCGAGCATGGAAAGCGAAAAACGGTGGAACATGACACCAAGCAAGGACGACCCGCCAAACCTCCATAAACGGTGGACAACCAGTGAATAGGTGTTCAACAGACTCCATGTTTTCATCACAAATCCTGCACGAAAGAGAACCCGTCTCGATGTTTCGTCTAGACAACGCATCCATAGTTGGCAAGCGATCAAGAAACACCCTCCAAGCAACAATTGCAACCTTTTTCGGAACCCAATTACACCAAGTAAACGAGGTCTCAGGGAGAACATTTGTAGCTTCAAATATACACTTCTTGACATTCCCAACTGTGAAGTCTGACATACCACCCACCTGCCATGACCAAGAGTCTGTACCTTCTGTCAAAGTAACACCATTTAATAAAAAGACTAGTCCATCCAATTCACTTTGCTCCTCAGCCGAAAGAATTGGAGTTCTCCAATCCCAAACAAAAGTCAAAGTAGATGAAGGGGCCCTCAATCTATCCGAAACAAAACAACACTTCTGTTTCTTAAGCGCAAATAGGAGATTGTTTTCTCCTTTACTATTGTACCAAAATATTATTATCAATCACATAACAATTGTTTTATCTCTATATTTCTTATACAATCCACAAGCCGGTTTGAGAGTCGCAAGCTAGAGACCAAAGCGGCCCTCGGCCGCAAGGCCAAACCAATAAACCAAACCAAATACCAAAATCGCTTCCGCTAGATTTTTCAGGAAATGGGTGTGAAGGGCCATTTTCGCGCCCAATACACACCCAAACACCCCCCCCTCGGTGAGGGTATTTTAGTCTTTTTAATGTTATTATTTTATTGTTTTTAATGTCTTACCAAACCACCACCAGTTCCATCACAAACCACCACCGAAATCACCCATCTCCACCACCTCTCACCATTGCCATACAGTCCCATCCCCAACCATCTTCCGGCAACCAAATACCACACCCCGATAACCATCATCATCACCTCCTTTTTCACCTACAACCATCCTAAGTTACATCACATTTCAACCACCGCCTTTTTACTACCAATGTATACCCCCACCAATATCAAACACCACCAATTTCCCTCCTCCCCTCCTTTACCGTCAACCTGCAACCACCACCGCCAGTCACCGGTACACTCCACCACCTGTATCGGCAACTCTGATATATAATTTGTAAGGTGTGGAATACTATTAGAGCTTGTTTGCTTATCATTATTCCCACCCTATGTTTCATTCATGAGTCCCTACATATACATATTCATAGTCCTTTATTTGTTCATCCATCCATATTGATCCACAATTTATTAATTATGAAAAGCCTTCAATTTGTATCAGAGGGAAGGTTGAGGAGGATCAATCAAACAAAGGCAGTCTCCATCCAGAAAAGAAACAAAAGAATCATCCTCTGTTTTGGACGATAAAACGCATAAGCGTAATGGAACATAAAACTTTAATAAAAGAAACACAATCTTCGATTCAGGAAACGTTATAATCAACAACCGAACGCAAATGATCAATTGTTAAGGAATCTTCCGGAAAAGTAGTGTTTCTCCGGCGAGTTAGAAACAAAAGTTAGAACCAGAAAGCACCATACTAATAGTTCAAATCTAATCCCTTCAACGAATATTAAGAATCGAATAAAAATATCTTTGTTTTAAAATCGAAATTAATTACAAATTCTTTTACTCCGTTGTTGTTAGAAGTTGTTTGAATATATTTCTTCACTTTATACATCTAATGGCTTCAACTGGAGCTACACACTGTGAGAGAGAGGGGAAAGAGAGATGTAACGAGTAATGATGATGGGATGATCCTGGTGGGGGAGAGAAAAAGAGAGAGAATGTGGTGGTGTTGATTGAGAGATTGAGATCATGATGATGGTCGTGATCCTGATGGACTATAGAGGGTACAATCAACGAAGCAGCAGGTACAACATGTTTAGAGATTTAAATGTAAGGTATATATTAAAAAAATTAAAATAGCATTGTAAAAGACTAAAATAATGACTAAATCTAACGGTGTTAGTGATAAAGGTCGATTTTGGCAACAAAATTGAGAGTAAAAGGTTGGTTTGAGTGAGTTTCAAACTGAAAGGTATAGGTTGTAGTTTTGGTAATACATAAAGGTTGATTTATGTAATTTTGTCTTATGTTTAAGTTATTTACTCTTTTCGTGATTTGAGTTTTTTTTTTTTTTTATCATTTTTTATTAAATCATATTAAATTTTTTATCCCCGAGACCTTCCCGGGGTAACCAGCTAGTAAATAAATAAGCAAATTGGGTTTGGGTTTTGCATAAACCCTAGAAGTTGAAGCAGGCAATATTCAGAAAGAAATCAGAAGAAAGAATGGCGGGAGGGTTGAAAGCATTGCCAGAGAGATCAAACGACGGTACACCTTGTCTCGATACTATCAACGGAGAGGAGCTAATGCACGTCCAGCCTAACGTCTCCATTGTCCTCGCCAACCGCCTACCGGAATCCCCTGGCACTCTCTACATCTCCACCAAGTATTATTATTATTATTATTATTATTATTATTATTATTATTATTATTATTATTATTTTACTGTTTTCACACTTTTATTTTCAAATACATAATTTTAGCTCATTGATGATTGTTTTCATTTGTGCAGGCGAGTAGTGTGGTTAAGCGATACGGATACGACGAAAGGCTATTCGGTTGATTTCTTATCGGTGTCGCTTCATGCGGTGTCTAGAGATCCTGAGGCTTTTGAATCTCCTTGCCTTTACACGCAGGTATTGATTCTGTTAGAACTATCGGTTTATGTTATTTTGCTAGGTTTAAGAGTTTGTACTTTGTAGTTTATCTTAATTAGGTTTTGTAGAGTAAGTGTTGTATGCAAAATAGAGGAGTACTGAATTAATGAAGTTAGAGTAAGTAAATCACTCGGTTTGTGATTCCGTCTCGCTCATGATTGTGGATCACTGGTTTTGTTTTTGTCTTGCCATGGACTTATTAGCAGAGTGGTCTGAACTCTGACCAGTGTTAGGCGCTGAGAAGTGCAAATACTTTAACTTCTTGGACACATGTTTGATCGTTAAGGCGTTCCCGAGTGATATGCGACAGAGAATAGGAATCCTTTGTTTAGAGCAAGTTTTTGAGTATATATAATCTTTGAACATTTGACCTGTCACGATTGGTGTTTAGCAGAGGTTTTATGAGGTTTTAGTTCTCACAATTATTGTTAGACGTTTATATTTAGCGCATGAAACAATGTTTGATACCATCAATAAGCATTAGTTGTAATGTATGTTTGTTCGAATTTGGGTGAATATGGGCGTGCTATACACCCTAACATCAACATGCATTCATTCTTTGTTTGGTATGAGCACTCTATTGAAATAGCAACATCCTAATGATTACATGTACAATAATTTGTCTATTATTGTCCAATTATGTTCCGATGGAAAGAAATGAGGGCTGGTGATTATAAGTAACGAGTATATGAAGTATAGACTATGAAACTTATGTGCAATATAAAACAACCAACAACCTTTTGGCTGAATCAAGGGTATCATCTGTACAAATTGAATATGATGCCCTGTGAGTTTTCTGCTCACGGGTTTCACACAGTTATAATAAACTTGTTTATCTGAATATAGTTATATGAAATCAAGGTGATTCCTACTAATTCAATATTTCTATTTTAAATAATGTAAGATTGACAACGGCGATGAAGGGGACGAATCAGAAAGCTGTGATTCAGAATCGAGTGAGACACTGGATTTGTCAAAGGTCACCGAGATGAGGCTTGTACCTTCAGATCCTACTCAATGTATTATTAACATCATACTTAAAGCAATTCCTTTTTCATATCACTCTATAATTCATAATCCGGTGATGTTTTTGGTTGGCAGTGGATACTATTTTCAACATATTCTGTGAATGTGCAGAGTTAAATCCCGAACCCGTTGAAGGTGATCTAACTACTACTTATTTCTTAGGGGAAATTTTGTATATACTTCTAGAAACTTGCATAATATCATATTTAGCCAATAAAAAAACTAATATTTAATACACCCATCCAAAATACTTAAAATTTACCCTTTTTTTTCTTTAAAACTTTAACTCTTAAATGCTACTGCAAGTTGGGAAGAATATAAATATTGAAAATGTAAAATATTTTGATTTTTTTTGTTGATATTATACCAAGCTTTGAGCATTTCTTTTACGAGCTAATTAAATTGTTGAAGTGTCTGATCTGCTAAATCACCTACATATATATCATTTCTTCAGAGGAAGAAGAACAACACAATTGGATTTTTAGTGCTGATCAGTTGGGAGCTGCAATTGGTACTGGTTATAATTTTTTTTTTTCAAATGTGATCTTTGTTTATTACTTTGCTCCTGGTGTCATAAAGTTGTTTTCTGCGATAACTGTATTCAGAGGGAGATGGCTTGGAGTGGGATGACGCGCAAATTCCTTTCACAATTGGTTATTCAAATGGAGACCATGACCTCGCTAGCAGTGTGCTTGAGGTATTTTTTTCTTATTTACTTTTATCTAAATAATAATCAGTCTGTTAATATACAGTTACAACTATATTAAATGTAAATGTTTGAGTTAAGCAGTTTAGGAAGCTCGTTGCACTAGTATTACACTGGAGGACCTTTCAACCCGTTCCTGTTTTAGCTAATTATATAATATGATATGTTTGGGATAAAGCATAACCTGATTGGCTGTTTATAGGCCATGGGTCAAATTCTCCACCTCTGCCTAACCTGTAGGATGTTATGCATTATGTGCTAATTTAATAAAGAGTAGAAAAATTGCACAAATGGTCCCTATTTTCGATTCGGTCCCAGCTTTTAAGAAATTTTGGATTTGGCCCCAACCTTTTACAACTATGTAAGTATGTAACACGTTTGCTGCCTAACACTGACTGGTATTAATATGACTGTTAAAGTTGACTCGAAATCGCCATTTTACCCTTTTTTTATTGATGCGTTGCAAAATACATAAATTATGTTGAACAATTGAACTTATAGTGTTAGGGATCTAATGGTGACTATGCTGATTTGACATTGCGGTATAAAATTTTGTTGCAGCTTCAAATCAACGACCAACGGTTTGAGGACGCCGAAGAGATGGAGAGTGATAATAGTGATGATCGTCATCAATGAACATCACAATTTAGTAATTTACTTGCATAGCTACTTCTAAAGCGTGTTATGCTAATTTTAACGAGTCAAGCTTTCGCCTTTTGCTTATATATTGCAGCAGTCGAACTCTTTGTAACGCTTGTTTACTTTCTAAGTTTGAGGCATTGATTGTGACATCGGTTAGTTTATCGTTGATGTAAACATATTTTAGTTGTTCATTGATTTCTGTAGGAGTAACATATTTCTTTTCTTATTTCTAATAAAAGAATAAATTATAACAACCATCTAAATATAATGGATGTTCTTTCTTAATCCTTTTCCAACAAATTCGTGCAAATAGAAACGTATGATAACTGTGAAGAGACAATCAACATGTCGAAATCCAAAATCTTCTTATTTGTAAAGTTTTCGGTATTTTTGGTCGTTGCAACGAATCTTGTATCAGCGTTGAACGAAGATATATGCAAAGATTCTAGCAACCCAAAGGCGTGCAAGACAACGATAGAGAGGTTAAAGAAAGAAAAAGAAGTCGATCCCAATAACACGATTCGTAAGATCATCAACTTCGGTCTTCAAAGAAGCTTAATTCTAAAGGCAAACATGACTGATTGGGTTCGAAGCAGAAATCTATGGGCCAAGGAGCTTGCGGCCATCAAGGGTTGCTTAGACGCGATTGATGTTACAGTTGACGACTTGAGGAAAACGCTGAAGGAGGTAGATGAATTAGAGGCTGCTCGAAAGGTAAAAGACATGCAAGGATTCGCGTTCCATAGTGGAAACATCAAAACGTGGCTTCAAAACGCCGTCAATGCCCTCCAATCTTGCGAAGAGGACGATTTTGCAATGCCTGGATTGGAAGGCCCGGTAAAACAAGATGTATTGAAAAGAGTTGCGGATTTGATGATTGCGACTCAACTCGCTATACAGACCGTTGAATTCCCTTCACGAGGCTCAAGAAGACGCTAATTTTGTTTTTTTTTAACGAAAGATATGTATGATTTCAAGTTACGCTTTTCATTGACGATTCATGTTTGAAACATACCAAAGAACACACGACACACAAATTTTTCTTTACATATTTTGTTTCTGAGAGTCGATTCAAATGACTATTCTCTTATGATGGGAAAGTTTTCTCATGTATTTTGACAAAGTTCATATGTTGTTACAACGGTTTTTTGAGCAATGTTCATTTCTTGCTTTTCATTGGTTTTTAGTTTTCCTAGCAATCGATGCTTGGTTGTTTGATTTGTAATTTTTTTTTTATAAAATCAAATATATCTGTCTTTAGTGGGATTGGTTTTTTATCCAAAAATGGGTTGCAGCTCAGTTAATAGAAGAATGCAGAGCTGGAAGTAGGGCTGTTTAGGAATCACGAGCCGAACCGAGCGGAGCGGCTCATTTACAATCGAGCCAAAAATCGAACGAGCATTCTTCGAACGCAAATTTTCCGAGCGAGCACCGAGCGAAAATCGGGCGGAGAGTAATTTGGACGATCATAAAATTAGGATGTTTCCTTCGATGTTTTCATTGTCGTGTGATAACTAAGGTCGAACTGTCCGATGATAACACTAATATTGAGATCCCACTGTCCGAGGATGAGGCTTAGATTGAGGCTGGTGAGTCGATGAGCATATGCCAGAGAACACTTGTTGCATTGTGATGTAGGGTGACATCAAGCGACAATTAGCGATGGACGACTAATAACGTAAAGAATTCAAGACTGTCACCTCATGACTTGTGGTTTTACCATTAAATATAGTGTTAAATTTTTTATGGAGTTAAGTGGGCTAGTTAGATTTTGTTTGCATATACTAAGTCAAATCCAATCGGATGTTATATATAAAACCATAAATTTATCTGTAAATTTTGTGTATATTTATAATTAAATATATAATAAATAAATACAAATTTATTCGAGCCGAACCGAGCCAAACGTACCTTTGCTCGTGCTTGGCTCATTTACAAACCGAACCGTGCCGATCGGCTCATTTACAACCGAGCAAAAGATCGAGCGACCATTTTTCGAGCATTTTCCGAGCGAGCGACGAGCGATCCACGAGCGGCGAGCGATTTGAACGGCCCTAGCTGGAACGTACTCCCACAAATCTGAGGTAGTTTATGTGAACCAGTTTCGGACTTTTTTTTTTAATTTCAAAACCGGTTCCAGGTATAGTCAAGAGGGTAAAAACCAGGTATTGCAATAACCGGTTTGACTACGAAACCAAGTTTTGAAGAGAAAGTGATCAGGCACCCTCGAAGAAAATTCAAGCAACCCAAAATTGGGTAACATGGATTGGACACCAAGTTATAAAAAGCCCAAATAATGTATCAAAGTGGATTAGTGTAATAGCACATATTGGGCCAGACTTGGATCCTCATCCAATTGGACCAATTGGGTTAACTATTTGTTTGTTGGACTTAGTCTATGTCTTTTAATGGGCCGAGTCTTTTTACCTTCCGTCTAATTTAACGGAGACGTTAAATACAAAAGTATAAAAAAAAGTGTTAAGAGGATTCATATAGAACATACACGTAATATTAGAAGCATAATTGTCACCATGATTTGGAAGAAGACATATGAACCTAAAGGGAAACTAATGATGATGTCATTTGGTGAATGTAACCTATTTGTATTCATTGATCACATAAAGTGGCAACTATTAGTATCCACTAACAAACACATTAATTGTTCTTAATTATAACATTTGTTCTTTCTAAATAATCACATAATTTGTCACATAAGTTAGTACATTTCAATATTGGTTATACTAAGGAGAAAATGATTTGTGTTAGGATTATTTACAATTTGGTTTTCGAGAATTTTAAGTCTAACTGTAAGTCGACTGTTAGTATGTTTTTCGACCATTGTAAACATATATTAAACCACTGAGAATTAAAACCGAACAAAACCTGTTAAAATATATAATACTTGGTGATCTTAATATTTATAAAATATAAATCAGGTTATAATCAAAATATTAATTCATAAATTGTTTTTATAAAATATCAAGTGTTTGAATATGTTGTTCGAGTTTTATGCAGGTTGGGCTTTGGACAAAGAGGCTGGTTGATATAACAGGCTAGTGTGGACAGCTGGTAGAAGCCCAAGATTGAAGCCCAAGTTAAAGTAGAGTCCAGTCGAAGATTTAGCCCATATTAAGTGGTTTGTTACCGAAGCTGATGTGGCGATCCGGATAACAATAATCAACGATGGAGATTCATTGCAACTGTGTTTTCGTAATATGATCGTGTGGTCAAGACTGGTTCGGGTGTGTTTTCTCCCGAACCAGATATCTGCTCTATATAAAGAACAACTCGTAAAGGTTTACGAGTTTAGCTGAGTTTTCTTTAGATCAGTTCTTAATCTCTCTCAAGTCGTCTGTCTAAGTCTAGGGTTTGTGAGTTTGATCATCAGATTCATCTCGAATCTGTATGTATTTCTTTGAGTCACAAACTAGATATTGTTTTGTAGATAGTCGTTGAGCTGTATAGATGATCTTTGTATTTTAGGGTTTCTTTGTATTGTTTTGATTCAGGGTGTAAACATTATCCAGGGTTGGGATCTTTAATAAAATCTTTAGTTTCTTTGATATCATGTGTTTTAACATGGTATCAGAGCCCTAGGTTAGTTGTTGGGGTTTCTTGACAATATTTTTTGATTCCTCTGGTAGATCTGTGACCTGTGTGGATCTGGTGTTGGTTTTCCGCTGTGGTGCTTGGAACTGTGATCTGGTAAAGCTGATTGGCTTGGATCTTGTTCGTGGGAGTGCAAATATTCTTGCTCTCTGGTGATCAACCCTAGAAGGTTGACACTACGAGTTTATTGGAAACCCTAACTTGGGAATATTGCTCGGTGAGATCGTTCCATATATTTGTTGTTTTTTGTTTATAGAGTTTGTTATCTAGGGAGTCGTTTGCCAGGACTGAGTTTCCTGTTTAGCCTTAGGGTCGGTCTAGGTTTAGGAGGCTCCCTCGTGAGGACCTGGGTCGGTACCCTTGAGGAACCGGCTATCTGGATCACCAGCGAGGCTTCGCCGTTTGTGTATTTCTTGTTGAGGTGTTGAAAGTGTGATTGTTATTTGTTCATAGATCTGTTTGATTAAGTTGTGATTGTGTGAGGTTCTTGATTGACTGTGTGAACTATCTGTTTGCTCTGTGTGTTGATTACCTGCTGTAAGTAAAATAATATGGGTGATCAGGATCCACCACAAGGACCAAATCTTGGAGGTCCTAACCTATTAGGTAATGGTGATCCTGGTGAAACATTAATTAGCAAACTAGATGTTAGTAATCCGTTGTATTTGCATGCTTCTGATTCAAGTAATCTCACTATTACTTCAATCAAATTAAAAGGGTCTGAAAACTATAATGTTTGGGCTAATAGCTTAACACTTGCACTACAAGTAAAAAACAAATGGGGGTTTATAGATAAAACGTGTTTGAAATCTGAAACTGATCCTGTGCTTGCTAGACAATGGGATAGGTGTAACTCAATAGTCTTAACTTGGATTTTGAATTCTATTAGTGAAGATTTGTATATGGGACATGTGTTTTCAAAATTGGCTAGTGATGTTTGGTCTGAATTAAAAGAAACCTATGATAAAGTTGATGGGTCAGTAGTATTTGATCTTTATCAAAAAATTAACTCATTTAATCAAAATGGTTTGTCTGTATCTGAATATTACCATAAACTGAACATTATGTGGAAACAGTTAGATCAAATATTACAATTACCTGCTTGTACTTGTAATGCTGCTAGAGAGTTTAATAACTTTAGTAGTATGATTAAGCTTATGCAGTTTCTGATGGGCTTGGATAGTGTATATCAAAGTGTAAGAACAAGTTTGTTGATTAAAGAAACACTACCTACAGTTAAAGAAGCATTTGCTATTGTTTCTAGGGAGGAATCCCATAGAAATTCTAGCAATGTCACTAAAAAAGGTCAAACTATAGGCTTTGTGTCCAAATCAAGTCAAACTGTTGATTTTTCAAAAAGAACAACTAAAAACTATAATCCTAGTTTAAAGTGTACACATTGTAACAAGGTGGGACACTCAATTGATAAGTGTTTTGATTTAATTGGGTATCCACCTTGGGCCAAGCCTAGAGGAAATCAGGGAAAAAGGGTTGTTGTTAATAATGTATGTTCTGAAAAAACTGACATTCCTGTTTCTACTCTAACCAGTGATCAATTGTCTAAACTTTTAAGTTTGATTTCAGATAAGACAATTGACCCTCCTCAAAGTCATAATGTTTCAGGTAGTTTATATTCTCCTTTCTGTGGTAATGTGTATGCTAAACCAATATTTTGTTTTAATACTGGGAATAATAAACTGAGAATTGGTTGGATAATAGATTCAGGGGCAAATCAACATATGGTCACTAGTGAACATAGTTTAACTGATTACATTGATGTATCTGATTTGAATATACAAGTGAAACATCCTAATGGTACAAATGCATTAGTAACTAAAATTGGAACACTAAAATTAAATGATAAAGTTACTTTGTATGATGTGTTTGTGGTACCTGACTATTGTGTAAATCTTATATCTGTACATAAGTTAGTCAAGGATAATCACTTATATGTTGGTTTTGATGAACACAATTGTTACATTCAGGACTTATCAACCAAGAAAGTCCTGGTGACTGGTAACCAGTTAGAAGGACTTTACTTCTGTGGTGGATCTTTTGTGTGTAATAAGGTAGGTGTCATTAGTAAACAATATGAATTGTGGCATGGTAGACTTGGGCATCCTTCAGATATTGTATTGCAAAAACTTGAGGATGTCATAGGTTGTAAACTAAATAAAGAAGAAGACTTACCTTGTGATGTGTGTCACAAGGCTAAGCAACATAGGGAACCTTTTCCCTTAAGTGATCATAAGACCACTAACTTAGGTGAATTAATTCACCTTGATGTTTGGGGGCCTTATAGGGTTGCTAGTAAGGAGGGGTTTAAGTATTTTCTCACAATTGTTGATGATTTCTCTAGAGCTGTGTGGGTGTGTTTAATGAAAAATAAAAGTGAAGTTTTTTGTCATGTTCAAGATTTTGTTAACATTCTAAAAACTCAGTTTTCTAAAACAGTTAAATATTTCAGAAGTGATAATGGGTTAGAATTTGTGAATAACCAGATGATTACCTACTGTAAATCATTAGGTATAATTCATCAAACTACATGTGCATACACCCCACAGCAGAATGGAATAGTTGAGAGAAAGCATAGACATTTGTTAAATGTTACTAGGTCTTTACTTTTCCAAAGTGGTCTACCTGTTAGATTTTGGAGTGAATGTGTTTTGACTGCATCTTATCTTATAAATAGGACACCTTCATCTGTGCTGAATGGAAGAACACCCTATGAGCTTATCTTTGGTTTTAAACCCTTCCTAGGTCATTTAAAGTTGTTTGGATGTTTATGTTTTGCAACCATTTTAAATGAGTCTGATAAGTTGAATCAAAAGGCTGAAAAATGTGTTTTTATTGGTTATTCTAATGAGAAAAAAGGTTATAAAATATATAGTTTAGAAACTAGGAACATTTCTTACTCAAGAGATGTAAAATTTTATGAAACCATTTTTCCATTTAAAGATAAAACAGTGTTTGATAAATATGATGACAATATTTTTCAAGGTTTAGACTCATTAAATTTTTTTAACCAGTATGAGACAGAAACATCCACACATGATCTGCCCAATGATGAGGGAAGGGGTGAAGGTAAGGAGGAGTTAGAGACACATGGGTCTCAGCAGCCTTCTACTGATCATCAGAACCTGCATGAGTTGAATAACTCTCAGGTGAATGATGAGGTCAGTAGTGATGGTAGGGCTGAGCATGTGATACCTAGTGAAATTAGTCATAGTGGTTCTGAGGGCAATGACCAAAACACTCAAACCATTAGAAGAAGCACTAGGAGTTCTGTTCTTCCTAGAAGGCTAGATGATTTTGTGGTAGAAGGTAAGGTTAAATTTGGGGTTGAAAAAGTAGTAAACTATGCAAACTTGTCATGTGAGAACAGAGTGTTTGCTAGTTTACTGAATAAAAGTGTTGAACCCAGAAATTTTAGTGAGGCTTGTAATGATCCAAATTGGATCAAGGCCATGAATGATGAAATTGAAGCCTTAAATAGAAATAATACTTGGACACTTGTGGATTTACCTAAGGGTAGGAGTCTTGTGGGGTGTAAATGGATTTATAAAATAAAATATAAATCTAGTGGAGAGATAGATAGATTTAAGGCTAGACTTGTGGCTAAGGGGTATAGTCAAAAACAAGGCATAGACTTTGATGAAACTTTTTCACCGGTTGTTAAGTTTGTCACTGTCAAATGTGTTGTGTCTGTTGCTGTTCAGAATAACTGGAAGTTATTTCAGTTAGATGTGAATAATGCCTTTCTATATGGGGACTTATATGAAGATGTTTATATGAGTTTACCAGAAGGGTATTATTCTGATCTTGAGACTAAAGTCTGTAAGTTAAATAAATCTTTGTATGGTTTAAAACAAGCTCCCAGAATGTGGAATGAAAAGCTTGTTGGAGTATTATGTGAGTTAGGTTTTGTTCAAAGTAAATGTGATTATTCTTTGTTTGTGAAGATTGAAAATGAAATTACTGTCATATTACTTGTATATGTTGATGACATAGTCTTAACTGGCAATAGTGTCAATGAAATAAATAAGGTAAAATCTTGTTTGAGAGACAAGTTCCTTATTAAAGATTTAGGAGAACTTAAATACTTCTTGGGAATAGAAGTTGTATCTCATGAAGATACAATTTGTTTGTCCCAAAGAAAGTATTGCATGGAATTATTAGCTGAGTATGGTATGCTTGGCTGCAAACCAGTTAATAATCCCATTGAACCAAATTATACTTTGACAATCATATGTGCAGAAAATGCTGCTGAGATAACTAATATTACTAGTTATCAACAGTTAGTAGGCAAACTTATATATCTGGCTCATACTAGGCCTGATATATCATATGCTGTTCATTACTTGAGTCAGCATATGCATAAGCCTACTAAAGGGCATTTTAAGATAGCACTTAGATTATTAAGGTACTTAAAAAGAGCTCCTGGAAAGGGAGTTTGGTTCAGAAAAAGTTCTTCATTTAATCTTACTGCCTACTCAGATTCTGATTGGGCAAAATGTGTTGACACTAGAAAAAGTGTGACTGGTTTTTGTATTTTTCTTGGAAAAAACTTGATATCCTGGAAAAGCAAAAGGCAGTCTACAGTAGCCAGATCTTCAGCAGAAGCTGAATATCGAGCTATGTGTACTACTGCCTGTGAGGTATTGTGGTTAATAAATATTCTCAAGGAACTACAAGTTCAGGTTGAGATTCCAGTGAACTTGTTTTGTGATAGTAGTTCTGCAATTTCCATAGCTGGAAATCCGGTTTTCTTTGATAAGACAAAACATTTTGAAGTTGATTTGTTTTTTCTTAGAGAGTTGATTTCAAAAGGAAGCATTAAAACTGTTAAGATTAATACTGAAAAACAATTGGCAGATGTTATGACTAAAGGATTGGGAGTAAAGCAACATGAAGAGATATGTGGGTCTCTTGGCATGTTTGACCCATTTGGTTTTCAGTAATGATTTATAATCTGGTAGAATATTAAGATCAAGGAGGGGTGTTAAAATATATAATACTTGGTGATCTTAATATTTATAAAATATAAATCAGGTTATAATCAAAATATTAATTCATAAATTGTTTTTATAAAATATCAAGTGTTTGAATATGTTGTTCGAGTTTTATGCAGGTTGGGCTTTGGACAAAGAGGCTGGTTGATATAACAGGCTAGTGTGGACAGCTGGTAGAAGCCCAAGATTGAAGCCCAAGTTAAAGTAGAGTCCAGTCGAAGATTTAGCCCATATTAAGTGGTTTGTTACCGAAGCTGATGTGGCGATCCGGATAACAATAATCAACGATGGAGATTCATTGCAACTGTGTTTTCGTAATATGATCGTGTGGTCAAGACTGGTTCGGGTGTGTTTTCTCCCGAACCAGATATCTGCTCTATATAAAGAACAACTCGTAAAGGTTTACGAGTTTAGCTGAGTTTTCTTTAGATCAGTTCTTAATCTCTCTCAAGTCGTCTGTCTAAGTCTAGGGTTTGTGAGTTTGATCATCAGATTCATCTCGAATCTGTATGTATTTCTTTGAGTCACAAACTAGATATTGTTTTGTAGATAGTCGTTGAGCTGTATAGATGATCTTTGTATTTTAGGGTTTCTTTGTATTGTTTTGATTCAGGGTGTAAACATTATCCAGGGTTGGGATCTTTAATAAAATCTTTAGTTTCTTTGATATCATGTGTTTTAACAAAACCAGCTTGTTACTAAAGGGTTGGCTTCAATTTGGTTTTACAGTTTAAAACTAAATAAGTTTCTTTAATGATCTTTCAACTATTAGCTATTATACCATCTAAAATGTATGCTTTTAAATTACTAGAATAATATATATAAAAATTTAGTATAAATTATTGTCGTGACATAATAATTAGGTAACTATTTATGTTGCACACTTTTGAACCAATTATGTTCTTATACTAATTAATTTATTGTAATTAATATTAACTCTTATACAATTCCACGAATCATTAATTTGTACGTAAGCTTACACATGACACGAATCTAAAAACCTTATAAAACAAATGAACTCGTATATGACACATGTATTCATAGGTTGACACGACACGACACGCATCATGTATTTAACCTAGGAAAAGTTATTTTATTTTTTTTCCATATTAGTTCTTTAAATTACAAATTAATATATATATATATACACACACATACACACACTTAAACTATAAACATTATACTTATTTATTTGTAATTTATTAGAGTTTGACATAAAATACTTAATCAATTTATAACATAAATTCATAAAACATACTTTTAAAAGACTTTTTTTTTAAAATAAAATTGTCAATCGCGAATGCTCAGGTTAATCTAAAGCCTTTTCCATTGGAGTGAAGCATGTTTATAAGTACGTTCCACCATGAGTGATCTAAACGTATAGACTAAACCAAACTCTCGAATTTCGTATTCCTCTGGTGTTTACTAGAAAATAGAAATTGAGAGATGTAAAAACTGGAAACAGTTACTCGTGACTGTAAAAGCTAACCATAAATCGGTGATTGTAATGATGAGTTAAAATAAAGTACATTTAGTGGGGGGTCGACCCTCAAACTAGTTCATAGCATGCTTCACGTGTTATCACTTCCATTCTCACGTTTCTCCCTACTACCAAATTAATAATGGAATGACATAATTTACAAATTTATTTAGGTGAATTTTTTTAGTCACGCTGTCTGTCTGAGCGATTTAAACTCAAGAACTTCAAAACTAAGTGTTTTTAAAGGCTATGTCTTTATCAATAGGTCACTAACCTCATTAGTATTTAGAATTTCTTCTATCCAATCTAAAATAAATGTTTGTTATTCGTTTTATACATTCTCTAAAATTGCTTAATTTTTATCCCATTTTTAACTGATGTATCAAGTTTTATTCTATAAGCACCTATTTTTATATTTCTCTTTCTCTGGTGGCGGACTTTGTATCGGTGACACTTTTCATATGTTACACATAACAAATGAGTATTAGATGCGTAAGAAAAAACAATCAAGTATTAGATATTGTTATAAGGGGATGGGGGAGGGGCATTCCTCATTAAAATCCATCTAGTTTTATCACACCATTACTAATAATATTAGATATTATTATAAGCTATCACCTTATTCCATCTAGTTTTATCACACCATTACTAAATCACTTTTAGCACTCATCACTTGAACCATTTATAACATTTGAGAGGTTTTTTTTTTTACTCAAACAAAATATAAAACAAAATAGATTTTAATTAAACATAAAACCAAATGAAATAAAGACAATATTTAAAAAAACTTAGTTATTGAAATTCACTAAATCATGCAAAAAAAATAAAATAAAACGGTACAAGTATTTAAATATAAATCTAAAACAATAACCATCAAATAGTTGGAATCAGGACTGCTAACTAGGATGATTTCTTAGTATTTGCCAAGACGACATGTACGTAAATATTCTATCATTGAGCGTTTGGTACTCGCGAATGGCATTGTCAATCACTTTCACGTTTGTTCCCACTCATCATGATCCGTCACAACATTGTATAGTTGGTTAGATTTAACAATGTTCATTTTCATATCCCTCAACTTTGAAATATTTGGTCTTTGAATCAATCGGTTTCACCTAAAAGTTGACCAAATGCGTCAAATAGCGGATTACAAAACGATACGAATCCATACAGTGTATTTTCTCTCAGCGGTCAAATACTAACTAAAAGTTAACTCCGATAGTTTTAATGACGTGGACTATGAAGAATATGAGATTTATCAAATGATTTTTTTATTTTATGATACTACATTCCATTTCTATAAATGGGCAAATTACATAAGGATAGCAGGTAGGCGAGCAACAAACTGCGCCGCCACCCCCTTTTGGATTGAGAACCCTAATTTAGAGAAAACAAATTATCGCCCCTGGGGAGTCAAGAAGTTGTTATGGACAAAATCATGTTGGTTATCCTCGCATGCTTTAGCGTGCTTTGCCACCTTTTCGACTTTCCCCTAAGGACTGATTGCCCAGCCATGAACCCACTATCCCTGAATCTCGCTAAAGGAGACACGCCTGTAAGGTCCACGCGTACGTGTTTCCCACCTTCCTAACCAAACACTAGCAGGTCAGCCGGGCGTAAAATGGACCTCGCTTTTGCCAGGTTTGCAAGTAAGTTAACTGCGGCCTCTTTCTTTGCTGAGATCCCTACTTGTCTAAGGATATCCATTAAAGCGTCTCAAACAAAATCGTATCTTTACTTAAACCCCGGTAACTCTCTACAGTGGAGCGCATGCTCCCCATATTTATCCAAACACGATTTATGGCAAACCGTACATGTTTTGTCACCGGGAAAATGGGGATCATCAAACAATATTTAAGGATTGCCTTATACTCCACTGTTGACATTCGTTACCCCAGTCATTCGATAGGGATAACAGTTAGGAAATCTTGGGCATGGGGCATCTGTAAGCATTCCATGATGCCTTTCTGGCGTGGGGTCAAGCATAAATCTTCCCCCAAACTTCGTGCGATTCAACAATAGGGCATTCGCCAAGGTTTTCAAGGGATCTTCTTGCTCAAACCCCCGTGAAGGCTCCAATGCGTTCATCCCCAACATACAACCTTACTGGCGGGGCATACAAAAATCTGACCCACGGAAAAATGAAAGGGCAATGGCGATGGACTTCCCGTAACAAAACAGATCAGTCAACTATGTTGAAAGCGTTAAAAAATCAATCGTGAGCATGGCCAATGACCCGTCTGCATGAAAAGAACTAAAGAACATGTTGAAAGAATTGGAATTTGAATATATATATATATATATATACACACACACACCAAAGGAATTGAATACTTTGATACATTTGGTTAACAAGGGACAATATTTTGTTCGTAAATTTGTTGAAAAACTAAAATGGTGTGGCTGCGATGTGATGATGATGGTGGTTGTGGCATTATTGGTGATGGAAGTGGATATAATGGCGGGGCTGGTGACGAATTTTGGATAGCGGAAGTGATGACAATAACAATAAGGTTTGGGGGATTCATGCTCATTCGTTGGCTATTCAGAAGGAATGTTCACTTGTTTACTTAGAGGGTGTTTGGGATTGAGTTTGGAAATGCAAAAGTGTTTTTGGTCAAAAGTGCTTATTGGCTTATGACTTTTTGAAGAGGAGTTTTAAAAAAAGTGTTTGGATTAGCTTTTGGGATGGGAAACGTCAAAAAGTCAATAGATTGTTATTTTTTTAAGTGTTTCGCTTAACTTATTGTGAATATTGGTTGTATGGGTGATAAATTTGTAATTTTTTTCCAAAAGTCAAAAGCTAGGATTTCTAACTTTTCAAAACAGCTTTTCCACCCTTAAAAAGCTAAAAGCCAAAAGTCAAAACAGAAAGTGCTTTTGGGTTACACAAACAGCTTATTGACTTATTAGCTTTTTCAAACAGCTAATAAGTCAATAAGTTGGTATGAAACTCAATCCCAAACACCCTCTTAATAATGTTTCTTTTCAATTTTAATTCTCCAACCAAACATGATATCTTTTAAATTGAGATACTAATTTATGTTAATTTTATTGGATTTAAATGGTTTCAACTATAAGCAATTGGTCGTTACTAGTTCTAACTAGCAAAATGTGCGTTGGCAGTCTCAACTTTTAACATATTGCCTACCAACGAACTATGACTAAAAAAAATCTTGTTTCATTTATATAATTAGTTACTATTTTATTAGTCATAATCTGTTTCATTTATGAACATGATTTAAAAAAAAAAAGAAGAATAGGCCGTTCAAGAAAAAAAAATCGGCCGTTGTCCTCCCTTACAAATGTAAGGTTGTGGGTTCAAATCCTTGCAAATGCAAGATAAGGTGGAATAAAGGTGTAATAAAAATTTGCCGTTCAAAAAAAATAAGAAAGAGAAAAGAATCGAATTCTCGAATGCATGATTATTAATTCCAAATAATCCAAAAAACAATGGAAAAGAAAGTAAGAAGTGGGCCCATGAAATATTGAAGAGGCAGCAATGTTATTGGTTGAGTTAAGATTTAGCCAACCACAGGGATACACCTCAATGCCTCGAAATTATATTATACGAGTAGTCACTACTCACTAGTCAGGGCCTACCGTATATATTTCGGCACCTAAAAACAGAAATATTTTTTATTATTTCATAAATATCTTCGTCTTGTCTTTTATTTATTTTAAGTAAAAACTTTTTTTTAAAACCAATAAATCAATCCTAATCACTTACGAAGTACTAACCGGACAAAGGAGTACTCCGAGAGAAAAAAAATATAAGACAATGATATTCAAATTCATTTTATCTTCATAGTTGTATTTGTTCTTCATTATAACCAGCAAACCTACTTATAATCATCATAACCTCAGTTGCTAATTAAACAAAAAGGTTCGGAGTGAATTCGATACTGAAATTCTGTATTCAGTTTTGTAATTTTTAAATTGGGTTAGCATTCGAATCGAATTCTAAAATCGGTTTTCAAATTAGAACCAAGTATTTGAATTAATTTATATATTTTATTTTTAATAAATACATACACCTATATATTTTTTATAGATAAATATATACATCCATATCTTTTCTTATAATTCGGTTTACTCAAAACAACCCAAATTCAACCAAATTTGAATTATCAAAGTTGAATCAAATTTTTTTTTAATCATATTAAAGTTCACTTTTAAAAAATCAGAATTGGAATAAGTTTAATTGACAATAATATTAGTTATAACTATTTTGTTTGGGGTAAAAAATCTTATTAAAAAAGAAAGGGGACCATGGATGGTTAAGTGTAGGTGGATGACAAATGTGTGTATAGGGATGAACAGGGTGGAATCATAATTAGAGTCGGTGGTGGAAACTAAGCGTATATGTGACGACCATCTTAACGCCGTTTTAAAAACATAATTATATGGCGTAAGTTTAAAATACTGAGTATGACAATGTGATGTATCAAATGTGTGATAATTGTTGGAATACAATTTAGAGTTTTAGGGCCTGTTTGGTAATGGGTAATGAAATGAACGAGTGAATGTAATAGATGAGGTAATAAAATGAATAAAGGAATGAAATGGACCATTAAGATTCGTGGTTTTGTTTAGTTACTATATGAGAATGGAAAGAATCATTATATTGTGGTGTTTGGTAGGTATGCTAAGACGAAGAAATGAAATCGCCGGTGGTGGGTGGTGGCGGCGGCGTGGTGGTAAGTGGTGGCGGGGACAACGACGGTGAGTGGCGATGGTTGAGGACGGTGGGTGGCGATGGTCGGTGGTAGTGGCGACCGAGTAGCGGTGGTGGGTGGCGGCGACTAAGGATGGGCATTTTTTCCCGAGTACCGATACCTGTACCCATACTGGTACCCCTAATGTTGGGTACTCAGTATAGGTGTCGGTACCTACTTTTATTGATTTCGGTATTCGGTACTTTCAGTACCGGTACGGGTAAAAATGGTACGGGTACCGAATTCTATATATTAGTGAATTCGATAATATGTTTTACTTTGTATTATGGTATTTATCGTATTCGTATCAATTTTACTTATTTGGTACATGTATCATATTGGTACTCGTACCAATTTTATCAATTTGGTACCCGTACGAGTGTTCAAAAAAGAAAAATAACAAAGTGGTACAAAAACGGGTATCATACCGAAATACCGGTACCTATACCCGCACTGTCACACCCTCAAATTTACACTGCGGGGTTTTACCGCGAGGCGCATGACAAACCAGGATCCATAGCCATGAGTATCATGAACGACTCTAAATGCCCAAACCATTTAGTTCGTTTTTGATAAAACAGTTTCATAGTTTAACCAAACAATTTAAAGTAGCGCGGAAGCGGAAACAAACTAAACAGTTCACAAAAGTCTGCGCAAAACAACACGCCCCAAACCTGAGTTTAAAAGTTCAAAATATTAAATGTTCATAACCCATGACACAGAATGATGCATGCCCTAAATCGTGCTCCATACCTAGAGACCTGCAAAGCATGCTTAAGTGTGTCAACATAAAGTCGGTGAGTTCACAAAATAAGTAGGCGAGTAAGTAAAAGTGTAGGTTCTCCAAGACCCATAATCAAAAGTACAACGTTGGCCTCCCAGCCCATGTAATTAATAGCTAATTCATATGCCAAGGGTAGCTAGCCCACTCATGATAACTAATACCGGCGAATACCGAACTGCTAATGAACGAGTTCCCACAACTGTGTGTATAATGCCTTACATCATTGCCCATCAACAATGATAATATGTTTTAGCTAATAGTTCACACCATGCTCCCAGCACGATGTGAGGTTTGTTAAACCTAATAGCGCTATCAACTAGTAACCCGCTTGCCCACCCGGCAATTGATTCGGTATTTTGAAGGACTTAAAAGATAGGATTGGTTTAGTTCATCAAGGACATAAACATGAATTAGTAATAGTAGATTCACCCCGTGAACCATGCACCCCAAAACCTGGAATGTGTAAAAATAGTCCCAAACCAGACTAGAAATGTTTAGTAAGTTGTCTCCCCGAGACGCATGCTTTGAGAAAAAGTAGTGAAACTCACCTTAGGTTGCAAGCAAATAAATCCAAACTCCAAAGTAGGGTGTGCTACCGACTCCCTAATACATGTGTCACTAAATGAGTATATGTGTAATACCATTACACCATATAACCCGTTTGTCCAAGACGTTTACATGTTCAAAACCATGCAGTGACACCTAATGACTCTATATGCACAAGTAAGTCCCACGTAACCCGTTGGTGATCATGGTGATTATTATCAGTCTAGTATCTCAAATACATCACATACAAGTGTCCATACAAGTTCATGTCAATTACATTCCATATAAGACCCCAAATAGTCACATAGAGACTCCGTACACAATCTGCGTTTTCAGGACAGATTGTGCGCTGTGAAAAATGAATTATTTAAAATACTTAACGAATGAATTAAAGTCCCAAATTTTTACTGAGTATTCATTGGGATTCACTTGCTAACTCATATTTTTGTTTTGTCTTAAAACCAAACACAAAAATTACTAAAATTCGTACAACACAGCTATGTCCAGAAAACTTCCACAACAGGTCAGTTTAGAAGAAAATTTCCCAAAAATTGTGTATTCACCCAAACGGGGTTAATCCACTTGGAAAAGCTGAGTTTTTCCAATTTCGGCCTACTGTCCAAATTTCAAAGCTTAACTCTTTGTAAAACTCAAGTTATGACCATTTAAAGTTGACACAATTTACAACTTCGAAAATCTGATATGACCTCTAATCAAATAAAATTCCAAAAACCACTCAAACGAAGTCCAAATCAGATGATCTTGCCCATTATGAAAAGCTAAGACCATGTACATTACACCCATGCAAAGAATAGATCAAAACAATGGCTTTTAACCCACGTAACATACCCTACAAGTTGACATTCAGATTCTGTCCAGATTTTAATCATGCAATAACATCAACTATAACGAACCCTAGTTGCATATTATCGATTAACAACACCAAACAAACATCCTAATAACATTAATAAGACATAATCTGATCAAAACCTAGCAAGATATATGTTTATATTATCATTCATCAAACCCCAGATATCTAAAACATCAAGAACATACATGATCATGCAAAACACATAACATTCATTACATAATAACATGCTTAACCTCTTTAATCTTTATGAACATCATGTTTTAACTTTTATAAAATACTTTCAGACCTGGACAAACAAGGTTTTGATGTTTTAAAAACATATTAAAGAAGATTAAAACACAAGAGAATGAAGATTATACCACAAGCACTTTAGAATCACCAATCGATTGCTCCTAACGCTTCCCGAATGGTGTTCTTGAGCCTTATCAGGTGTTAGGGGTTGATATTTTCGTAATAGGGCAGTAGGGGGCGATTAGGGTTGAGTTTAGGGGTTGCATGAGGCTTAAGAGTGTTTAAATAGTGGATTAAGGCGGTTAGGGTTCGTCAGGACCCTGCGCGCGGCAGGTCGGATGGATCGCGCGGCCGCGCAATCCTCCCTAGCCCGCTCCGGGTGGCCTGCTTCGTTGTACAGTGTGTTTTCTTCGATGTTTTCGCTATTTTGGACAATAACAAGTGTAACCCCATGTGTTAAGACCCCAACCATCCTAATGGTCCACCTATTATGATTTTTATTAACGTTTTCGGTTTAAGTTCACGTAATCACTTACAGTTTGCACATAGTTTCACAGAGATTCATAGAAGCACGTAATTGCAATCAATCTCAAACAATTAATTCACAATCTTCGTGTTTAACAATTCACCAACGTCCGAGGTTCACTACTCATTTAAATAGTTTGGTAGTTCCTCGAATTACCACTTCATGCAGTTATTAACCTATAACTGTGCAACGTGTGACCTATCCAGCTAACCCTAGTTAAGTAAAATGCAAGGTATGTAACTAGAGTTTAGTTAAAGTGAGAACCTGAAATTGCGGGGTATCACATCATCCCCAAGTTGAAAAGAATTTCGTCCCGAAATTCAGCAAGTAAACAATAAAGCCAGCTATAAAAATGTGTGCTTGGTTCCCAGATGTCACACGCACTGTACCTATATATTCGGTACGGTACTCGGTACCCACTTTTGTTTAAATTCGGTACCGGTATTTTTGGTACGGGTACAGGTATGGTACCGATCTTATCTCTAGTGGCGATGACGGTGGCAGTCACTGATGGGTGGTAGCGCCGGTGGTCGGTGGTGCCGGTCAGTGATGGGTGGTGATAGCAATAGTTGGTGGCGGTAGCTGGTGGTGGTGGCGGTCAATGATGAATGGTGGCGACGGTGGTTAGTGGTGGTGGCGGAGGGCGATGGTGGGCGGTGATAGTTGGTGGTGGTGACAGTGGTCGCTGGCGGTGTGCGGCAGCGACAATCAGTGGGCAGCGGCGGCCGTGGTCGATGGGTGGCGTTGGTGGGGGGGGGGGGGGGGGGGAATTTGGGGCTTTTTAGAGGGAATAAAATGGACGAGGTAACGGATGATTCTATTACGTTGACCAACCAAACACGTTTTTTTTTCATCGCAATAGTCCATTCTATATCGATTTCCATTCATGCGTGCTAAACACTGCCTTAATTTCTTCCCATGCCGAATGATCAATTACATTATCCTGTTCTCTTTTATTGTTCTTCTTCGTCTTCTATATTGAGTGCAACCAATTAACTAAATAACAAATTTACTTAGGTTGGTCATCGGTTGTAGATGAGTTCGGTGATAGACATAGACTGATAGGGTTTATTTCTTAGGGTGTATGGCTTGAAAGATATTACAAATTGATTAAACTAATAAACGGAGATTAAATCTATTATCACGAATGAATAAGAAAGAAGATGGGATGATTTCGTACCACCATGTTTAGTTGACAGATTTTTGTTCCATTTGTTAATTTAATACCATGACAAAGTAATACAATTGAAAGCTGTTATTTAATTGTAGAAGGACGTTATAAATGTTGTAATAATAGGCTAAGATGTTATCGTTTAGCAAACATTCTAATGTTAATTAGGAGACTAATTCAAACTAATATAAGAAAAGGGTCGTTCAAAAATTCTAAAAACTACCCACTTCATCAGCACATCACTTTAACTTTTATAAACTAATTAAGTGAAACGGAATCAAAACTATCATTAACAATCGGGAGTAAACGCACAAGTAGTAACTTTGGTATATAACAAATTTATATGTTATAGAGTAAAGTGCACAAATGGTCTATGTGGTTTGCCCAAATTTCACGTATGCCCCATATATTTTCAATGGTCCCCAACGTTGACATTTTATAACATTTTGGTCCCTACCAGCTAACGTCGTTAAATTTTATCAGTTAAATCATGTAAAATGACCAAAATACTCATAGGGACCATCCGAGCAGTTTAATCTTTTGTGTATATGACCAGCACCACCACCTCCTCCTCCTCAGACAACCAACATCACCCCCTCCTCCTCCAACCACCACCACCGCCACCACCACCACAAATTCGTCAAAGTCAACGAAGCAACCACCACTACCACTACCACAGCCGCTACCTATCCAACTTGAAACAACCTCCAAACAGCCACCATAGCTAGTTTCCAACCACCCTAACCCAACCAGATCTGACCCGACTTAAACCTATCTCGAAGCAAGACCCGAACCATCTGCAAGACCCGTCTCGAAGCTAGACCTGAGCCAACAACCACAATCAGACCGAACCACAACCATAACCCAAACCATCGGACCCCAAGCAAACCCAACCCACCAGAACAACTTGTGACCAAACCACCATCACCCGGACCACCACATCCATGTACCGATCGTTACCTGTATATCCAACCCCAAAACCACCTCGTCACAGCCACCAAAACAATCACCCGACCCCACCCCTTGTCGGATTGATAACAGAGCGCCGCCACCACCGAGCTGTGTGGTGGCCGACCGTCCGTTCTACAACAAGAAAGGGAAGAAGATGGTGTATTTACATCGATGGCATCATCAAAGTTCAGATACACACCAAGCATGAATATCATGAAACAAATTCATTTTACCTTATTTTCAAAGCCAAAAGAAATTATCTCCTCATCAACGGCGCTAAGACATTTGATTAGGTTTTTATCCTTTCTTTCTAACTTCCCACTGTAATCAACCCTCGAATCCACTTAGATATTAATCCATCATAGCTGCTGGACAGAATAGTCTTTGGGTTGGTTTTAAGCACTATAGAGGGAGAGAGAGAGAACGTGAGGTAGAGAGAGAAGGGTTAGAGAGAGAGACCTGATCTTAGAGAGAGAGAGAGAGAGAGAGTAGGGTTTGATTATTATGAGGGAGGAGAAGAGAATAAGATGCTTTTATGAGGGTAATTTAGTAATTTCACATTGACTTAACTGAAAAACTTAACCTCCATCCAAGTCAGGGACCATCAATGAAACAAAATACAAACCACAGATACCATACATGTAATTTCCAAAGGTTGAGGAGCAGAGTTTAAATTTGGGCAAACCACAGGGACCATCCGTGCACTTTACTCTATATTATATAGGGAAAATGGATTTTAATACTCCCAACTATCGCCTATTTGCGGATAATACTCCCAACTATCACTTTGGCCAATAGCACTCCCAACTTCCAACTTATTGTCTTTCATCACTCCCAGACTTAACGACGTTAGTTTTTATCCTACGTGGCTAACAGAAGCTGACGTGGCATTGCCTAAGTGTAAAATCAAAATTTCTATGTGGCCAAAATATAAAAACCAAAACTTCAGGGCCTTTTTGAAAGTTGTTTTATAAAACCCAACCCCCCCTTCTCTCTCTTCTGTGACAGCTGTGACCCTCCCCTCTCCCCTCTTTCTCTCTCTAAACCACAACCACCCTTCACCAGGCACCACCAATGCCACCACCGCCACCACAACCATGACCATCTCCAAAAACCACCACCACCACCACACCAACCCCCTCCCATCTCTCTCTCGTCCCCATTTCACCACCACCCCACCCCGGGTGACAACACCCAACCCTACCTAGACCACCGTACACCAGCCACCATACAACCACCGGCTCGTGTATACCCTACTGCTTAATTAACAATAATATTGATTGTCTCAATTAGTTAGTTTTATTGTTTACTTTGGTTTTTAAATCTTTTGATGGGTGTTTTGATATAAGTAATGATAAGGGTTTGTTTTATGCTTTGGGTAGGTTTTAGGTAAGTGTGGAGGAGGTTGAAGATGGTGGTGGTGGTGGGAGTTAGGTAGGTTTTGAAGGATGGATGGGTTTTGGAGGTTTATTGCTCGGAAGGTGGTGGAAGGTGTGGCGGGTTTTGGGGGTTTATCGCTGGAGATGAGAACGACGGCGGCGGCGGCCGGAGATGGTCACCGGAATAGAGTTCCGGTTGCTGCTGCTTGGTTGTCTTCACGCACAAGTGTGTGTGTGTCTCGTTGGTTTGGAGAAGAAGAAGCAAGAAGGAGGCTTCTTTATATAGTCAAATTACAATAGGGGTGTTTGGATATGAGGATAACACTAGGATTCTAGGGTGGTGGTGGTTTTTCGGTGAAGGGTGGTGGTTTAGAGAGAGAGAGAGAGAGAGAGAGAGAGAGAGAGAAGGGGGGGGGGGGGGGGGAGGGGGTCTGTTACAGAAGAGGGTGGTGGTGGTGGTGGATGACGGTGAAGGGTGGTGGTGGTGGATGAAGGTGAAGGGTGGTGGTAGTGGTGGTGGTTTAGAGAGAGAAAAGGGTGGGGTGGGTTTGTTAGCAGGAGGAAGAAGGAAAGGGGGGGGGGGGGGGGGGTTATAAACTTTAAATAATAATAATAATAATAATAATAATAATAATAATAATAATAATAATAATAATAATAATAATAATAAAAGTTTCAAAAATGTCCCAAAGTTTGGGTTTTTACATTTTGGCCACGAAGACTAACTAGGTTAGACCTCCGTTAGTTTGGGGGTGATGGAAGAAAATAAGTTGGAAGTTGGGAGTGCTATTGACCAAAGTGATAATTTGGAGTATTATCCGCCAATAGACGATAGTTTGAAGTAATTAAATCCATTTTGCCTATTATATAATTGGGAAAAGTGAATATGAGGCTGTAACATAACTATCTATAACTTATAATAAAAGAATTGAGTTTGTATGAGGTGACATTCAATGAAGGCCTCAACCCCACATTGAATGTGCCATGTGGCATCTTGAGGTGATAGTATTAAATTTATTATTAAAAAAAATATACCATGTGGCAAATTAAAAAAAACTAATAATAAAATAAAACCTAATATACTAAAATTAAATTGAGTTATTTTAAGAAAAAATAATTTAAAAACAAATTAAAATTTTTCTCTTTTATGTTTCCTCCCATAAATTTTAAACGTTGATATCTTTTATATACGAGAGTTTTTAAAGAAAAAAATTACACCAAATTAACGAGCGTTTTATTATCTTTCCAAAGATTACCATAGTGCTATATAAAAAACGGAGAAAAAACGACTATTTTTGTGGGGTTTCGTTCATACAAGAAAAAAAAACACAAAGTGTTCTGGTTATTCATTAATCATGTTTTTTTTATTTTAAACCAGGTTCTTATCTACGATGTTGAAATTCAGCCCAATCGTAATACTATCATTGGAATTTTACTCTTTAAAGATGCATAGGTATACTTCATTAAGAGAAGCTAGGAGAAAGAATCGTGCAACACTGCAACACATGGTGTCACCTTATACCAATGTTATTTTTTTATTTATTTAATTACAAGAGTAATAATTATAACTATTAGTATTAGTATTATTAGAATTGTTATATTTTTCAACCCCGGCTCCCGGGATAAAAGCTAGTCTAATTATATAGTATTAGATACTTGTTTTTATACGAATGCGTACAGATTTAACATTCAATAGACTCGCCTTATTTGACGTTTGATAGACTCGCCATCTATATTTTTCAGTGTGACAAACAGAGAACTCTTGAATGATTATTACTAGTAACAAATGGTTACTACAAAGCGATTGTAGTCAATACTATTACGATAAAATTTTCATATGCGTAATTGTCAACAAACCGTCCAAATAATCAAACAGATTTCTATTAATCAACCACTCGATTTCAGTCAACTAGCTAGTGTTGACATTCTGTAGATTAATATTTTTTTTTTCATGGACTTAAAGGTAACAAAACCGTAATTGTAAGCTAAACACATTTCAGTAAACTAAATTACACAAACCAATGTTACGAAATTATGAACTTATAAAACCAAATCTTTTTTTTTTTCGTTTGTTTAATTAGTAGTCGGTCGCTTCTTAATTAATGTTTAGTACAAACGAATGTATCAGAAAGAGTGATGAACTATGAAACGATGTTTCTAAGTTATATGTAGTTTATATAATATAAACTAGGATTTTCAAGTATTTAGTTTTAATTACTATCCAAAAAAAAAAAGTATTTAGTTTTAATTAATTTATAAAGTCATAATTTATTAAATAATTAATTATCGTGGGGGGCAAGCGAGTTGAGTTTGACCAATGGTATGTTGAAAATCCAACACGCATGAGAGGGGGCTCATTAAATATGTTCAAATTGAGTACTCGACTTTAAAAACTCATATACACAACTTAAAAAATGACTTGGAGAGACCGATCTCATCTTATGAGAGTCAACAGACGACAAAACTATTATTCTTTCTTTAAGGTTTATTTATATAAATCTTATTCTTTAAGATATAAGGATAATCCAAAGGTAAAATAGTATGTAGTCTCTGTGGTTTGTATGAATTTCACGTAGAGTCCCTATCTTTTCAAAATTACAATAAAAAAGTTGTGGTGTGGTAGAGAGAGGGTGGAAGTGGTGGTGGTTTGTGGAAGTGACGCGTGGGAAGATGAAGTAGCTAGGGATGATGAAATGGGTGGGTCCCATATACATTCACGTGACTAGGACTGTATAAACTAACAGACATCTACTCTATGACTATCCGAGTTAAACAATGTCAAAAGGTAGGGACTAGGACTGTAATTTTAAAAATGTGGGGAATATAGGTGAAATCCGAACAAACCACAGGTACTATACAAACAATTTTCTCTTAAATGAGGGTAGAAAGATGAAAACATTCACGTGAGATTTAGAAGGAATGTTGTGGTAAAGTTGCATTTTTCTCTCATGTGCATGACACATGCTCTTTTCCCACAATCTTTAACCATTTATAACTTTTTTTATACAACATTTTTTTTTTCAAATAAAATTACACCAAATTAATGAGTCTTTTATTATCTTTGTAATGAGTACCATTGAGCCAAAAAAAGAAAAAAAAAGACCTTTTTAGTGGGTTTTAACTTTTTAGTGGATTTTTGTTCATGCAGTAAAAAAAATACACATCTGCAGCAGAAAAAAAACACAATGTGTTATTTCGTTTGTCGTGTTTTTTTTGTAGATTGTGTTTTTCTCTGAATACTTTATTTTATTGTATTGTGCATTATGTTTTTTTGTCTATTGTGTTTTTCTAAGCCAACAATTTTGTGTTTTTTATATCCATTTTGTTTTTTTTTTTCTTACATGAAAACCCACGAAAACTCGTTTTTTGTTTAGCACTATAGTATTCGTTGGAAAGATAATAAATTGCTCGTTAATTTGGTAATTTTTTTTATAAAAAGTTTAACGTATGAAAAAATTATGGATAATTTAAAAAACGAGGGAGGGGGTGGGATATCCACATTCCTTCTCATTCTTTTTAGGATTTTCATCCTTTCTACCACATCTTCACCCTCTACACACATGTGCGCGTGCTAGGTAGGGCTTATGTACAAATGACATTTTTCGTAAAAAGTGTAATAAGTCTATATAAGCATTGTGTTTTAAATTTTATGTACGATGTTTTATATTCTTTTGGCATGGTATTATTATAGAAAACACAAAATATAACAATTTAAAACACTATTTAATGTATTCTAGACATGCAATCTAAAATACCATACGAAGAAAGTAATCAGTGTGTTTTAAATTCAACGTTTAGAATACATTTGGGTGTATTTTAAATTATTGCATTTATTGTTTTTCTATATAATACAATGCAAATGGAATCGAAAACATCATAGCCCAAATTTAAAATACAATAACTACACGGACTTCTCACACTTTGTACGAAAAATATCTTTTGTACAGAAACCTAAACATATATATATATATATATATATATATATATATATATATATATATATATATATATATAGGATTTGGATCATTTGAGAACCACCATTTAGGGAGAGAACCAAAGAACCAAGTGTGAACACAAAAACCCTCCACCAAAAAATAATAAAAAAATTATATAACCTAAAAAAATAAAAAAATAAAAAAAGTAAAAACACCAAAATGTTTTTTTAGGGTTAATCTTTCTGAAAAAAAAAATAAAAAAAAATTACAAAAAAAATAAAAAAAACAAAAAAATGGCTTTTTAACGTCATATTTACGTCAGGTTTATGCACATGTGCATTTTGCTGTTATATATATACATACATATACCGTATGCACATGTGCATTTCACTATTAGAGCACACTTTTGAATAGATTATGAATTACCATAATGAAATGATCATTAAATGGACGTGATATGATATATAAGGTGGAAAATAATTTATTCAATGATCATTAAATAAACGCAAAGTGCATTTCACTATTATAGTTAGGTTTTTTTTCATGGGTTTAGCTTTAGGGTTTAGTTGTTAGGTATGATGGGAAGGGAGTTAGGTTTTTTGAGGTTGTTGGTGAATAAATTTAAAAAAACCTCTATATAAGACTATAAAACAAGATAATTGTATTACATGCACATGTGCATTTCACTATTATAGTTAACTTTTTTAATGGGTTTAGCTTTAGGGTTTAGTTTTTGGGTATGATGGAAGAGGGGGTATCTTTTTGGGGGGGATGGGATGGAGCGTTTTGGTTTTTTGGGGGGGGGGGGGGGGGGGGTTGGGGCGGTGTGGGGGATGGGGGGTTTAGGTTTTTAGAGAGTGAGGTGGGTGGGTTTAGGTTTTTAGGGGGTGGAGGTGGGGGTTTTAGGTTTTTTTTGTTTGTGTTCACCTTGGTTCTCTGGTTCTCTCCCTAAAGTTGGTTCTCGTATGATCCCTACCCTATATATATATATATATATATATATATATATATATATATATATATATATATATATATATATAGGGGATGGTTCAATAGAGAACTCATTTTAGGGAGAGAACTCGAGAACTCCTAATTAAATACAAAAAAAAATAATAATAAAAAAATCATAACTCAAAATTTAAGTAAAAAAACAGAAAACTAGTTCGGAGCTTCTCTTTCCCATGTCATACCCGTTCAGGAAAAAAAAATAAATAAAAAATAAAAAAAACACACCTAAAAAACTCTACTACACATGTGTAGTATAACCCAAAAGCCTAAACCCCCCACCCCCAACTTACCCTCACCCAAAACCTAATTTCACCCCACCCACCCCCACCCTCACAAAAAAACCTAAATAGCTTACCCAAAAACCTAAACCACCAATCCACCCCCACCCAAAAACCTAAACCCACCCTACCCACCGCCTACCAAAAACCTAAGCCCCACCCGCCACAACAAAAAACCTAACCCCCACCAAAAAACCTAACCCCTACCCAAAAACCTAAATCCACCCTACCCACCCCTACCCTACCCCTCAAAAACCTAAACCTTACAAGCTAAACTTAAAAAAACTAACCATAAAAGCTAAACTAAACACAAAAGCTAAACCCTAAAGCTAACTGGACATTTACTACACATGTGCATTAGAAGTCGCCTATTTTTTTTTTATTATTTTCTATTATTTTTTTATTTTTTTCTGAACGGGGATGATGTGGGAAAGAGAAGCTCCGAACCAGATTTTTGGTTTTTGACTTAAATTTTGAGTTATGATTTTTTTTATTTTTTTCTTAATTTAAGTAGGAGTTCTCGAGTTCTCTCCCTAACTATGAGTTCTCAATTGAACTTTCTCATATATATATATATATATATATATATATATATATATATATATATATAGGGGAAGGTTTAAATAAAAACCCACCTAAATTGAAGAAACCCATTAAACCCTATCTCAACCATTGATCAATCTAGATCAATGGTTAAGATTAAATCCTGGTTATTTTAATGAAGAGAAGTACACAAAAGGGCAAATGGGTAAATTGACAATTGGGAAAGCCCTGGTAACTGCATGGCTCTGCCATAACAGTCACTTCATTGTCTCTCTCCATCAAATAACTTCTTTCCCTCTCTCATACTCGTAAACATCACACAAATTCAAATTTTCATCCCTGTTTTCTCTCCATTTGAAGCATCAACCTACTTTCTTGTTCCAAAAACGTCGAAAGCTTTAGTGATTTTGCAGAGGTAACGATGAAATCATTCATGTGGTCGTTATCTAAGTTTAGCCGACGATTGGCCTCGAAGAAATCATCTAAAAGGTACTTGCTTCGTTGTTTTGTGTCTCTTGACTGTATAAATTAGGGGTTTCTCGTCTATGGCATAACGTCAATGAGCATCTAAAACCGTTGTTGTCATTTGTATTTTATTTAGTGGATAAGCATATTGATGGTGTAAAACAGAGCAAAAATGGGGAATTGGACGGGTTTGTTAATTATCGTTGTTGTAATTTATATTTTAATTACTAGAAAAGTAGATTGTAATTTATAAAATGATGTTTTGAGACAGGAGGAAAAGAAAATTGGTGGTTTTGTCTTCAGACACAACAAGAACCAGGCATGGTAAGGGGATTGGAGTATCAGCTTCTGAATTTAAAGATGTAAAACGTCATCTAGGTAGGATAGTGATGAAGTGATGAAAATAGTTTCTTTTTTAATCTTACCAATGTAATTTTAGGTTGCTGTAAATTTAGTTAAAGTGCCATTTTTTTACATATGTAGAGTATGACTCGGATACGCCACTTATCAACCTAAAGAGGATGCGTAAAGGAACTGCCAAAACTTCGGCTCATAATGATGATCCAGTGGCGTCGAATGTGCAGCGTTCATATAATGAGGATGCAGGACCATCATTTAATGAAGGTTCTGATAAGGATTATTCAGGAGAGTCAAGTGGTGTAGAGTCTGAAGATGATGATGAAAGTGTGAAACCACAGAAAGAGAAGTTATCCTTTTTTTGTAACCGACGTCGTCGTCAATTGGCAAAAACCAAAGGTTAGATGTTTTGTGCTTTTGCAAATTGTTTTGGTGTTATATGTGTAAAATCAGTGTGTAAACATTGAATTGCTTACATTGTGTGTTTGGGCTGTGTGTTTGTATGTTATGTAAAATCAGACCAAGATATAGCAGTTGGTGAAGTTGACACACGAAATAAAAAAGGTACGATGATACAACAAATAGATAGTTATTTACACTGATGTCATGGGGAAAGTTAGTTTGAACTGATAGTGGTTACATGTGTAACAGGTAAGCAGGCAATCCCTGTGTATGATCTGTGTTCATCCACATCAGTTAGGATAACAAGAGCAAAAACACGAGCATTAGAAGTTTCAGCGGAAATAGACAAGGGGAAAAAAGAGAAGGCAGTGAAGACAAAAAAACGGGAGAGGGTAGACAAGACATGGAATGATGACCGCGACCTCGAGCCTCGTAGGAAACGCAAAAGGTCGAAGTTGAATGAGTGGCTGGGGATACGTACTAGATCAACACCAGCACAGTTAACAAGATGCATAAAGATACTAAGTAGAGAACAACGTTTAGCAGTGAAGGATATGGGGTTGGGCAGGCTGCTAAATCTTAAAATGGATGGGATACCTGCGAAATTAGGGCATTATGTTGTAGATAACTTCAACCAGGAAACTTTAGAGTTGACTGTGCCATCCGGGACACTCTGCATTGATGCTGAGCTCGTGCACAAGGTCCTTGGCATACCGATTGGAGGTGTGTCTTTCAACGCATTAGAGCGTAGGGAAGCGCATGATGAAGGCGTAGCCAAATGGAGACAGAGGTACCCACCAAGCCGATTTATATCTGCTAAGCAAATGGTGGACATGATTGAAAAAAGGTCAAATGGTGAGGACGATTGTGATTTCCGTATGGATTTTATTATGTGCTTCTATACTATCATGATTGACTGTCACAAACAAGGCAGTCTGAAGGATAACATACTCGAGTATATTACGGATGACTTGGATTTTGCTGGTATGGACTGGTGTGAGTTAGTAGTTGAGGTACTAAAGAGTTGTAAGAATGGTTGGAGACGCGACAGTTTGGATCCACCTTTTACCGGGCCACTTACGTTTTTAACGGTATGTTGCAATTTACGCATGTTAATTTTTAATTACTTGCCTGTTAATGACACTATTTATTTACCTGTTACTAACTACGTAGGCGATTTTATATTTGTAGCTTTTATATGTGGATAGTTTTAAATGCAAAGGGCTTGATGTTGATACTTCAATGGATCCTATGAGTTTCTGGACATTCCAAATGTTAAGAGACCGAGAAAAAATTGAAATAAAAGGAGGGGGGTTTGGACTGGGAAGGCTAAAAGCGTTGTATTCATACAACGATGTAAAGGTCGGGTTAGATGAACCAAGCGTCCAGGTTGGTAACAATAATGTATTATAAACAGACAATTGATGAACTACATTGGATTGTATGCTAAATCATCCTATTATAAGCAGGAAAGGGTATCAGCAGTAGGGGATTTGGTCGATGTGATGATTAGAAGCAAAAAAAGGGCAGAAAATGCAATCAGTAAGTTATGTAAGGATTATCCAGGCAGAGAAGATGTTGTTGCAGTGAAGTCAAGGTACGATGATTTTATTAACGAAATGGTGAAGATGAATGTGGAAGCATCTGTTGAGCGTGTAACAGCTGATGCACAAATCGGCAATGTGTTAGAAGAAATAAGTAAAGGAAAAAGCATTGCACTAGGTAAGTTGCTTGTTTCTGACCTCTAAAATATTTTCTAAACTAGGAAATTAGTTGAGCATCCGTCTTTTATATTGTGCAGAGGAGGATGATTGTTTGAACTTGGGTGATTCGCCAATGAACAAGTCGCCATTGACACGGTCAAAAACGAGAAAAAATCAGGGCACGTCAGACGACGGAGGGGCGTTTGAAAGTCCAATTCTAAGCCAATACAGGAAGACTCTGCATGACAGTGCTAAGAACAATCCTGGTGGTATATCAGGACTTGGTAAGGAAAAGTGGTTTTAAAAATGGACATTTGGTTAACATATGTTAACAGGAGATGCTTATGTAATTAACATGTGTTAAACAGGAAATGATGATCTTGCAAAGAATTTAACAAGTGAATTTGCAGAGGTGTCAGAAACAGATGGAACACATGAGAAGAATTTAGCAGGAAGAGATGGGACACAAGAAAGAGGTAATCATAAGACAAGCCGTCTAAATCTGTTAAATACGCGCAGGTAGAACCCAAATAAATGTGGCAATTGTTTACTAATAATATTTCCTTACTCGCTTCGATGAGTTAGACGATGTGGCACCAAATGCTAGGGAACCGGATTTAGTGAGCACACAATCAGTGGTAGAAACAGAAAACGATCAACTAGGTATACATGATATTGTTTTTAATAAAAAGCTGTAGAGCATATACAACAAAGATCAGGGAAAAGTTTTTTTCATATTTGTTACATATGTTGCAGGACTGGAAGTTGAGTTGCCCACCAAGAACGACCGGCCAGGTGTCCGTTTAACAAAGTTTTAAAATATTTAAGTGTGTGCTTTTTCGTTTGTTGTGACGTATGTTACATTATGTTAAGGCGGCGATCTAAACGAAGAAGGGACGGTTGAAGAAATTCAAGATGACACTATTGTTGCGGGCACACCGGTAGATGTGCAAATGGAAGATGACAAAACAGGTATGATTGTGACATTTCAGTATTTGACAGTAGTAAAAAAGAGTGAGAAAATGATCAGATTGTACTGGTAATGTTATACTTAGTTTCAGAATGTGACGGAATTGGGACAGCAGAGGCAGGAGCATCAACGTACAATACTGATGAGCAAGGTATGATTTTTTAGAGTCCGTTAGTACAGGCAATCATATAGAATGATACGTGTTTTACCTATGTTGTTACATGATGTGAAACAGACTCCCAGACAAACGCAGAGGCTGTGCCCAAAACCATGGATGCACCAAGACAGGTTGTAGATACGGGGAAGAAAGATGAACAAGCAGCAAAAACAGGTATAGTAAATGTTAATTTCATGTTAAGATATGCAACTGGGTAGATAGATAATGATAACCAGGGACTTGTTGTTTAACAGGCAATGTCGGAATAACACCTACCGAAACGCAAACGGACAAAACCGAAGACCCAATGGCGGGTACGCTTAAAACAAATGAAATATATTTCTACCTTTGCCAGCATGGTCAAGTAATGTGGTTTTACGTACTGTTTACAGGATGCTCCTGGGTACTTCCAAGTATGACTAATTTGGCTGGGAATGATCCACCTAGTTTTAGCTTTGGCCTAACACCGCCAGAACAAGCAGGTCAGCGGGAGATTGCGCAGGAAGAATCAAATGTCAAGGATTTGCCTGCAAAACCAGGTAGGGGGGTAATGGATTTGTTTTTAAACCATACAAATGCAAAAACATACATACTAAAATGTCCCTGTTGCATGTGTTACAGAGTGTGGATATAAGTATGTGGAGCAAGGATTACCTGATAAGCCAGGTAGGGTATTAATGGGTTGGTTATTAAACCATACAAATGGAAAACACAAACATACTAAATTTCACTGTTGCATGTGTTACAGAGCGTGGAGATAAGTATGTGGAACAAGTATTACCTGATAAGCCAGGTAGGGTGTTAATGTATTAAACCATACAAATGGAAAACACAAACATACTAAATTTCCCTGATGCATGTGTTACAGAGTGTGGAGATAAGACTGTGGACCAAGGATTGACTGATAATCCAGGTAGGGGGTTAATGGGTTGTTTTTAAACCATACAGATGGTAACACATGCTTACTAACTGTACATGTTGCATGTGTTACAGAGTGTAGAGATAAGTCTGTAGAGCTAGGCTTGCCTGGTAAGCCAGGTAGGGTTTTAATGGGTTGTTCTTTAAATCATACAAATGGTAAACATGCATACTAATGTCACTGTTGCATGTGTTACAGAGTATGGAGATAAGTCTGTGGAGCAAGGATTGCCCGCATGCAACGCGCATGGAAAGGAGAAGGTTGATGATAGTATAGGTAAGTCCACACCGCTAATAGTCTGTTGCATATAAATTATTTTTATTTAAATACATCGGTTTTTAATTACGTTTACAGGATGCTCCTGGGTCCTTCCATGTATGACAAAGTCAGATGGGAATGATGCACCAAGTTTTAGCTTTGGCCTAACACAGCCAGAAGAAGCAGGTCAGTTTGTATCGGGTTTAAGTTATGTTTCTAAACAAAGTATATAAAAGTGTTACGTATGATACAGAATTTGTGCCTCCTTCTCCAAAAATGGGATCCAGTATGACCGCGCTACCAGTTGAATCAGGTACACCATCCCCAGTTTCTGATAGGATGATTCAAACCTAGAAACAGATACCGAGTTATATCTAACAATGGTTATGACGTATGTTACAGGGTCTGCCAGTGGTGGTCCTCAGGCAGAATCAAATATCAATGATTTGCCAGCTAAGCCAGGTAGGGGTAGGATTGGTTTTTAAAACATACAAAGGACGAACATGCATACTAATTTCCCTGTTGCATGTGTTACAGAGTGTGTAGATAAGTCTGTGGAACAACGAATGGATGCAAGCAAGGGGCGTGGGAAGGAGAATGCTGATAGTAGTATAGGTAAGTCCACACCACTAATTGTAATTTAATAATCTCTTTCATATACGTCAGTGTTAGCATAAAAAGAAACACCTATCCATATACAGATGCGGATGGAGTTGGTACCTCAGAAAGCCATAGCACACCGGTATATCCAATGGTGTCCCCTATTAGTTCATATGACGCGCAAAAGAATATATACAATGAATATGATTTGGGTGGCAATATGGATTTTGATGATGACCACATGACGTTGGCGATGCGTCAACAGATGATTGCAAACATTGATGCAAAGAAGCGAAACCCGTTACGCGAGAGGAATGTGACTTATGTTCATAAGTCACCTTTTCATATAAGGGGGGTCGATTTATCCGAGGGGGTGACAAAGGATGACGATGCTATGTGGAAGTATGTTTACATGGATGAGGATCGGCTGAATATGTTGTGTGGTGGTGATGCCAGAAGGAGGGTGGCGAAACAGAATAGGTAACGTTATTCATCAATATGTTTAACAACAATGTTTGTCTTTTGTAACATGTGTAACATATCAATTCTGTTTGTGTTTATACAGGATAGAACGTGGGGAAGGCGTAGAGAACGTAGAAATACCTCAAGAAGAAGTAGATAACGCACTTGCCAAGTAACAGAATTACTAACCTGCGCATTACATATATTTTTGTGTAAAGTATGTAAAAAGCATTCTAACATTGTCTTTGTTGTTCGTTTTACAGTGAGGTGTTATTTAGAAGCTTATCTAATGTGGAGGCAACGCGTATCATGTTCAAATCTTTGAAGCCGGGTATGCAAGTGTTAGATGCGATAGTAGATTGTTGGGTTGAAGTATTAAACTACGAGGAGAGGTTGAAATCAGAAGGGTCATCTCTTCGATTGTTTGTGAGCACAAAGGCAGTGGTATGTTAGCTTCATGAGTATTCATATTTTCATGTATGTTCGTTTTTTCAAGTTGTTATATTTATCTATCTAATGCTGCTTGTTAAAAAAAAAATAGTTTCCATGGATGCTCAATGATGCCAACTGTGATGAGAATACACGGATGGCAAGGTTTTCGTCAGCTATGGTCGCTGCGGTGCCATCTTATGAGAAGAAGCAGGACTTCAAGAGCTTTGATATCGTCTTTTTCCCTATACTTGAAAGGGCTCACTTCTACTTGTTGGTATTCGAGTTGAAAAATATTGCCATATTGCTCATTGATAGTGACAAAAAGAGAGGAAGGCGTAGATGCAAGGATCACATTGATTTCCACAAGAAAGATACGGCGTATAAATACGTAAGTGGTTTTTGTAAGCTGTGAATTTCATTTTGTTAGCCTGTGTTTTTCTAACAACATACACATTTATTGCAGAAGCACATGTTTGTGAAGTTTCTAAAGAGCATAAATCATCCGAAGGCGGCTGTGATTGGTGGGGCAGAGATACACAGGTTTGATGTGGAATGGGCTACGGCTGGCAATGGCACAGATTGTGGTGTATACCTGATGAGGCACATGGAGAAGTTCATGGGGCTTAATGTGCCTTTTGACTGCAGTTTCAGTAGAAATGGGCGCGCAAAGGAAGGTGAGATAAAGAAACTGCGGACGAAGTATGCGGCACATATTTTGCGTTCGGCGGTTAATACAAAGAAGGGGCAAGTGGAGGCTGGCGCAGTACTTAGGAAGTAACCGGGGCGGTTGGATGGTGCCGTAGGTGGTAGGGTGTTTATTTTGTTAGTACCGTCGTACGTCTTTTGGGAATGGTACACCTAGGCAGACAAACAGTGTTTGTGTCTGTAGTACATTATAATATTTAGTTGGTGATACTAACTATGACTGTAACATATGTTAACTTATACAACGTTGTGTGTCCGTAATTTAAGAACGCTGAATCGATCGGACTTGCTTGTGTTTACTGTTTACCAGCTACAAAATATATGAATGTTACGTATGTTAATGTGTAAAAAATGTGGGCCCTAATTTGAGAAGGGTTGTGGATGGTCTTGAGGATACTAAAAAAACACACAGTTAAAGATTAACATAACAGTTAAAGATTAGGTTACATACATAACATATAGTTCGAGGGCCGGACAGTTACAGGGGGCACTTCCATAACGTGCCTATGTTAAAAGAAACACAAAATCAAACTGACTTGACCCTAAAAAGTAAATAGAAAACAACACATAACCTAAAACAGCAAAAGATAAAACATTGTCTTCTTCTCCACTATCATGGCGAAAACTTACCATACTGAGCTCCAAAGCTCAACTCAGACTCTTCACTGTCCTCACCTTCCCACGGATTGTAGCTTGCCCAGCGAGCGAGAGTATTTGGGGAATTTGGACACAAGGGACAACCACAAAACTCATGGTTGTACTCAGCTCCTATACAATCCCAACCCGGTGGTTTTAGGTCCTCTTTGGTTACCGAGTATGCAGTCCTGATTGAGCCTTCGCCATCAGTCTCCATATCTGCATCCTGTTTATAGCTCACATTGTTATTAGAATCATCAACCAGCATGGTGTCGTCTACGCCTTCCTGACATACCTTACTATCTATGGAAGTAGGACCATGTGGAGCACCATAAGCACCTATTTGTTCGCTATGGTGCATTAAGCCTGGCACATCCGTTTTTTTGGACGTTACCTCGTCTTCATCTTCAATCTTTCGACGTTTGGCTGCATGAGTGTTTGAAGGGCTCTCCATTAGATTTGTAGACTTATTAGGCAAAGTTGACATGTATTCAGGGATGGAAGGTCAAATAGGGATGGATATAAATAGTATATTTAAGTATGGGTAGGTGGGTAGTTGGTAAGAATTAAATGTGTGGTTAGTGGTGTATTTCCCTTTATGTCAAATCACTTTTTAAAAGGGTGATAGTGATAGAAGGGGGTGATAGAAGTTAGGATAATATTATATTCTCTTCTTTTTGTACCTTGTACTTGTCACATATTATTGTTTATATTATAAATGTACCGTACCACAACTTCCAAGATGGTATGCACAATTGTTTATAACCTTATTATAGCTTATTATATTTCTAAGCTAGGCAACAAAAGAACATTATCATAGAAACCACATTACATGCTATATTATAAAACACAAAACGGCATGTCTGGGTGGAACAATGTCATACATAACCATAACTTAAAAAAAGACATAGAAGTAGCGGGGGGGTGAAGGCTGGAAAATGACAACCATGTTACACACGTAACAAAACACTAACAGCATCAGGTTCAAATTGTTACCAGTGTATAACCTGGTTCAAAAAAGCAAAGATCATGTATGCTTCCCCCCCATAGTACCAACTGTCCACTAGGCTTTGCGACCGCGTGCGGCCTCCTCCTTTGCCCTCTTCATCGCGGCAACCTTCTCACAGTTCCTTGCATCGTGATCGGTGACATATTGGTGGCAGTTGTTGCATAGACGTGGCGCTTTGGGCATTTTGGGACGCTTGGATACGGCCTTCTCACCCGGACCAGAAAGTCTGCGGTTCTTCCCACAACCCTTGTTGCGTGCAACGTCAGGATTGGCAACCACAATGTCAACATCAGCCGGTTGGCCAATTAGGTCCTCCACGTCAGCTTCATTAGATTCCGGGGTCCCAAGAGTAATAGATTCCCTTGATAACAAGTTGAGTTTGATGGATTTAAGCTGCTCAACCAAGTCGGCCAAAGTAGTTTCATCTGTCCTAGCAACATCGACACATTCAGTTATGAGTTCAAGAATCTCATTTCTAAGCAAAGAACCTGGATGGGTGTCAACACCATAACGGCTACAAATGGAGAAGACTTTCTTTGGCAGAATATCACGACACCATCTATCAGCAACATATTGTTGAGGGATGCGGTCGACTTTCTTAATCATGTAAGCCGCAAAGACATGTCGGCAAAGGTAGCCAAGACGGGTAAAACATCTGCATGAACATTCTGCCGTTGCATCCTCGCTATCAAACCGCACCTGTTGCAAGCCATAAAAAAAGGTTAACATATGTAACTAGGGCAGCTGTGTAAACTGGATTAACAGAATAAATCATCTAGACTGGGTGAATACACAGAAGGAACAGAACCAAAATAATATTGTTGTTTAAGCTGTAAACTTCATCCATGTTACACATGTAACCGCATATGTTAACATATGTAGCAAACAATATAGTCATAGTGGACAGTAAACTATGTACCAGGATTTGAAATATAGGTACCTGGTAAACATTGGTGACATCACGACGCTTGTCAAGTTGTGTGACAGAGATTATGGCAGGCATGTTATCGGGTTCGTCAACATTTGATACGTAGCAGGCAAACTTCCCCTTCACTATCTCCTTCTTAACTTCATTGAATAAATTATTGGTGTATAGAGTAAAGGCATGCTGCTCAATTGGCAAATCAGTAGATGGAACAAAGACTGTCGATGAGGTTTTGTACTCAGCAACCCGCTGACGGTAGCGCTGACTATCTAGACGCGATTCATAGCACAACATAAACTGAACAAGTGTGTTTGCACTGGTTGAATTGACTTTAAACGCACTGTTGGAGCTCTCACTTCTGGATGTTGTTTTCATCAAGCAAGACATTGGAATCTCCCTAAAATAAGCCGGCACCCATAACTCCTTGATCGCAAACATATCGTTCAACCACTGATTTTCTTGAAGACCAAATGTCTCTATCAACGCATGCCATCGAGCTTCAAACGTCGCCGGTTTGATGAAAATGTTCCACACCAGTTTGTGAAGGCAAGACCGAAACTCAGTGTTCTCTAAAACAGCTCCAGAAACCTAGGTGCATTTTTAAAAAAAATAAAAGGAAACAAAAGAAAAGGAAAAGTGACAAATTAGTACCCGAATACATGTGTATTTATGATTAAAATAGAGGTAATAATATAATACAAAACATTACCTTTGTGGGTAGTTTTTTCATTATATGCCACATACATAGCCGATGGCGAGCCTCAGTAAACACTTGTGGTACAGCCTGCATCATTGCAGGGTCTTGATCAGTCAACACTAGACGAGGCTGTGAACCATGAGCTTTTAAAAAGCTTTCAAGCAACCACACATACGAATCTATGGTTTCGTTAATTATCAAGCCTGCGCCAAAGGTAACACACTGTTTATGGTGGTCCACACCAGTGAAAGGAACAAACACCATGTTGTACCTGAAACATTATATAAGGATATGTATGTTAATAAGTCAAAAAGGCACAAGCCAGAAAGTTGTAACACACGTTAAGCCAGGAAGAAAAATAACATACTTGTTTGTGTTGTATGTGGCATCAAAGGCTAAAACTTCACCGAAAGCGTTATAGTTCAGTTTAGAGATTTCATCCGCCCAGAAAACAGAGTGTAATTTACCATCACGCACAACAAAGTCATAAAAAAAATCTGGTAAATTCTCAAGCCGGTCACGCAAGCGATCAAGAAACAATGACGAATCCCTTTCGCCAATAAAAATCCTTAGTTGTCTACTAAAATTCTTAAAATCAACCGCAGTACCATTGACATTATGGTGACCGCCTTTAAGAGACACTAAGTACCTATGAGCTTTCACGGGGCCAACACGGTTTAGACTCATACTATGAATAAACTGTTTTGTCGAGAAAGAAAGTTTACGAGAAATCTTAGCAAGATCAAGGTTATCTTTATCCCAAAGCTGATGATTATGAACCTCATTGAAACGAATAACTTTAAAACACGAACCACCACAAGTGATTGAAACTAACAAGTGGGCTTGGCAGTTGGAAAGGCTGAATGAAGTTTTACGGGGTTTAACAGAAGACTCGTCATGAGTGTCAAAGGTTTTATTAACCTGAGGTTTACCGTATTTGCAACAACGCAAGTATTTGTGTGTCGGGGTACCCAACCATTGCTTAGTTTGACCCTTCTTAACTGAAAACCCAGCTTGTTGCGCATACTCCTTGTACATGGCGATTACTGCCTCGAAGGTCTCATAAGTCTGATCAACAACAGGCACCAACTGTGGGCTCACATTCGGGATCCAGAATTGGGTTCCATTAGGTGTTGCAATAACATAGTACGGCTCGGTATATTCACCTTCACCTGTACAAAAAACTCTGAGTTAAAAAGCTTTAAAAGGAAAATGTTTTTATGTAAACTTTTAAGAAATCAGCAAACAATAACCACAAAAGTTAAATGAAAACAAATATAAAATAGCACATTAAGAACTACTGATGGGGGGTGCAGGGGCAATAAAACGTGTGTTACATACGTTAACTTTGGCAATTCTACTTTTAATATTGGGGTGCAATAGGTACGAATAAAAACGATAATCATTAGGTTATAAAGGATTCAACACTCAAACCTCCATAAAAAGTGACTAATGCAAAAAACTATAAATAAAAACACGTAAGGGGGCTCATCAAACAAAAAGTCATGCATTCAAAAACAACAAACAAAAACAAAAATTATTTAAACTCAAAATTTTTCAACAAATAACGTACCTATTCCATCCACTCCTTCATAGTGATTCTCTTCAACGTTCATTAACACAGATGATGATCCAACATTATTTGCTGTAGAAAAGAAAGAAAAAGTTATTATGTAAAAAACATACCAACATCGAAGTTTTTTACATAAATATAAACACTTATAACTAAAAAACATGATCAGAAAACATATAAACATAACTAAAGAACATGATCAGACGAAAAGTTTAAAAAAAAAAAAATAAACGATGTTAAAAAAAGGTATAAACCTTCTGATCCATAATCGTCACTGTGTTGCTCAGATTCTGATGCAATAGGAGAAGTTTCTTGAAAATCAGAGGACACATCATTATACACATGATCAGGGCTTAATAAATGAGGCGGATCTCCTTGATTTGATTCCATAACATGAAGAGTTAATGAGGGGAGAAGAAGCTGCAGAGAAGTAAATGAGGGTAGAAGATGAACTCGAGTAATGAGGGTTGAAGCAAAATGGGTTGAAAGAAAACTAAAATGGGGGGAAAGATATGGGGAAGTGTAGTGTAATTATGGCAAGTTGGTATCAGCAGGGTCGAGTACAACATGGCAGGAGAGAGAGAGAGATTTGTTATGTGGGAATTTACTCTTCTACCCTTTGAATGAATAAACAAATGTTAAAGGAGGTGATGATGTGGAACAATATTAGCCACATATTGGGTTTGTGGGGGTTTTTTCATTTTAGGGGGTTTCTTGTGAATACTTAGCCTATATATATATATATATATATATATATAGGGAAAGTATAACTAGAAAACCTATCCCAGTTAAAGAAACTTTGGAAACTCTATACTAGGTCCATAATCAACCACATCACTCTTTTTTATATGCCTTCTAAGGGCATTTTGGTCACACAAGTTTTACACTTTCTACTCATTCTATAATGTGTCAGTTACACACAATCCCAACATCTCTCTTCCTTTTACTTTCTTAAATATACCAGAAAGCTCATTTAATTTTTACACATCTGTTCTCAATTTCTAAATCATCATATTCTCTTTCTTCTATTTAATTTTTACACTCCCAAAGACTTCTCAAATCCACCAAATCCACTACCAACGTTGCTTTCAAATTTTTAACCCAAATTCTTTCAAGATTAGAACTCATGCTTTTCATCTCTTTACCCCCTAGATCTCATATACCCATCTTCTTTCTTTAAGTTTTTTAAATTGTTTTCTTTCTGATCCAACCTTTTCCTCCATAAAAACTCTTGAAGTCTTGTACTAAATAATGGGTTCTCATTAACAGAAAACATGTGTGGATGAGTTATGAAGCTAGCTAGGTGGTGAGTTACAAAAAAATCTTAACATATTTTTATATGTTATAAACAGATCTACAAAAAAAAAGATTCTTTGTTCTTGGTTATTTTTTTCTTTTTTTATATATTGATTTTATGGTTAATATAACTTATTTTTATGAACTTGCTTTAAGTTTCGTTAAAAATATGTGTTTTTGTTTCTTGTTCAAAACCAGAGCTTCGCTAAGAGAGGAAGGAGTGAAAGGCCATCTGGTGGTGGCTATCTCATATATCTTTCCTTACTCTCGATCAATAGTCTCCGACCAACAACCGCATCTGGTGGTGTTCAATGGATAGATCGAAAAAAAAGGTGTGGGTGGTCCACCATCGGTAGTGGTTAACAGATCTGGAACGTTGGCCGAAACAACCCCATCCTCTAAACAGATCTTGAGCGCTGGCCGTGCACCTCCTCTACCGGAATGTTAGCCGTCCACCGAAACAACCACATCGGAGTCCCACATGTACTCTAGTTGTCATGCTTGGTTGAAGGAGTTAAAAAAATTATGTAAGTTTACTTGTGTTATGTTATTATATACATGTTAAGCACATCCACAACTACCATTATTTATTATCTATTTAAATGCTTTCGGTAATTTTTTTTAAATGTTTCCCCAAAATATTATGTATTCATTAATGAACCTTGTAATTTCAAGATATATTTTGTTTTTATCATTGTCTTTTTGTACCTGTGTGATGGCATGTGGTTGTATGGAAGATGTAAATATTTAGTGAGGTTTTTTTGTGGTATTTTTTTAGTTGTTAGATTGTGTAGCTTCTAGCTAAGGTTGTTTTTTTTCTTTTAAATTCTTTCAAATGAAGGTAAATGGGTTGTTGATGAAGATGAGAACAAGGGCTTGGTTTTGGATTTTTTTTTGTAACATTCTTAAGTTGTAAATATATGTTGTTTTTTTGTAACAATGTTATATTCATCCAGTTTTACTTGTACATATGTTTTTAAATGTTACAATGTTAAAATTATCCAGTTATATGTATAAATTATGTAACAAGTTATTACAAAATTATTGTTACAATTTTTCATCGTACTACTGATTGCAAAATTTTTGTTACATTTTTATCGTTAAGTTTGTAAGATTATTGTTACAAATATAACAATCATATTAGACGTGTAAATTATTGTTACCTACAATTTTTAAAATATATGTAATGTGTTTCTACATTACTTGTAACAATAGCAGGAAAAAAATAGACAACAAGAGAGAGAGAGAGAGAGAGAGAGAGTGTATGTTACTACTTAACAAAAACAAACAATTATCTTAAAGAGAGGAGAGAGAAATGAGAGAAAAAAAGAAGAGAGAGGAGGCAGGAAAAATTACAGAGGAGAGAGAAGGAAAAGAGAGAGAGGAGAGAGAGTGTTGTAACAAATTATCATTTTTGCCCTTTTGGTACTTTTTATGACTAAAATAATAGTTGGATAAAGTTTAAAAAGGTAGATTTAATCTAAGCCATTGATGATGAGTGATCAATGGTTAAGATGGAGTTTTCAGAGTTTCTTTAACTGGAGAGAGTTTTCAATTTATCCTCCCCCTATATATATATATATTTATATAGGATTTGGATCATTTGAGAACCACCATTTAGGGAGAGAACCAAGGAACCAGTGTGAACAATTGACATTTTTGTAAATATGAAGGGTGTCTACAAAAACCCCTCCATCAAAAAAAAAAAAATTATATAACCTAAATAAATAAAAAAATAAAAAAAGTAAAAACACCAAAATGATTATTTTGCATTATTAATTCGAAAAAAAATGGTTGTTGTGACGTCATATGACGTCATCCCTGATGCACATGTGCATTTCACTATAAATCACACTTTTGAATGAATTGTCAATTACCATACTTAAATGATTATAAAATGGACGCGATACAGATATATAAAGGGTCACAAAATCTATTCAATGATCATTAAATGGACGCAAAGTGAGATATAAAATACACTCGAACTCGTCAAGTGTTTAGTCATGCATATTATAACATAAATTGAAAATAAAACACGTGTATGACAACAAACATGAATAAACTTGAAACACCTTGTATAAGACCTATAAAATAAAACACGTGTACTGCATGCATATGTGCATTTCATTAATATTGTTAGATTTTTTTAGTGGTATAACTTTCGGGCATACATATATACATGCATCGTTCTTCAAATAACAAAGTTTTTATACCAATTTGTCTTTATCATACAACTACATGTAGTCTCTACCAAACGTATTAACTCAATAAAACAAACGATAACAAAAAAATATCCATATTACAAACCAACTATGTTAACTACCTACATACAAACTTCTAAATATATCACACCCTCACGTTCACCAATATAACAAGATGTCAAACCAAACATACATTACACAAAATGTTATACTGAACTCCTTTGTTTATTTGACAATTTCCTCATCCCTAACCGAAGTTGACATGGTGTAACGCGTGTTCGTTTCGAACGGCAAATTGTTTTTTTCATAACCTTCTTTTGAGTTGACTTCATTACCACCGTTTTAATACTCTTTGATGTTTTTTTCTTTCTTGTAATTGCATCTGCACACACATTTGTCAAAAACACATTATATCATGTTCATCCATAATTATGCACATGTGCATACTCAACTATATATATTAAATATTATGCAAACAGCATCCCATCATTATTCACCGTCACAATATGTTTCCGCTTATTTGACATCGTTTGAACCTTTCTTCTTAAATCTATATCTGCATATAGGATAATTTATGTAGTAACAAACAGTAACAAACCTTTCCAAACTAACAATCTCACCATGTCCCTACTCTTCGGCCAACGAACCGGCACTTTATATCCATCAGGCAACCAAATCAAACACCTAACCCTTTTACTTATCTTCTCACAACACTCTTCACACCTCATTGATGCCTTATCTAACATCTCCCTTGTTTTTTCATCCGTCAACCTGAACAACGTATACTTCTTAAATTTATCACATTGTTCATGAGTTAAAATAACTAATAATTAATATTTATTAGTTAACATGAACAATATATATATATACACATGTGCATATATATCTAAATGGCTTAAATAAATAATAACGACCTTTTTTTAATTTCATGATCAACGATTATATCATCATCCTCAATCGCATCTGGCAGTTTTTTTGACCCTTTCTCCCTCGATTTTAAGACAAAAGTTACCTTCTTCGATCTTTTTTCCCATTCTTTAACTACAAAAAATAAACACATAAGAAAACCAAAATTTCAATCTTAATGCACATGTGCATTAACGCTACTTTTTCCATTACAACATAACAAATACACATGTGCATTATTGTTAATGACCTTAATGGTAACAGACTTAATGCAAATGTACATAAACATTACTTTTATCATTAACAATTGTGTTATGCACATGTGCATAAACATTACTTTTACCTGCTGCAACAAACTTTTTCAACCGAGTCGACAACATCTTCTTAAAATTCGCTGGAAGATTCTTCTGCTTCTCCTTTATAAACTTCGCTATCGCATTCTGACTCGATCCGCTCCTCTCCTTCAACGTCACTATTGCCTCCTTTATCATCTGCACATTCATTATTATTATTCAATAAATTGTTTAATATATCAATTACTCAAACGTTTCAGATCTATTATTATTATATAAAACAACAAATCCACACATATTATTCACTCTAACAACAAAATCCACATATATTATTTAACTTAACAACAAATTAAGAGCAATTATTCAAATGAACAATGAATTTAAAGCAATTATTCAATCGAACAGCAAATCCACAGCTATTATTCACTCGAGCAACAAAATCAGAGCATCTATGTACTAGAATAACAAATTTATAGCAAATTATTCACTAGAACAACAAAATCTGAGCAAATATTCAATAGAACAACAAAATTAGGTTAAAAAACGGAAATGTAATAGACTAATAATAATAATACCTCAAAGTAAGGAGGATGAAGAGCAAGTTTTCTAGGTTTTCGTGGATCAGATGAAGCTTTCTTAGTTTTCTTCACTTTCGTTTCCTTCGATTCCGTTTCAACCAGAGGAACTTCCGTCGCCGTGTCAACGACGACCGCCGGCTCAGTGACGACAGTCTCTGTTACGACAGTTGGTTCTTGAGTCGACATTACATGAGCTAGGGGTTTGACAGTTAATCGTTAATGAATTACAGATGTGTGAATAATAAGATGATGGTGATGATTATTATGATGGTAGGGATTTAAAAGAGGTGAATTTAATGAGGGTGATGTTAAGATATTGAAATAATAAGATGAAGGTGATGAATTGCAGGTGTGTGAGGTGTGTGAATAATAAGATGATGGTGAAGATAAGATATTTATGATAATTTGTTTTTTTTAAATCTAACTATATATTTACTAAAATGCCCCATGTTCACATTGTTTCTCATGGTTCTCACAATAAAGTTGGTTCTCGTATGATCCCTACCATATATATATATAGGTGTGAGAAGGATTAAGAATTAACATGTGAGAAGGATTAAGAATTAACATGTAACCATCATGTTTTTTATTTTGAAATGATGTTTTGGGTTGTTTTGGCTTGAAAAACACTTAACACAAAAATATACAAAAATTTAAAACATAATCCAATGTATCATAATCATTAAATTTAAATTACAGATAAAACACCCTAGTAATTACTTAAAACACTCCGCTTAAATGTTCTTGACATAGTGTTTTAAGCCTAAAATACATTGTTTTCGGTTATTAATAGTTACGTTTGGTATTTTTCTATGGAAAACAATCCAAAACATCATGAATACGTCAAAAAAATGATGCATACATATCAATTTTTAATCCTTCTCACACTTCTCACATAAACCTTTGAAAACCCATGTAAAAAACCATTATTTTTTTTTTGAAAAAAATAACTAATGTAAAATACATGTTTTTAAGCATTTTGGGCAAAAAAAATAACAAAAGCGCCGATGGGATATTTTTTTAAAAAATAAACAAAGTTGCTAAAAAAACATATGTTTTCAGCTATTTAACTATGTTTTTAGCAACTTTGTTTATTTTTAAAAAAAAATCCCATCGGCGCTTTTTTTATTTTTTTGGCCCAAAACGCTTACAAACATGTATTTCACATTTGTTATTTTTTTCAAAGAAAAAAATTATTTTTTTTACATGGGTTTTCGAAGGTTTTCTCAACTCAAGCGGGTTTTCAATTTATAATTGACATATATATATATAGGGGAAGGATAAATTGAAAACCCTCTTGAGTTGAGAAAACCTTGGAAACCCACGTAAAAAATCATTATTTTTTTTTGAAAAAAATAACCAATGTAAAAAACATGTTTTTAAGCATCTTGGGCCAAAAAAATATAAAAAGCGCCGAAGGGATTTTAAAAAAAAAATAAACAAAGTTGCTAAAAAACATATGTTTTCAGCTATTTGCTGTTATAAAAGCTGTTGTAAACATGTGTTTTTGCAGCTTTGTTTATTTTTTTTAAAAAAAATCCCTTCGGCGCTTTTTATATTTTTTTTCGCCAAAAACACTTAAAAACATGTATTTTACATTGGTTATTTTTTTCAAAAGAAAAAAAATCATTTTTTACATGGGTTTCCAGGGTTTTCTCAACTCAAGTGGGTTTTCATTTTATACTTAACCTATATATATATATAGGTTAAGGAGTACTTGGCTAGAAAGTCTGATTTTCTTTAAATGTGCAAGAAATCTATATATAACATTTTGTTTTAAATTTTAGATAAAATGTTTTATATTTTTTTTTGCATTCTGTTATATAGATGAAGAAACAAATAGTCTAACCTCCTTTAGGGGATGATAGACTAGGGTTTCCACAGACTTGATCCTTCACTAGCAACTTCCTGGATTGGACTAACCTGCAAATAAAGTTGGATTCGGGTAGGGAGACGACTACACAAGGTAGTAGTTTATAACAAAAATGGGGTGAATGGGGATACTATCAAGTGTGATAGCTCTTTGGGTTAGCAAAAAATGTCCTCTCTATTAGGGATGTGATCCCTTATATAGAGGTGGACGTATGCCACCATTACCCAAAACCCTAATCGTAATGGGCCAGGCCCGATTAGGGTTGTCTCCACTACTCTGAAAGTATATTAGTAAAGTAGTTAAGGTGAGCTATAAATAAGGAAACATGAAACGATTACCGCTTTTACCGTTCCGCGCGCGTGTATCACTCCATGATTGTAGGAGGGCCGTTATTGCCTTTCTTGCTGGGGAAGTTTCCTTGCTGCATAGAGAGTTACTCCGCTGTGTTGTACTGCGGGTTTGGGTATGTCTGCGTAGTGATTAGTACCTAATCCCATCAATAGAAAAACATAACAAGTAAAAACTAAAAAACAATCAAATCAAATTTATTCTAAGCATTAAAATCTAAAATAAATAAACCAAAATTTTCAATGGTAATGCCAATATAGTTTAGTTTGTTAATAAAGATGTAATACTTACTATGATACTTTGGAATTTAAGATTGGGACGCTGAATGTATATAGTGGCCGTTCTTAATTTACCTAGTTTATAATTTTGTCGACCCAACTCCATATATAGGAATACTCACATGACCTAGTACCTAGTGGTCTAGTTGCATTTGATTGTAATAAAAATGATAAAAGAAGTCGCAAGAATACTGCTAATCCCATTTGTCAACCATAAAAATATTATAATTAATCGGTCCTTATTAATGGATATTTCTTATTTGAATTATGCTAGGATCAAGCTATCAACCATTCTTCATCAACATATAAGAAATTAGGTAATAAAATAAAAAAAAAAGTTAAAATCAGATATGTAATGGAAATATTGGGGAAGTAAGGTGGAGATGGTGGTGGGGGTTCACAAGTGGTTAAAAGTCAACTTTCAACTAATGGGTATGCTGTACATGTGATACTAAACCTGGTCCCAATTGGATTTTATACCTGTAGTAATTAACACGGAATGTTTCTTGTTGTTGTAGGGATAATATTTCTCACCTTTGGACCCATTTCATATAAAATAATAATAATAAAAACGATAAAAGTGTTGTTTATTTATTTTCATATATATGCGGCGCGTGTGTGAGTTATGCAGATGTATTACTTAAATCATTAGTATTTTTTGCACCAAATTAATACTCGGAATCACTATTTTGTTTTTGCAGCCAATAATATAAAATTCCGTTGTTAACCCTAAATAGAAATAGCACTAAATCGACTAAACTCTAAACGTCAAAATCTCAAGTACATTTCCTTCTTGTCCGATGTTCAATTTTAAGTTGTTAGTTTGTGAATAATCGACTAACCCTACATGTAAAAATTTCAAAGAGTACAGCAATATAAATGTTCACCTGTAAAATTTGATCGTCTTCTATGGTCATTTAGATCAAGTTAAGTAAATACAACCGTAACTTGGTCTAGTGGTAAAGTGGAGTAAAAAAATAGCCGTTAGAAAAAATCAAGTTTAGTAAATATTCTATGTGTTTAGTGTAACCCATCTTCTTCTTCTTTTTTTTAGAAAATTGCTCGAATAGATAGATTCGCTCTTTTTTATAGATAGTATTGGATGATAATAATTTAGTTTAAATCAAACAATTAATATGTTATGTGTTTAGTATTGTGTGTATCTCTATTTATGACTTATAAACGTATTAGATACATAGGATACAAGTTTGTATATAATTTGATATAGGATTATTAAGGTAGAAAATGCAGCAGGGGACAAGATATCACAGGAAGCGTGCCTCATGTTCAAGAACATCATGAAATGACAAGTTTACCCTCAACGGTTAAACCACCAAAATCAGTTCTTTGGCGCCATTTTCTTAACTGTCTCTTAACTGCCGTCTTAGTCAATGTATATATAATAGTGTACAGTGTAATGTTTCATTATCAAGACAATAATCATCGATTAAATTGTCCATTTTCTTTGCGTACTGAAACATAGAACAAGATCATTTTGCTCCTTTGTTCATCATAGTATTGTGTTTGTGTGTTGATAAAGTGTGAAGATTGGGACCATAAGTCTAACAGGTAGTTAGGGGCATTTCCCTACTACTAACTTAATAGATAGATCCGCTCTCCTATAGGTGTAGCACATACACTCCGCCATATATACATATACATATACATATACATATACATATACACATGCATACATAGGTGGGTACGCGACATGTAAACCAGATCAATTATGAACCCTAGAGTCCCACACGTTTGAACTATAGTTTCAGCAACAAAAACATCACTAGCGATAAATCTTGTCGATAATCACCGAGATAAATAAAAGAGAAAATATTAAGAGTCCATTGGTGATCTGTCAACCGTACCCGCCAGATCACCAACTTAAGCGCCGGAAAAAAAGTTTTAGTATTTTAAAAAGAAAAATCACCGACAAATCTAAGCGGAGGGTTTATGTACTAAACATTCAAACATAAAAGAATATTGACTTTTTAAAACTTATTAGTGAGTGTTTTGCAAAAATATTGTCATCTGTCTTGATCTTTTCACCTATAGTGCCACTCTCTCCTCATTTTCAAAACTAATGCCATCACCATTATTAATGGCGAAATCAGACAAGTTCTTACACATCCCTTACACAAAGCTGAAAAGTTAGAAAAGTTATGACAGAATAGTGCATTTCGCAGTTAGCAATGACGATAAGTAATCTTTATTCTTTCGCCATTGCTAACTGCAAAATGGCAGATTTTGTCATTAATAACGGTGAAAACCTTTTAAAGTTTGTACATAATGAGGTGACCGGACATATACGTCATAAACCTTTTAAAGTTTAATTATTTATTATTAATTAAAATACTATCATAATAATATTATTATTATTATTATTATTATTATTTATTATAATAATGAAATAGGTCACTTTGCACTAAACGTAAAATGACTAAGGTGGCCGTTTAGGGCCGTCGTCTCTAGTAGTCAGATCTGGTGTTAAGACCCAAAACAGTGCACGTTCGTAGACCTCATGCGATATAACAACGTGGATTAAAAACGTACGTTGTCGGAACGCGTTACGGACTCGCAAGCACATGCCGAAAACGTCCAAAAAGTACATTTTACATGAATGTACTAATAATAATAATATTATTATTAATTCATATGAAATAAAAATAATACGTATGCAAAAATGTCTCACTTTTGACGAAACATAAAATGACTAAGGTGGCATTTCGGGCCGCCATATTTGGTAGTCGGATCTGGTGTTAGGGCCCCAAACAGTGCACGTTCGTAGACCTCAGGTGATATATTAACGTGGAATAAAAACCTAAGTTGGAAAAGTTATGAGAGAATAGTGCATTTCGCCATTGCTAATGGGGAAATTGTCAGTTTCGCCATTACCAATGGCGAAATGCACTATTCTGTCATAACTTTTCCAACTTTTCAGCTTTGTGTAAGAAATGTGTAAGAACTTGTCTGATTTCGCCGTTAGTAATGGCGATGACAATAGTTTTTAAAATGGGGAGAGAGTGGCACTATAGGTGAAAAGGTCGAGAGAAATGACAATATTTTTGCAAAAGACTCTAGTTCATGTTAGTATTTTTTTTGGTAAGGCTAAAACTGCGTTGGATATTAGTGATCCGTCAAACATGTTTTAACATATATATTCCCGTCACCTCATGGCTTTTACATTCAGAATTGCTCTCTGGTGGTAATGCTTTTCATATCATGTAAAGTTTGTTAATTCGAGTTTTAATTTCCAAGATATTTTCTAGAATTAACTTATCTTTTGAATTTCTTCTTCCATGCCTATTTGTGTTGATGATGTTATTATGTTTAGCTATCTTACAAGTTGATACATCGCATTATCACTTCTTTGAGTTCTGAGTTTGGCATTTGTGAATTAGGGCCTACACACTATTTTTAGGATTGTTGTTATTTTGTATAAAATGTGACATTTCTCTCTCAAACTCAATACGCTCTAGGAATTCTATCGTCCCAAGGTGTTTAATTGTAAGTCATCTTCCACTCATGTTGACATTAAAGGCCCTTTGATGAAGATCCATTGTTACATCAAAGTCTTGTATGAGATTCAACAAGTTTTTTCTATGTAGGTATGATAATCAAAAATCACACTTTAGTACACTTAAACATATTCTTCGTTACATTGATAGTACATGTTGCTACAACAAATATCGAACCGACGTTAGTATAGAGTCTCACAGGGATAAAAGGGTTTAGATTTACCAAACGCAGGTCGTGGTGTCCCTCTACGTGTAAACGTAGATGGGAGGTTCAAGAGTTTTGGTATTTTAGTGGTTATGATTATGATTTGGGATCGACCCAAAGTTAGAATGTTGTTTATTATTTTATTGATGTGTTAATTGAAGTTTGGAGAAGATCACACGTGAAGTGTAATTGTAGAGAGGAATAGAAGAAGGTGTAAGTGTGTGTGTGAAGTGATTGATCCTCTGATTTATAGAAGAGGAATCTTCTATCATAGATATGTCAAAATTCGAGATCCAAGATACAACTAGCGACTTTCCACTTAAGCCGATAAATGCTTGAGACCTGCGGTTAATAAGGTGTGACCTCCACATGTGATGAGTGTGACCAGCTGGTGGAGTCAACCGAGAAAAGTAGTGACAAGTCACTGGTTTTGTTCTTTCTGCTGGTGATAGATGTCACTTTATGATTCCTTTTAGCTTTCAACCTTTCAAGCAAGTTTGTGTAATGTAATCGGTTTGTTTGACCTTAAACCACCCACGTCATCAGTACCTTAAATCATGAGCTACCACCATATATATATATATATATATATATATATATATATATATATATATATATATATATATATATATACATGTGTGTGAAATCTGCTTATGGTCTTATAGCCTATTCAGACGCTGGTCGAGATGATTATTTGGATATTTCTAAGCATTAAACTATAATCTGTTGCAATAAGTGTTGAGACTGAATATCACAGAGTTGTTGGATACATAATCTAGTTCCTGAGCTTCATTCCCCTAAACTTCATGGCATGCCTCCATTGTCAATGAAGATAGATATAATTTCCAAGATGATTTTCATTAATCACAAATCAAACATATATAGGATACAACACAATCTCCTATTTTTGGGAGATGATAATTACAATAATTACGTGATCAATCTTGACTTAATTGTCGGAGTCTATTACACCCCCGCAGTCGAAGCGGGAGGAGGACGTATGCTTAGACTGGATCGGAAATCATCGAAGAGGACCCGGGGAAGACCTTTGGTGAAGATGTCAGCAACTTGGAAACAAGATGGGACATGCAAGATCCGTACAAGGCCTTTTTGAACATGCTCACGGACGAAATGTATGTCGAGTTCAATATGTTTCGTCCGTTGATGTTGAACCGGGTTGCAGGAGAGATAGATTGCACTGATGTTGTCGTAGTACACAAGAGAAGCTTTGGAGAGCGGCTGATGAAGCTCGAGCAGAAGATTACGCAGCCAACATATTTCGGCAACAAAATTTGCCACACCGCGATATTCAGCCTCAGCACTGGAGCGGGAGATGGTAGACTGGCGCTTAGAGGACCATGAGACTAAGTTGTCACCCAGATAAACACAGTAGCCTGATGTGGAACGCCGTGTGTCGGGACACCTGGCCGAATCCGCGTCCGTGTATGCCCGAATAGTAAAGGTGGACGCGGCATTGAGATGGAGGCCGAAACCTGAAGTCCCCTGAAGATACCGAATGATGCGCTTTAAAGCGTTCCAATGGGCCAGACAAGGGGCGTGCATGTGCATGCAAATTTGCTGAACTGCGTAAGTAATATCAGGACGAGTAAATGTGAGATATTGCAATGCACCTGCCAGGCTACGAAAGGTAGTCGGATCCTCAAATAATGTGTCTGGTTGGCTGCCAAGCTTGTTCTGTGTGTCGACTGGGGTAGCGGCGGTTTGCAAGAATCCATGCCGGCTCGATGAATAATATCCTTAGCGTATGCATGCTGTGAAAGAAATAACGAATTTCCCTGGCGTTGAACAGAGATGCCAAGAAAATAAGTAAGAGGGCCCAGGTCTTTCATAGCAAATTCGCCGGCAAGAGTAGACATGAGTTTCTGACGAAGAGCATCAGAAGAGGTGGCAAGAATAATATCATCGACATAGAGGAGAAGGTAGGCGACATCGCTGCCATGATGATATATAAACAGAGAGTTGTCTGATTTGCGCTGAATAGAGCCCTGCAAAAGAACAAAGTCTGTGAATCGTTGGTACCACGCCCGAGGAGCTTGTTTTAGGACATAGAGAGACTTCTTTAGGCGACAAACATGATCCGGGTAGTCACGATGACGAAAGCCCATGGGCTGGTGCATGTAGACAGTTTCATGCAGGTGCCCATGCAAGAAGGCGTTGGTGACGTCCAACTGGTGAATTGCCCAACCCTGAGAAATAGCCAAAGTAAGAACCGTCCTGATAGTGATTGGTTTGACCACTGGACTAAATGTTTCGCCACAATCTATGCCGACCTGTTGACTACGACCATCACAAACTAATCTTGCCTTGTATCGTTCAAGAGACCCGTCTGACCTGAATTCTACTAACTCCCAGGTCTCATTTTTAATTAATGCACTAAATTCATAGGTCATGGCGGCATACCATTCGGGACTAGACAAGGCAACCTGTGGGGATTTGGGTATGGGGGCAATGGAGGTGGTGTGAAGGTTAAAGGGAAGTCTGGGTTTGGTGATGACATCCATTGCGCGTGTGCGCATGGTACGAGTGCCGGGTGGAGGAGGGTGTGGTGGTGGTGGTGGTGGTGGTGGAGTATGGGTCGGTATAGGTGCAGGGGAGTTGGGTGGTGAGGAGTGGGCCGTGGTTGGAGAGGACACGGGAGTAGTAGAAGAGATGTTGGGCTGGTCGATTGGTACAGTGGGCGAAGAGGGAGCAGACAAGTTTGGGCCGGAGGGAGTTGGGCTTGGATGGGGGTTGAGAGGGTTTGGGCCGGAAGGAATTGGAATCGGTGGTGTGGCTGTTTGGACATGGGGCCATAGCAGAGGGGATATGTGTGGGGAAAGGAAGTTATAGGCAGTAGGTGTGGTTGGGTGACGGATGGAATATGGAAAAATGGACTCCTCGAATTGAACATGTCGGGAAATAAATGTTTGTTTTGAGTTTAAATCATAACATTTATAACCGTGATGGTTCCTGGGATACCCGAGGAAAACACACGGTTGAGATCGGTTGGCCAATTTGTGCATGGTAGTGGAAGGTAGAGTTGGATAGCATAAGCAACCAAAAACCCGTAGGTGGTCATAGGTGGGGTAGACATGATAAAGGTGAGTGGTGGGGGTAAGAAATTTATGGTCATTTTTGGGTAGAATATTGAGTAGATACGTGGCTGTTTACAGCGGATGGTGCCAGTAAGAGGGTGGTAGGGAGGCTTGGGCAAGGAGGGTTCGGATCATATTATTGATGGTCTGTATGGTTCGTTTCGCTTTTCCATTTTGTGAAGAGGTGTGAGGGCAAGAAAAGCGAAACTGCATTCCATTTGAGTGACAAAATTTTTAAAGTTTTTGTTTGTGTACTCGGTGCCATTGTCACATTGGAATTGCTTAATTTATCTTTCAAACTGTGTGTGAATTAAATTATAGAAGTTGGTATAGGTGGGAAAGACATTAGATTTGTTGGTTAAGGGGTAGGTCCATAAGAAATATGTGTAGTCATCAATAAACAAGATATAATAACGATGCCCTCCAGTACTGAGTACCGGTGAGGTCCATAAGTCACTATGAATTATGTCAAAAGGCAAATGAGTCTTATTAACGGAATCATAAAAAGGAAATCTAACGCTTTTGCCAAAAACACATGACTGACAAAGCTTATTAGTACTTGGTTTATTAAAATTGATAAAGGAACAAGACTTTAATGAATGCCATAAATGTTTGCCCGGGTGCCCAAGTCGTTGATGCCAACGGTCTTGAGTGGTAGCAGTGAGAGCAACAGGTGGGTTGGTTGACTTGATAAAGTTGGTTGTCAACCCGAGCTATTGCATCATATGATAGGCGCCTTGGTCTTGAGATCCTTCACAAGAAAACGAAATGGGTCAAATTCTATGGACAATAAATTATCCGTTGTCAAGCGACGAACGGATATAAGGTTTTTAATTAGGTGGAGGGCATAAAGGATGTTGTTAAGTTTGAAGGGCGGAAAGGGTGGGGGTAGGATTTTGTTACCCTGTCCAATGACCGGTATGGTCGTGCCATTGCCAACAATAATTTGTTTATTAGTGCAAGAATTAAAAATAGACAGGGAGAGATTACCTGGTTTCTCCATGTGTCCGGATGCACCCGTATCCATGTAACCCACCGGGTCAGTCTGCAGGTTCATTGAGAGGGTTTAAAGGGCCTGGGCAATGTCAGTGGGGGTCGGAGTGTATGTAGCCATGTGGGCTTGTGCTGGTCCAGGTCTGAGAATGCCTTGTCCATTGTTGGGCTTGGGAGTCGCTGGGTATGTGCATGGGGGAGAGGAGTAGTGGGCCGAATGAGTGGATGCAGTTTGGTTTTGGGCCTGGTTGAAGAAGGCAGGCCACAGATTTTGGGCCCAAGAATTCGAAAAAATAATGTAAGGATGGGCTGGTTGTAGACTGTAAGTGGTGTTCCGGTTGCGGGGTTGAGAACTGGAGGCGGAGCGTCCTCGGCTTCGGCCTTTGGAGCGGCCACGGCCTCGGGTGTACTGGTCGGTGGTGGTTGGGTTGGCGGGTGGTGTGGTGGAGGTGGTAGGAGTGGTGCGGCTTTGTACATGTAGGGCTGTGGCGGCTTGGTTTGCGGAGTGGCTGGCCTGATTTGCTTTTGTTCTTTCGTTCATGCACAACTGTGAACGCACTTCAAAGAAAGAAGGAATGGGTTTTGTGTTTTGGAGAATCGTACCTACCGTTTCATATTGCTCGGTGAGGCCATCGATTGTTTATAGGACAAGGTCTTGCTCATCAATAGGAACATCAACTCCCGCGAGTTGATTGGCCAACACTTTGATCTCTTGACAGTATGCATTCATCGAAGAGAAGTTTTCTAGTCGAGTGTTGGAAAATTTTTGTTTAAGGTACAAGGCCCGAGTAGCCTTGTTGTCTTGGAAAAGAGCTTCAATGGCCTTCCACGCATCATAGGCAGTGGTACGCTTGATAATGACAATTTTAAGGAGGCCTGGAGAGATAGTGCCATAAATCCATTGAAGGACTATGGCGTCCAAGCGTTCCCAGGAGTTAGGAGATGGAGGAGCGGTGTTTTCTTTGTCAGCGCTATAAGAAGCGACCGGAGGTGGGGGACGGGGAGCAAGATGGTCAGTAACGAGAAAAGCGGTGCAGTGTATACGGAAGGGTTTGGACCATAGGTTGTAGTCGGAAGCTTCGTTATCAAGGATTATGGGAATGAAAGATTTTATGTTGGTGACAGTAACTGCGGGGTGAAGCTTTGCGTCGGCCATTGAGGGTAAGGAGTGGTGATCGACAGAAGTGAGAAGAAGGTTAGGGAGGTTGGCGGCAGGAAGCAAAGGTTTGACGATCTAGGGTTAGAAGGATGATACCATGAAGAGAGATATAATTTCCAAGATGATTTTCATTAATCACAAATCAAACATATATAGGATACAACACAATCTCCTATTTTTGGGAGATGTTAATTACAATAAATATGTTATCAATCTTGACTTAATTGACGGAGTCTATTAGTCAACTATAACAACGTGATTAGTATTTCCCATCTACTAATCCATTCCTACCTTAATACACAAAACATACTAAGAATAACATTCATTATGCTAGGAATAAGTCGCAATGGGCGAGCTGCAATCGCATTCTTCATGTTCCGTCCTCCTAGCATGCTAGCATCATCAATTAGGCTTTACCGTCGTCAATGTTTATTGTCTTTATATATGTTGCTACAACAAGGAAAATGACCGGGATTAGGTTAAGAGATGTATAGGATTATAAGTTAAGGGTGTGTTAGGATTAGGTTTAGGGGATCCTCTGGCTCATGGAAGGACCTGCACAAGGTAACAGACACCGTTAGCCTTAATGCAGGAGGGGGTCTCCTGCGTTTGGACTCCGATGTGAGAATAAGTATATATTCGATTGGAGTTGGGAAATAATGAAGTAGAGAGTGTAAGAGAGAAGAGAAGAAGTGAGAAGTGAGTGTGTGGAATGAAAACCCAAGGGTCTCCTTATATAGGTGGTGGAATTCTGCCCAGTAGCTCCCCTAGGGTAGCTTCCTTACTATACCTGGTAAGGATTGACTCTCTTTATGTTCCCTGCAGTGAGACTTTGCCCATTTGGTACACTTTCAACTTTTACTATTTCCTAGGCATGGCTTGGAGCTGTGTGATGTTTTGTCTTTTGCCTATAGTAAGAAGCCAAAATACCTTTTTTACATTTCCAATGACTTTACTGTTTGCTTTCTGCTTTGTAGCTACCGTATGGCAGCCAGGCTGCCTTATATTAGCTGCTCAGCTCCAATAAGTCAGGCAAACCTTAACACTTTACTTTGCTTTGCTTTATTTTTTGACAAGGGATTAAACGTGGTCGTTTTAGGGCCCACGTCATCAGCTCCCCAGTCATAAGCATTTGTAAAAAAGTTAGAAGTGCTTGTGACTTGTAAATTATCTCCTGCCTCGGTGGCAATGTTAGCCAATCTTACTTTGGTACCGAGGAGTTATCAGATTCCAAGCTCCCCCGTGGGAGCATTACATTTGTATTATGCCTTTGCCAATTTTTGTGCAAGTTTCTGTCCTTTCGCTCTTCATAATGACCCTATTTTTAAATAATATCGATGGTCATTATTGCTTTCTTAAGAGCAGACTTAGGTCCCATCAGCTGTTGCAGGCAACTATTGATTTGATGGGTGCCTAGGCTGATGTCATCCAAGTGGACAGCTGGGCGGCGTTACTCCCTTGGTAACCGTTCTTGGCCATTAATTCGAAATTTGAATTTTATAAAAGGAGATAACTTCTCCTAATCTTTCCTTTTATTCCCCCTTTTAGCAAAATCCCCCTCCCTCTCCCACGATCCTCTCTTTGCCGACGTCCCCATTTTTCCTCTATAAATTCTGGTAAGTAACCTCCTTCCCTTTTGTACTTGTTTTTCATTATGTCTAAAAGCGATCTTGCCTCCCAGTTTACTCGTTTATCTAAATCTGATGCCGAACGGTTTGCTACCGAGATCGGCATCCCTATGTCTTTTGAACCGGCTGTTCCTAAAGGGAAGACTCCAGTAACCACTGTTCCCTCAGGCAAGATAGCCGTTTATACACGTCAGTTCGACCAGGGTAACCTTCGGTATTCCTTTTCTAAGTTTTTTCTTACTGTTCTCGAGTATCATCAACTCGGTCTTGATCAGTTATGTACCTCTGGTGTTGCCCGAATCCTTCACTTTGAAATCGTGTTTCGTTGTCTCGGTTATGAGCCTTCTCTGACCATGTACCGTCGATTCATTAAGTTGGCCAAGAATGGGAACCAGTTCACCATTGAAAAGACTCAGTGTGAACCAGCCCTAATTTCTAGTGTTATTGGTCTTGTGTCTTCCTGGAAAGACAAGTTTTTCTTTTTGAACTCTGATTTCCTTCCTTTCAAGGCTCCAATGAGGTCTTCTGATGCTCCTCTGAATGAGAAGGAGCCTGACCCTGATACTCTTGATCAGGAACTGTTGGAAAAGCTTCGTGCTTTTCCTACTCGTCTCCGCACCTTTCCTGAAGATTTCCTGGTTATGATGGGTTTGAGTGTCAACTGGGATGATCTTGAAACTGAACCTGTGATTTATCATGGTGGGGAGGGTATGTGTCGTTAAGGCTTACTTTCCCTACCCAACTTTTGCTTACTGGTTGCCTTATCTGACTTCTTTTCCTTTTTTGCAGAAATGAGCACCCTTGATTTCCTTTCTTTGGACGACATTGCTGATGTTAAGTTCAAAGTTAGTACGTCAGGAGAAGGGAAGAATGTGGTTGTAAGGAATGAGCATGTCCGTTTTCAGGGGGAGTATACTAGCATCATCTCGTCGTCCTCAACTGTTGCAGAGCCTTCGGGGAAGAAGGCTGTTACTGTTCGTCGCTCCAGCAAGCGACTTCAGACTGCTTCCTCTGGCCCGGGGAACACTCCTGCTATCCCCTTGGTCCTTGAAGACGAGGATGAAGATTCCTCCTTAATAGCTTCTGCCCTGGGGTATGCAACTGCCTCAGGGAAAGGCAAGCTGACATTGTCTTCCCCTAAGAAGGATGATGCTTTGTTCAAGAAGCCTAAGGATGTGGTGATCAATGGTGGAAATCAGAAGTTGTTGTCATCGAAAGCTGAAGGTGGTGAGAGCTCTAAGGCGATTGCCGATGTTGGTGTTGGTTCCCCTGTTCAGCAGGGTCATGGTGAAGGAGTTTTTGTACCGAATTGGGACGTTAAGAGTACTGATGTTCTGAAGAAGGCTTACGTCTGTCGAGATTTGATTGGCCATTGCATCCCTGATGCCGAAAGGGCTATACACAACTAGTGGATGGACAAGGATGTGATGAAAAAGATGTATTACCACTTTGGTCAGTTTTTATCTTTGTTCCCGGATGGGATGGCAAGATTGGCGAGTTGTTACTTCAAAGGGAGCAAGTTGAAGGTGCCTATGAGGAGCACGAGACTAAGCTGGTGAAGGTGAAAGAGGAATTGGCGAGGTATGTCGCACGGGAGAAGGATCTGGTTCATGAGTTAGCCGTATCCAGGACCCAACTTGGTTTGGAGAAGGAGAAATTTGACAAGATATTCAAGGGGTTAAACGATGAGAAGGCTAAGGTCGCCGAGGAGATGGAAGGTTTAGCTCAGGCTAGGGAGGCGGTTAAGCAGGAACAGGCTGCTGTGGAGAAGGTTGGTATGGAGTTCCGGGCTTAAGTGGATCGTTTGACTGAGGAGAAAGAGTGGCTGGTTTCTAAGGGGGTTGCCCGTTTTGTCACCAACCTGCTGCATTCCCAGGAGTTCAACGCTCCTTTGGTTAACATTTATGCAAAGGCCATAGCTTTTGGTCGTCACGGGGGAATCCAGACTGGTTTCAAGGCAGCTGAGGAGGGTCAGAAGCTCGAGGAGCTACCATCTTTTAAGCCTTCTTCTGGGGAAGAGTTTGTGAATGCTGTGAAGGCGATGGAACTTTCCACTTACCCTTATGTTGCTGCCATTGCCAAGGCTTCCCAGCAGCCTATCTCCTTCCTGCAAGACTTGGACCCGGAAGGTTTGAAGAAGGAGGTGGCCAATGAGGTTTTCAACTCTTATGTGTCAAAGAGGCCCCTCAGGATCATGTTGGAGGGAGCTGATGGTGGGGAAGGTAGTTCGAAACGTCCTAAGCCTGTTGATTCGTCCACAGTTCCACACTTGGAGCATGTATTTGAGAGGCCTTCCCCCTTCAAGCTTTGGAGGTTGATTCTACCCCTCCCTCTGGCGAAGATGTTGGCAACCAAACCCTAGCTTCCACCGGTGAGGGCGATACCACCAATGAAGCCGAAGATTCTGCCACTCCATGATTTAGCTGTATTTTAAGCTTCCTTTATGTTTAAGTTGTCTTTTGTAATGAAACTCTCCTGTATTCAGCCTTAGGGCTTTTATGTTCATTAATGGGAATGCTCCCCCTCTAGGGGTGATGCTTTATTTATGTTTAATGCTTGGTTGTCTTGGATATTTTACTTGTCGTTTATAGTGTTTGCAATGTCTTTAACCTTTCACCTTGAGGTGGATGCTGCAGTCACCCAACCCAGGATACTTAGTAAAGGAGCCGATGCAGTACTTATCCTATCAGCTTGTTTGTTTATGTTGGAGCCTGATTTAGTGGCTTGTTAAGTTATATGTTCGTCTTTGGGTATCGTGAACATGTGCGAGCTGTCTTGGTGTGAGGAGCTCACCCTCTTTCATGGGTTTAGGTATTCCTTCTAAGGACTTGTCCTATGGAGTTGTGGATTGTATTATGAACTCACCCTGTATACAGGAAGGTTATTAGCCTTGTTGCCTGTTGAGCAGTTGTGGCCTGGGAGCTCATCCCCGTTTCATGGGTAGGTATAGAGCCGGATCTCATGGAGCCTTGTTAGGAGGGGCTCACCCTTTGATAAGATAAGTGACAAGTGAATTGTTCTTAAAACAAAGTTCTTTCATTAGTCATGACATTGGGAATACATAGTAGCATTACAACCATTAAACATAAAATCATTTCAAGTGTTTGTCACTCCAATTCCTTGGGACCATTTTTCCATTAGGGCCAGCTAGCTTGTAGGATCCCCCTTTGTGGGCTTCCTTGATAACATAGGGACCTTCCCATCGGGGACCTAGCTTCCCTACACTTTGCTGCCTGCTGGCTTCATTGCACCTTAACACAAGGTCTCCTGGTCGGAAGACCTCTTTTCGCACCCTTGTGTTGCAGTAGGCTTTGAGCTTCTTCTTGTACCTAGCCTCCCTGATGAAGGCTTGGTCCCTTGATTCTTCGAGGAGGTCTAGGTTGAGTACCACCTCCTTGTCAATGTGTCGTGTGTCTTGACGAGCATTTCTTCCTGAGCTTACCCTATCTCTGCTGGTATAACAGCTTCGCTTCCAAGACGAGGCTGTAGGGTGTCTTTTGGTGACTTGTCTTCTCCATGGTTCTGATAGCCCATAGAAAACTTGGGAGCTCATCGACCCATTTCTTGCCATTTCTTCCCAGCCTTGCTTTAATACCTTCGACAATGCTTCTATTCATGCGCTCAACTTGTCCATTTGATTGGGGCTAAGCTACTGAGCTGAAGACTTGCTTGATGCCTAACTCGGAGCACCAGCTGCTGAATGGCTTGTTAGCAAATTGCTTTCTGTTGTCTGTTACGATCTCCCGTGGTAGCCCGTATCTGCAAATTATTTGTTCCCACATGAAATTTATCACATGATTCCCTCATATAGTGGCTAACGGCCTGACCTCCGGCCATTTTGTGAAATAATCAACAGCTACCAGAAGGAACTTTAGCTTTCCTGGAGCCTGCGGGAAGGGACCCACTATGTACATGCCCCACTTATAGAAGGGCCAGGCAGAGATGATGGGTACAAGATCATGTTTTGGGTTGGTCTTCACTGGCGTCTGTAGCTGACATGCTACACACTTTCGGATTGTCTCGAAGGAATCTTTGTGCATAGTTGGCCAATAATAACCAAGGTTCATGAGCTTCAATACCACAGCACGAGGTCCGGCATGCATGCCACATATCCCTTCATGTATCTCCCTGATGAGATAGTTGCTTTCATTGGGGCCCACACACCTGAGCAGAGGTGCCAAGTAGCCCTTTTTGTAAAGCTTGTCATCTTCAATCACATATTGCCTTGCCTTGATGACCAACCGCTTTGCTTCCCGTTCATCGTCTGGCAGCTTCCCTTCTTTAAGGTAGGACACAATGAGAGTCATCCATGTGGATTCTGTTTTGGTGACAACATCTTGGACTTCTTTGTCATCAATGGATGGTTCCCGGAGCACCTAAACCAGGACCTTTTTAGTTAAGTGAGCAGACGTTAGGGAAGCCAGCTTGCTCAAGGCATCCACTTGCTTGTTTTTGGTCCTTGATACTTGTTCTAGTGTGAAGGCTTTGAATTCCTTGATGAATTCCTTGATCTTATCTTTGTACTTGATCATTGAGGGCTCCTTAGCCGTGTACCCTCCATTCACTTGTTTGACTACCAGGTTTGAATCAACGAATACTTTCAATTCTTGCACTTTCATGCTTCTTGCCAACCTTAAACCGGCCACTAGGGCTTCATATTCAGCAACGTTATTGGTGCAGGGGAAGTCTAGACGGAGTGCATAAGTGTACTCAGTTCCGTAGGGGTCCCTGATGACAAGACCAGCCCCGAAACCTTCTACACTTGAGGCTCCATCAGTGAAAAGACACATTTCCCTTTGAGGTCAGGTTGTTCTTCTTCGACCTCATTCATCTCTTCTTCTGTCTGCAGGATGGGTTATTCAGCAAGAAAGTCAGCGAACACTTGCCCTTTGTAAGCCCTTCTAGGCACGTATTCTATCTTGTGCTCCCCTAGGCCAACAACCCATTTTGCCAACCTCCCCGAGTCTTCTGGTTTTTCTAAGATAGAGCGTATGGGTTGGTCGGTGATCACCCTCATTGGGTGAGCCTGAAAATATCGCCTTAGCCTCTTGGCAGTGTGCACAAGTGCTAACACAAGCTTCTCTATGGGAGCATAATTAATTTCAGCATCTTTAAGAACTCTGCTAACAAAGTAAACAGGTATTTGCTCTTTTCCTCGATCAACCAAGAGGACTGAGCTGACTGCTTCGGATCCTGCAGACAAGTAAACTGTTATTACTTCCCCCTTTTCAGGTGCAGCCATTTCTGGCAGGGAAACTATGTGTTTTTAAGCTCAAGGAAGGTAGCTTCTGCCTCTTTTGTCCAACGAAAATCCTTCTTATCGATACAATTCTTGAGTGTTTTAAAGAAGGGCAAGGATTTTTCTGCGGATTTAGGCAAGAAACGTTTCAAGGCCGCAATTTTACCGTTAAAGCTCTGCACTTCCTTCTTTGTGGTAGGTGACTTCATGTCTAGGACAGCTTGGATCTTACTTGGATTTGCCTTGATGCTTTGTTTTCCGACTATGTGGCCAATGAACTTCCCTTCCTCGAACGCAAAGGAGCACTTTACCAGATTGAGCTTCATATTTATCCCTCGGAGGTTGTCAAAAGTTTCTCGGATGTCTTTGATCATTGCCTTCCCAAACTCGCTTTTGATGACCAAGTCATCTACGTAGGCTTCCATGTTCCTCCCAATCTGTTTCGAGAAGGCTTGATCCACCAATCGTTGATAAGTGGCTCCAGCATTTTTTAAGCCAAAAGGCATCTTTCGGTAGCAAAAGATCCCCTTATCGGTGTGGAAGGCTGTTTTTTCCTCGTCTTCTTGCTTCATTTGAATTTGGTGGTACCCTTTATAGGCATCCAGGAAGCACTTGTATTGGAAGCCAGTGAGGGAGTCGACCTTCCAATCAATTTCGGGTAGGGGGTAGCAGTCTTTAGGGCAGACTTTATTAAGATCCTTGAAATCTACGCACATCCTCCAAGTTCCATCTTGTTTGGCTACCATGACTGGATTCGACACCCAATAGTGGTATTGGACCTCCCTTAGGATGCCAGCTTCTACCAACTTTTCAACCTCCTGACAAGCAGCCTGGCTCCTGGCAGGGGCCAAGCTTCTTTTCTTTTGGACGACAGGTTTGTAGGAGGGATCTATGTTGAGGGAGTGCTCAGCCAAATCTCTTGGGACCCCAGTCATGTCTCCGGGACACCAGGCAAATACATCTTGGCTTTCCTGCAAAAGGTTGATTAGTTGAAACATAACCTTATCAGGGAGCAGGTTGTTTACTTTGATGGTCTGCTCCGGATAGGCAGGGTTTATGTTGACTTCTCGAATGGGATTACTGCCTGGTGCCTCTATCTCCCGAGGGTCTTTGGCTTCCTCCACGGAGGCTATTAGAAGGGCTTCAGCTGACGGCTTCAGGGTTGCAATTCCGTTCGGAGTTGGAAGCTTCATGAGGCCATGCGTCGTCGATACTACAGCACCAAAGGTGGCAATGCCCATTCTCCCAATAAGGACATTGTAGCTTGACGGGTATCTTATTACGGAGAAAGTCAGCTCCTCTGTCCTTGATAAGTCTCCATCTCTGAAACAGACACTTAGGGTGAGCTTCCCTAGGGGATGTACACGTTCCCCTGAGAAACCCACAAGAGAGGCGTCTGATGGTTTGAGTTTGGATCTGATTTCTGGACTCAGTGATTCGAAACATCGTTCGTACATTACTTCTGATGAGGCACCACAGTCCATGTACACCCTGTCCACTGGGAAGCCATCCAGTTCGGCTTCCACTATTACGGGGGTAATGATCAGTTCATCTGGGGCAGGGGGAAGGCAGATGTATTGTTTGTTCCAGGGCTCAGTACGAGCCCTTTTGATCTGCTGGGATCCTTCGTACCTGATCACGTTGACCTCTTTGTCTCTCTTCCCATCATCCTTCCTTCCTTTGATATCTTTCATCAGGTGAGCCAGCTCACCGGACTTAACGGCCTCTTCTATTCTCTTTTTCAATTGATAACAATCGTTTGTGTGGTGTCCGGTATCCTTGTGGAAGGCACAGTGCTTACTGGCATCCCTCTTGTTGGCTGGCTTGGACAAGGGTCTGTGAGGTCGAAAGGTGTACTTGACCTCCTCAGTGGAAAGTGTCTCCTAAGGGGTCTTGGTGAGAACAGTGAATACTTGCTTCTCTCTATCATGGTAGCTCCCTGATCTGGGAGACCGCCTTCTCTCTTGTTTCTTCGAGCTTCGAATAGTCTGCCAGATCATCTCTCATTGTAGGGTTGGAAACTAGGTCTTCAGGAGCTTATTGAGCCATCTCTCCAGCTTCCCTGATCCTGTTTTCTGGTATCCTGCCGAGTGAGAGCTTCTTCTCCCCGAAGGAAGGCTTTTGTTCTTTCAAAGGCCTCCTCCATGGTTTGGGGAACATCTTCATGAAATCTTCTCAACAACGTTGTGGGACGAATGGCCCCCATGAATCCCGACACTCGAATCTTTTCCGTGGCACCACTATATTGTAGGCCTTCCCTTTTATATCTTTCGATGAAGCTACGGAGATCCTCGCGTGTAACGACCTGGTCAGTCGGTGACGGGTCGTCGGGTCGGGTATCAGAGTTGCACAGCGGATTCGGATTGTGATAGTCTTGACCTTTCCAGGATCCACGTCATCGCTATCTGATTGGTTACCTGAACACATGCCAAAAATAGTTTCTGTCAACATAAAGTTGGTGAGGTCGTGTATTTTATAAAGTGAATGGCCAGTTCGTTTATTGATAATTCTTTTATATAAAACATTCTTTTATAAACATTCTTTTATAAACATTCTTTACAATTATAATTCTGAAGGGGAAACTATATTTCTATTATACCATCTCTATTATATATCAATTCTATTATATCTCCATTCTATCATATCGATTATATTTCATGCCATTCCTATCGATGGTACCACTCTGATTGTGATAAAATACCTGTTCCTGTCCTCTACTTGGACAAGAATGGTTTTGGTCCTCTACTTAGACATTCCTACCCTCTACTTGGGTAAGACTGGTTCCTGTCCTCTAGTTGGACAAGAAAGGAAATGGCGAATATCGTCCAGTACTGTCCTCGTCGTTTCTATGTCCCCTTTTCTATTATACTTCTTTTATTTCTATTGATAATCTTTTATTATGTAAAGCATTTCTAGGTTTAATAAATGACATGTATTCCCCCGAAAACACTTAATAAAACAATAAAAGTGGGGAGTTCACGATACTCACAGGTTTGCGTATAATCTTCTTATTATAATTATATTTCATATATATATCGATACGTGTTACGCGTAGGACTTGTTAGATTGTAATACTTAGGATATATATATCATATATACAATTTATACATATAGAATTCGGTATATATTAGATAGTCCTAAACCCGGGGTTCATTATTGATATTTATTATATGAGACACGACCCGGACATCCTAAATCTAGCTGGCCATTACAGCTTGGCACTCGTAACTAATAAAGCTGGCCATTACAGCTTGGCAGATCTAAACTACAAAAGAATAGAAAATATTATTATTAACCCGAGTCTAGAATATCTTTTATATATCGAATTGTATATATATAAACATATATATTTTATATATGTTTATTATTGTTATATTATTATTATCAAGTCCGTACGTTATCCGTATTATATATATATTCGTATAATTCTAATAATATTCCTCGTCTAGCTATTGGACCGGGTTCTATTCCGGTAGTTGACCGAGTCACTGAGTCGACTCGGTAACGACTCGTATTTCCCGATACGGTACCTCGCAATAATCATAAAACAATATTATAATTGGGTATCAACGACTAATACCAACATATACATAATAACTGTTAGATTATACCTTTCGGGTTCGTATTCGGAATCTTATCATATTCATAACCGGACATATGACGGAGATTGATCAACAATCGTATTGAGCCGGGTATCGGACCTGTCTTCCAAATTTAGTACCTTATAACAATCAACATAACAACATGTCAATAATCATAACTAGTGATACTTGTATTCTTTATAATCAAAATATACACTTATATATATAAATTGAATATATAAAGATATTATAACCCAAACCACCTTGGGGTCATAACAATAGTCGATTGGTAATTGCCAACAACCGGACTATAATCGGTTGATGTGGAGAAATCCAACCTGTAACAATACACAACTCGAAGACTTGATCAGATGCACCCTAACCCGACATAAAAACGGGTCACGAGCACAAACAAGAGAATAGGTTACCGGTATGATTCTTATCAGAGACAAAGGAAAACATTATCGGTTATAGATCAGAACAGACGGATAGTTCACGAGCTCAAACCGGAAACAGAAGGCTATGTTATCGGGGTTCACATCAGCAGATCATCAAGACCCGATGGCAGTCACCATGACTTGGTGACTGCCCGATTACGAAGACAGAGAGGGATGGTTATCGGCTGAAATAGAGGAACAGATCACCGGGTTGTTCAGATTATAAGCGAAGGGGGTTTATGGTGGTCATCGGATTTATAACCGGAACAAGGGCTCGGGTTGGGTTCGATAGTTGGGTTTCTGATTGATTGCTGGTTATAAAGGCTTAATCGACAGTCACCATGACCGGTGACTGTCTCCACCCAGCGTAGCAACAGAGGAACAAAGCTTGGGTTTAATATCGGGCCATTAACAGAAGCAAGGAGTTGACGGGGTGGTGTTCACCGGTGTTTAACGGAAGCATAAGAGGAGGATTGTGCTTACCGGAGAAGATAAGACGGCGGCGGCGACCGAAGATGGTGACCGGCAGCAGCGGAGGCGGCAGCGGCCGCCATGGCTGTCCGGTTGCTGGTGGGAAGCTCTGTACACACACACAAGTGTGTGTGTGTGTGTGTCGTGTGTTCTGTAAGCAGAGAGGAGGCAAGCAAGGTTTTATAAAGGAAAGATTAAAATAAAGGGGTGTTTGGCAACGGGGATAATAACTGGTAAACGGGTGTTTGGTAATGGATATTAGGCAGGTTTGAGGGTGTTTGGCTGCAAATTTAATAGCAGATAAGGAGCGTTTGGTCACAATAATAAACTTTATTATTATTATTATTTTATAAACGGGTGGTCGGGTACGACCCGACCCGTTTACGAGACCCATAACACCTCGAGGTGTTACATCGTGTTCCCCCTGTTGGATCTGATGCAGTATGGCAGCATCTTAAGTGCACTTCCTCAGGGGGTTAAAATTGGAGGTGAAGCTTCTCCTCAGATCATCAAATGAGGAGATACCCCGAGCTGGGAGGCCACAAAACAATAGACGAGCTGGCCCCACCAATGTTTGCATGAACATGTGGCAGCACTCAACATTGTTCCAGTTTTCCACAGTGGCTGCTCCAGAGAAAACGTTCAGGTGGTCGTCGGGATCCTCAGTCCCGTCGTATGTTTTCACGTTAGCCGACATTTTGATCTTATTGGAAAAATCAAAGTGTGCTATGTGCTCGGCGAAGCATTCCAACGACTTGGGACGGTATGGCTCTGAGGGGGTAGCCTCGATTCTGACTTCGGCTGTAGAGGTTTGAGCAAGGGGTTGGGAAATTCCTGGACCCTGACCTCCAGGAGGAAATGTTACTGGTACTTGGTTTAAAGGAGGTGGATACTACCATGGGTACCTTCCCGGTCATGTTGGGAAATATGGCGGTACGTAAGGTGAGTATTGAGGCTGTGAGTAGTTGGGATATGTCGTTCCTAGAGGGACAACAGGTCCTCCAGCAAGACATCCAGCTGCTACAAGGGAGGTAGCCACGGCACTGCTGGCTAGTGGTAGGGACCTCAGAGCTTCTACATAAGAGAGTGGTATTGAGGACGGTAGGGAAACTCGTGTGTTTTCCAATAACTGTCCTGTCGTGTACTCTTGGACCCTGGGGGAGAGCACAAAACTGCTAAGACCTCCCCCTGAAAAGATACATCCCTGGCTGTTCAAGTAGGGGTGAGGATTCGTGTTGGTACGTCGGGTTGCTGGTGATGTAGTAGTTCTAAGCAACGGAGGAGTAGGTGAGAGGGTGACAGTAGGTTCCTCGTCATAAGACAACCTGACTTTTACACCTCTGGACCTATCCTCTCGCACGTAACCATTCAGGAGGTCTCAGAGTTGCAAGAAATTCCTTCGTACTCCCTCCGGGGTGATATCCATTCGTTCAATAGGTAACAACACGTCGTCTCTAGGAGACGAATTAACAGCCCTTGAGGACGGTGGAGTTTGATAGTTTAGCATGTCTCCTAGAGACGGTTCGACGTGTGGTCCGTCCGTTCCAGGTGTTTCATGGCCTGTAGCGTCACCAGAAGTGTGACTGTTGGCCGGAGTTTCTGGAAGACCCCCATCTTGGTGGCTATCTCCACCGGTCATCACAAAAGAAGGTTACTAATTAGGAACAAACGGGACTGCAGAAACTTTCAACAGTTATGTTCAAAGTAGCGACAGCCCCACGGTGGGCGCCACTTGTTGCTACAACAAGGAAAATGACCGGGATTAGGTTAAGAGATGTATAGGATTATAAGTTAAGGGTGTGTTAGGTTTAGGTTTAGGGGATCCTCTGGCTCCTGGAAGGACCTGCACAAGGTAACAGACACCGTTAGCCTTAACGCAGGAGGGGGCCTCCTGCGTTTGGACTCCGGCGTGAGAATAAGTATATATTCGATTGGGGTTGGGAAATAATGAAGTAGAGAGTGTAAGAGTGAAGAGAAGAAGTGAGTGTGTGGAATGACAACCCAAGGGTCTCCATATATAGGCAATGGAATTCTGTCCAGGAGCTCCCCTATGGTAGCTTCCTTACTATACCTGGTAAGGATTGACTCTCTTTATGTTCCCTGCACTGAGACTTTGCCCATTTGGTACACTTTCAGCTTTTACTATTTCCTAGGCATGGCTTGGAGCTGTGTGATGTTTTGTCTTTTGCCTATAGTAAGAAGCCAAAATACTTTTTTACATTTCCAATGACTTTACTGTTTGCTTTATGCTTTGTAGCTACCGTATGGCAGCCAGGCTGCCTTATATTAGCTGCTCAGTTCCAATAAGTCAGACAAACCTTAACACTTTACTTTCCTTTATTTTTTGACAAGAGATTAAACGTGATCGTTTTAGGACTCACGTCATCAATATACACGTATATAAGTTAGTTATTTGAGAGGCAATAATATATTATCCTTTTATCATAAGTTTTTGTAATTAGAGAGGTGGATAAAAGTCGAAACAATTTGCATATAACTGATCACACATAAATTAAATATTTATTGAGACAAAAAGAAAACAAAACAAGTGAAAAGACAAAAGAAAAGAAAAAGAAAAAACAGAAAAGACACGGTTAGGGTCATAGTCAGGCGGGTGGGTGGCATATACATTTAACCCCGAAAGCCTTCCCCACCAATTTAGCTCTATTCCGACAGTGAAAGACAAAGACAACTAATTACACTTTATCATGCTAACAAACAACTAAACAATACCCCCCTCACACGCACACACACATCTTACTTTTTAATGATTTTTTTTTAATTTATATGAAAACTTTTTTAACCTAATTTTGGTTTATTAAATTCTTAAAATATACGTTTAGATACAAGTATCTCTTTTCCCAAAACCGATTTCTCAAAAAGATATTTCTATGTGAAATTGATATATATATATAGGGAAAGGGTAAAATGAGAATCACACTTTCATGCAAGAACTAAGGAACCACCTTTTCCACCACACACTTATTTTAATCCAAAAAGATTTGTGGTTCACAATTAAAGTTGAATAAAAAAGAAAAGGGAATATTCCCTTGCCTAATAAGACAAAATAGCGTGGGCCATGGTCGTTTACACCACTGTAAAATTATTTTTTTTTTATTTTTTTTTTACGTCGAGGTTACCCGTTTTTACACCGGTGGGAAAAAAAATTTAAAAATTCACATTTTACGTCGGGGTTCTCGCGGTTCTTACACGAAGGGGTGGTTTTCATTGGATCCTAATCCTATATATATATATATATATATATATATATATATATATATATATATATATATATATATATATATATATATAGGGTTAGGATCCGTTGAGAACTCGCGAGAACTCGACGTAAAATGCGAAAAAAAATGATTTTTTTTTACACACTAGTGTAAAAACACGTAAACGCCGCTGTAAATTTTTTATATAAAAAAAATACATTAATTTACACCAATTTACACCTGTGTAAGTGATTTTCATCCCCATGTAAGTATATTAATATTTTATTAATTATTTTATTGTTATTTAATTTTGGACCACATATTTATTTTGTATTATAATAAGTGTGTGGTTATAAACTAAGTTCCTATGGTTTTCACAACTCATAGGAGTTCTCAAAAATATTCAGATCCTATATATATATAGGGAAAGGATATTTTGAAAACCCACTTGAGTTAAGAAAACGTTTGAAAACCCATGTAAAAAAACATTATTTTTTTTGAAAAAAATAACCAATGTAAAATACATGTTTTTAAGCATTTTGGGCAAAAAAAATAACAAAAGCGCCGATGGGATTTTTTTTAAAAAAAATAAACAAAGTTGCTAAAAAAACATATGTTTTCAGCTATTTACCTATGTTTTAGCAACTTTGTTTATTTTTTAAAAAAATCCTATTGGCGCTTTTTTTTTTATTTTTTTGGCCCAAAACGGTTACAAACATGTATTTTACATTTGTTATTTTTTCAAAGAAAAAAATTTGTTTTTTTTACATGGGTTTTCGAAGGTTTTCTCAACTCAAGCGGGTTTTCATTTTATAATTGACCTATATATATATGTTTAGGTTCCTGTACAAAGGACATTTTTCGTACAAAGTGTGAGAAGTCTATGTAGTCATTGTGTTTTAAATTTTGGCTATGATGTTTTCGATTCCTTTTGCATTGTATTGTATAGAAAAACACAAAACGTAACAATTTAAAACACAATCATATGTATTCTAGACAATAAATTTAAAATACACTGATTACTTTATTCGTATGGTGTTTTAGATTGTAGTCTAGAATACATTAATTAGTGTTTTAAATTGTTAAATTTTGTGTTTTTCCTTATAATGCTATACCTAAAGAATATAAAACATCATGCCTAAAAGTTAAAACACAATGCCTATATAAACTTCTCACACTTTGTATGAAAAATGCCCTTTGTACAGGAACCCCACCCTATATATATATATATATATATATATATAAGGAAAAGTTAATTTGAGAACACCTATATTTCGTGTGAACCGCGAGAACATCATCTAACACCATCCAAATCAAAAATTTCTTTTTACACTTATCTTTATTACTAAAATGCAATCTCAAAAACACAATTTACGCGTAAAAATTTAAACGTATACAGAAATAAATTGTTTTTACACATGTGTAAATTTACTGTATGTACATGTGTAAACTGTTTCATTTACACATGTGTAAAAATTAATTTAAAAGTGTTTTTGCAAGAAAAGATAAATTATTTGGAAAGAAAATTCATTTTTTTATTGTCGTATATTGATTATAATTAGGTTTGTATTGAAAAAAAATGATTTTGAATGGTTTTCTCATTTGTTCTCATGGTTCTCGCGATATTTAGCGTTCTTAAGATAACCCTCATATATATATATATATATATATATATATATATATATATATATATATATATATATATATATATATATATATATATATATATATATAGGGGAAGTATCCATGGAAAACCCTGTTTTTTCGGAAAACCCCCGAAAACCCTACTTCCCGAGCTTTTTTTTGAAAAAATTAGGGCATGTAAAATACATGTTTTTAAGTGTTTTGAACCAAAAAAATCAAAAAAGTGCCGAACGGTTTTTAAAAAAATAAAATAAAATAAGTTGTGCATCATAACATATGTTAGCCTTTTTTTGCACTGGTAACATATGTTATGTTGAAAATTTATTATTTTTTAAATAAAAAACTGTTCGGCGTTTTTTTGATTTTTTTTTTGACTCAAAACTCTTAAAAACATGTATATTACATGCCCTAATTTTTTCAAAACAAAAAACTTGGGAAGTAGGTTTTTCTAAGGGTTTATTAGAGTTTCCCGAAATAATTAGGGTTTTCCATTGATCCTTACCCTATATATATATATAGGGTCCTGTTCGGTTCAGTTGAGAAACAACTCCAGTTGTGATAACCGTGAGAACTCCGACGTAAAATGCGATTTAAAAAAACATTACCCAAGGATGTAAAATGGCTAACTAAGAAATATACAAAAAATGAAAAAAAAAAATAATTTACGTCATCCTTACACCGGTGTAACAAATGTGACGTAAATGTCCCACATCGGTGTAATATTTTATTATGGTTTAACCACAACCATAAATTCATTTTACAATTAATTAAATGCATGTGTGGCTAATAAATGAGTTCCTATGGTTCTCCCAACTCAACCTAGTTCTCATTTTAACCCATCCCTCTATATATATATATTTGTATGGGTTAATTACATGACTAACTAAATGTAACGTCACGCAATTATTTTATATATCGAGTAGTTTCACAGTTTTATTTATAGTTATTATGCTATACATTAAAGGGTCAAGTTATCATACACACTGTAACAAAAATGAGAAGGGTGAGAATAATACAAAAAACACAATAGATCACAGAATATGGCACAATGAACCACAAAATATAACAAAATGAATTGCCAAAATGACACATTGATGAAACTAAGAAAAAGACATAATGCTACATATATAAAAGACATAATGATAACGTAAATTCTAAAAACTACAAGCTAAAAATCCAAAAAAAGTGAATGTAAAAACCAAGATCGTAGAGTTCGATGAGACGGTTCCAATACCACTTAAATGAGTTCAATAGGAGTCTGTTTGATACCATTTTTACGACTTTCTATTTTCCTTTCACTCTGTATTTAGTCCTAGCCCTTAAAAACCCAAAGTTGATACTAAAATGTCATGGTTAATTTAAGTATTATGTGTTTTGGCTTCTTTCCAATAACCACAATCCAAACCTATCTTGTAGGTTTTAGCTATAGCAGGGATTACACACATTGATTTAGGGTTAATCTTAGGAGGGTGGGGATAGCCTCACAAGTGACATGTATCCTTAGCTCAGTCGCTTTATTATATATCAATTATATAATTAAAAACCTCAAATCCTACATGGCACTCATATAGTCATTCTGCCTCTTGAGAGTGTCATGTGGGATGTCACGTGGCATTAAGTAATCTTAGGAAAATAAAAGTTTAAAAACAAAATTAGATTTTTTTCCCTCATGTTTCCTCCTAGAATTTTTAAACGTTAATATCTTTTATCGATCTACGAGATTTTTTAAAGAAAAAAATTACACCAAATTAACGAACGTTTTATTATCTTTCCAACGAGTACCATAGTGCTATATAAAAACGGAGAAAAAAACGACTTTTTTGTGGGGTATTTGTAGGATCGACTTTCAGGTCACCCGACAATCACGAGCTTTACTGTTTAGAGTGCGAGATCCACTAAACTGGTTCGGATAGCAAAAACGACTATGAAACTAGGATAAACGAAGCATCAACACACACAAAATAAGGTTAAAAGGTTGTATTGATTGATTAAAACAGAGCTCAAGTGTTTACAGACAATCTCAGACCTTTAGACCTTGGGTAGGGTGCTTGGGGAATCTGTGATGTGACAACCTGATGATTAAGGCAATGATTTGAGGCTTTTATACCTGTCCTACTCGTCCAGGGCCCTAGGGGCGAGTACGAACCTTACACACGAGTAGAAGGGGTGATTAGGCTTGTAATCACCTAAAACAGCTTGTTTCCCAGGCAAGTACCAAATGCCCCAAGAGGTTCTACTCGCCTGTAATTGCCAACCATGCCAAAACGACTTGTAAACACACCCAAGCACCCGTAATCCATACCAAACATCACCTATACTAGGCTAGGGACATCGTGTACTAACAGTATTGTTCATACAGGAAAAAAAACACGTGTTCAGGTAATTCATTAATCATGTATAGACAAGTCACTAATTATGTTCAAACCAGTAAATATTGATTCTATTTTCATCCAGAGCCGAATAGGTTAATAGAGTTATACATTGTTTTAGGTTAGATATCAATATTAGTATGTTAGAGTTGTACATGTGTTTAGTCTTTAGGATATGTATTAATATTAAAGCTACATTAGAGTTCTACATTGTTTTAGGTTATATGTTAGCATTGGAGTTGTACATTGTTTTATGCTAGATATTAATATTAGAGTTATATATCAGTCTATTTCATATTTAAAATTAATGTTTCATATTAGATTTCTTAACCCCGGAATGCTCCCGGGGTATAATCTAGTTATTATATATTGATATAGATACAGAGAGATCATGATAATTAAAAAAAACAAAAAGAAAATTGTAAAAAGTCATTGTAGTTTCTTTATGTCTTTATCTTTCTTCTCTCTCTAGCCTTTACTTACCCATAAGCCATCATCTTTCATCATTAGGGTTTTTGTTTCTCTCTCTCTCTCTTCATTCTTGGTCTTGTAGTTCTTTTGTCCTATTTAACCTCTTTCCATGCCATTCTCCCATTGGACCCTCTTCATCTTTCTCTTTTTAGCTTCTTCTTCCTTCATTAATGTTTCACATCGGCTTCAATTCCCAATACTAGACAACCTTAATCTTCTTCTTGTCTTTTGTCTTCGATCCATCCCAAGATTCCTCCTACATATCCGGAGCCACCCCACTTCATCAACACCAAAACCCAACCATAATCTCTCATCAAGATTAGATCTTTACAAGCCTGTACTTCTTTCTTGAATTAAAGGAGGTTAATCATTTACTTTTCAAGAACAAAGTACATTTGGTATGAACATGAACTCACTTCATTAATTAACGATTAATTTCTTCATGTTAATAACACAATCATTAATCTTATAGCATGCCCATTGTGTCTTTCAACAAGATTAATGCTAATAAGAGGGAAAAAAAGCATACAAACACAAATTAGTGTCACCTTTGTGTGTGTCTATTAAAATTATGAGTTTTTGTTCATTATTACATCCAATAACATGCTACCATTATCCATCGCATGCTCCCTCTATTTCTTCCTTTATTTTCTTTCTTTTTTAGCATCAAGGATCATTATAATCTTTGCTGTATTTTCGTGATCATATCAACATAACCTAGCCTTTTTTATGGGTATAGAAATTTAGTTCCTTTATCACATGATCACATCAGCATAATCTTATTATCACATGTATATTCATCAATCTTCGTTTTTTTTTCTTGCTCCTTTTGAATCATATGGTATCATTCTTGGAACCTAAGCAATATATTATCAAGAACAATACTCAGTGGTAACTAAAAAAAACGGATAAACGGATAGTATCACATTCATAAGTCTTTAAAGGGTGAGGTGAGGGTAAATTTTACTTATATCTTAGGAGCAGATTATGTATCAAATCTCTAACTAATAGTTTTATAAATTTTTTATGTTTTGCACTTTGGTCTTTGGGGATACTATGATTCCACAACAAAATTATCCAATCCAAGTTTGTCTTCTCCTTCATTGAGGAACTAAAGTTGTATCCTTATTTTCTTTGGATTAAGGTTGCATGTCGTAGTTTTATCACCATATATAAGTGGTATAGTCTAATAAAAGTGTAAAATAAGATTGTGTTTTATTTCTTGATATATACATTTAATGCATATGCCCTCATTTGTGAACCAGTTTTCTCTACGTTCCTTTATGTTTTATAAGTTCAATTTGTGCATATACTCTCCTGATTTTGCTACTAGTATCTTGCTAGCATGCTTATATTCTGACGTGGTAGAGTTAGCATTATTAATTACATAGAGAAAGGTGTAACTGGAGTCCATAAATTATCTATAGCTTTACTTCAATTCGTGTCCAAGATTTATAATTTTGAGAAAAGAGATTAATGTTATTGCCTGTGGTTTAAATTTTAATGAGATTGTGTACTCTCAAGTTAATTCATGAGCTAGCCTGCTTAATTTCTTGTGTTATAGTAGTGATCTTGAACCTTTCATTCCTTCAAAGACAAGTATTTGATCAATTTGGTGTACTGCTTGCCAATGGCGGATCCATGGCCAAGAAACCCCTCGGTTGGAAAAAAAATTGAAAAATCTATTGGGAAAATGAAAAATTAGTGAAAATTAGTGAGAATCTACGAAAGAAACCCCTATAAATAAATCATGGATTTGCCACTGCTGCTTGCTCCAACTACATCAACAGTTTTAGAATCTTTTACTCCATATCATCTGCGGATCGAGTGTTGCATGCATCATAAGACAAAAATGGTTTGGAATTTGAGTATAGTTTTCGTCATAAAAAGAACCTATTTACTAATCATTATTGGTTGGAATCAGTTTGATCAACACCATTGCACCAACCACAAAGAACTTTGTTATTTCTGGTTTATGTTTACCTTGATTTTAACACGTCTTAACCGCACATTTAAGTCATTTATTAGGTACCTAATTATGTGAACTATTACATTAGTTAAGCCTCCAAACGGTTTATAATTACCATTGCACCTGAAGTTTCAAACACTTGTTTTCCCAAGTTCTACCCTCTGCATGAACACACTTGATGGATCAAATTAGAACGATAAATGATTATTCTCATTTAATTAATGTAGTCGATAGAGCGATCATTAGATGAATGAATCTAAATTATACATTGTGCTCATATTATATCCTAAACTAAATTCGTCAATCAAATCAAACTGGATGGCAGGTTACAGTTTCTGTAAAGATAGAAATGAACACATTTACACATGTACCTCCTGGCTTTCGGTTCCACCCTACTGATGAAGAACTTGTAGATTACTACCTAAGGAAGAAGATTAACTCAAGAAGGATTGACCTAGATGTCATCAAAGATGTTGATCTTTACAAAATTGAGCCATGGGATCTTCAAGGTACAACCTAAAATCATTCATGTTGTTTAGCCCAAACACATCATTCTACACATAGCACATCTAAAGTTTTGATTTTCTAGGGCTTGAGCTAAGTTCAATTATATGACAATCAATCTTTACATAATTTTATGAAATATGGGGTCTAGCTATGTTTAGTTTGCTCGGTATGTACTATATCTCTTAATGTAAAAGTTTATGTAGCATAGAAATAAAAAGCACAAAAAACATCATTTGGTAATATTATGTCGGTAAAGTCTTTGTTCACGACTTATAATTTCCTAAAAAATTTCACTTAGGATTTTCTAACGGTTGGTGCCTTAACAGACAAATTAATTAATGACGAATATTTCTTATATATAGTGTATTCTTGTACATCCATTATTTTTACACTTGTGAGTGATCCTAAATTTGCCATTGATAGCTACATGATCATGCTAATTAATAGTTAAGTTTCAATAGAGCTATGCAGGTTGGGAACTGAAGAGCAACACGAATGGTATTTCTTTAGTCATAAAGATAAGAAATACCCAACTGGAACCCGAACGAATAGAGCTACAACAGCAGGATTCTGGAAGGCTACGGGAAGAGACAAAGCAATTTACTCGAAGCATGACTTGGTTGGGATGAGAAAGACATTGGTTTTCTATAAGGGTCGGGCTCCCAATGGACAAAAATCCGATTGGATAATGCATGAGTATCGCCTTGAAACGGATGAAAATGCAACGACAACTCAGGTGAGTCGATGTAACTTTTTGAATCTTTAGTTATAGGCTATGTAGCCAGCGTTCTCAATGGTAGCAGACTCTCTATCCCCCTAGATATCAAACTCTACCAATATATATAATTAATTGAGATTGTATTATAATTTTATGCTAATACATATTTAGGGATTTAATTAACTATTTTATTTTGGAAACAGGAAGAAGGGTGGGTGGTATGTAGGGTGTTCAAGAAAAGATTACCCACAATGAGGAGAGCAAGTGAACATGAATCACCAATATGGTATGAAGATCATCAAGTCTCATTCATGCCAGATATTGATTCACCAAACCAAAATAATTCGTTATCTCATATGGTGAACCCTAATTACCAATACCCTTATGGCACTTGCAAGAAAGAGCTAGATCAGATTCAAAATTATCAGATTACCCCTGATCATTTTCTCCAACTTCCTCTATTAGAGAGTCCAAAACTGCTCCCTACTTGCAATGCTTCCATGCCCATTTATGGTATTAACACAAACCAATCTGGAGTTATCAACTATCAATCACCTTCACTCACACATGACCAAAACAACAACAATAGTCATCCAAATCAAGACCAAAATGTCAACAATCAAGTGACCGATTGGCGAGTTCTTGACAAGTTTGTTGCATCACAACTACTAAGCCAAGGTGATGTTGTTTCGACTAAAGAAAATGATCATTACACGAATATGGATGATAACAGTCCCATATTGCGGTCGCATGATGATCAAGAAAGATCAAACTCTGAGCTCATTACACATCAAATTAACAAGCAAGAACTCGAAATGCCAAGGGTGCCGGATCAAGATGCCTCAAATTCTACCTCTAGTTGTCCGATTGATCTGTGGAAATGAAACAAAAGCTGGTTTTCAAAGTCATTAAATGGAAGTATAGAAGCTGATTTCAATTGTTATTGTACATAATAAAGAATTTAAGTGCTATATATATTACATGTAACCTTATAATTAAAGTGTATAGCTTGTCAAATAGACTATATATATACGGTATGTCCCTTAATAGTGGTGTCAATTAAGCTATAAATATTAATGGGGATTATATATATATGATATAACTAAAACAATCAAGGGATTGTTTAGTTAAGTATTGTAGGCATGGGAGTGTTGCTGTGTGTCTTATAATTACTTGGGATCACAGCATCATATGTTTTATGTGGAATGAAATTTATTATGTTGCCTTAAATCTGACAGCTGTTGGCATGCGTTATTTATGTGTTTTTCATTTTTTTTTTCTTAATAGTAAAATTATTTGATTAAATTTGATGAGAGCTTACTGTAATATTTTTAATATATATTTTTTTCTTATAATTAAAACAATATTGATAAATGATATGTGTTACATATTTTGCAATTTTTAGTTCTTTTAGAGATAGACTCGATAATTATAACCGAAGTCGGTTTTTTTTTGTCTATTTTGCTACAATATCAGTTTGTTTGACAAAATTCATGATCAAAATAGTTTCGTTCTTATTTCTTGGGTATGAGCGTTCTAATTTAATGCAAAAACACATACACTGATCAGAGTGTGGAAAACGCTGTTCATGCATGCAACAATACTCTCATTTAAAAGGTTGATAGTACTATTCATGAAGGCATTGGCGAAGGATTGAAGATGCCATTGGGTGCCCGACCCCCTGTTTTTTGCTAAGTAGTGTAAATTTACTAGTAGTTTGCCCAAAAATTTTATATATATTGAGTTTGGCCCCAACTAATTTAAGGGTCCCGTGACTTTCGCCCCTACACCTCATGTTCAAGCTTTGCCGTTGCGTGTACGTTAGCATAAAACTTTTAATCTCAATTAAGTTTTCAATAATGAAGAACAAGTTAAATAAAGATCAAACCATCTCGTAATGGTTTCGATTCCTGAAAATGTTAATGTATAACAACTTCTGGTGTAACTAGAGAGGGAGAGAAACACACATACACTTTCACATTTATGTGTGTGTTCATCGAAGGATGTATATAATGAAGTGACTAGTGAGGTTGATACATGTAGCAAGGATTTCTATGTTTATAATAATAATAATTCTACAAAGCTTTATATATGATCATTATGGGTTAGCAAAATGATATGCAGTATGCTTCTTACTAAAGTTTGCCTCCACACAGTGACACAGAGGCATATAGCAAGAATTATAGATAGGGTTTGATGTGTGTGTGCGTGTGTGTGTGTGTGTGTGTGTGTGAGAGAGAGAGAGAGAGAGAGAGAGAGAGAATGCTTAATGATTATGCAAACAATTAATTAACAGAACTTTCCTTCGAAGGGATAGCGAAATTGTCAGACATTCTTTTAACGAATCTGACATACATATAGCCTTGTCCAGAAAGTAATCTATTTTAGAAACAATAATGAAACGTTGCTTATTTGAGATGTATATTTCTATTGAACAAATTGACATTTAATCACTATATAAGTTTTTTTTTCTTTTTCATTAAAACAAACTAATAGAAATTTCACTCAATCCAATTAACCAAACTTTTTGATGTATATATTGATGTGATTTTAAATACAATATATTCATTATAATTATATATATAACATATATATTGAAAAACATATATGTGTTTCGTAGTTATAAAAAAGTATATATCAAACTACTTGTAGCTTAGCTAGGAGGAGTAAGGTGTGTATATAATAATAGTTTCTCGTCAGTGGTTGGAAATAAGTGTAAACTATTTAAGGGATGAGCTCAGTACTGATAACGGTATCGAAAGTACTGCCACTGAAAATACTAATATCGAAATCGTAAAAAATGGGTACCGGTACATATACAAAAAATAGTCGGTACGATTCTTATATTTGAAGGTAAAATTGGTAAAATACCGGTACCAGATCAAAAGTACCGGTATCAAAAACGCCAAAAGTTAGTATCGAATTGGTAATGAAAATAATTCGATATAAGAAATTTATCCGGTACCATTTGCTCATTTCGAAACTATTCAAACAAAAAAGCAATGTTAAAAGCACCATTGTAAATCTCTTAGTACGTACATATAACTAAGTTGTAGTAATCACATTACAAATCCTTAAGGATCTGTTTGGTATGGGGTAATGAAATGGACGAGAGAATTGAATGAAAAAGTAATGGAATGGACAAGGGAATGAAATGGATGATTACCATTTCATGAATCATTACTTTGTATTGTTTGGTACGAAGGAAAAAGACAAAGAAATAAGTCGGCGATGGTGAGTGGTGGCGATGGTTGTTGGCAGCGGATGCCAGCGACAGTGGTTGGTGGTGGCAGAGGTAGTGGTGGTCGGTGGTGGCGGCAGCGCGGACGGCGGTGGTGGTAGTGGTTGTCAGTGGCGACGACAACGATGGGTGGTGATGGTCGGTGATGGTGGGTGGCGACGCCTGGTGGTGATAGTAGCGGTGACGGTGGTGGTGGTGGTCGGTGGCGGTGGGTCGCGACACGGAGTGACGACGATTGTTGGCGGTGGTGGTCGGTGGGTGGCGATGGTCATTTACGTACGGAGAGTGTCGGTGGTGGCGGTCGGTGCTTGGTGGTAGGTGGTGGAGGTGGCGGTTGGTGGTGGGTGGCGGTGGTCGGTGACGGAGAGTGGCGGGGGTGGTCGGTGGTGAACGGTGGTGGTGGTGGTGATGGGTGGTAGTGGTAGTGGTAGAGGTTGGTAGTGGTGGTGGTCAGTGGTGATGAAGGGTGACAGAGGAAATGGAATGAAAAAAAACTGGGGGGTTGGATGGAATGAATATGGGGGCTTTTGGAGGGAATGGAATGAAGGAGGTAACCTTGACCAAACAAACATCTTTTTTTTCATTCCATCATAATGCTCCATTCCATTCCGTCTATCATTTCTACGTACCAAACGCTACCTAGATGTTTATATATATCATGACTTAGAGTAGCGACAAAGATTCCCTTCACAAATGCTAATAGGCGCTTTACGTCCTATTTATATAAGTACATATATAAGTGGATAAGCACGCGTAGAACGCATGGTAGCATTTTTCATTGGTTGCTATCACTTAGAATAGCTTTGCTAGTGACGCATGCAAGCACTACAAGAAAAACGTTGTTCATAGACATAGCAAATATATCAATCGCTGAAATTGTCTATAAGGTTTTCAACTACTAAGTCAGCTTGTCTATAACTTTGGAAACCTTGTTGGACAACTAGACGCTCCTTCTCAGGCGCATGGAGTGATGGTACCTATTATTTGTCGGCAAGGGCGGTCTGGCGATACGTAGATGACTTTTGGCTGGTACAACCGCTCAATTGTCCACTTCTGTTTTAACAACGGAAAATTTATACTAAGGGACATAAAAAGAAGCAGCCGGGTAAAAGATTTTTACCTATTGTGACGCCCCTTCTCTTAGAAAATGTTATTATAAAAAGAAAAATATTGCTCTTTAAATTAGAAATCCATATATAGTGACATTTTTTTTGTGTGTGAGCAAGTGATACATTCCTTGTCGTGAATTAAGCATAGGCCCCTGGTGAGTCCCACGATACTCGAGTGTATTTTCAAGAACAAAACTTGTTACAAAAGAATGTTTTAAATGATTTCTCTCGTCTATGATGAGTAGCAAACTTTTGTAAGCTATTTAGTGACAATAAATTAAGAGTACTCACTAGCAAAGCTACACGTTTAGTCGTATATTGGTGATCGTTTGTCCTCGAAAAAATTAGTCTAAGTTCTAACGAATGTAAAAGTTAATATGCAGTTTAGGTATAAAAATATGTTCCTAGAAAATAATAACCAAGCTAAGGTCATTAGCTACTTAACACTCAATACACTCAAGCAAGTCCAACATGATAATTATCTAATTAAAGCTAATTGCAGCATTAGTTATATTATCAAGCACTGCTAAATAAGCATAGATACTGAATTCTTACACATATCAACACTAGAGATGGTATCGATATTCGCTAACAGCTTTCGAGTAACGTTAGTCCATCACCGGCGCGCATGCATATGGAAAAACAGTCGTTTGTAACATTCACTGACTTCACTATTTGTGAGCTTTTATGTACCATGCATCCATATATAGTCTATGATTAGTAGCTAATCTTATAATTAGTCAATAGTTTTCGAAAAAGTAATAAGCACACAAGCATGCATATAGAGCTCTCTACATAAATGTTAATGATTGATATTCTTAACAATAACATTAAAGAAAAGACTACGATAAAAACTTAACGATAAATATTCATTGGCAATAGAATAGGAAGTAAATACGTACACTGAATGAGGAGCAAACATCACAAAAAAGAAGAGTATTAGTGACTAATGGCTTGATTATTTGTGACCAAAAGATGGTGGAACAGAAGTCAAAACTAAATCGAGTGAGATTTGAATGTTTGGTATGGATGGATATATAGAAGTGGACATATATGTAAGTCAAAGGTGTGAAGAAGTCATAAAACATGGTGGGGGAGACAAAATCTAAGTGTTTGAATTTCAACAAGCAACATGTGTACTCATTGAAGTTGTCTTATGAATTTGTGGACACTCATGGAGGCACAAAGATGCAGGTTGACCAGATGAAGGCATCCTAGGATAAAAGTATTATAAAGTATAAATAAATAATTGTAAATATTAACACTAAAAAATTTTAAAAAATAAAAGGAATCATAGCAAGTGTCAAGTGACATATATATTTATGGATCTCGGTATATCTTTTTAATTTACTGGTTCATTACTTTATTGGTATATATGTTCTCCTTCCCCATCTTCATGTTGATTAGTTTTCACTAAAAATATAAAAATATATAGATCGCCTAAATATTAATTTAGGTTTTGTAAAATTACTACAATTAAAGAAAATTAAACTAAACGTTCTTTAGGTTTGTGTCTACTTACACGTTTAAGCTTTAATGTTAAAAAAAATAAATATACGGTACGTATAGATATTGGTTACATATAAATTAACTAAATATATTTTTTATTTTATTTTTTGAAATTGACGTGGCAAAATGACCATTAAATATGAGGTCCATTATCGGTTATATTACTGTTAGTTACAATTATTCTTGGCTAATTAGGATAAATGATGGTCAATCAGCAGGGTGCTGCTGATCAAGTGGTTCATGTTATGGTCAACTAGAGCCATTCTAGCCAATTACTATTAATTAGGATTGTTTATGGTGAGTTGGTTAATATTTTAAGATAAATGACGATCAGTTGGAGTCATTGATGGTCAATTAAGGTCACTAGTGATCAAGTGGTTCGAGTTAGTTATGTTTAGTTAGAGCAAATGATGGCTGATTATAGGTAATTATTGTCAATTAGAATCGTAATGGCGAATTTGGTAAACTTTTTATCAAATAGGGTTATTACTGGTCAGTTAGAGTTAATGATGATCTGTTACAGTTGTTTGTCATTGCCTTTGGTTGTTATTAGTTAATCGGGTTAAATTAACGATGGTCAAGTATGATCAATTATGTACAATTGTGGTTAATTAGGGCCTTATGATAAATGGTTGTAATTATTCGTTAATTAAGATCATTAACGAATCGTAATGGCGAATTTGGTTAACTTTTTATCAAATAGGGTTATTACTGGTCAGTTAGAGTTAATGATGATCCGTTACAGTTGTCTGTCATTGCCTTTGTTGTTATTAGTTAATCGGGTTAATTTATCGATGGCCAAGTATGATCAATTATGTATAATTGTGGTTAATTAGGGCCTTATGATAGGTTGTAATTATTCCTTAATTAACATCAATAACGAGTGATAATCATCGTACGTTTGGATGTTGAAAATTAATTAGCACTAATATTTTAGAAGTATGAGCAATTATAAATTTGTTTAACAACCATAAAGTAATATCATACTAATTAATTTAAGTTACAAATTAATTATTCAAACTTGTGTGGCAAAATTGTCGTGAACTTTTGAATTTTTGTGACAGTTTAGCCACAAAATTATTAACAAACAAATAAGTTATTTAATAAATTTTTGTTGCAAAATTGTTTTAAACCTATTATTATTTGCGACGAAGTAGCGACAAAGTAAGCGGATGTGCTATTTTGGCTAAACTTTTGGGAAACTTAAGGGTTTTTTGTCATGTAGGAGTCTTGTTGGAAATTTGTAGGAAATTATTGTTTGAGGAAAATTTGTAGGAACACTCGTAAGGAAAAAAAAATCAATTTCTAGTAGTTATAGCTCACCCCTATATGTACAAATTCGTAAAATGATAAGAAAAAAAAGTAAAATACTTAATGATATATACTAAAATACTCTTTTTGAACGGCTAATTAAAATCATTCATGGATTACTGGAGAATCATGGTGCCACCAGTGTTACCACACGATCATATTCCACCACCAAGTCATCAATTCAGGAGGAAACTCATAATTATAAGAAAACCCCCCTCGTGAGATTCGAACCTAGAACCTTATAGTCCATAAGTCTTATCCTACCATCAAGATGCCGCTAGGCTATAATGTCTTTGGCATATACTAAAATACTCAATTTCCAAAAAATATACTAATAGCATAATTATTATAAGATCATGGACATATTAAAAGGAAGATAATGGAAACCGAATAATAAGATTCTTATGAATATGTTTGCTTGTGGAGCAAGTTAGCATCATTTGGTCACAAATTTCCATGTGTGACTCTTATTACTTTATCGATCTTCACAGCATTCACAGTAAATCCTCCATCTCCATCTTTATAATTACACTAAAAATCACTACATTTCTCTCTCTTTTTTTATTTAATAATACTTATTCCATACTTTTATCATTACCTTTTCTCTCTCCTATACTCACAATCACTTATACCCACTCTATATAATATAGAGGTCTCCCTCCCACTATTATACAGCATCTATTGTGAATGCTGTTAGTCTATTTACTCACTCTCTTTTCTGTAACAAAAAGCTAAGGAGAGTAAGATTTGTCTTTTTTTTATCGGCTAATTACACTTTACCTGTGTTCACCGGGGGACTCAAACTCCTGCCTTTACACCCATCAACTTTTTTTGTCAACTTGTCCCCACCACTGGGCCACAGCCTCAGTAGGTTTATCTTATCCATTTGTCCAATCCATCGGTTCTTGGAATGTGTAACTAGTGGAATTGTTGCGAAGGGAATTCGTGTGGTAATCAAATTTAACCTTTTAATTACATTAAGAACAAGTTACATGTGGATAGCTGGAAGCTAAGTTGTTATTCTCTTTTGAATCGCAAAGCTTATCCTGCTAAATACAAACTCTAAGAACTCTTAGGGCTCTACAAGTCACTGTAGACCACCTTCTGCACTTGTTCTAAAAAACGCACTACCTCAGGGGCTAGGATCCAAATGTGTCAAAAGCAAATGGTAATAACACGTGTTGATTTTCTAAACAGAGTGTTTCGTGCTTAGCGATATTTTTTTGCTTCCACTCTCAAAACTACATGCCCCGGTACAAAACCGATGTCTGGCAAACCCACCAAGGGGATACCCCAGTAAGGTCAACACATGAATGCTTTCCCTCTACCCAACCAAACACAAGAACATCTGCAGGATGCAAGGTGGATCTCCCCTCATCCTAAAATTAACATATGCTTCTTTCTTAGCTGAGATTCCAGCACGTCGAAGCACATTCCACATAACTTCTCTGACCAAGTCACGACGGTACTTGAACCCCGACATCAATGTGGTAATGGATCAGTTTTAACGACATCAATGTGGTATTGGCAATCGGTATGATAAATGAAAGATAAAATCCAAAAAATGAAGTTGTAACATGCTCGAAAGAATATAGAAACGTGTTATACATTGGTCGAAAACCATAAAAATAAATATCAGTTACGATTTCTTAGTACTTACAACTAATGTTTTCGTTCGGAATCGATATGGTACCGATATGTGTGTGTGTCTCCTATAATATAATTTTGTTTATATTTAATAACATCTTGCATCCCTTTCTTCGTCTTTGTCTATATAACTAAATCCACCATTTGTCGTTTCTCCTTAATAAAATTATGCTAGGACCGAAGATTTAATTGAATTTGGTACAAAAAATATGTTTGAGATAGGAAAACTAATTCATTAGAGCATTCACAGTAAATCCTCCATCTTCATCTCTATAATTATACTAAAAATCAATACATTTCTCTCTCCTTTTCTATTTAATAATATTTATTCTATACTTTTATCATTACCTTTTCTCGCTCCTCTACTCACAACCACTTTTAAAAATATTAAAAAATTATGGAGGGTGAACAGTATCTCCTCCAAATTTACTGATGAACAGTGTCTCATCTATATATTTTCTCTCTCCTCTACTCACAACCACTTATACCCACTCTATATAATATAGAGGTCTCCCTCACACTATTATGGAGTATGTATTGTGAATGCTCTTATATATCAACTGGCACAGATTGTATTGTACCAAAAGAGTTTACATTGATAATTTAATCACAGGAGATCATATGAGTGATATCCTCTCAAACACATGTTAAATCTCTCTCTCTCTCTACAAAGATCTAACCCTCAAAGTTTATAAAAGGTTATAAGAAATGGAAAATGATTGGGTTTATATAGGTGCTTGACTCAATCACTTAGAAGTGAATCAGTGATTGAACTCAATCACTAACCCATTGACTTAATTGTTTACATCCCAAACAATTGAGTCTCAGTCACCAACTTTCAATCGTTTAATTATCCTGTTAAGCACACGACTACATCAGCCCTACTTGAAAAGCGACGGACTACCCAAAATGCACTAACGAATTCCTCATTAGACTTTGTTGTCGAATAATGTGTTGAATGTTCTGCAACTTCAATCACGTATCTAATGATAACAACCTTGTTGCGTCAACAGATTCTTTCTTGACTTATGTTTCGGGTTTGCAAAAATTTTGACTCACGTTTTTGCAACAAAACCAAAACCTTGAAGCTTTTATATCATACTTCGCCCTCAAAATAAGCATATCCATATTCGTCAGAAACTCAAACTCGATTGACTACCATCACCTCTACCCAGGCTAGCTTTACGTTTGATAAATTATTTATATTGATCGGAAAATGAAAAAGGCTTTGTCTTTCAACGATTTGCAACAAGTAAAGGCTCTATCTTTCAACAGTCTGCAACAAGTCATCAGTTTTGTTTCAAAAACTCTGACGCATTCAATAATTCGATCTGCGTGACAATGACACGGTCCGCTGGTTATCACACTGCAATCTTCATAAGAATTATCAAATTTGAAACCAAACACTGCAGCTTCTCAATCTATGTCAATAATAATCTCATCCATGTTTGGTTTAACACAACACCCCCATTAATTCGATCCTCTAATTTTCAAAACCCAACCGGCAATGAAAAGAAACTTTGAACAATACACTACTCAACAACAAATAAGTTAAATCTCAGAAAACCTGAAATCTCATTTTGTTACCAAATTTCAGCTCATTGATAATGAAACTCTTTCGGAAATCCTTGATCTACTTAGGATCCTGACTCGTAAATGAATTTACATTACTAGAACTTCAATATTTGATAAAAAAAAATGGGGGGCAATCCCAACACTATTCAAACCTTCACTTGATCCATATGTCAAACCACCCGAATGTTGTTTCAATATCATCCGAATTTTCAAGAATTAAACAACATCTGAAATTCTCATTCCCCCTAATTTTTGGTATATACACACATATTCAAACTCAAAATGCAAAAATATGACGTTTTAGCTTATAATAGTCACATTACCAATCCAGAAAACCCATTATCTACCAATGAATGATTCACGAATACCATCTTATACCCCAGTTCTCATGACCACCCTACTATATTCAACAACACATATCTCGTAACGCATCGGCTTGAAAACACCATCCATGTTCATAATCTTCATCTTCACTAAACGATTGAGCAATAGTAAAAATGACTGATTTAACGGTCAAATGATCTCCAGTAGAAAATCAAAAAATTAGTCAAATGATTAAGCATACCTGTAAGACCCTAATCCGCAAACACATGATTATCACTTAATCTTGCGAATTTTGACCTTAATCAAACCCACTCCCGATTAAAAACTTTGGTAATTAAGAAAACCAAACTAAATGAAATCTCGTGTATAAATGGTCCCAACAAATTTACATTATAGTTACTAAAAACATGTATAAAAGATTTCGTTTTAATTGGGGAATTCTATTGCGAAAGCTTTCGAGCGTGTGGGTGTGTTCGGCTCTCCTCGTGACTTGATCCTCGCTCCAGGAAATCCAACAAATGTATACCTAGCACCATTACATAGGAAATGGTTAGTGGGATTGATAATAATGCATTTAGATTAGTGGAAGTATCAAAACATGTCGAAAACGGAACAATACCACTATAATAGAAATAGAAAATAGGTCCAAAAGCAGGAAGCAAAGCCAGGAAGGTAAGTTAGAACTCTTTTCTGAATTCCTATCTATAAAGGCAGGCTTGTCTATATAATACAATAAAGTGAGGTAAAATCATTAGTTAGGCTAGTGGGAAAAATGACTCTGTTTCCGTCAAGTTTGAATGACAACACAAAAATTTTGGAATTTAAACACGCCGTAGGCTATGGTTCTGGACCGTAGCCTATGATCTGGGGCTGCGGATTTTGGAGTTTAAACACGCTGTAGGATACAGCTCTGGACCGTAGCCTACGTTCTGGCGCTACGGCTCTTGTGCTTGTTTTTAGCTTTAGCCTTCATTTCCTTGCTTGTCCCCCCCCCCCCAAATCTTTGGGTGTTTTTAAACCATGCTCAAGCCCCGTGTTAAAGGAATTTGGGGACTTGTTTAATAGGAATTAATGAGATTATAAGGTGCCCATTTACCACGTTTAAAATTTCCATTCGACTTAACTAGACTATGCGATTTTTACACAAATCGACCCACTAAGGCCATAGGTTATACAAAACCTTATTTGACTATTTAAGAAGCATAGCAATCACGTTATCAAGCCATTTAACATTTAACTAAACACATAGTCTGGTTTTGTTTCATTATGACCCGGTTTTCAGATTTAAATGTTTATGTCGATTTTACTCAAATCGACCCTTTATGGTCATGAGTTATACAAAACACCCTTTGACCACACAAAAACCATGTTGATCATATTGTCAACTCGTTGGGCATTTGTTTAACTAAAACATTATCCGATTTGTTTCATTATGACCCGATTCTTAGATTACACCTTTAGTGCATCTTTGAAATTCCCAAAATACCCTTTATACGCAAATATTTCTATTTAACCATCCATGGCAACACAACCTGACTTAAATCTATTGTTTTTGTCTCAATGACTTGTTTGGAAAACCCCTAAGCCTTCTCGGACTTAGTTTGACCACAAGTACTTAATATCACCATGATTTTAGTCATACTTGGCGCCATGGCACGCAATGTGCTTAATTAGAATAATACATACCGATTTATCACTCACACCTCTTATGGGTTGTTCTTGAATTGAATTCACTTTGCCCAAATGTTTTTATCTAACTACGAACTTATCGGGCGGCGTTGGCCCATATCTTGCATCCATTGTCATTACTTACGCATCGAGTGCCCAATTTCCAAGTATTTTCTTGCATACATTCTGGATTGACCACATTATTCTCTCGAGACTTAATGGTGATGCATTTACCATCTGAACCTTAACCATGAGATTCCTAAAATTAGAATACCAGTTTTAAATGTCGGGTTCGAATGATGAGAAAATCACCATTTGACCCATTAAGGCTCATGGTTCATAACACCATGACATTCCAACCTTTAGCTATAGGAAAATGGCAATCCCACTTGACCCATTTACCCAAATTGCATAACTTTCTTTTTCAAGTGATTTTATATAAAATCTTGAGTTTAGACTCTTGCTTACCACATAGTTTTATTTATTGACCCAATTGATGATTTCCATCATTTGATCAACACACTTTGATTCATTTATTACCATCAATTCTGTTTTGACATGAATTCGGATAATTTACCCGTTTAATAGGTTTCACCCCTTGGAGTCCTACCTTTATCCCATATCAAAGTTTAAACAGTGACATCAATACAAGAGTTATATTTATAATCTACTAATGTAAGTATTACTTACCTTGCACCCGTTCTTGTTTTCATAAGTATCCACCTTGCATCCATTTGATCCGTTTGCTCCCTCTTTATTGTACCTAACTTAGGGATGAGTCAAACTTGTTTGTTAGAATACATAATATGGAATTATTTAACTATCCATAACATCATATATTAATTATCAATTCTAGCTAAATCCATAGCTATTTTGCTTATGTGGAGTAAGCCATTATCATGGCTTATTACTAACCAACATCACATACAAATGATATCTTTCCCATGTTCTTAATTTCTTAGTTACTAGTTCTTGACAAATGGGCATTTTATCAAACACCTTATATGTACCATTCTTCATCATGTTAATTCAAGGTGTTCAAGACTTTCTAGATTTCACCATGGCTTAATTAACCATTTGTACATGATCATCTCACCAATTAGGCTATATGGTGTGGTGCAACACTCCCCCAACTCCCCAAAATGAAGTGATTTTTATAAAAATATGATTGTGTGGTAAAAATATGGTGTGATTTAAAGTATTGTGTGGTTGTTTATTTATTATAAGGTAAAATGGTTTGAATATTTTTTTAAGGCCGACGACCACATTTTTAAAAGATGGCCCAACCTCCTCAACGTTCACTTTTTTGGGCCAATCACAATCATCGGTGCAAACTGTAAGTTGGCCCCGAGCTCACCGAAATTTAAAAGGGGGGGGGGGGTGTTCCCGATCAGGGCATCGTCCATGCCCCCCCCCCCCCCCCCCCGACTCCCTTTACCGAGCCCATACCAAACAGACTTAACACACATATATGATACCAATCACATAGAAATTGCAAGATTAAACCACTAACTAGCGTAATTCATGTTTAGGGTAAAAACCCACTACTCATATATAACACACATTCACAATTTCATGTGAATAAACAACATATAATACATTATCACATTTTTTGTAGCTTCTTTGTTGTCTACTAACACATAGAAACCTATAGAAGCTCATCAATCACGTTTTTATAAAAACCCTAGAATCACCATCTTCCAAAATCCATGGATTTTAATGAATCAAAAGAGTTCTAGAGTTACCATAGGATGTTTAGAACACTAGATGATCATAATTTCCATCACGTTTTTATAAAAACCTGCTTGTATGAACCTATATGGGCCGTATAATGTCATGCCGCCCGTATAGGGGGTGTCCGAACATATCCACACAACAACACAACACAATGGGGCTTCAACATTCTTTTTAGGGTTTATTTCTACGTTTGAAATTTAAGTTTCCACTAGGTTAATCAGGAATTTTGTGTCATCATCACTCTTTAACTCTTTTTTAAGCATTTTAAATGGGCTATAACAGGCTGGCAATTTCAGACACGACATAAACCCACACGACCTTAACAAGTTTTGTGGTTGACCTTGATAGATTTTGTGTCTTAAACATATCAACACGATAACACTACACAAAGCATTGGCATTGGATAGGTTACTAAACGCCAAAATATGATCTCAACTTCATGCCTTTGATGCTTTTAGCATACAAAAGAAGATTAAAACCATCCCTATACCTTCCACTAACAAGAACAATGCATGTAATGTGTTCTCACAACAACTGAATTCTCCAACTAAAGAAACACTAATTACCCAAAAAGCAACCCCCTCTGAACACTTAATTTAAGTCCCATTCCTCAAAGATGTTCAAAGCATCATGTAGATAACTGCATATACCATAATCATAACATTCAGCTTCAATGATTCCTGGATGCTCAAAGAAGCCGACGAGAATCTTTGCGGCCTGAAATGCAACCATAATAATACATTAATCTAAGCTCGCAATTTCAACAAAAAGGTGGGCTTTCAAAATTGTCAAAGCGGATCAAATAGGTCAAACGGGCCGAACATTGTCCAAAGTATATTTTTATGCATAAAATCTCATGAATAGCTTTATTATATATAGTTTTTTAACAATATATTTGACATGCTAATTATTTATAAAAGATTCTATAGTTTAGGACAAAAAGTGTTTCCAGCAGGTCAAACAAGGTTGACCCATACCAAAAATTACTTGTTTTGACCCATTGCCACCCATATTTTCACCTCTTTTGGTTGATATTTAATCAAAGTTAAGTTAACATAAACATAGCAAGTGTTTAAGAGATTATACTTCTGAAAGTGGGCCAGAGCGCCGCAAAACAAGACATTATCAGGCGGCGCGTCTTCTGCTTTCTGGTCATCATCTTCAGCATCAATAATTCTCATATAAGTTTCTTGACCTAAATACCATCTGTCAAGATTTACTGTCCTAAGATTCCATACTCCAACATTATCAAGATAAACAAGTATTGCTGTCCATCCTCCAGGAAAAACCTATAAAAGTCAACAGATAGATATTAGTGAAAACATATCGCTGGTGATGTACATTTAACTTGTTTGCCTGTGAAATGTGAATGGGTCGACTTGGGGCAAACATAAAAACGAAATGGGTTAAAAGCAACTTTTATTCAATAAATAATTTAATAATTAAAGTAAAACCATTGTTCGGTACTCGTATTTAGGCATTTAGCACACACTAATTTGCATATATATAAATAAAAAGTCAAACCAAAGTGTTTATGTCAACCAACCCAGTCCACCGCGACCCCACTCATTTGGCTACATGTATCTATGTCATGTTAAAAAGAAAAAAACCTGAGTAGTGGAGCGTGCTATTGCATCCCAACGGTTATAAGAACCCCTGCTATTTTCTGTCCATTCTCCATATGCCATCCTAATAAATAACATTGCCCAGTTAAAATTTACATCATTTGGAACAAATATAAGTGTAGGATGATATATGTATACCCGACAACAAAAAATGAATAGCCATCCATATGAAAGCTTTGAACTGCGGTATCGTTGTTCTCCAATACGATCTCGACAAACCCTTTATAAGTAGCATTGATAAGTGATCTGTCCATGGTAGGAGGTCTGTTCATGGGCGTATTCGGGAAATCAAGTTTGTAAGATCCTTTAAGTTTATAATTGTCTGCGAGTCCCACGGGGGTATTAGGATTCATAAATGAGATCCCATTATACGTAGCCCGAAGTTTTCCGTCAATTGTGATTGGTGGAACATTTCTTAACACATACACATCTGTCACATTAATTGAACCATAACGAAAAGATCCTTGTGGGTTTGGGCGGGCTCCACTTGCAGTGTTGTTCATCCTGATAGACAAAAGATGTTATTTACAACTGTCTTCTACATATATAAATGGCATCATAGATCATAATTCACAAAAAAAAAAAAATGAATGTGTGAGAAGTCAAAATTATCAAGTTTATCATGATTAGTTTTGGATGCTCGCGTTCGAACATACTGCAGCAAACCATTGTGGGAAGTTTCGCATATTTGAAAGTGATCATGCAAGTAGAATAATCACAGTAACATAATAACTTCGAACAAAACAGATTTTAGAAGATATAGTCGGAATATGGTTTTGCTATTTGAAGTTGTGATATCAGCTATTGAGTTTGTGTGTGGCATATTCTGATTACCTTAAGGATTTAGAAGGTAAATGGTTATAACTTATCACATAATCAGAACAAATTCACTATAACCAAACACTAAACACTTATTATCTGCAACTTGAAAACATAACAGTGAACAATCAGAGAACGCCTTTATAATGCAATGCCAAAATCCCTATTTCAAAAAAAAAAAAGTAACCCATTTGCCCCAATTTTTAACCAAACTTTTATTGTTAATGATCTGATTGTTACAACTACAAAAAAGAGAAGCCCATTTAATCACTGTCTCATGCAGCACATTTTTTATTTTAAGTTGTTATTATTCTAATCACATGGATCAAATTCAAAAGTCAAATCAAAACACCCAAAGGAAGAAAATATAGAAACATACCTAATTGACATAGCTTGATTCACTGCAAAAGAATTGTCGTTTCCATCATTTGGAGGGTCAGGAAGAGGACCAGAAGCCCGTCCTTTAGAATTTGAATAGTGCAAAATAGCGACGCCTGTAACTCGTTGCCATTCTGCTGATTGGTTCACAAATCTAGCACTTGCAACAATGTAGTAGTCACTACTAGCATTTTGATCCATTGTTACCAAAAAGGAATATGATTGCCCAACATGAATATCCAAACTACTATAGTTTTGTTGGGATGTATAATGTCCCTCTGCTTCTGCTAGAAGTAAATTGTGACTCTGAATTCTAAAGTTTAAACAAGTTGATACTCCAACATTGATCACACGAATTCGATAAGTTTTCCCTGCAGTTATCGCTCGGATATTAGAGATGAACAAGATTTTAAACTAAAGTTGTCAAAAGGAGATAAACCTTTTGAAAGGAAAACTCTATAATCGGACTACCTTTGAGGTGCACAAATACTACTTGAATTCAGAAAAAGGAAATACATAGCATGTGTTACATGTTCTTGTTAAAAAAATGTTGCTATCGATTAATCATGTGTGGTCCCTTTGTAAATTTAATATCAACATTAATATTACATCATTCTTTCTTAGAGAAATAAATCTTGAAAATTCTAAGTAGCATCCTCATATAAATAACCCAAATAACAAGATCTACCTGGATCAACATTAATTGTCTCATGTTCAATGCCATCTGGCACAGAGGAATTATATTTAAACGGTCCCTTGCCATTAATGAGCGCTCCATCTGGCATACCAAGTTCCTTCCCAGCATCAAGTGAAGCTCTCAAATCCTGAATTAAAAAATATGAACGATAGATCAGACATAAAATTATAAACTTATCCCGGTTCCTAATAAAGTATGAAATCAAGTATAGACAAAACAAAAACCTTATGGTCTCGAGTATACCAATCACCAATGGTAATGACAATATCTCCATCAGGGGTATTAAACGGAAGTGGGATAACTTTACGGTTTGTGATTATAAAACCACCAAAACCACCTGCCGCCCGTTGGAAATTAATAGATGGAACATAATAATAACTACCAATTTGATCTTTGACTTGAAATTGGTAAGTCCAATTCCAATGTGCAGGAATAGGACAATTGGTGCCAAGCACTCCATCTTGCCACGAACCACGTCTCATCTCTATTCCAGGCCTAATAAACACGATTTTTAAAATTTAAAATGTAGAATAACATACTAAAAACACACACATTGTTTTCATATTAAATGTAATCAACTTAAAACAATACCATGTTAGAAGGAGGCTTTCATCCAAGTTGTTCTTGACATTGACAACCACATTGTAATTGGTTGTAACATTTAGCGTTGGACCTGGAAAATTTCTGTTCACTGCAATGACCTGTAATTTGAGTTTAATAAAACAATACAAAAAGTGTTAAATATGCAAAATAAATAAATAAATAAATAAAAAGAGCACCTTGAAATCAATAACAAAATACAACTTTTGTGTGTAAAATCAATAGGTTTGGATTTGTTCAATAACACCTTGAAATCTTGTATAGAATAAAACTATAATTCTCTAAATCTTGAAGATGTTATGTAACTGAAAGTTGTAATAGATTTTTTTTTTCAAGATAATCTTCCTAAATAATCATAAACCCTAAACCATCTAAACCAACATTAATCACATAACAACCAAAAGAAATAAGCAAAATCATTCAGGCATTTCATCGAACAGTTAACAGGCATAAATACAAACTATACAGTATACCCATCAATAAACAATAAAAAACCAAAACAGAGCACATGAGTAGATAGATAATAAAATCAACCTGTTGAGGAACACCAAGTGGAGAAGCAGTGACATAAGAAAACTCAAGATCGAAATGAGCAAAGGGGTCAGCACCAGAACAAAACCCACAAAACATCATCAAACAAATGCCGACAAAACAGTAGAAATGTAGCCCAAAAAACGACATCTTTGAGGTTGTTTGTAATCGATTTTCAATGGGTTTTCAGGGTTCTTCACATTATAGGAAAAAGACTCTGATTTTTATAGAAAAAAGATGAAATTTTTTTGTGTGTGTGTTTTGTTTAAAGAGCGGCAAATAATTGAGTGTGTTCAGTGTTGTGTTGCCCTACGAGAGACCTGTAAATGGAATCATATTTGCGTTTTGAATATCGGTACCGGCTAAACCGGTTAATGGTTTTTTCTTATTTTAATGACTTTTAAATAATTTAACTAAATTGTAACATTTTATTATTTATAATTATTATCATTATATTATACTCGTATATAATATGTTACTTTTTAACGGGTGGGATTAGGCTAGTCGGTATGGTCATGGGTGAAGCGGGCATAGAGCGAATGTGGTAGTCACATCAACCATAGGTTGTGGTGGCGTGGAGGGGTTTTTTTAATCAAACAACAAATCACAATAATCTATGATCTAACAACCAACCGCAACCATCCACCTCACCTTTTGTCCCGCGCATGTGGAGATCTTCTAACCCCAAGGGATCATGCCCCTTCCACGCGCCCACACCGTATAGTCTTAGACTAGAAAGTGTGTTTTTTTCTAAAAAGTGTAAGAAGTGAGCATGCCATTAGATTAGGGCAATTAATGGATGAGATTATTCAAAAAAAATGTTTTATATTTAGCATTGTGTTATATAGAAAAACAAAAAAAATAACAATTCAAAATGTAACTAAATGCATTATAAGCATTAAAATTTAAAACATATTAATTATCTCTAAAATACATTAATTTAGATTTAATGTTTATAATACATTTAATTGTGTTTTAAATTGTTACTTTTTCCTATATTTGGCAAAAGAATATAAAATATTTTTTCTAAAATTTAAAACATGATGTGAACATAGACTTCTTACACTTTTTAGGAAAAATAGATTTTCTAGTCAACTTTTTACCACGTATTAATATTATATATATTAAATTTAATTTTTATTTTTTAAATATTTTTGTAAAAATTAAATGTTGTGGATTATCACAAACGCGTGAGTTATGTTCGCGTGTTGTGGTAGTTAGGTGTCGGATAAAATTATATACTATTAATAGGGCAATTGATTTAAACAGTGTTTTTTCACTTTTGTTATGTGTTTATATATTTTAGTTGTGGTTTTAAAGTTGATATGCTGAACATAGCGTGGTGGTCTGTGCATATCTGTTTGTTTAGTATTACCTAGGTTCGAATCTACCTACAATATTTTTACCCCACTTTTTTTGTTTGTACATGTGTTGCCTTAGTGGTCAAATACTGATTTTCCAACATTTTCTTTTGATTTGTTCGTTAAATGCTTATTGCATCAATAATCTTTTACTTGCACTAAAATTTGTGACATATATTAATTTTTTTTTTTTTGCTTTATTTGACATGCTTTACTCCGATAATAATGTAGAGGTTATTGACTGGAACTGGATAATAGCTTTCACCCATTCAAGAGGAAAGTATTACCTCCATTTGATTTGCTAAAACTATCATTTTCATAAACATTTTAAGACATTTTTGTGAGTCTTGTGTTTAATCATACATGTACTTGAAATCTTGAGTTATATCATGCAATAGTATAGATGATATTCATTGCGTAGGATTGTATACATGAGCGGGTCAGCTACACTATCTAACAGGTCACTTGGTAAAAGAGTCATGCTTTTGTTCAATCAATATGCATGGGGTTATACTAAATGACCGGGTCACTGGATGTAAAAGATACTGCTTTATATAGTTTTTGTATTTCTCTTCATTTGTAACCTATGATACGTATGAAGTCAGCTACTAATCCAACTGAAATGGGTGAAAACATAGCGATAATTGTGAAAGGTGCATACACTTTAAACACGTGATCACGGATGTTATGAATAATGCATTTTTCAAAATCCGAATTTGATATCACACTAAAACGCGCAACGCGCGTTGCTGAAAAAACCTAGTTTACATAGAAACGTAAGTTAAAATAAGCATATCACAAAAATATATTTGGAATTTTGTAATTGATTATATATGAAAAAATATATGTTACCTCAATAAAAGATCATAAAAATAAACCCGACGTAGGTTTGGATGATACCGTTATCGGCAGTGACATTGTTCGATTAGTATCAGATGATTTCGGCTCATTGTCGGTACATAACCGACAATTGGTGTAGATCACGACACAACAAAAAAATATTATTTTGAACACAACTAGGTATGTTGTGTCACTAGTACTCGCTAAAGTTTGCGATAGAAAGAAAACAGTATTAATGGTTTCATAAGACATAGTTGTTTGATGTAACTCAAAAGGAAATTTGTATTTTACATGGATCAAAAACCAGAAAAAGGAATATCGATAATGATTCCGAATTCCGATAATACTGGTATCAATGTTGTTCAGCCCTTATTCATTATGTTTGTCATAGTACCGGTACATCATTAACACTCGATGCAGCCAATGACACCAAAACTCTATTTCGGGCACAACCCTGTTTTAACAAAAATTATACCGGAATGTCAAGAGGGAAAAGGTTAAACACAACTATCTATTATATTTAAAAAAGCTAACGAACGTAAGTTATCAAAGAAAAACAAAATTAATAATAGAAAAATCAAATTGATTAAAGACGTGTATTATGTATAGTATAATAATAGGGTAGCAGGGCGGTGAGAAAGCCACCAGGTTAGGGCACGTAATTGTATGAGGGATATATTTTTTATATAACTCTTATATGTGTGTGTATCTACATCTATACTACCTCATAAAGTACCAAAGATGGCTAAAAAGGTAATTATACATGCATTTTAAGATGACATTTGAAAGGTCTCATGCTTTAAACCCTAAATGTCATATAAATATTTCCCAAATTACTCCTATTGCATTACCCCACTTGTACCATTTAACCCAAAGAAATTAGTTACAAATGTTTATTTATATTTATGCTATCTGCAAGTAAACTTTATCTCACTGATACACGACATCCTCTAAACCGTCTCTTCTTCAATTCCTTTTTCGTAGTTGAAACAAACTATTTAATGGTAAAAGCAATTGCACTCACATTGAGGACAAGAACTGAATCGTCCCATCCATTTCAGTCTCCGACAGCTCTGAACAAGTAATATCCTCCTTAGATTGTTACATGGAAGCCCATTTGTAACCAATTTGTTGCATATTCTTCATAGTCTTTACACCTAATCGGAGTTTCGATTTCTTTGGGTTGTTTTGTATACTTTATTCTTATTTGGATTTTGTTTTAGATGATTCTAACTTGGGATTTACATTCTAATCTTACTGACCACATCGTATTGAGGTGCATTAGTTCTTCTTTTTTCATATGCATATTTATTGAATAGTTTTTTATTATAATTTATTTATTTATTTATTTGTATGCCTTTCTTAACTTGTTCGATCGTGATCTTTAACCTCGTAGGCGAGCTCATCTTTGATCATATTAGGGAAGCCTACATATTCGAAATTGGACTATTCACATGTTCTGGTATGTGAGTAAATTAGTTTCTTATATTTTTATTGTAAGTGAAAATTTTAATATAAGGTTGATTGAAACACAAGTTTGGAGGCAGCACTACCCTAAAAAAAGTTTTTCCACAAAGCCTCTAAAGTTTACGGATGTTAGTACTTCACGATTTTACTACCCAAACCCACTATCCCTGCCACCAACAACAGACGACAGTATTACCGTCAGGGTAGAGGAGTACAAGCCTCATTTTCTGATAGTGCCATGCACCCTATATTATAAGTATATAACTTAAATTAAATATTTTTATAACATCTTTTTAAATCACCCAATGAATACATGTGCCTCACGAAGTATATATTTAAATAAAACTCATGACACGTTTAAAAAATATATACATCAAATGCATGTTCGTATAATATTATTTATACTTGGGTTGTAATTTTGTTGACTATTTTTGTTAAAAAAAAAAATCACACAAAGGTGTTTATTTATACATGCGTGACTTTTTTAAAAAGTTGTCTTGGAGCGATGAGAATGTATTACATGTACATCATTAGTTCTAAAAGCGATATACATCCATTTTTACACACAATGTACGTAACAATTTGTGATATAAGTGTGATGATATACCATATAACTTATTGCGAAATAGCACATTTATAATTGTAAATAGCACTAATATGGTAAACAACAAAGTTATGTAGTAAAAAAATGCTTAAAACTTTAAAAGTTAATATCGTAGAACCCCTGATAGGTTTTACAAAGAAAAGCCTACAAAACTTCCTAAGAACTCAAGATGAGAGGAGAGATCAAAAGCACAATGTTTTATTTAATTCATTTCATTCATACTAATACTAAAATACCATAGCCATTATATAGGCTTATACATAAAATAACTAACTACCACTAACCCACTAAACATTAAGAAACTACCCACTAATACAAATAACCAAATAACAATGCATAAAAATAAATAACTAGTCAAGGTTCACTCCTAAAATTAAGCATCCACTTGCATTAGTTAGTCGAGATATTTGGCAGGCAATTTCCTAGTCCTGTTGGGCCTGTTATTGGGTTCATCAGTCGAATGGGCTGCATGATCTGGTGAGTCCATTGGGCCTGCTTGAGACGGACCAGTGGTGGACGTATCATTCCCACGCTCCTCAAAACGTTCTTGTCCTCAAGAACGGAATGATTTCGCCATGGTGGTCGCCACTCGAGGCGTACAACGGCGTTAGGAGCGGTCTCAACGTAGCGCCACGGTGGGCGCCATTCGGTTCTCTTGTCCGCGCTCCAAGAAGATTTGATGAAGAGCCACGGAGGCTGCCACTTTGTCACCTTGGTAGCATCCGGCAAAGACACAACGGAGTGCCATGGTGGCCGCCAATCGAGGCGGACAACCACATACGGGGCGGTGTCAACGTAATGCCATGGATATTCCCAAGGTGGTCGCCATTCACGGTGCCCGGTGTCTTCCTGTTGATCTTAAGAAAACTCACCAACGAAGGAAAAACATTGTTGCACCGGTACAAATTGAAGGGAAGCACACTGTTTAGGCAACGGCAACCTTTGTGGTGGTGGGACAGGTGGTTTCGGGTTTGAGCGTGGGACAAACGGTTTTGGTAAGGGCAATTTTTGTGTAGCTTTCGTTTGTATGTGTGTCAATGTATCATTAATGGTTGGGAGGAGAGTAATATTAGGAAGTTGGGGTTTGTTTTGTGGAGGTGTAAATGACGCAGGTGTTGTGGGCTTTTGGTGTAGTGGTGAGATGAGGGAGATTGATGGTGGAGATGGTTTTTGTGACGGTGTCGGAGCCGGTGGTTGTCGATCGGATATGGTGTGAAGGATGCGGGTTTGTTCGATTAAGGTTTGGAGGTAGGTTTCTTGTTGGGCAATAAGTTGCCGGAGAAGAACGTTGATTCTAGGATCATTGAGTTCTTCCAAAGCCATGGAGGCTTAGGCTCAATGAAATCACCAATTGATAGGTTTTACAAAGAAAAGCCTACAAAACTTCCTAAGAACTCAAGATAAGAGGAGAGATCAAAAGCACAATGCTTTATTTAATTCATTTCATTCATACTAATACTAAAATATCATAGCCATTATATAGGCTTATACATAAAATAACTAACTACCACTAACCCACTAAACATTAAGAAACTACCCACTAATACAAATAACCAAATAACAATGCATAAAAATAAATAACTAGTCAAGGTTCACTCCTAAAATTAAGCATCCACTTGCATCAGTTAGTCGAGATATTTGGCAGGCAATTTCCTAGTCCTGTTGGGCCTGTTATTGGGTTCATCAGTCGAATGGGCTGCATGATCTGGTGAGTCCATTGGGTCTGCTTGAGACGGACCAGTGTTGGACGTATCAACCCCACTGGAGAGTGTTAAAGAATGGAATCCCCACTGCAGAGGCGCTTTCTTTCAGAGGCATCCAAGTTGTAGACGGTATTTGTAAGCGATGCGGTCTTGAGTTGGAAACGGCGAGCCATATTTTCACGAGTTGTGTGTAGGCAAGAGCGATATGGTGGAATGTGAGTAATTAGCTGAGGCTTCCAGATCTGAAAATGGAGGAACCGGTTGAGAAGATTATAGAGTGTTATAGTAGTATAAGTGGTAACGCGAGTAAAATGAAGGCGGCTTACGCTGTTGTCTATTTAAGGATTTGGACGTTATGGATTAGGAGAAACGAGAAGGTGTTTAGAGATGTGGACACGGTCACACCCATTCTGCTCGAAGGTATTAAACTTGAATCTTACCGGTGGATGGTCAAACGGGGTAACTTCTCAGGGCTCGAAAAGGCGTCGCGGTGAGATTTTTCATTATTCGACAACGGTTGACGGATCACATATATGGGCTATATTGATTTCGGAGTCGAGGGGCTGTAAACTTCCGGTTTGTATTTGAGTTGTAATTGTCTATTGGACTATGTCTCTTCTGTTGGGTCGGCCCAGGTAGCTACTGGCTAAATGTGCATGGGTGACAATTTCGATGTAATTATTTTTGGTGGAATGAGAGCTCCGTTCGATTGTTCAGAAAAAAAAAATATCGTAGAACTACACAGTTCTCCCATAATGCATCAAACTTTTCCAAAAAAAATGTCATTTAAAAGAACATAATAACGTCGTACTAATATTGAAGATAACAACAATATTACTGATTTTATTGAATAATATCGAGTTAGATTTTTTAATTGTTCTATTTAGCTATATAAAAAGAGGGTAAAGATCAAATACAAATGGCATTTTTCATAATTTTTTTTATCACAGTCCAACCATATTTACAAGTCCTCTCTTAACAAAACCTATCATTTTTCACCATTTTTTTTAACTAAATCATCTCTACAATGGCGCGTTGGACCAAAGAAGAAATAGTCTTAACAACGACGTAGATAAACGTCCTGTTATTTTAATTATATTTTCTCTAGTTTGATTGATTTTTATTATTTCCGGTTATTTTTTTTAATTATGTAATGTAATTATTTTATTTATTATAAAATTGTTTTTTTATTTAGTTGAGTTGTGCTTTTTAAAAGAAACTCCAAAAAAAAAGGAAAAACAGCCCTCCTTCAAGCCCGAACACTCCGTGGTTTTTTCAGGCTTGTAAGATAAATTTCTCTTTGTTAACGTGACTGTCACATGTCGCTCTACGTCCATACGGACCCACACCTCTAAATCCTAAAAAAGTGGAGTATTTGGATTTTAAGAATGAACTATAAAATGGATCTGGTTTACCGGTAACCGGTAAAGTAAGGTGTATCTGAAATGGAGCCAGCATTTCGCTGTATTGCTCCAGAATTTTGTTGTATTCTAACGGTCATCTTTTCCTGCTCCCACTCACGTGCAAGGCAAACATTCCACCACCTTCCTTTTCAATTTTTCTTATTTATTTAATTTCTAAAATATTATTTTTATGCCTTGAAAGGATGCAAAACACGCAATAATAGTTTGTATATTTTATCAAGTGGTGGGGGGTTCAAGACGTTGTATGTGAACTTGAAATTGTGGATATTATTTTTAATGTTTTTTTTATTATTATTAACTAGTAAATTACGCGCGGCGTGAACATAACCGGCGCTGATTCGTGAGAACTTGCGGATTTTTCCGCCGAACAGCGGAGTTACACTATCGGTATTGCGAGGTTTTTAGATGAGTTGTAATTTAGCAATTTAGTTAGATGTTAGCATAGGGTTTGGTAGAAGTTGAAAAAAAGCAAATGGCTCGAAGAGGGAAGGAAAAGTTGGTTTAGAACCTGTATGTTAATATTTGAGGAGAACAGAAATATAATTTCAAAGTTAATTTGGTGCAGTGTTCGAATCAGTGGTATCTTGGTGGTGAGATAAGACTTAGGGGCCATAAGGTCCTGGGTTCGAATCTCACAAAGGGGGTTTTCTCATAATTATGAGTTTCCTCCTGAATTGGTGACTTGGTGGTGGAATATGATCGCGTGGCAACACTGGTGGCACGATGATACTCCAGTGTTCCGTGAGTGATTCCAATTTGTTGGCCGTTTAAAAAAAAATTTGGTGCAGTGTACTTGTGGCTTCCCTTTACGTTTGTGTCCGCATTGGCCCACTTTTTTCTTTACATTATATAGTAATGGCACTTTCGTAAATAATATGAAACTTCCAGGTCCTTTACAAAAAATCAAAAGTTAATCTCAAAATTAGCAAGTTACATCTAGAGAAATTTATTTCATACTTCTTTACTACATAAATGTTTATTTTTATCGCATATAGCAATATGTCATAGACAAAACAAACACCAAGTTACATACTATAGTTAAAGCTATATATCAAAACTTTATTAAGCCAACCTACTCCACGTCACATACATAGTGATGTTGGTAATGTGGAGAGGCTTGCCCTCCCTCCCCCCCCCCCCCCCCACACACACACACAAGTGACACAACTGTGTAGCCTGGGAGAAAGCAACAATAAGCTCAAAAGAGCACTAGTCTCGAAAAGTTGTTAACCTCGTCTTCATACATGAAATTGTTGTGAAAACAATGTCCGGTTTGCCGTAAAGCGTGTTTGGATAAATATGGGGAGCATGCCCTCCATTATAGAGAGTTACCGGGGTTTAAGTACAGGCACGATTTCGTTCGGGACGTTTTAATGGATATTCTTAGACTAGCAGGGATCTCAGCAAAGAAAGAGGCCCCGGTTAACTTTCTTACAGACCCGACAGAAGGGAGGTCCACTTTACGTCAGGCTGACCTACTAGTGTTTGGTTGGGAAGGTGGGAAACACGCATGCGTGGACCTTACGGGAGTGTCACCTTTAGCGGGATTCAGGGAGAGTGGGTTCGTGGCGGGGCAAGCGGTACTTAGAGTAGAGTTGAACAAGGTGGCAAAGCACGCTAAAGCGTGCGAGGATAACCAACATGCTTTTGTCCCTTTGGCCTTTGACACTTTGGCTCATTGGCACCAGAAGCTATCAGATTTCTGACGAGAGTCCAGCGGGTGGTTCACAACAACTTCTCGACTCCCCAGGGGCGAGGATTTGTTTTCTCTAGATTAGGGTTCTCTATCCAGAAGAGGATGGTGGCGCAGCTTGTTGCCCGCCTACCTGCTATTCTTATGTAATTTGTCCCTTTTGTTGAAATGAATTTGATGAGAATATAAAAAGGATTTTTATTTAAAAAAAATATAATATTTAAGAGACACAAATGATCCATACTTTTGATATGATTGAAGGCTTATACCACATACATATACCTAAACACTTGATGTATAGTTCAAGTATGGCAAATAGCAATGAAGTCTTAGGATGTTGATAGCTATTGAATCTATCAAGTATTGCTTAAGATCAAGCGAGTGTAAAAGATCAAGTTCAACAAATCATGAAGTGCAAATTCACAAAGTATAACACATTGTTTAGCAATATTTAAAGATGAATGATTAAAGCTACAATAATTAATGAAGAGTTGAAGATACAAAGATAAAAAAAAAAGTCATCTACAAAGAATTAAAGTTTCAAGAAATTTATTGGAAATTAAAGAGACAAAAAATGTAAAACATAACAAATAAATTTTTTTAAAATGTAAGTATATAATTGGTTTCTTTCCACTTGACATGTAATTAAAAAATAAATCCACAATGAATTAACAAAAACGTAAATAAAATTTTAAGTTTAATTTGTTTTGTAACCACTTATGTAATTTTTTATACATAATTATACACAATGTTGCGATGCATTTGTTTATATAAAGCTAGTTTATTCCTCAGGATAGACAAATCTAATATGAAGTGATAAAATGTACGTACCATAAAAGGAATAAGCCGTTTTTTATATATATTTTTTGCAACGGATCAAAACTCAATAAATCATAAAACGTACTTCTAAGTCTACTCGTGCACCTCTTGCTCAAATGAAGTCTCTGTACAACTTTATCACTTCCTCAAGACAATCTAAACCTGCGATGGGAACCAGAGAAAAAAATCAACCAAATTGGTATTAAATGATATGTCATGATGATAATGATAGATGATTATGATGTGTAAAAGGAGCATATGTGAAAAAATGACATACTTATTCAATCTTTATTATGGATATACAACCGATCACCTTGTGTGACACCGAATAAAATAATTTTCTTACAAAACTGACTACATATATGAATAATATATATGTAATTAGTTGGTTCTTATATTTAATAGTAGGTTCAAAAAAATATATATTATCTTAACATGATTAACGAATTGCCTAGACATGATTAATGAATTATATGAACACAAACACACTAAATACATGTACAAAGCCATCATAGCCACAACCTTAACTTTTAACAAAAAAGAAACATTGGGCAAAGTAAAGTTGTATGACAAAGTGACAAAAATGAAAGCAATCATCCAAAAACCAACTTAAATAGGTCCGAATTTCAATAAATTAAATCAAAGCACAATATTAGAGTATAAAAAGAAGCTACACTTTGGTATTTTTTTTCCAGTTCCCTAAATCTATCTATATAATAATTGAGGTCACTTGGGTTGAATGAAGCATTTTGAGAGAGCCTGAAGGATCCAGATTTGTATATGGAGCTCCTAAGTTAACCCATCTAACATCCTATAATACCCGTTTATTCTTTTTTTAACGCAGCCACCAACAATCTTTCCTTCAAACAACTTTTAGGGTTTCATCTTCCTCTCAACTCTAATCTATCCTCTGCTAAATGATCCTAATATTCGTCTCTAAGGTATGATTTCTTCTCATTATGTTCCTCTACCTCCCTTAATATGATTTCTTATCATCCTAATATTCATCTCTAAGGTACAATTGCTTCATCGACGAGGCCAAGAACCATTCTTCCTCATCTTCCATCTGAATAAACTCACCTTCTCCTCCCTCTGGTTCAAGCATCTACATATCCCTTCAATTGTTCAATCAGGTACCCAAACCTACTTCTATTGTTCCTATTTCTTATCTAGAAATAATACTATCCTAAATACGTTTAATCATTCTTTAATATTATCAGGTTTGATGACAACACGTTGGACAAACCCGAAGAAAAGCTCCATATCCGACATTCTGAAGGGTGGCGGCGGTTAGGGTTTCGACGCGAAGGTACAATCGTTCCTTATTGTGTTTTATTTCTTTTGGATTTCTAAACGCGAAGTATGTTTTGATTAAATTTTTGTATTTTCATTCGAGTTGGTGAAATCAATTCAAAAGTTTGATGAAATACGGTGAATTTAAAGAGCTTTTTGTTAAAAGGATAGGTGGATACCCTATAAGGTACCATTGGATCACGAATTTCACTCATTCCATCCCCCTTTATTTGGATTTAATACTAATTTATTTTGTATCTTACGTCCAGATCAGAAAAGGAACCACCTTCGACACTTATGTGGACCCCTTTTTATTTATCTCAGGTTTGTTATTGATGGTATGTTTGTGGATTTGAATAAATAGCATAACATTATTCTTACACTGTTGTGCTTATGTAACAAAAGATATATTTAGTTTAGTGGAAACAAGTGAACAATGCATCTAAAATTGAGGAGTTATTCTATGAACAGTTTCATTAATAGAATTAGATGCATGATGCCATGATATGTTTCTAAGTTTTCTGGTCCAATTTTAGACAACAATGTTTAAGTTTTTTTTTTTGCTGCAATTTGGGGGTATGGAGTATCGTACTGTTAAATGTTGGTAATGGAAATTTTGCTCAAATAGGTTGGGAATGAGTTACAGTACCCTATCATAGTTTTCATCTCAGTTATATAGCTTTGTAAGTACATGTTCTGTATCTTAATCTATAAGCCTGGCTTAGATACGACATAACCAACACTAGAGTTGAAAATTAATGTTAAGGAAACATGAATGTTTAATCATCCTCCACCATCTTTACTTAAGAGATTTTGGAAATAATAGAAGGCAATAAAGTGTAAGCACTTAAACAGAAATATAGAAGAACATAGCAAAAATGCAATACCATCAGGGGTATAAACATGTATACGCGCATCTTCTTAGTATACAACTATACATCACTCTTAGTCTCTTATATATCCATGAGCCATACCTGCTCATAGAGACATTGGTTTTCCACTCTAATGCCCCTTAATGATTGACTACCAATATCCAGGTGTAAACAGTAATCATAGTCATGTACTACAGCAAAAAGCTTTTCTTCTCATAATGGAAGTTTCTGATTGGAGATGTCAACAGGTATGTTCATTTTGGTCTTATATTTAAGAACAAAAAATGGCATTTTTATTACATTGTTGATTATTTACAGTTTCCTGGTACCTCAAAATCCTAAGAAACGCCTGAATTATGTTTGTAGTCAAAATGTTGTGAGCAAGAAACTCGCACGCACACAAATTCAAGGAACCAAATCTCTAATACCTCTTGATAATTGACTACCAATATACAGGTGCAAACGGTAATCATAGTCAAAATATTCTTTTTATATTTGTTTACCATTATCAATAACTTTCTAAATTCTAAAATAATATTAAGGTTGCACTACATTGCCACGAAGTCTATCCAATCCTTTTCCGTGGTGTGAATGGAACGGGTGCCGAGAATTCGTTGTTGATATGAGACCATTGAAGGTAATACGAAAGTCAAATTTAAATTGATTAATGTTATTCGTTTTTTACGATCTATGGTCTAAATGCATTCACATTTAGACTACTACTGGAACCAACCTGAAGATGTTGCTAAATGTCTTTAGATTATCCATTTTTATTTTAACTTATGATTGTATGATATGAGGTGATCAATATCAAAACTTATTTTGCGGAGCTAGAGGTGGAACAAACTTATATAATTTGTGAACACTTTACATAATATATGTGGTGTTCATGTGCTTATTTTTATAGTACAGTAAACTGAGTTAAGGATGTTCATCCTAGCTTGATTGATGCCACATACGTCCATTCTAGAAGCATTATAAATAACATATTATATTTTCGTTGTTTTTTTATTTTAAGTGGCTATGCAAATTTAACTTATAAATTAACTATCTTGAAAAGTGTGTATTTAATATCACTTTTCTCAGTTATTGTTTCAAAGCTTCATGTTTTTTTTTCCAGAGTAAATCTTTGTTATTCCTATGATTGTGTCGGTATATGGTTTTATTATTTACCGACTTGACTGATACATCTCTTACTATAGAGGCTAAATACAAGAAAAGAAAGGAACTTGATAGCATAAATCAAGCAGCTAAATGCGTAAATACGTGGTTTTTCAGGGGCACCACATGAACAAGATCTATTGGAAGAGTATCTCAACTCCATGCAAGGTATGACATGAGGGGGGGGGGGGGGGGGGGCAATTAGAACTGCTTATTGCATTTGTATACATACTTGATTGGTTTCAGGGTGTCTGGGATTTGCTTATTCAAAGTTTCAAACCGCTTATCTGATTACTTTTTAGTTTGATTAAACTGTCTTAAATAATTTGTTTGAACTTTGAAGTTGCTTTCCCCGTGTTGCAATGTATGATGAGACACTTTTGATAAGATGAGAAACAATTTTAATAAGCAATCTATGGTTTCTGCATGACTAAACAGGCAAATTACGCTCAACAGAAATTTTGGTTTATGTTATGGATGAATTTTATTCTAGATAAAGTTTAAGAAAATTTTTAGTCAAATTGTAGGGCTGGAAAAATCAACACAAATATGCCTTTTATGTGTGTATACTTAGGGTTCTAATTGTGTGATATGATACAATAGAAAATGAATGGTAATGTTAAGTTGTGTAGATTTACTCTATGTTTAACTGACATAGCTAGGTAGTGTGAAAAATTTTGATAGGATTTTGGTATTAAATAAGACCACCCCCCTAATGTTTTTTGTTAATGTTTTCACCATATTCGAATTGCCAAGTGAAACTTCTCTTTATTTTTTATTTTGTCCAAACACCAAAGTGACAAATAGATTTGTGTTTCAGTCTATGGTAAACACATGTTCTTGAGTCTGCTAATTATGTGTCTTTGATTCCTTATTTGTGTTCTTTGACCACATAGTCTACGTTTTATTAAGGTAAATACCCCTACAAGTATGAAGTATATGATAATTGTATTCTCACAAAACAATTCAAGTCTTTTATTTGTTTTTACTTGGTGTTCATTTGTTTCCATGGATGTAGCTACAAACACTTCAAGATTTTGATAATATCATAATGGTTCCCCCTGATCCAATTCTTGGAGTTTCTGAAGCATCCAAAGCTACCACAAGTGAATGAAACTCAAGCTTGGTGTTGGAGCATATAGTACAGAATCTGTACTACAGATGAACTTACATCATAATACGATATGTGCTTAAAGTTGCCAAAAAGAGAAAAATTGACAAGTTGATAAATACAGTTTATGTATATGAGAACTACATAATAGTGGTGAAATATTTTGTTCTATTTCCTTGCAAGTCCTAAATATGTTTTAATATCACAATGTTTAGAGAATCCTGATGAACTTTCTGAATGGTGAAAATATTGGGACACAGCGAATATAACTATGAGGCTTTTGTTACCTAGATCATTGTCTTGGGACTATTTTATGACATTGAAAACTTTGTAAGTAGTGCAGATGGATTGTAAAAGTGGTAAAATATCAGCCTACTAAATCATCAACAAAAGATATTGTTTTGAGAATTCTAAATTGAGTGACCAAATAATACAATGCAAATGAAATCAAATCCGTGTTTAAAACCAAAGGAAATGTAAGGTTGGCAACTTCCCTTATAGGAAAAAAATATTGCTAAGTTTTGAAGCCATGTTTTGAACACAAAGAAGTTCAACAAGTGGTTGACTCAATCGTTGAATGGGCTATGTTTAGTCTGTATTATACACCTATATATTCATCCAACACGTATTCTTATAAGTTTGATTTGTGACTATTGTCTTTAATACCCAGTAAGAAAGACGAATAAGAAAGGCTCTTGGATACTATCCAAATTACCACCTAAAGTTTGATTTGTGACCATTGAAGCTCATTCCTGATCCTTCCTTTACATATATGGTAATTACTGAAACAGTGGATTATTCTTTTATTCTTCTAAATCTGAGAAAAAATGAGTGTTTTTATTATTCGTTTTCTGTTCTAAATCAGCCAGTGTCGAAGTCGTTTTTACCGATGAGAATTGCAAAAGCTTTTCCAACGTCAGTTGTCCTGATTGGCATGAATTGTTGTTTATTGCGATTGCACAATTTGAAGAACAAGAAGCATAAGGTGCCGTCCAGTGGTCACACTTCGATCAATGGCGTTGCTAGCGAGCTTCCATCAAAGGAGCTTACAACGTTGTGAGTAATTATGTAATGTAATGTAATGAGGATAATAATGGTTATATTATTAATGTTGTAAGCTATGAACTGAAGTATGTACTTATCATTTTGGACTGTAAATATAATGTTATTGAATTGTCAAACACTAAGTCTTTTTATGATATTTTGCATGTAACCAAAATTCATACGAATTGTATTACGTGACTTTCAATAAATAAAACTTTTATCGATAGTAGTACTTACCGGTCCACGTAAGTACTACTATCGAACATATAGGTGAATATATGTTATAACCTGTCATGTAATGACATGTTATATGGTTTTTCATTTTACTTGTGGATCTTCCGGGTGTACACCCGGGACTCTAACCTAGTATATAATAAATGAACAACCGAAACTAAATTGACTATTGAGTTTAAAATATGAGTTTAACATAAAACACACAAACGGTAACTCAGAAAAAAAAAAAAAAAAAAAAAACAATGAGCAGAAAAAACAGAATGCACAGTTTAAAAAAACGTATTTAGAGAAAACACAATCTAAAAAATCAAAATTTAAAAATGTGTGGAGTTGGATATATTAGTGAATAATAAGTGTTTGAATTAATCTGAAAAACATGAACCACCGTACTTCCACAATCATAGCTCAGTTAGGTTTATATTTATGTTTATCACCAAGATTAAAGCTTATAAATAAAATCACATGACAACCACGACCCTAAACCTAGAGATTTAAATTCGAGATCAAAGTAAACCCCTTGATCGATACAATGGATGATGTCGAAGCCCAACCATTACAGTCCCGCATAAACTATCAACAGATCGTTGACTTCTTCTGGGTCAATGGTGTTTATAGCATGGTCATGGTGTTTTGGTTAATCTTTGTCAAAGACCACCCGGTTTGCTACTTCTTTTGGGCTGCCAACGTTTGCTTATTCGGCATTCTACTTTCCATCATTCAGATAGATGGTTGGGGCATGCTAGTCAACCTATGGTTTATTTTTGAAGCATACATGGCTTATGTAGTGTTCCACCACAATTTTAAACACGGGATGTATGTTTTGAGGGTGACCGTCCTCATCGTTGGTGCTGTTCTAGCGATCCTTGCTGTTTGTGACATGATCGAAAAATATTATGGATATCGAGAGACTGATGGTGAGCCTGACTTATTATTAGAGAACGTGATATTTATGTGGCTCATAAACACCTCGAGTGTGTGTTTGCTCAATGTTTTCGCAAACTTGTGCTACTCGTGGGTCAAGTGGGGGAGCCGTCGTTGGAAGATATCGGGCATTGTGCTTTTGGGAGTGTTAGGATTGTTGATCGCGGTATGCTGCATTTTGCGGATGGTTAGCCGGTGGCAAGAATATTGTAAGAGTCGGGTCCGTGTAACGCCTATACAAGACTCGAGTAACCAAGTAATGTAAAGATTTTAGGGTTTTCTTTTCTAGTGGCTTATTGTCATGTGTCTTATGTCAATTTCTATTAAGTGTTCTTGAGAATCATGAATTGTTTTCTTAGGTTATTATTTAGGTATTGTGTTATTGATTAACTAATGAGAAACCTTAAATTTTTCGTTCTTGGATGATATTCAATATTAGCTAAACATGACCTGATTATGATGTATATATATCATACCGCTATACTCGTAGCCCAATTAGGTTTCGTTCTAGTTAGGACTTAGGTATGCTATGAGTTGGATTAAAGCTTATATTTAACTTGTAACTTACCTAGAGAAATTTGAGATTTATCAAGAAATACGGAGTATTAGATTGCTTACTTGTCCTAGTGTATACTCATTATACAATCTCAAACGAGTATTTGATGGCATGGTGCTTGTTTTGGGTATGACATTGTGCGATCATTGGTGTTATGGGTATTTCTTTGGTGACAGTCATTAACGGATGATAAACTGAAGTTATATGGTCTCAAATCGGATGTTAATGGTGATCGTAACCTCAAAATATTTTGTGTCCGGGGCGAGTAGGAAAGGCGGACAAAAAATATTCAAGTTTATTAATTCAAGTTTCAACTTTAAATTGTCAAACAATAATACCTAAAATTTTAAAAATATATATTAAAAATAATAAAATATATGATTTACGGTAAGATTTTACATACAAAAAATATTAAATATGTCAATTTAAACAAAGCATATGACAAAATTAAATCATATATTAAAAGTAAATGACAAAACAAACAATTTTTCGTGACTTTTCCCTCCTAACTCACTCGAAGCATAGTTTGATCTTCAAATTCTTGGATGTTTTACTTGACGGTTTCACGGGGTACATGTTGACTCGTCTAGAGAGATTATGCAAGTGATGAATACAACAATGTGGCACCTACTTAATCATATCTTATTTTTAGCTAGGACCAGCCACACTAATACCTAAACATCGAGTTAGACCGGTTGGTCAAAAATAGAAAAAAGACGAGCTACTAACATTAACATGGAGCGAGCCTCTCTTTCCTTGTTGCGTTGGTCGCCATAGTTCACTTGAATGACTTTTTAGAGGCGAAACCAAAGCGTTTGACATCTATAGCCTCGCTTTCAAGGATAATAAGAAAATTTCCATGTTGTCACGTATCCACTTCTACTTCCCCTCTACATCCTTCCTAAAGCCGTTAAGGATCAAGAGGTTATTGGTCATGTTGTTTTTACCTGATGCCGTTACTTTTCTTGTTGATGCCTACATGAATTTCTCTCTATGCTCTCTTTTCATTAAGAAGGAACTTAGGCTTTATTAAAGTTTTGTAATTCATGATTATTTCATTCTCACTCTTGTAAGGGCAAGAGGGCTTGGAATGAGTTATTTGATGGCCTATATATTTATATTAGATGGATGAAAAGCTTTACTTTTATAGAGATGGGGGGTTGCTTAGCCCGCTTTATCAATAAAGACAATTGATTCTTGATGGATTGGTTCCTGGGGAATTGCTACAATAAGATCAATAATATAAGTCCTGAACAAAAGCGGACTTCGTAGGAGTGAGAACTCCCTTTTACCAAGAAAAAAAATTCTCTCTTTTATTTTAACCTTGCTATCGAAAAATTAAAGCTTATGTTACTGACTGTACGCCTACTTCCTTTCCTCGCTTTTCACCGATTGGAATTAAATAGCGCTCGAAAGGGTTTCTTTCATGGCCACAACCTACTTTTTTCACAATGGCTTTTGGGGCTATAAAGTTGTTATTAATAAGTCTTCCCCTTTATGTTTCCTGAATAACATGCTGGAATCCTTGCAACGATGGCTCGAAAGGCTACCACTCTCGTTTTGCTTTTGCCATCTTCTCATTCTTGTCTACAATAATGGAATTCATTCTTTCCCGGTAAAAGAAGGCATCAATTCACGACATTGATATTGAGTTAGAGAAATACCCTTCTTTCCTGAATTTAAACATATGACCCTCTTTCCCTTCTTTTCAAATTTACCTCTAAGGAGATTCAAGACAATCGATAAGTGTATCTCAAGTTTTTTCTCAAAAAGATAACTTTAAAGCACAAATCAAGTTCACAATATGTGAGCAATTACAAATACGGTTTAACAATTTACTATGGTCTTCTTCTTCCTCAAGACCTGATACCTTATCGGCTTATTAAGCTTAGAATTTCTTTCACGCTATTTGGTAAAGCGTTTATTTGCTTTCCCACTGCTATCAATGCTACCTCAAAAGTTATAACTACTTTCCTGGTTACTGCTGAATGAAACTCCTTTCTAAAAGGCAACTCACCTAATTGACCTTCCTAGAAAAAGGCTTTCATACGCTGTTGGATTTTCTGTTTGTGTTCTTGCGCCTACTTACCCTTTTCAAATCCTATACCTTCTGGACCATCCCTCGGGCCACTCTCTAGTAGATCATCTTCTTATCATAGTTAGAATTTTATCTAAGGAGACTAATGACGATCAAATTTCCTTTTATCTGCTAGCAGATAAAGCTCACCTCGCATAAGTTGGGCGCCTTTCGCCTTAATTCTCTAGTTTATCATAATCAAATCTTAAGATGAGAATACCATAGAAAAATTGACCCAACTGGCTTAGGTCTAGTTATCCTCGTGAACACTAACCAAGACATTTATTGCTGATAAGCACACACTCAACTGAGCCTTGATTTTTCTTTTTGAAATCCGATATTGTTGTTTGTATTTTAGTATGTTCTTGAAGGAATTTAGTTATGTTGTTAGATGTTCATGGTAAACCCCCAATATTTTTTGTGTATAGAAGGATTTGATGATGAACTTAGACTTTTTTGAGCTTCGGTTTCACTTTGAAATCTGATCATGCAGATGGACTGAATGGATTTTGTTCGATGCTCATGGTAAACACTACTAATCTAGCCTTGGTTTCGTTTGAAACATGATACTGTTGTTTGCAAAACCATCAAAGATTTAATGAACATGGACCAATTGATTTCATTTTGATTGCAAACTTTTTAAACCATAATATTCCTCATCGTTAGCTAATGATATAACAATTATGAATCTTAAAAACTACATTTTATTTTAGGATTATAAGTGTAATTAGTTTTCTTATAATTTGAATTATAATGAGAATAAGAAGATATGTGTTATCAAAAGAGGCATGTTATTTACACAATAACAACTTTTAAGTTTGCACAACCCTCTACGGCTCGTAGAGGGCTCTACGGGCCGTAGAGGGTGTCAGTGTAATTAATGCTGGTCAGTTATACGGCCCGTAGACCTCTCTACGGCCAGTAGAGGTGGTTTGGTGAGAAGCATTTAAACCCTAGACGGCCCGTAGAGACCTCTACGAGCCGTATAGGGTACGAGGTACGAGTATAATCAATGAACAGACTGACTTTGCAGTGTGTCAGTCTGAAATTCTTTATCTCTACGGGCCGTAGAGCTCTATACGACCCGTAGAGAAGTGGGTTGTTGAGAGCAATTAACCCTATACGGCCCGTAGAGACCTCTACGGGCCGTAGAGGTCCAGATAAATTCTTCTTCCTTGTCTCCTTTTCTCAGACAACGAAAATTTTAAAAAAAACGGAGAACGAAATATCTGATCGATTCCAAGCTACCGCGATGTCTTCGAGCCACTACAGTAATGTTTCGGAGCAATGGGAGCATTCGTATAGCATATCTCACGTCTCGGAAAGCATTTTCGGACCCGTGGTGGAACGTGGTGAGGAGGAGGTTAGATCCGTTGTTCACGGTGAAGACGGGAATGCGCTTCCCGATTTGAACCTGCTACCCGATTTGAACCTGCTGCCCGGTTTGAACCAGGAGTACGGGACTTATCATTCGCACGAGGAGGGTCATGGCAGCTTCAAGGGATCGCACGAGGGAGGTGATAACGGTGGCGACAACGGTGGCGACGAACCTGTCCCGGAGGTTTCGTTTGAAACAAATCAGGTGTGTTTATGTATTTACACTTGTTTATAATTTAGACCCGTGTATATGTAATAGTGTACATATTTAGACTCGTATATTTAGCCCCGTACATATATTTGTTCTAGGGTTTGTGAGATTTGAACTCGTATATATTAGTTGTTATTTGAACTCGTATATAAATTTTGCAGGTATTCGGGTCTCTTAAAGACCTGACAGACTGGGTTTATGAAAGGGCCAAAATTAATGGTTACATTACCGTATACGGACGTACTGTTTCGGATGGCAGGGGGCCGAATAGGAGGGTGACGACGGCATGGATACGATGTGACCGTAGTGGCGTACATCGTAGTGTAGCCACGGTTCGAAAGACGGGGAGCAAAAAATGTGATTGCAAGTTTGAACTAAAAGGGAAATACCACTCCGGCCACGATGGTTATATTTTGGAGGTCGTGAACCAAAAACATAATCACAAACCTTTCCAACACATCGAGGGTCACGCGTATGCTAGGAGGCTGGGTGCGGGCGAGTTAAAATTGGTGGATACACTTTACTTTCAAAATGTTACGCCAGTTGACATACATACGGCCGTTAGAAAACAAAACCCGGATAGTCCCTGCATCTTAAGAGACATACATAACACAATAACCAAGGTTAGGCATTTGTTATACGGGGGCAGGACTCAAATGCAGGTATTATTATCTCTTGTTATTAATTATTATTATTACTGCTACTACTAATTTATTATTATTTTTTAATTATTATTATTATTGCTATGCAGGTACTCGAAACCACATTGGTGGAAAAAGGATTTATTTACTTCACCCGGAAGAATGCCTCTACAAAAGCGATCGAGGATATTTTGTTTGTCCATCCCATCTCGCACAGATTATGGCGTGCGTTCCCGCATGTGCTGATGATTGATGCGACCTACAAAACGAACGAGCATAAACTTCCGTTTGTTCAAGTTGTGGGTATGACATCAACATCCAAGTCGTTTTGTGTCGCCCATGCATTTATCTCCCGTGAAAAAAATGATAACTACCTGTGGGTGCTACAAAGGCTTAAAGATTTGCTAGAAGATAGTACGGAGCCCCGTGCTATAATAACTGATTGTGAGAAAGCCTTGATGAATGCATGCGACATTGTATTTCCAGCAGCTTCAAAGTTGTTATGCAGGTAATTATTATTATTATTATTATTATTATTATTATTATTACGAGTTTTATTATGCATTCAGGTATCACATTCACAAAAATATATTGAAGCACTGCAGAAAAGCCTTTGGAGATAAAGATTGGAAAACATTTGTGAAATCTTTTAAGCGACTATGTAGATCTTCATCTCCAGAATGGTACCGACACTGGTTAGACCGATTCTACAAACGACTATGTCAGGACGAACGAGATGGTACATTCACCGTATTAATTTAGTTTAAAACGCATACACACATTAACAAATAACTTTGTTCTATTTTTTACAGATGTTTTTGATTATGTAGACCGGGTCTGGCTACGTGACTACAAAGAACGGTTTGTTTCTGCATGGACAGACACAAACTACAACTTTGGTCAGTATACGACCAACAGAGTTGAGAGCCAGCATTCAAGGTTTAAGATGCACATTAAGGGGCCTAACAACTCGCTCCACAAACTTGTGATGATTGTAGACGATGTGGTAACGTCACAAGAGAGGGCAATAAACCACTCGTTTGAAGAGAGTCTGTCGGTGAAAAAGGTGAACCATGACATACCGATTTTTGAGGACCTACTCGGTAAAGTTTCCCATGCAGCGATCGAAAAGTTGTTAAGTGAGATAAATTATATACAGAATTTGAGGAAACAAAAAAATACTTGTGGTCACCAGCTTTTCACGAATTCTGGGTTGCCGTGTGCATGTCGATTAGATTCGTATATAAAAACAGGTAATACCATTACTTTATTAATTATTATTATATATTAATTATTATTATAATTATTATTATTAATAATATTATTATTATAAAATACAGGAATAAAAATACAGTTGTCCGAAGTAGACGTCTTCTGGAGACGACTGAATTACGAACCGGAAGTAGTAGTCGGGGAACGTGACCTTGCGAGTGAGTGGGAAATAGTCAAAAACGTTTGTGTTTATGTTTTACACGCTTATTGAGACGACATTAAAAAACTAAAAAAATTAAACAATTAAAATTTATTTTATAAATTTGTATTAATGTTTTACATGCTTGTGTTAATGTATTACACGCTCGGGATTAATTATTAAATAATTAAAATGATTTAAAAAAAAAAACTTCTCTACGGGTCGTAGAGGCCTCTACGGGCCGTAGAGGGTGCCTAAGACTGGTTTATCTTATATTAAAATTTTCCAACTAAGAAACCAGCGAACTGGTAGCCCAGATGGTCCCCATATACGAAATAAGACTTTGTGTGTGTTTGTGTGATAATGTGCCTAAGATCGAACCTTGTCCCAAACGTTTTTTTTTTTTTTGGTCTACGACCCGTAGAGGCCTATACGGGCCGTAGGCATCATAAACTTCCATCTCTACCTTGTTCATGCTTAAAAAAAAATAAGGCTTCCTCTACGGGTCGTAGAGCCCTCTACGGCCCGTAGGTAATCATCACCAATGATTGTATGATTGCCAATCATTGATAATGATTACCTACGGGCCGTAGAGGGCTCTACGACCCGTAGAGGAAGCAAAAAATGGCGTCTACGGGCCGTAGAGCCCTCTACGGCCCATATAGGGTTGTGTGGATAAATGTCAACCTTGTGCAAATAACCGGAGCCTATCAAAATTACTACTTGTTGAATGTCTTGCACTTGAATATGATTTGTGACACCAAATTCTAAGTGAATTTGATTTGCACCTTGAATGGTTTTCATGATTATTGCTTTGTTGAATTTGAACACCACTAATGCACTGACTTTGAAGATTGAAAATTTGAAATAGAGTAAAATTATAGTTTATAAGAAGTTAAAACGGGATGATATAATGAATTGAAAAAAGAATGTAAAATATTATGTGAAATTACCAGGTTACCCTCACTTAACTGACTTTTTTAACGAAGTTAAAAAATTAGACAAAACTGGCATATTTTGGAAACGTCATGGACGAAAAAAAAATCAAAAAATTAAATAAAAAGTGGATTAAAGTTGCAATTTTTAATAAACCTCCGGGAGAAAAATAACAGTTTACTCTAAATTAAAACTTGCAACGACCGCCAGAACGTGTGGCGGATACCAAAACGAACCGTTACTCGTGGCGCGGGGTAACCTAACGTCACTACCTCAGGCGTTGCCACCCTAACAGAAACCGTACGAGCTGAATACGTTAGATCTCCACAACCGTAATCGTTTACTGAAACCCTAGGCTGGAGCATGGGGATCATAAGAAGCAGTTTTCCATTCCTGATAGGAGCAGTCTGTGGTGTATTCATTGCTCAGGAATATAACGTTCCTAATATCCACAAGCTTGCAGATCAAGCAATTTCAATGGCGAAGCAGATGAAACAAAAGTATCTGAAGCCTAAGAAGCCTGACGATGACTAATAGTATTCGCAGATCTTTATTATTATTATTCTTAATCTTCAATTATTATGTTTGTTTAGTGAGCGAATTACAAGGATAGATTGTTTAGAAACCCTAGATTTGTTACTGGATTGACAAGATGAATACATACGGTTTTGTTTTTTGTAAATATTGTTCAATTTTGGTATAAATTTTAATTTCCAGTAGAATAATTTGGGGTTCACCGGTTCAAACCCTAAACCGGTTCGGGTTGGTCAACAGAATGTCAACGCTGGTTTTGGTTTCAAACCGGTTTATGTTTTGTTGGTTCGTTGACTAGTTTTGAGTGGTTTTTACTGGTTCGGTGTGCAGGGACGAAGCTTACTGGTTCTGGACTGGCTTCTAGGAATAAGAATGGATGGTAGCCGTTTGTTTTTACGCGTAATTTCTTTGACCCACATGATATGCATTTGCACTTTGTGGTGCTCGATAATCATTTGTCACCCGATTGCATCTTTGATATTGAATTCTAGTCCAAATATTGAAAGAGAAGTGCCGTTTTTGTTTATTTGTCTAGTAATTCTCACAGCCACAAACTGTGAAGTCGCTTCTGTTTGCTTCATTTTGAAGCTGAAAGCGAAGGGACTATGGTCATGACTATCGGTCCCATTCTGCGTCTAGATGAGTCAGTCCCCGGCCAGCCTATCTTTCCCCTAGAGTTGCATACTTCTATGTTACACCATGTAGTTTAATAACATCAGTAGTTCAGAGCCACACAAAAGGAAAAGACTAAAGATGTCAATTTGCCAAGTTTGAAGTATATAACATGTGCCCTAAAACAACCAATTTGGTCCCTCCATCCAACTGGTTTTTAAAAGTTGACCCAAACTTGTCATCAGTGGCGAAGCTTGACCCGAAGGTTCGGGGGGTCGGAAGTCACTAGTTTCGGGGGGTCAAAACCCTATATTTCCAAAATTTTCTATACGAATACTATATAATCGGAACTTCTGTTCGAAAATTCGGGGGGGGGGGGGGGGGGGGTCGGCCGCCCCTCCCCGCCACAACTAAGATGCGCCACTGCTTGTCATGACTGATGATTTGCTACTCGGGGTGTGAATTGTCTACACAAGAAAACGACACGAATTTCACTTGTTTGAATTAAGGCTAAATAGGTTTAGGTCAATCTTGAGTTGAATCCACTAGCATGTTTAGCTAAACTGGTTGTGTTTGTGTCAACCCGCGAATACTTGAATCGTGTTTGTGTGTCTGTCTGTCTGACACAATTTTTGGCTTTGGGTAAAAATTTCGTGTTTGTGCCTGGTCGAACCCTCCAATATGACCTGCTTAACACCCTCGTGTACTACAGAACATGCTCGAACCTTGTTTTGCTACTTCGATTTATTTCACTACACTAGTTTTTGTGAGTAGGTTCTCAAGAAGTTGATATGCATTCATCCAAAAATGTACATACAAAATTGATTTGAAATCATGTAAATATAATACATTACATATGTACAAAAGTGTAACATGAGGACGATCACACATCAACCGTAGTAGACCTGCGAGCGCTAGTAGTCAAACCCCGTCGTGAGTCTTGCCATTTTGTAGCTATTTCTGCCACCACAAGTCTAGTAAGAAACAACCCCGCCACAAAAGCCGCTGCCATAAGCATTGTGAAAACTGCACTCCAGCTCCGGGTTGAAATGTAACCCGTAAGCAAAGGCCCGATTGCAGCACCAATGGACCCAGTTCCATCAATGATTGAAGTGACGGTTGCAAGTGCTCGGGAGTTGCCTTTTAACGACCGGTGGGTCCCTAGATCAGCTGAAACGGCGGTGGTTATAAGCGCGTAGGGCCCATTGACAAACATGCCAGTGACTAGCATTAGTATGACATTTATGGTCATGGATACATGTCCATAGTTTCGGTAAAAGTATAGGGCTGGAATAGCACAATACATGAAGCTTGCAGCTGTAATGGCTCGAGCATTTAGCCGGTCGGATATGTGTCCTGCTAGGATTCCGCCCACTACACCGCCTACATCAAATAGTGTCGATAGATTACCAGCTTCCACATCAGATAAGTATTCACCGTCTATGGCTGCAAAAATCACATACATTCATCATAAAGAAAGTTTAGTAAACAAACTTTTTAATTATCTTCAAACTAACAATATGAACCATTTAAAGAGATCGAATCGTGTTTTACCTGATTGACTAATGTAAAATGGAAGCCAATACAAAAACGTATAAGCAACCAACTTGGCGAAAAAGAGGCAAAACGCGTAAGGTGCAACCCCAGGTATCTTCCATGCTTCTATGAACCCGACCGGTGATTCTTTCTCATGGTTAATCTTCAAGGACAAAAGCGGTTTAGTAACTTCGACCCCAGGCTTTTCAGGTGCAACCGGTTTATCTTCATCTCGGTTAACTCCTACTGATTTAGGATCAACAGGTAAAAACATAAACAGCAGCACTCCAACTAAAGTAATCATCAAACCAGGAACAACCATAGACCAACCCCAACCATACTTCAAGAAATAAGAAGCAATCAAAGAGCCAGAAATGTTCCCAACCGACGTGTGCGCGTTCCAAACGCCCATTATGAGCCCACGGTTGCCTTTCTGAAACCAGTTCCCAATCACAGCAACCACAGAAGGCCAACCCGTGGACTGAAACAACCCGGCGAACATCTGAACTATCAAATAATAGTAGAACATATGGATGTTGGCCCAGTATCCAATCCCGAATAATGAAGTGAACAAACCGGTTCCAATCATTCCAATGGTCAAGAATATCCTTAGGTTCATTCTGTCCCCAATATGACCCGAGAAGAACATACCGATAGAGTACACGAATAAGAAAGCTAAGTCTAGATCTCCTAGTAAGCCAGTCCCGTTTGCTTCGTTAAATGGCGCCCAACCTGTTCCTAGTAGCCATGAAAGAGTTTTGGAACTTTGTATAAACGAGTTGGTTGGCGATTGAGGGTCAAGTGAGCTTTTTATGATGCTGGTGGTTTTACGCGTAGCGTGGTAGCTAGAGTATGCTAAAAATGTTATGATCAGGACCATAACTTGGTGTGTTTTGAATGAGAGGTTTGATTTTTTGATACATTCTAGGAATCGGATTCCGGGAGGTTTGTTGTTAGTGTCGTCGGTATTGGTATTGGTATTGGTATTGTTTTGTATGTTGTCTGGGTCGCAGATCGAACCCATGGATGAATTTATCGTACAAATCGCGCCTTGTAACGAAGAACAGCAAGCTGAAATAAACAAAAAATTTGAGATCAAATTATTTAGTAAAATACCAAAATTAGTTGATGAAGATTGCCTATATGAATCTAGTTCATTGGTATAAAAGACAAAAAAAAAACATAAAAGGTGAAACCAAATCCTATAAATAAGATCTTTTAATGTTAGTTCTGTTTATGTTGTCTAGTAGTTTATAGTAACAATATAAGTTTTGTTAGGATATGATCAGTTAACTACAAATTGAAACAATCTGTGGATATCAACCGAATAAAACGTGTAACAACCCAGAGTGTGTTTGGGATTGCGTTTTGAATCTGATTTTTAGATTATTGCGTTTTGAAAACGCAGATAATCAGTTTTTAGTGTTTGGATTACGTTTTGAAAACGCAGATAATCAATTTTTTAGACTACCAAAACGCAATAATCTATAAGCAGCTCCAACCCTGCTTTTCCAAAACGCATAATCTGTTTTGAATAATTAATCTCAAACACTAGTCGTGCCAGAATATTATCCGCTTTGCCTGGATTGGTTTGCCCATCCATGAACTCACGGTTTTCACCAAAGTATTGCTCGTCCAGGCAAAACGCGTCATTGAAGACGGATCTAGAATACTTGCTTTAAGCCACAAATAATCAATTACGAAGTTTATAAAACAGAGGGTGGATAATATGAGTATATGATAAGTGTACAAGAAATTACGAAGTTAATTTAATGAAAATAATGATAGAAGTGTGTACCTATTATATATAAGTTTTGATGGAGAATTGGATGTAACAATTGGTGGATTAAACTTGTTCTTTGAGCTCAATGTTTTGTTCTTCTTATTCTGCTATATGTTAAGTTACTTTACTCTGGTTTGGTTTGGTTTTATTGTGAGTCGTCACGAACTTCGCATGATCCTATTATATAATAGCGAAGTGTTTTAAAGATGTAAGATTACGGTATTACCCCTTGTTTACCTTTATAATCACTTCTTTACCTATACATAATATGTCAAGTTGGAACTTGGAACAATGACATCAAATAATACAAACACAGTTGATTTTATATAATTGGGGTTGGTTAGGATCAAATACACGGTAAAAAGAAGGAAGTTGTAGGAAGGGTAGCATACAGAGTTTGATTGAACTCATTTAAGTGGCATTGGAACTGTCTCATTGAACCATACGATCTTAGTTTTTAGGTTTTCGATTTTATGGATTTTTAGCTTGTAGTTTTTAGTATTTGTGTTATATCATTGTGTCTTTTCTTAATACTTATGCAAGTTATACCTGATAAATCACGCAAGTGATCAACCCAACAATTTTTTTTAAACTATAACAATGTAATATGCAAATGAAAGAAGATAAAAGCTTGTTTTTATGGTGTATTTTTTTTATATAAAATATAATGTAGTACGAAAAAGTTATGGACGTTTATAAAATGGAGGTGAAACTTGACAAACGTTAACAATTATGGTAGTGGACAAGAATACCATTTTTGGTTAGTGCCACCTGTCGCATGCCAGGTGTAACGCTGTTAGCACTTCTTACACTTTTTATGTTAAGAGGCTTTTTACATTAGTCTCTCCCATAAAAAAATAGTTATTTTTCAATTTTTGAATAGAACAATTAGACATGGTTCAGTCCATCACTTTGATATGGTGTCCATCAGTGACGGATACATGTGCCTCCACCACTGGAACCTACACCTCTAATAAGTTTTATACCTAAACGTCAAATAACTGAATAAGACCATATTATTAGACCGATAGGTGATATGCATATATGTATTCTAATTTCTAATGCTTAAATAATCCAAAGCAAATCAAATCGGCCTATTTGTAATCACACCTTTAGGATAAATCATTAATAGGTCCCTATAAAGACTAATTTCCTAAAAGCCTCATTTTATTATGTAGATGATGTGTATATATATGGCCTGCATACGTTCCGTTTCCATACACGCCAAATAGTGCTAATCAAATAGTCAATTATTGGCAGGTTTCATGTTGCTGATAGGTTTGCTTGGTTTTAGCATGATAACTGCCGCATAACGTGGGTGCTACTATAATATATTAATATGGTTGAACAACCCAAACAAAATTTAAAAGGACTAAATAATCGTATATATCAATTATATATAAAGACATTGATAAAGGTGTTTAGTTTGTTAAAAATATCGTATATGCAAAAAGCTAATGTACATAAAAACAAAGCAAATAACTAGTACTTTTTATCTTAAAAAAAACTTAAAGAAAAAGGTTTTAACTTGCAAAAGTAAGTGGTGATTGATAATATTGTTTTAGACAATGGCAAATTAGATATATACTTACCTTTGAGTTGGATGATCAGATGAGGCTAGAAAGATCTCAGAGCACCTTTCATGGTTTTTTAAGCATCCAAAATGCACACCCCGACAAATCACTCCAAAGCCTCACGTCACGTCACCACCACATCATGCTAAACCATGCAAACAACAACCTACTTTTTTTCTCAAACCATAAACCATTCTAAACCTCCATCTCATCACCTATTTTTTCTTTTATTTAATTTATACCTCACACACAAAAAGCCCTTTTTTTAATTAACCATTAAAGTACAAGTGGACGGGCCCACATTTGTGCCATCGGACTGGCGGACCTCACCTCCACCAAAACACTCCTCCAATGGTGTTTTTTTGTGTTGGTCTGTCCGGTGGGAGCAAACCGTTCGTTTGCTCTCATTGTGGATGCTTGGGTCTTGCGGACATCCATGTAGCATTGTAGCAGTGACCCAAGAACACATCATGGACATATGTATTGTACGGATCTATCCATGGTCATACACATTCTTCCCCATGGATCGGCAAGTGCGCTTCTCTAATATTTTTTTTAAAGGTATAGATTAACTGGAAACCCACTAACTACTCCAACCCTTTTTAACGGGAGTAGCCACCCGAGTTCGAATGAGGGGGAGTACGCATTGGCAGCGCCTTGCCTCTACCTCTGTAAGGGAGAATAAAATCTTGTCCACAGTCAGACTTAAACTCGGAACCACAGGGTAGGAACCCCGAAGGGAAAACCTTCCCACCTCGCCACAAACCAATTAGTCTGTAGATCATTGGCGCGCTTCTCTAATATTTGATTAAATTTGTTTTCATTTTTAAAATTAAATTATGTTTACTAAACCTTTTAAATTTGTAAAGTTTCAAAGAATTATGCACTATAATTTTTGTACAATTAAAGTCAATGAAGAATTTGTTTTAAACTCTATTGTGGACACCGACGTGCAAGTGGGCTCCCCCGGTATCTAATTACTTTTTCCAAATACGTGTGTTTAGTAAACTTTCAACTTTTAAAAAGTGTGTTCAAACTCTGAATAAACCTATGAATAACTTAAGAGTCTTAATATATTTCAAGAATTTACAAATTTTTATAAATTTGGTCATGAAAAAATAAATATATAATATAGTGGTGGTGTGTAAAATGTAAAGTTGAGTCGTGAGTTGATTAACGGTTGTATTTTTTCGAAATATCATCTAAATTGCTAATGGGTTGGCACTCGACGTGTATAAATCGGTTAACCGGTTAAAAAAAACGGTTTTTTTTGGTTTGGTTCAAAACTGGTTTTTATTACAAAAAACCAAAACCGGTTAGGATCGGTTTTTAAACCGGTTAACATAAAAAAACCGGTTTTAATATTTAAAAACCGTTTTTTTTTTAATCTGTTTTAAAACCGGTTTCTTACTTGGTGATGAATAACTGGAAAAAACCAGTTTTTTAAAGCGGTTTTTTTAATCGGTTGTAAAAAAACCGGTTTTTAACCGGTTTCGTTTATAATACCGGTTTTTTTTAAACCTTTTTTTTGTACACCTCTAGTTGGCATTCACAAATTGTTGCACACTAAGCACCTGCCCAAGTCTTCTATGCCACCAATTTGAGGAAAATCCGTCACTGAAGGCCCACTGCGATAAAACTGAGACCAAATGATCTCAAACTCTTATCTTTGGTTTCCAATGTCAATTGAGCTGTAGCTCGTTGACAACGGTTGTAAATTACTTGTGACTAAATAAAGGATTTAAATATCGACAATTTGTTGACTGGAGGTGTTTTACACGAAAAAAGTTCACAAAATCATAAATTAGACTCCCAGTCTTTTTTATTCATGTTAGTGCTCGTACCAGAGGGAAAAATCCTTACAAAATCCTCAAAAAAAGTTAAAATTTGAACAATTCTTTAAATTTTAGTTTTTTTAGGGGTGTAAATGAGTCGAGACGAGTCCGACTAGGCTCGAGCTTGGCCCGTCATACTTTTATTATGGTCGAGCTCGGCTCGGTTTGATTCTAATATCTTGAGTTCGATCTCAGCTCGAAAGTAATACCCAAGAGCTCGAGCTCGCTTCGATATCTTAATGAGCCAAGCTCGGCTCATCATTATTATTAGTTAAAATTAAATCTTTTAAATGAACAAAATTGCATACATAAAAAAAATAATAAGCAGTTTGTTCGAGCTTATTTAGGCTCGCGAGCATATACGAGGTTTATATGTAATCGAGTCATATTTCATACTCGAGCTCGGATTCATTAAGGCTTGACTTATTCAAGCTTTTTACCAATCCAATCTCGAATAACTCTTAAACCATTACATAACGTTTACACCCCTAATTTTTTTAGTTACTATAACTTAAAAAGTTTGAATGTAAAACTTATAGAAACCAAATATTCCTCAATGTTTTGAAAACCGGACCGGCCGGTCGGACCGGGTTCCGAGGCCTGGATTGGGCCGGTTCGGATGTTTGGACCGTCTTACTGTTGAACCGGCTTTGGATCACAGAACCAGTCGGTCAGACCGTTTTTTTTTATTATTATTGAGTTTCTATGCATTTTTTGATCCGGTTTGTTGGACCGGTCCGGTTCTGAAAACCTTACGTTTCCTAGTAGCTCATGAAAGTTGATCTTAAAAAAAAGTAGCTCATTCTAGTAGCAGTGGCATAAACGTAATTAACAAGCAACAAAAAGGGGTTCTTAGGAAATACAAGGAGGTCGGACATGGCATGCAGCTGACGTGTAAAACCCTCAGTGGGTCCCACAAGCTTGGTATAAAGCTACACGTATCAGCGGTTACTTGGTTATCCGCAACGTAAATGTCCCGGTCAAATGGTCAATTCACATGTCCAAACCGGTTTATTTATGTCCACGTAATAACAATTTATTTTTTAATAACGTCAACAATTCTTAACTATTTTTTTATTATTTTAAATCAATTTATATATATTTTTTAATTTTTTTGACAAACGTATGCAACAGAAAAAATGAATTATTCATACAGGCAGGTCTAATTAATGAACAAGCTTTTAATAGCAAGTCAAATCAGTGAAAAATACTAATTAGTAATTAATAATAACTTAAAAATTAAATAAAATTAAAAAAAAATAAAGAAGGGTTAATTTGTATTTTCACTTCTTATGAAAAAATTGAAATTAGAAGAGACTGAATAAATGAGAGAGTTATTAGTTATGCCGGCATTGTTTAGGCTAGGGTGTGCACGGGTCGGTTTGAGTCGGTTTTTACCATTAACCATAACCATAACCGCTATTTCGGTTATGGGATTTTTGTAACCATAACCATAACCAAACTTCGGTTATGGTTAATCGGTTATGAATTTGGTTATGGTTATTTCGGTTATTAACCAAAAAAATCGACCAAAGCTATCTTTCGGCTAAATTATAAAATTAAAAGCCCATGGGTCTTAAAAACTCAGAACCTACAATGTTAGACTTAGCTTGGGTTATTATTTATAAGTTAATCAAGACTACACTTTCTAGTTTAAGTACCAATGTGGGATCCCTTTTAATAAGATATTAACAAAAAAAAAAACATATTTAACCCATTGGTTACAACTTACAATTTTAATTCATCATAAAAAAAAAGAATACTACATCAATATCATGTTGTTAATAACATACTTTTATTATAGTAAAAAAAACCTCTATATAGTTAATATAGAACATAAATCTATTACATAAACTTAACAATACAAGTTCGGTTCGGTTCGGTTATATCGGTTAACCAAAGCTTCATAACCATAACCATAACCGCTCGGTCGGTTATAGAAATTTCATAACCATAACCATTGGTTATGTTGGTTATCAGTTAAAATCGGTTTGGTTATGTCGGTTATGGTTCGGATATGTCGGTTATGGTTAATTTTGCCCACCCCTAGTTTAGGCTATGGGGTGTGTACACTTTCTCCTTCTTCAAATCTATATAAGCCTAGGGATGGCCAAAGAACCCGAATCCCACGGGTTTATCCGACACCTGAAATATTTGGGACGGGTATACCTGATACCCAATGGGTTCGGATCTAGGTTTGGGTTTAAATTTTTATTTTTTCCGGGTTCGGGTATGGTATATTGCGATGCCCGACCCGATTACCCGATATATGGATATCCGATTACCCGCAAAAATACCCGATATAAATTATTTATAATATATATTTTTTATACATTTAGTATATTTCTGTCTCTTTGTATTTCTAAAATATTATTTCCTTATATGTTTATTGTTTCAAACTTCCCCCAATCCTATTAATTTATTTCATAGAAGAATTAAACGTCAAAACTTTATGGGTATTTTCTATTGAAAATCCCAACGCGTATTTTTTAACAAAAGTAATGGGTATACCCAATACCCGACGGGTATCGAGTCGGGTTTGGTATACAGTTTTATAAATGGGTACGAGTTTGGTATTACCAATACCCTACCCGAACCCGACTCATTGCCATCCCTACATAAGCCACATCATTCTCTCTCTTCCCTCCCCTAAATTAAGGTAATGCCCCCCCCCCCTCCCCCTCCGCCGTTCCATTTTTTTAATTTTTTTATTTAAGAGAAAAAGAGGAAAACGACGAAAAAAGGAGTTCGAGTGGGAGGGAAAATACCCGTCTTCACCGAAAAAGAAGGGGCGGTGTTCCCCTTCGGTGCTCACTTCCACATCAGCTCCCCGATGTTGTCACCGAGTCCACATCTAAGTGTTTTAGCATTCTTCCTTAAGACTATCCGTTATGGGTAGAGGTTAGTGGTAGATTTATCGAATAATATTTTACCACGTCAACGCCTACGTGGCACTGGTTAGCGCCCGACGATCGCTCGCGGCAGGGTGTTGTGGGTAAGGGTTAGCGGGTTTTTTTTACCAAAATATATTATTTACCACAATTTTTTATAAAAAAACCATTAAACTCAAAATAAAAGAAACATTCCATTGCATAAAAAAAACATAAAATAAAAACATCAAAACATTATTAAAAACATAAAAGAAGACGTCTACATTATAAAATGTCCTCTCATAAGTCTCCAAGTTTCTTCACGTGGGTAGTTATCATTGTGTATGGCTCGGTATTGATTGCGAGCGATTTCAACCCCGTCTTCATCTTTTAAACCCGGGTTCGCGTTCATCGCAGCCATGTAGAACCCCTCAAATATGGTGCACTTCGCCTTGATGGAACAATATTTTCCATATATCATATCAGTTGAACAAAGGTTTTCACCCCTTCGTCGCTTGAATCGCGTGGCAACCCCTTTCCAAAAGCTTTTGTTTCGCTCGTAACCTCCTATCTCTTGTTGGCAAATATAACAATCCACCAAACAAAGTTCTTCCTCTAAATTCCACGTTAGTGGTACACGGTTCATTGAGGCGGGGATTGGATTTGGATTAGGGTTTGCCATTTGTTCAAGTGGAAGATAAAAAAAAATTAACCTAAAGCACTATATATATACATGTAATTTTATCAAAATCAAGCAAAAATTTAATTTCCTTAATTAATTTTTGACCGTTAGCTAGCTGCCAACGGCCAAGACTTTTGGAATCTCACCCGCTAGCTCACGCGAGCTTCGTCGCTTGGGCTCGCTCGCGGCACCGTTCGCTGACCATCGTTATGGGCCAAGCTATCCAGGTGGATCACATTGTGGCTCGCGGCAGGCTGCTCGCGGGCCACAACGGATAGTCTAAGTTAAACGAATGTAATGACTTGAAGCTTAGAAAAAAAGCTAAGTAAGCCGAGTAGAAATCAACCTCTTAGTTTGTTCACATGTTGACTTTGTGGCAAAACCCAAAAAGGATATCTTGATAAGTGTAAGTGAATCTAAGATGTGTAGTTATTGTGAAACAATAGACTAAGTGCTAAGTATGTGCCCCAAAGATTGTCGCACTAAAAGTGGCAATGAACTATATAGTAATTGATAATATAGCAATATTGGATAACAATACGTTATTTCATGGAGCCATAACAAATAAGGTTAGTTTCAAGCAACATACTATAAAACTATATTGAGTCATAGGTGATAGGACAATGTTTGTTAAGGTAAACAACCAAGAATGAGTCGCAATGTTTGTAGAGTTTAGTAGATAAACCATATAAAAGTGATTTAGTAGTTTGTATGACCAACCATCTTATGGTGGAGTGGTAAGGAGGCTCAATGATAGAAGACCCATGGCTGAAAAGTTATGAGTTCGATTCTTGAGAGCGCTGGGTTTTACCGATTATTCCATTGTCGTGCTTTCAGGCGGGTGGATAGTCGGGTTTTTCCCGAAACTGGTGAACTTGGTGAAACCAGGAGTTCCCTTACGTGTCTGGCTATGCCGGGTGGAAGGGTCCTGATGTGACTGAGTAGGGACTCCGAAGAGAGTTCTTGGTGAATTTCGTTGGCCGTTCATAAAAAAAAAGTTTGTATGAAAAATATAAAACCTTATTGACATGATCATATGCTATATCTAGTCGTGCCATAACCTTTTCGCAAACCTCCAACTATGCTAAAGGATCATCCAACGACACTAAAAAGATAAACATTCATTAACTAAGGTTAATAAAATATGAAACATAATGTGATACCGTTGTGTTGACAAGTTAAGTGATATCAATTTTTTAGTAAACTAATCTCTAGGCGTGATCCAACCCAAAAAGTTAACAAAGGACGCTTGTTAGGCCATATACAATCTTTGTCAAATCATCATACATGAAGTCATTATTTAAGTCTACCTACCGGATATCTCATTCTCTAGACAAGTTTAGTATTGCAAAAGCGTTTAGAAATGTGTATATTATGTGCCCTAATGTCTATAAAAAAAATACATAGGGTTTTCACATCTAGGGTGAGTTTCATAAATAACTCTTTTCTATATACACACAGACATGAAAACCCTATGTAACAAACCGTTTTTAGGACGTGTTACATGCATATTTTTTTATCGTATTGATCAACAAACAATAATCATAATAATAACACTAATAATACAAAATGACGAGTGGATTTAAGAAAATGATGTAACAAAAATATGTTGTTTAGTGTTACATACTTTTTACGTTAAAAATTCATTTTTGAAGAAAAAAATTCACTCTGATTATTTGTTCTTTTACTCAAAACGCTTAAAAATATGTATATTATGTGCCATAAAAAATTTGTTAAAAAACGGTTTGTTATAGAGGGTTCACTTGTTTTTTTCTCAACTGGATTTTCAATATATTGATTCCCAAATTTTTTAATATATCTATATATATATAAAAAAGAAAAGGCTTTTGCTGACGTGGCGTGCAATGGAGGCCTCAAACTTGTGTCACGTGGCATCATAATGGAGAGTTTTTGGTGTTTTTAAATTGTTTCCTTTTTTAATTAAATTGAGTTATTTTAGGAAAAAAGAATTTAAAAATAAATTTAAAATTTAAAATTTTCTCTCTCATATTTCCTCCCATAACTTTTAAACGTTTATATCTTTTATATACGGGATTTTTTAAAGAAAAAAATTACACCAAATTAACGAGCGTTTTATTATCTTTCCAACGAGTACCATAGTGCTATATAAAAAACGGAGAAAAAATCGACTATTTTTTTGTGGGGTTTCGTTCATAAAGGAAAAAAACACACAAAGTGTTCATGTTATCACGTAAAATTAGATTTTGTGGGGAATATGAGTTATTACTGATTAGAATACTATGAACATGCAATGATTGGAAGATTTTGTGATTAGTTAACTTGAGCCATTTGTAATAGGTTATCACGTAAAATTAGATTTATCAACCCCGGGACCCTCCCGGGGTAATCAACTAGTATACATATATATTAAAAATATAAAATATTGTTACAAATTTAAAATGATTAAGAGTTAACAATGAATGATTGAGTGGACCCTAGTGAAGATGCCCACGAAGTTTCCCTATGTTCGTTTTATTCATCATAAGATTTAGATTTCACACTTCCTATCCATAACTTGTTTGGTCACATGCTCTACTCTGGGCCAACGTCTTCTCAAGTTACTTCGAGTCACATAATGCATGAAATAGTTTTGATGTCGTGAAAATATTATCAATAATCATATATCTTAATGATTAATAAAAACCCAACTCTCAACATGTAACATGTAGAAAGTAGACAACAATCTTGTCTTTGCATTGTCCATATATGTGTGTTGCGTATGTAAATGAAACATGATCATCTATATATTATGAATGTTGATTATGTATAAATAATTTATTATTGCGTAATAATATTCAGGACGGGTATCTAAATATGAAATTTTAAAGGATTCAATGGAAGAAGAAACTAACTTAATATTGATGTTGAACATTTTGTGTTTTTCATGACTTATAAATATGTTCGTTATGGGTGGTACCGTTGCCCGTTAAAAAAAAAAAATTCTAAAGAGACAATGCCATACAACATAAGTAGTAAAGTTTATACCAATGTAGAGAAAAAAAACAATAAAATACAAATATATAGCTACCTTAAACTTAAATTAAACATTTACGAGTTTGAGTATGATATTAAATAATGCATGGTTATTGTGTAATCTTAAAAGTAGATTACCAGTATGTCAAAGTAGTTATAAACATAATAATATTTTAGAGTCGCTATAAGTGTATCTACTAATTTGATATTTCAAGTTTGCTTTCTAGATAAATTTAAGATCATAATTGACGCGTCCGTACGACTAATTTGTAACCACATAAAAACATAATGCTCAAGTCAATAATTACGAACCCAAGGAGTAATGAAGAACGAACCCGACAGACAAAATACTGGCTATGGGACACAATCTTTCTTATTAGTCTCTAGAAATATCTCTCTAAAATACACTCCCTCAATTTAGTTATATTAAAAAATTATCTAAAAAGTGTCAAAATAACATGATATCAAAGAAACTATAAAAGTTTTATTCCCAAACCCAAAGTTTTACACCATGAGAACTATTACAAATCTGAAACAAAACAAGAACAAATTCTCTCAAAGCTTACAACCCTCTGATCTAAACGATCTCACCACAACAATATGAACAACAGATTTACAAAATCAAATCTAAGCTAGAACAAGATGTTCAAAGCTCTAAACCATGAACAATATGATGACTGAGAGAAAACCCTAAGCTGAAACGAGAGAGAAAGAATAAAGAAAGATCTGGAATGAATAATGTGTGAGAGAGAGAGACAAACACAATCTCTTATATATGTGCTCTCAACACATTCTTCGAAACAAACAGACGGACGAGATCTTGTACACATGGATTAGATCAACGATCAGCATGCATTTGTGTTTCTTCACCAGGATTGCCAACGTGGCAATCCTGATACCAACTTAGGCTTATGGACTTGATAACAACTTGGGCTCAACTTAAATCCTGGACTTGGACTCCTTGATCATCAATCACGAACTCTTTCTTTCTTGGACTGACTTTATCCCTTGGACCCTAAGACCATCTCTTATCTACAAGCCCAATAATATTATACCTACAAAAAACAACTCTCATGCAACATGTTCAAATACATGTATAAAATCAACATATAAATACTAAAATTGAACTAAGGAAAATATTACCTTCATACTTTTCAACAAAAAGGATGAATGTTGAGGGATCGATATAACATAGATTGAACGGTAGATGTGAGCGAATGGTGATGTGACACTGAGATTGTAGTAAGGATGGAGGATGAGAGATGAATATAAGGCTATACGTTGTGGTGTGTGAGCGAGCAGACGGGTCACATGGCTCGTGAACATCACAACCATCACGTGTGAACGTAGCTGCGAGCAAGCCCACGCTACCATGCTCGCGTGGGCTAGCGTGCATTTTCGAACGCGGCCATATTTTGACCACTGGAGATATTTTTTTTCATTATTTTCCTATTGATAGAAACCATTTCATTTACAAAAAAATAAAATTGACTCACTCATTCTATAAAATATTTATCCTCGCTTTCATTTTCACTCTCAACACAAAAAAATAGAATGGAATGACTTTTCTTCGTCCGAGTCTTCAGAGAAAGACGATTTGATTATGGAAGCGGGCATGATAACGGTTAACTACTTGATTGCCTGGTCTCAAAGCCAGCTGTAAGACCCTAACACGTAATCACGCAATCAACGCCTAATCATACGGGTTTTGACCTTACTTAAAACCACTCCCGAATAAAACTTAGATATTTAAGAAAAACTTAAATTATTCTGATCAATACTTTTTTATTTCTACACTTTAACTATTACAACATATGGTAAGATTTCACAATTTCACGGGAGACTCTTGAACTCTATTGTGGAAGCTTAATGAGTGTTCGGGCGTGTTTGGTTCTTCTCGCGACTTAGGAGTATAAACTGCTACAACTTATGCGCAGCAGCTGTTCGTTTTAAAAAATCAGGCTGTCAGGCTCTCCGTTTCCATGGTGAGCGGTCGCTCACTTCTTTACAGAAGGTTTGAGCGTCCGCTCACTGGAGTGAGCGGCCCGCTCACTGGGACCTGCTGCAGATTTGTGATTTTAAATCATGGGAATCATGTCGCAATCACATTTGTTGATTCCCGAAACATAAATATTGACTTGTCGACTAAATAAACCTCTGTTTGACTGATATTATAGGCCGGTTCATGATTCTATGACCCGGTTCATAATTTGAAGTATTTATGTCGATTTTTACCCAAATCGACCCGTTAAGGCCTTGAATCAAACAAGGCACTATTTGACCATACAAAATGCCTACCGATTTAGTTGTCAAGTCATTAGAAACTTGATCAACAAAAGCGTTTTTCTGATTTGTTTCATTAGGATTTAGAATTCTTAGAATCAACCTCTAGTAATCCTTTAAATTCCCAAAATGCCCCTCATGATGAAATCAAGTGTTGGACTGAAATGATGAAGACTTCACCATTTGACCCGTTTAGACCCATAGTCCAAGATACTATATTACACAAGTTTTTACCTATGGTTCAAGTGACACAACTTGACCCATTTAACATCATGCTTAACGATTTCATTCAATTGATTCCATTTGGATTAAAACATCACTTCTCACATACCTTCTTAATTGACCCGTTTGATGAATTTCATCATTCGGTCATAACTCATTGTCTCAATTAAGGTCGTAAACCACATTTTGTTTTGAGTGCACATAAGGCAACTCATTTAATACATTCCACCCCTTGGGATTTACCATTATCACATACACTAGATTTAAGACGAATGTATATAACAATTAAGCTATGTTATAGTCTAGTGGTTTAAGTACAACTTACCTCATATCTGTTCTTGCTTCCATACGCATTACTTGCATCCGTTTGACCCGTTTGCATCCCTAGTTCTTGTACTTAACTTAGGGACATGTCAAACTTGATTATTAGAATACATAACATGGAATTAATTCACTATCCATAAATCATGTATTCATTACCCATGTATAGCTAAATCCATAGCCATTTTTTTATATAGAATATGCAATTAACTTGGCTTATTACAAACCAATATCACATATGATTAATAGCTCTTACATGATTCTAACTTCTTAGTTTCACTAGTGTTCACCAAATTGGCATTTAATCAAACACGTGGTGTGCACCCACCAATTTGTTTAGTTTCAAAAGCTCAAGATTAGCCAAATCATGACCATTTGTCTAATCATCATCATATTACATTATTTAAACCACTTTGCCTAAATTTCTCATATTAACAACTCCTAAGAGTAAAAAAGATTACTAGATATAAGTTGATTCAACCTAGAGGTTAAACCCCAAAATTCTACACATATACATAAGCATATGATCAAAATCAAATACACATATTAAGTGTGATTGTAACCGGATTATACATGTTTAAGGCTCCCCAAAACTAGGGTAACCCATATTAACCATCAATTCCACGTTTTTATCAAAACCTTAGATTTTCATAGAAATCAAAAACGAATTATGGCATCAATTTCGGCCAATAAAAGGTACCTTGTTGTAGTTTAGGACCTATATGACCCGTTTCTTGCTCATGCACTGAAAGCCCCTTGATTTTGGCTTGGATTGAGCTTGAGCTTGAGGTTTTAGGGTTTGGTTGTTGGAGGAGATGATATCCTGATCATCACAAACGACACACACACACACACACACTAAGTGTGTGTTTTTATTGATTTATTTTTATAAATACAACCCTCTTTATCATATTAGCAACCAAGGCCCCTCAAGTTTAGTCTCGAGTTCATTTTTAGATAATACATTAACTAGAATAGTTTCTAGTAATGAGTTTAGCCTCGTTTTATTATTTTGCTAGTCACGCCTAATGGCGTAATTAAGCGTAACGGATGATTTTGGGGTGTTACAAGTCTACCCCCCTTAAAGAGGTTTCGTCCCCGAAACCTTTTTTATGTTGTTACTTTGGTCACACCTAAGAACCTTAGTGTCTATAATCAAATTTGAGCACTGCTCAATCCCTTGATATTCTATAGTCTAACAAATAGTACTATAAACTTAGGGCAATTTCCCTTTGCTCGGCCTCCTAACCTTTCGATTTTTATATGAAGGCCTCGGCCTTATATCACTACTTTGAGTCACACTACTCTTTTGTTTAACTAGACGTTATTTCTTTGCATAACTTCTATTTACATAGCTTTACAGGGTATTCTACCTACTCATATATTTTTCATAGATCCGCTTTAGAACCGCAGACTATCCCCGCCTACCATTATCCCGAATGATGTAATGGTTTAAGGGTCCATTCTATCATACACCTTAGGGCATTTACTGTGACACCACGATTGTAACATGCATATGCATATATTACTAACAAGTAATTTGTCTTGATTTCCAAGACTAACTCGGCCTTTTAACATAGTCGTTTTCTAATCCCTTGATTCACCCCCCGAATCCAACTATCGTCCTTTTTGGGTTTGCTAGTATGTTATAACATACTTTGCTCTACACTAACGTTTTCCATTCTTTGGCTAGTCCTATTTTAAGAATTCGCCACTTATTGGGTTTCCCTTTACCCTCCGTGTTTGTTGTGGGAATCGTTACCGGTTTCCCACATTTTACCCAACCGGTTTGCTGGACTCCATGTTTCAAGTATCACATTCTAAGGTATGATCTGTTATGGTACACCCCTTTTTTTTATTTTTTTTATATATATATTTTTTAACCTCACACCAAGTGAGTTATCCGGTTTACTATGCTCGGGCTCACCCGTAACATATCTAATTTGTGTCCGACAATTTGAACTTAGGTTTTCCCCAAATTCCCGTTTTGCTAACTCGGTTGGTGGTCATTGCCCCCAACCGACCCGTTTAAAGACTTTTGAGTTTCATATTTCAATCGTTTATATATTTAGAACGCTTAGTTTCTAAAAGTCCTTTTTCTGATTACCGATCTCAATATAAATTGAGTCAGTTTTCTTTTCATAAAACACGGTGTAGATTGGTCATTACAACTTATTGTATCGACTAATCTCCTGTTATCACGGTTTGCATCTGATTGTAATAACTATCCAACTGTTATCATAATTTGCATTAATTGTATCGGCGATACAATATAATGTTATTGCAGTTTACACTTTTTCATCCTTAACCCGAGGGTTGAATGATTTACTAATTTGTCACGGCCCAAGACCGCTGTTTATGATCATGTTTTTGCACTTTTATTCAACCAAGTTCATGACTTTGATTGAGAGTGCAACTGCCTTGGTCTCTACAACCCGCTCGGGATTGCTTATACCCCGGCTTATTAATGTATGGGGATGCCTCGGTCTCTACAACCCGCTCGGGATTGCTTATACCTCGGCTTATTAGCGTATAATTTTGTCACTGACCCAAAAGTCCAGTTGACCCATGGGTTTATCACGGACCATGTCCATTGTTTATGATTTATCAACCAAAACCGTAGTTATGATTTATTTACTGAAGCAATACCTCGGCCTCTACGATCCCCACGGGTCGCTTATACCTTGGTTTTTCCTTGCCTCTTTGTTTATCATGGCCCTTCGGGCCATATTCGACTAATCCATGATTGTCCCGACACCTCACACTTACTTAGACCTTGTTACATAGGTTGTATATGTATCAATTTTAAGAAACCCACAGTATCATATGTTTAACACTTACCTGGCCAGGGTAAGCAATCCGCATATGGTATACATGGACTTGTTATAATTAGTACATCACATCCTATGTAAGCAAAGCTTCAGCTCATGCTCGTGTCCTTTATTTTATTTGGTAAAAACCTTTCCTTGATAAGTTATTCAATGTTAGGTTTTTACCTTCATCCATTAAGAATAAACAATGTGTTTTCGTTTTAATAAGCTTTGTGTGATCATACTCATTGGTATGATCACAACGCCTTCCTAGCACCCTTTGATTTTAAGTATTAGTTTGGGATGATTACCCCCATCCCGATTTCGATGTTCGAATTACCTTTGTGTATTGATTGTTCACTATCGCGAACAATTCACATTTCCCATTTCGTTTCTTGCTTGCGTATGCAATTACCACTCTTCGGGTGATAATTGCATACTAGTGCACCTACTATGATTTCGAGTGTGTACCTGTTTGATACTTGCCCGTGAGCTTCCCTTCCATTATCCATCCATTGGTCTGGATCATTTCTTGACTTGGTCATTAGTGAGCATGCTATCAGCCGTGCTCCCGTAACCCCACCACCTCATTGGGTGGATAATTCGATCCCAACTATCGATCACAGTGATATTATTCCTGTCACATCACAATTGATTAGTAATATGACGTCACATGGTTAGTATGCATTGCTATAAAGATGCGAGAATTCTTGTTATAAAAGAATTTTGTTGCCCGAATTGATCTTTGGATTGGCCCCATACCACCTAACCATTTCCTTACCAAGCTTTTGTGATAGCGTGTATCTACACGATATCACTATTGATTACCTATAACAATTTCCGATCAAAACGGATGTTTATTATAGGTATTACTTACCGGATTCCTCGATCAAGTCTCGAACCGAACACCCTTCAACACTTTGAGTGCACGGTTTGAGTCCAAGTATCCTTCCCGACACTCGGATCCCTCAAACCTATGGCTCTGATACCACTTGTAAGACTCTAACCCATAATCACGCAATCAACGCCTAATCATACGGGTTTTGACCTTACTTAAAACCACTCCCGATTAAAACTTAGATATTTAAGAAAAACTTAAATTATTGTGATCAATACTTTTTGATTTCTACACTTTAACTATTACAAAATATGATAAGATTTCACAATTTCACGGGAGACTCTTGAATTCTATTGCGGAAGCTTGATGAGTGTTCGGGCGTGTTCGGTTCTTCTCGCGACTTGATCCTTGCTTCGGGTTGTCCATCAAATGTTTACCTAGCACTATCACACAAAGAATGGTTAGTGGGTTGTCAATAATGCATTTAAACTAGTATGAGAGTCATTGCACGTCGAAACGGAACGAACCAGGCCAAAAGGCCCTATCTTAGGAGTACAAACTGCTGCAACTTATGCGCAACAGCTGTTCGGATTGCTTTTACCCCTTCTAAAACCCAAAATCTGATTTTGACTTTCAAATAAGAATTATTCTACGCTCAGAGAGCTTTCCAGGCATATAAAGAACACATCCTAACGATTTTTCTACGATTTTATATGAAATTTTAAAAATCAGGCTGTCAGGCTGTCCGTTTCCATTTTGAGCGGCCGCTCACTTCTTTACAGAAGGTTTGAGCGGCCGCTCACTGGGACCTGCTGCAGATTTGTGATTTTAAAGCATGGGAATCATGTAGCAATCACATTTGATGATTCCCGAAACTTAAATATTGACTTGTCGACTATATAAACCTCTGTTTGACTGATATTATAGGCTGGTTCATGATTCTATGACCCGGTTCATAATTTTAAGTATTTATGTCGATTTTTACCCAAATCGACCCGTTAAGGCCTTGAATCAAACAAGGTAGGACCCGGGTCGTAGTATCATGAGCCGGCCTATAATTTCAGTCAAACACAGGTTTATTTAGTAGGAATGTCAATATATAGCCTTCAGGAATCATCAAACGCGATTGTGACATGATTCCCAAGCGTTAGAATCACAAATCAACATCTGGTCAAAGTGAGCGGGCCGCTCACTTTTTCGAGTGGCCACTCAACCTTTCTGTAAACGTGTGAGCGGCCCGCTCACTTTTTCGAATGGCCGCTCACTATGAAATAGGCAGCCTGACAGCCGGATCTTTAAAATTTCATATAAAATCGTAGAAAAATCGTTAGGAGGTGTTCTTTATATGCCTGGAAAGCTCTTTGAGCGTAGAACAATCCTCATTTGAAAGTTAAAGTCGGATTTTGGGTTTTAGAAGGGATAAAAGCGATCCGAACAGCTGTTGCGCAAAAGTTGCAGCAGTTTGTTCTCCCGATAAAGGGCCATTTGGCCTGGTTCGTTCCGTTTCGACGTGTAACGACTATCGTACTAGTTTAAATGTATCATTTGACAACCCACTAACCATTGTTTGTGTAATGGTGCTATGTAAACATGTGATGGAAGTCCCGGAGCAAGGATCAAGTCGCGATAAGTGCCGAACACACCCGATCCCTCATCAAGCTTCCGCATTAGAACTTAAGAACTCCCGTTAAACGCAAAATCTTAGAGTATGTTTTAACTATTAAAATGTAATAATTTGTGGGAATCAAATATGTATTTGATCTTAATGGTTTGAGTTTATAATAAATATCAAAGTTTTAATCGGGAGTGGTTTAAGTAAGGTCAAAACTCGTAAGATTAGACGTTAATCACGTGATTACGGGTTAGGGTCTTACAGAAAACCCATTTAAACCTATTGGTTTCTGATTTGCAGGAAGGGGAGTGTGTGACAACAGTCAACAAACCAGGTCAACACCCGTACATGTTTCATTTACTGCCTCAATATATCTGCATATTTAGATAGTCAGCATACACTATACCCCCCCCCCCCCCCCAGCCTAGTAAAGCAAGAATTAGTCCAAGAACGAACCCTGAGACGCTTGTTTAGTCATACAATACCTGAACACTCACAAAACAAGCACAAAATGAGGGTATTCATCCTCTAACATATGGTAACTTCCCTTTAACATACGTGCACAAAATAACTATAGTGTTTGATCACAAAGGACACCAATACATTTTAATCTCGTCATCAGGCATCCTTGCCATAAAAATGACATCAAGCCACCTCTCAATACAATTGGGTGGACCACAACTTAATACAAACTAGTAACCCGATCACATATACACTACATTATCATATGGTGTTATCTAAACCGCGTCCTCACACAACGACTTAGTGTTAATCAATAAACTACATATACCCGTGTAAACATCCACACCAACCAAGACATTGATCACTTAGAACCCCAATGTAACAAAGACTAGACACTATGACACTATCCCAACTCTAAAGCCGCGTGTATGTATGAATAGATACAACATTTACGCTTACTTTAAGCTAGGATACCACTACATAACCTACAACCATGCCTACCCTAACCTTCTTGTACTATCCTAGCTGAACCAAACAATGAGGAAAATGATCATCTTTGTCTTAATACACACACTTACACCAAGATGAACTAGTGGACAATCTACAAGCCTTCCACCTAGTAATGATCATCGGCCCAAATAAACATTTCTCATCCATCACCATCACTTGACAGCTAGTAAGTTATACCAATTAAGGGCCTAAACCTTTCTTACAAACTCTTGATACCTCTTGTTCCTTGCCACAAATACACTAACTCCACCTACATGTACATATACGGCCAAGTAGAGACAAACAAGGATCCTCATGTGTCACCATCACACAAATGTTAAAGATTACATATAAAGGGAAAGAACACTAGAATGTGCACCATCCAACATAACCACCCTTACCCCTTCTTGCTTCTTGAAAACTAGCGACCAAGGAAGGTGGCAAAGACAAGAGATAGGAAGCTTCTAACTATCACCATCATCAAAACACTTTGTCTTTTCCTTTTGTCTTATAACCGATCGGATGAAAGCAAGGAGAAAGCATGATTATTTGTCCAATTTTCACCAAACTAGTAATAAGACAAACTTTCCCTAATATACCTATTAAGTCAACCATACTCTTCCTAAACCCCTTACACCCTACGGCTAGATGACAAGAATGAATACAAGCCAAATGGTTTCACAAGAATGAAGGTAAAACAAGGAATGATTGCTCCATTCCCAAGGTGAAGGACATGCCTCTTTGGGAGAGATTACAATTGGCCAAAGAAAAGAAAGGGTGCAAGCTCATGATAGTTGTCAAACTTATACAAGATTATGAAAGAAACAAAACACTAAACCATCCCTTGATGAGTCAACCTATCCCTTTGGTCCATATCTATCCATAATCGGCTAAGATCAAGGAAGAAGCAACCATCTTAAGTCTCTATCTTTCATTCACACATGATTAGTAACCTAAACAATAGCTAGCTTCAAGGAGCTAGTCCTTTCCTCTTTTGTTTTGTCCACACCTTAGTCGATCCACTATATATAGAGGTCACATCCCATCCTCATTTGCCACACCAACACTTTCATTCTATCTCTCTCAACCATTGGGTAACATACATTGGAGTCGAAGCTTTGCAAGAGCTTGGAGGAGTCTTGGAGGCTATCCAACCTTCGATCACCTTTAGGTAAGGTTCCCATGCCTCTAAACTATAATCTAGTCTAGTCTACCCCACTTTAATCGACCCTAGTTGCTTTAAGCACACGAGCATACACACATTGTCTTAGATTTGGCTTAATCTTGCACTAGTGAATGCATTGTCTTAACACTACAAGCAATCGGCCTTTTGTTACACCTCTAGAAGGCCGAAGCTATGTTTTTGTACCATATAGATCACATGTAGCACCGTGGGTAACATCGACTTGTAATAAAACACACACTTGATTCGAACTTAAGATTAAGGACTAATGTAGTGTTAAACTAACCCATGTTCCCACGAAAACACACCAAATAATACTTCCCGATCCATTATTAAGTCCAAATGTACAAGCTTGATCCATGTTGTAGTCGGCCTAAGGCCCTATGTGGATCTTTATAATCGGACACCATCTAATAACATATGTTAACAAGGTTAGAGCATGTGTTAACCTCCATTTAGGTGTATTATTCCCCTAAACACATGTTAAGATAACTATCTTTATCACAAGTACAAAAACCAAGGTTCACATAACTCAATAACCGAGTCCACAAGTGTCGGGTAGACAAATTGTATGATAAACAACTAGAACTTGTGATTTATCCTACTTTCAAATGAATCATAGGGAAATTTCTATCGGGATGATAGTATCTACATAATTCGGCTTCACTAGACCGTATACCTCTCTATCAGGTGAGTTTCACGGCCCCATTTTACTATTTTTACATTTTCGGGGGAAAAACATGCAAATACATAGTTCAAATCACACATTGGGTGATAATTCTATCATGACTGCCATGTGGAACGTGAGACATTTGGTTCATGAGCTCACTAGTCCTCGTATTACATTTACTGTAACCATTAGCTTTCAAAGCCATGGAACACTTTAATAGATCTATTGGGTTGACACCCCCACTCATGGTTACTCGCTCTAACCGGTCACATACAAAAGAGTGTTAGTATTCTACAATACATACATTGTCTTTGGTGTACAATGCACGAGGCACAACAGTCAAGAGATTTAGTTACGAGACTCATGGTTCGCACAGTAATCATTCGTTTAGCTACCTTATGATTGGTCATACACGAATTACACATGCGGTTTACTCAGTACATTTAAACCTGTGAACTCACCGACATTATTGTTGACAAATCTTTGTGCATGTTTTTCAGGTAACTAGATGACGAGCCATGGAGATTTGGGAGAGGGGTTTGAGCAAGAACTTGGTGGTACCTCGAAAGCATGGGTTATGTCAGCCTCATAATCTTTCCCGTACTATTTTCACGAACCTAGTCACTATCTCGTCTTATAAACTATGTTATTTGAATAATGTACGACATTATCCATCTTTTGATGGTGCCATTTTAATAATATGTGTATTTCTTGAACCTTGTGCTTGAAAACCTTTCGATGGTCGCATTCCCATGTTTCCGCCTTGGCGGGGTATGACAGATTGGTATCAGAGCACGAGGTTATAGCGAACTAAGATTCTTTTGAGTCAACTATAACTTAAAACATTTTCGAAACGTTTTCACCAAGTACCACACCGACTCGCCTTGCACCTCTCAAATCTCAAGCTGATCCACGATGATATCCGGGTACCATAGTTCATTCATTTACATACGTGTTCATTTACATATATACATGCATGATGTGATAGGGCCATGGCTATTACCATTGACCTTACTGTGCATTCGGATTCTTAGCCGGAATACCTAGTGGATGACTCTCCAGAGGAGGATTTGCCGCTCACACACCTAGCCCCCGCACCGTATGAGGCTCCTAATTTCCCTCATCGGGAGTGCGGTTGGATCTCTGAGTCAGAGATGGACGTGGACCCTACGCCTACTATGGGACGTACTTTGGACGACGACGTTGAGGACGACACTCCACCGACTTTAGCTATCCTAGACCCTCACCCACCTGTGACTTCTCTTGCTTCTCACCCCTCGACCAGTCATACCCCTCCCTTCCGTCTTGACACTTCGGGACATACTGTCACGAAGTGCAAGCCTCGGAAGAGAGTACGCCCAGCCCTTACCATTACCATTCCTGCCCGAGCCCCGATCTTTCCTCTTTCCACCGACCCTGCCCGTGTTAGTGAGCCGACCCAGCTTGCAGACCCTATCCCAGGATCTCTCGTGATAGAGTTGCCCGACCAGCGATCTGAGTCGCCGAAGAGATTGAAGAGACATTCCCAGGCTCGCAGACGACCTTTTCTACCTAACCTCACCGGCGATCTAGCTTTTAGAGATGAGGAGGATGACCAGGAGGCCATGGCGTTGGGATGATCTTCTGGGAGGCCACTATACACCGAGAGAGGCGTTATCTTGTCGCACGACGCACAGTTAGTGGCTTTGGGAGCCCGCGTTCGTGAGCTTGAGAGTCAGCTCGCTGAGGTTGAGCAGGGGAGGCTATCGGCCGTCATGGAGAGGGCGGACATGGTGAGACGTTTGGAGTCCCTGGAGAGGAGGATGGCAGCGACCGACCAGCGTATGAGGGATGCGATCGTTGCACTTGCTGCGACTTTTACACCACCTTCTTAGATTACATGTGGTTGTGTTACTTTGTGCTGTGACATTTATGATGATGTGATGTGTTAAAAGCAAAAACTAATTGCGGTTCAGCCGCCCATCTTTTGTACTAAAACTAGGTTATTTTGGGATCTTGTATGAATTGCGTTATCATGATATGTCATTTATGTTGATTGTTTTGTATGTTATGTGTGCTTGTGGTAGCTGATGTATGATTTCATGTATATATATATATCTTATGTTTATTGCGTGTTTTAGTTATGCAAACCCGACAATCTGCGCGGACAACCGAAGGCAAACCATTGCCAGCCACTCCCGCTGAGCTAGCTAGAGTGATTGCTGAGGCAATCGCTCGACACGATGCTGCTCGAGCTGATTCTAGTGGAGGCTTTGGAGGTACAGGTCGCCAACGGGGAAGTGAAACGGACAATGAGGTCGAAAACACCCTCCACAGATGTTCATACAAAACTTTCATGGCTTGCAAACCATGGAATTTTCGCGGTACCGAAGGTGCTGTCGGAATAGTCCGTTGGATCGTAAAGACCGAGTCGGTTCTTGACATCAGTGTTTGCTCCGAGGACCAAAAAGTGAAGTACTCTACTTGCACTTTCCAAGATGAAGCCCTCATGTGGTGGAATCTTCAAGTTCAAACCATGGGTCGAGATGCAGCCTACAGCCTCACCTGGACTGATCTCAAGACCTTACTCATGGAGAAATACTGTCCCAGGAGTGAACTACAAAAGCTAGAGGCAGAATTCTGGAATCTTGCCATGGTAGATGCTAAGGTGACTACCTACACAACCCACTTTCATGAACTCTCTCGATTAGTTCCTCACATGGTCACACCGGAATACAAGAGAGTTGAGCGGTATATCTGGGGTTTGTCTCCCAAAATTCGTAGCATGGTCACTGCGTCCGCTCCTACCACTATCCAAGCTGCTGTTACTCTAGCTCACAGTCTGACCAACGACGCTTGTCGTATGGGTTCTTTGAGTCAAACGGTTGTAGAGGCGGGAGAGAATTCTGGAGGTAAGCGTAAGCAATCTGGCTCCAGGAAGGGTAGGAACTCGCCCCACAAGCAACAAGAAACTGTGAAAGTTTTTGCTACCACTACTGCTGCTGAAGAGCCCAGACGCAAATACAACGGGCCCCACCCCTACTGCAGCAAATGCCACTACCACCACGTTGGCACGTGTGAAAGCATCCTGTGCAAGAACTGCAATCGACGAGGCCATCAAACCGATAGCTGCAAGGCTAAGGCTACCAACACTCCTCCAGCCAAGAACGAGTGCTTTGAATGCGGAGCCACTGGCCATTTCCGCAAGGACTGCCCTAAGCTCAAGAATCAAGCTCGCGGTCAAGCATTCAAGCTGGGAGCCGATGAAGCACGTGAAGATCCTAACGTAGTTACCGGTATGTTTCTCCTTAACAATCGCTTAGCATCAGTCCTGTTTGACTCAGGTGCCGATTTTAGCTTTGTGTCAACCGACTTTAAAAATTCCCTTGGGTTTGACTCAACTAAGTTGGGCACTCCATTTAGCATAGAGTTAGCCAACGGGAAGTTGGTTTCTTCTGATGAAGTAGTTAGGGACTATGTTCTAGAACTCGATGGTCGTGCGTTTCGTATTGATTTACTGCCTACCCAGTTGGCTAGTTTTGACGTTGTCATCGGCATGGATTGGTTGTCCAAGCACCATGCTGAGATAGTCTGCCGCGAGAAATGGGTCCGTATCCGGTTGCCAGAAGGTAACATCCTAGCGATTCGAGGAGACCATGGTAGAGCTACTCATCGAATCATATCTTGCATTAAGGCGCAGAAATGCCTGAGGAAGGGCTGTGTTGCTTACCTAGCACACGTTGTCGATCAGAAGACCCAAGAGCGGAAGCTTGCGAGCATACCCGTCGTACGAGACTATCCGGAAATCTTTCCAGAGGACTTGCCTGGACTTCCCCCTCCCCGACAAGTCGAGTTTCGTATTGACCTAGTCCCAGGAGCTGGTCCTGTTTCCCGCACTCCGTATCGCCTGGCGCCGTCCGAGATGCAAGAGCTATCTAGTCAATTGCAAGAATTGTTAGATAAGGGATTCATTCGCCCTAGTTTCTCTCCTTGGGGAGCACCTGTCCTGTTCGTGTAGAAGAAAGATGGGATTTTCCGCATGTGCATCGATTACCGAGAGTTAAACAAGCTGACCATCAAGAACAAGTATCCTTTGCCAAGAATCGATGATCTGTTCGATCAGTTGCAGGGTTCCAGCTACTACTCAAAGATCGACTTGCGTTCGGGTTATCACCAGCTGTGGATCCAGGAAGACGACATCCCGAAAACTGCATTCCGGACTCGTTATGGACATTACGAATTCCTAGTCATGCCATTTGGGTTGACGAATGCCCCTAGTCATACCATTTGGGATGATAGTATATACATAATTCGGGTTCACTAGACCATATACCTCTCTATCAGGTGAGTTTCACGACCTCATTTTACTATTTTTTACATTTTTGGGGGAAAAACATGCAAATACATAGTTCAAATCACACATTGGGTGATAATCCTATCATGACTGCCATGTGGAACGTGAGACATTTTGGTTCATGAGCTCACTAGTCCTCGTATTACATTTACTGTAACCATTAGCTTTCAAAGCCATGGAACACTTTAATAGATCTATTGGGTTGGCACCCCCACTCTTGGTTAGTCGCTCTAACCGGTCACATACAAAAGAGTGTTAGTATTCTACAATACATACATTGTCTTTGGTGTACAATGCACGAGGCACAACAGTCAAGAGGTTTGGTTACGGGACTCATGGTTCGCATAGTAATCATTCGCTTAGCTAGCTTATGATTGGTCATACACGAATTACACATGCGTTTTACTCAGTACATTTAAACCTGTGAACTCACCGACATTATTGTTGCCAAATCTTTGTGCATGTTTTTCAGGTAGAGTTAATTGCCAAAATCGTCCCTGAGGTTTGGTCACTTTTGCCACTTCAGTCCAAAACCCAAACCTTTTACATCTGGGTCCTCAGTTTTATTTTATTTTTTTGCCAAACTCGTCCCTGAAAAGATTTGGGTTTTGCTAAATTCGTCCCTGAGGTTTGGTCACTTTTGCCACTTCAGTCCACAACTTAAACGTTGTCAGGGACGAATTTGGCAAGAAAAATAAAACTTAAGGACCCAGATGTAAAAGGTTTGGGTTTTGGACTGAAGTGGCAAAAGTGATCAAACCTCAGGGACGATTTTGGCTATTAACTCTTTCAGGTAACTAGATGACGAGCCATGGAGATTTGGGAGAGGGGTTTGAGCAAGCACTTGGTGGTACCTCGAAAGCATGGGTTATATCAGCCTCATAATCTTTCTCGTACTATTTTCACGAACCTAGTCACTATCTCGTCTTATAAACTATGTTATTTGAATAAATGTACGACATTATCCATATTTTGATGGTGCCATTTTAATAATATGTGTATTGCTTGAACCTTGTGCTTGAAAACCTTTCGATGGTCGAATTCCCGTGTTTCCGCCTTGGCGGGGTGTGACAGAGTGAGAGTCCAAATGTTATTCTTTTCTATTGAGTCAGTCTCACTCTCCATTGCTTCTATCCATTGAGAGTGTTCAACTGCTTCTTTATGATTTTCAAGTTCTTTGTCATAATCTAGGTAAAGATGTTCAAACTCTTCTGGTCTGAGAGGTCTAGTTTCTCCATAGATGTTGTTTAGAGATTTAAGACTTTGTACTGGTCTATTCTGTGATCCTGGTGAGTCATTAATTTCTTGAATGCTTAAATCTTCATTTGTTTAATCTCTTGTAGGTGACTCTTGAACTGTCTTTGAGTTCTTGTAGCTAATATTGAGTATCAATATCTTCAAATGTTGGTTATTTAGTGATCTTGAGCATCTTCACCTTCACTGTCTTGATCTTGATTGTCTTTGTTATTTCAATCTCCATGTATTACAAATGTTGTCCAAGTTGGTCCGTTGTCACTTACTTGCTTTAAGTAGGTATTCCAATTCCGTGGTTCGTTTCAATAAATAAAACATCTCTACTTATGCAAATCTTGCTTTCTTCTGGATCATATAATCTATAGGCTTTTATTCCATTTTCGTTTCCCAAATTCACCATTTTCTTACTTCTATCATCTAGCTTCGTTAGATGAGGTGTTTGTACCTTAACATATGCTATGCATCCAAATACTTTGATATGTTTTATGTTAGGAGGTTTACCTTTGATTGCTTCATAAGGTGTCATACCTTTTAGTGCTTTAGTTGGAACTCTATTAAGTATGTATATTGCCTATCTTGTTGCTTCTGCCCATAAGTTTTGTGGTACATTCATTGCTTTTTACATGCTTCTTGTCATGCTCATTATTGAGCGCTTCTTTCGTTCTAATACACCATTCTGTTAAGGTGTGTGAGGTGATGTGAGTTGTCTTATGATTCCTTTATCTTCACAGTACATGGTTAATGCGTTAGAGGTGAATTCACCTCCAGGGTCAATTCTTAACCTTTTGAGCTTGTAAGTTGTTTCTGTTTGAGCTCCGTTTATAGACTTCTTGAAGCTATTGTATAATAGGTCTTTTAACTTAAGCATGTAGATCCACATATATCTTGAATAATCATTAACTAATAAGAAGAAATAGTTGTTGCCAGCTAAGGATATGGGTGACAAATAGTTTTTCCCAGCTAAGGTATGGGTGAGATCAGTCCACATAAATCTACATGTACTAGTTCTAGATGCTCTGAAGCTCTAAACTTTGCTTCAGAGGGAAATGGTAATCTACTTTTGTTTCCCGTGAGACATGCATCACAAACTTGAGTAGGATGGTCTATTATTGGTATTCCATGTGCCATGCCTTTTGTACTTAGCTGTTTTAGTCAATCAAAGTTCATGTGTCGCATACGTGCATGCCATGGCCATGCAGAAGTATCTATTTTTGTGAGTAGAATGTTCATGTGCTTTCATTTATTTGACCTCAACCTATTCACGAGAGTTAGCAAAAATATGTTTTCTATTTTTCTGAAAACATTTTGCGTTTTGCACAACAGGTTTTGATGGCACATATTTATCATATGTGCCATTTAGGCTTTAATAAAATCTTTGGCACATAAGGACAAGCTGTGCTTGATAACTTAGAAAATTTTAAACAACAATCATTAGTAGGTTCATTGCTCTTAAGAATAGAACCCACACTAGCCTCACTTTTAAAAGAAGAATCAAAAACTGCTTTTAAATTTGAATTATTAGAATAAAAAAATTCATCATCCTTTCATCCGGGTCCTTAATCTATACTTTATTTGCACATGAAGTAAAAGTATCAGAATTGTTCACACATTTAAAATCAGGAACGATCGTCTTGACAGAACCCGTTCCAACTGTCTTGGATTCTGCTGTACATTCAAATTCAAATTCGGATTCGTCTGATCTAGGTGGTTGGATGGTTTCCTTTTGTTCATCTAACTCTTTTGGTCTGATACACCTAAGTGACTTTAAAGATTCAGCTATGTTTTGAAAGAGAACATGTTCAAGTGAACCAATTGAAACATTTGAGTGTGATGAACTGACTGGGAGTTCTGGTTTAACAGACTCAATGGTTTCTATTGAACTAACTTGTTTAACAGTGTCAACAAATTTAGATTCACTTTCTTGTTTCATTGGTTCTGTTTGCTTTGAAAAACTCGTTGGTTTAACGGAAACTGTTTTTTATACTGAGCTAAGTGGTGTCACAACTTTGAACCCCCTTTTGATTTTCCTTTAAAACCCTTTGGTATAGAAATTTTTATGGGGATGCTTTTTGCTGGTTCAGTTACCAACTCTTTCCCATACTCCATCTTGTCTTCCTTGTTTATCTCCTTTTCGATAATGGGAAAACTAGTATATTTGTGATTACATGGAGAAGAGATCTCTACATACCTAAGACCAACAACCTTGTTGTCTTTATATTTCAGTTGGGTGTTGATCATTTTCTCAACTACCTCACCAGATACATCAAATTTCTTGAAGTTGAAATCAGCATTAGCAAATTTTGATTTCAACGAATCCAACTCAGCAGTTAATTCATCGATCTTTCTTTTATCATACAAAAGCACACAATTCTTATTACTAGGATGCAAATGAGCCGAGTGGCTCGTGAGCGACTCGAGAAAAAGCCCAAAACGATCTGAGCCATATCGATCCTGAGCCGAGCTTAGTTCGTTGTTGAATATATTGGGATATTTTGGTTATTGTGCTCTCTGGCCCAATCACGATGAGATCCGGAGAGGGCCTCAAATTTTCATTTCACTTTAGGCATTCAAAATGATTGAATCTATGTACAACAAGTTCATTTACTAAGAAAACAACAACAACAACCATAGCCAGTAAATTCCATCAAATCAATTACAAATTTATTAGTAGGGTCTGTGAAGGGTGAGATGTAGACAAACCTTACCTCCATCCATTGGGATAGAGAAGCTGCTTCTAGAGAGACCATACATTAATAGTAGACAACTAAATATATAGCAACAACTAACTACCAATAACCAAAGACAATAAATATAATATAGAATAACAATAAATCATGTGAGTTTATCTATAAAATACAACTAAAAACTTTATGATATTTAAATAGGTAGTAATGGAGATTTAAAGCAAAAGGTTCTCTCCAAGGTTCAAGTGATCTTGTTCTTTTTTGCTACTGCATGTGTCTCTATTGAGAGGTCAAAAGTAGCATTCCTCATTGACGGCCTAGAGTGAGGGCTCTTATGCACACATGAGAATGCAACCTCGACAATCCTTTCTACTTGCTCGGCAACTTCTTCCATAGGCGGAGGAAGGCGTTCATCTAGAAGTTCCATATGAGATATGCCTTTTGTGTCTTCTAACGATGTTAGAAGATCTCCTGGATGCTTACCCATTATAACTTCTAGAGCTAGTACCCCAAAGCTGTAAACATCACACTTTTCATTCACTTCCATCGTGTATGCAAGTTCTGCAAAACAAAAACTCAAGTTAATATCTTGTGAATACAATTAGTTAAAAGCTTGATTTATACCTGGTGCAACGTAACCAAGTGTCCCGGCAAAAGAAGTCCAATTGGATGAGTCTGGTTTTAATAGCTTGGCAGTGCCGAAATCAGAAACATGAGCAACCCAATCTGAATCGAATAATACATTGCTACTTGATAAGTCCCTATGGATGATTGGTTGTGAACAATCGTGGTGCATATAAGATAAGGCCTTTGCAATACTTTTAACAGCCATCAACCTTTTTTCCCAATCGAATTCAACAACTTGTTTCATGTTATTCAGTACGTTCCTTAAGCTCCCTCCTGACAAGAACTCATATACCAAAAACGAGTGGTGTGAATGTGAACAAAATCCGTAGAGTTTGACAATGTTCTGGTGGCGTATTTCTGTCAATGCTTGAATTTCATTTTCAAAACTCTTGAGATTATGCGTCTCACCGCCTTCTGGTGTGTGAATTTTTTTCACTGCAAAAACTTCAGATGACAAGTCTGCTCTATAAACAGTTCCACATCCACCAACCCCAATAATATGCTTAGAGTCGAAGTCCTCCAAGGCCTCAATGATTCTCTCATACACCATTTTTTCATCATAACTCCAAATGGTAAAAGGTTTTGCTCTTGTATCTTGTGGCCTAAAGGTTACATTCGGGTATCTTTTATGGAGATAACAGAATATGACAACAATAACTAGTACGAGAAACATAAATCCCAACGTAGGAAGTATGATCAGAATCACAATCGAAACCTTCTTTTTATTCCCTTGGTTTCCTGGTTGAGTAGGACAATCTAACCCAGTGTTATTTCCACATAATCCCTTGTTATGTCCAAGGGCCTCCTTCGGAGCATCTTCAAAAGCTCGCATCTTTGGAAGTGGTCCCTCTAGTTGATTGAAAGATACATCAACTGTGGTTAAACTTACCATTGTAGTGAAACTTGAAGGAATAGATCCTGTGAGATTATTGTGAGAGAGGTTTAACATTTGTACAACCGTCAAACCCCCGAGCAATGGTGGTATCCTCCCAGACAAATTATTTTCACTAAGATCAAGGGATTCTAACTTGTCCAACTTGGAAATTTGTATAGGAATAGCTCCATCAAGTTTATTACCGCTTAAGTTCAACATCCATAACTTTAAGCATTCTCCTAATTTTTCGTTAATTGGGCCAGTAAGAGAATTTTTTGCTAAGTTAAGTTCTTCTAAGTTATGCAAATTTCCCAATACAGAAGGAACTGTACCAGATAACATATTGTCATCCATGTACAAGTTCACAAGCGAGCTTAGTCTTTCGAAGCTCGTTGGGATTTCACCAACTAAGTGATTTGATGAAAGATCAAGTTGTACTAATCTTGTTGCTCCTCCTAACTCTGAAGGTATTTTTCCAGACAAATTGTTGTTGGATACCTTTAAGCTAGTTAAATTAGGACATGAGCCCCAATTGCTAGACACCTCACCATAGAACTTATTGTAACTTAAATCTATATAATTCAACTCCGGATATATCCCAAAATCTTGAGAGATGTTACCAGTGAGTTGGTTATTTTCAAGCCGAACTCTGAATAAGCTGCTACAATTTTTCAAGCTCTTTGGTACATATCCGGAGAATAGATTGTTGCTCACTGTGAAATGTGAAAGAGATCCGGAGACACAAATTTCGTTTGGTAAAGGACCAGATAGCATGTTGTCATATATTGCGAACATTTCTATCTTAGTTAGATTCATATCTCGAGGAATAGGACCTACAAGATTATTCATAAACAAGTATAATTCTGAAAGGGCTATTCTCTTTCCTAATTCAGGTGGTATGAAGCCACTGAAGTTGTTATTCCCTAAGTGCAACGCTCTAAACTCAGAGTAATTCACTAAATAATTTGGAATCGTCCCGGATATGAAGTTATCATTAAGTAACATGGATCCTAGCCTACTAAAATTTTGGAAGGTAGTTGGAATGGAACCTGTGATATGGTTATTGCCAATCTGAAGATCTATGAGACCGCGAGCCATGGCAAGTTCAGATGGAATGGACCCGGAAAGTTGATTGTGATACAAATAAAGGAAATAGAGATATGTTAAATTCCCCATTGAAGAAGGAATGACTCCAGTAAGATGATTATTAGAAAAGTCAATGTTTTGGACCAAATTCAATGTCCCTATTTGTGAAGAAATGGCTCCATCTAGATCATTTTCATGTAAGTCAAGCCAAACTATCTTTCTAAGGTTACCTATGCTATTTGGGATATGACCGTTCAGACGGTTACTGAACAAATAAAGTTCAGTTAAGTTTGTGAGGTTACCTATGCTATATGGGATATGACCGGTAAGAAAGTTACCAGTCAAAGAAAGTAGAGCCAAAGATCTTAGCATTCCTATCTCTGATGGAATTTCCCCTGAGAAGTTATTAGCGTTCAGCGATAAATATCTAAGATTAGACATGTTCCCGATGCTTGAAGGAATGAAGCCATAGAGCGAGTTATATGAAAGGTCAAAAGTTTCAAGGTTTCGTAATGACCATGTATCAAGATCATCAAGTGTACCTGTTAAGTTTATGTTTTGAATTTTGATGCTTGTTACAACACTCTCTACGGCTGTAGTAGCGTTACTGCAGCCGACTCCTGTCCAATTGTTATGGCATGGGTTGCTTCCAACCCATGATGAAAGAACTGACTGGCTTTGTTTATCAAGGCTAGCTTTCCATTTCAAAAGAGCCGATGCTACATCAGTTGTCGTAGCGGTTGCAAGTGAAGGGACATACAAAAGATTGTAACAAGAGAATAATAAGACTATCGCTACACAGGCAGACATGAAGGAACCAAAATAAGTAAAAATATTTGAACTAGAGAGGTTTGTAGAGCTCAAGACTTGCTTAAGTGCTTAACTACTAATCCATAATGAATGTTAATTATATATAGAAAATAATGTTACACGTTAACACCCTAATGAATTCTTAATTATTTGTTTTAACTTCTTCTGTAGATGAAATTTCGAAAGGATTTGTAACAAGTCAATATGCATGTGAACGCTAGATAGAAGTTAATAGATATGTACAACAAAATAATAATTTTCTTTACATGAACTATCGGTTAAAATTGACTTGAGGTGTATTTTATTTTGACTTCCATAACATGAAAGACATTCCAAAATTGAAACACATTTTTCTTTGATGATATCACTATGAGGACTATGTATTTCATCAAAGAAATGTAGCTGGTCCACCTAAATTATGCAAGGCCCCACAAATCATCCATTAGCGCTCGTTGTTCTGCTGGTGAAGAGGTGAATGGCGTCGTCGCAATGGTCATGGAGCCTGGGGGGCTATTGGGTTGAGGTGGAGGGAGCGTTACTAATAGATAGAATATATAGTATGATTTGAATTGTAATTATGTGATAATCTCTATCCATAAATAGAGACCCTAATGTATTATTATATATAGAGATGTAAATCAATAGAATGAGGCAAGCATTATACTCTATCAGTTACCTGATACCAACCCAGTCAGTGAAACAATTATATGAAATTTGGTTATTATTTAGTGAACCTTTTTTCCATAGTTACTTGATGTTAAGTTTTTAAAGAACAATTACTACACCAGTAACAAAGTCTCATATCTAGTTCATTAAGGATAACTAGTGTGAATGCCCGCGCGTTGCTGCGGGTGTCCCGGCTGATATGAGATTTAATTATGATGTATTTTGTACCGAATTCACTTTGGTGTCGACATTGGTGATCATGTGAGTGTGGGGATCGATTTAGAATTTGTTAAATCCTTCAAAGCCAATATGAAGTTAATCAAAATCTATTTACATATTGCTTCAAAACTTTAATGCATGTCAAAATTCTAATGTATACATCTCCCAGTCAGTTATACTTCATTTTAGAAATGCACAAACAAACCTAGGTGCGAGACGAGTCCTGGGCCCGGCATGAAAAAACATTGTTCCTTTAGACCGGTTGAGCCTGAAAGTTGCATATTGGTTCTAACATTTTAACCAAAGCTCCTGGCTAGCGCTGGTCGAAGGACCCTTTAGTCTCCGTTCCTCAAGCCAAAAACAATAAATTGTTTTTTCCAAGTCGTAGATATTTTTTTATTTTCATACACTATCTAATCTTTTTGTTAGTTGAATTATTTTAATATGTAAATATGTTACAAAAATATAACTTTGCATATTTCTATGGTCCATAAGACTAACTTAGGATAATGGAAAATGGTTGGTACAAACATCTTAATGCATTATGGTACAAGTATCTTAATGCATTTAAGGGTAATTTGGGGAAGATTTATATGACATTTGATGGTTAAAGCATATGACTTTTCAAATGCCATCTTAAGTTTGCCAATATGGACACATTTAGCCATCACTCCTCCTTTATAATGTAGTAGAGATGAAATTTAACCATTTCAATAGATGTCACACCAATAAAACAATATATAACAGTAAACAAAGTTGTTACTATCATATATAAATTAACAAACTGGAATTTGCAATTATTGGATTACTTTCCAATCATGTAATCGTTAGCTTACTAGACTTATTTTTTTAACGATAAATAAATATTATTCATACATTACTTTACACCGATAATCATAAACTAAAAATATTTTCATTCTAAGAGTCATGTACCTCTACCAAATGAGCAAACCTCGCATTGTCACATTGGCTTACTAGACTAATCTAAAAGAGTTTTTTTCACTTATGATTAAAGTTTATTTATTATTTCATAGATGTTTAATGATTTTTTTGTTATATATATTTGAAATAAGATAGGTATTTTATATGGAATCTAGGATTTTGAAATAAAGTTATTACATGTATGTTATTTTATACTATTCGAAAATCATTTTGATTAAAAATAAATATGGTGTAAATCAATAAAGCATAATGTACATATCAAACTGAAAAAAGAAAAGGAAAAGCCCGATGTGAATTCATGGATTGTGCCCTTAGATAGAGCCGTTCAGGCGTCACAAGAAAAAAAAAAGAAAAGCCCTATGTGAATTCATGGATTGTGCTCTTAGATGGGGGCGGGCGGGCGGCATGCCTACAGGCGAAACACTCCATGGCTTCATCCAGCTTTTGTGAGGGTGTGTTGCCGCCTTAACCACGGGTGGCTCTCAAATGCAAGTCATGGAGATGACCTAATGTAGAGTTGAAAGTTAAGAGAAATATGGTGTGATCCATAATTGGCTGAGTGGTAGAAGTTTTGTCTCCTAGGAAAAATACCATGGTTCTATTCTTAGCATGGAGAAGATTAAGATTAAGATGGTGTAAATTAGGAGTAGATTAGAGTAACATTCGCCGTTAAAAAAACATGATGAAATCTAATGGTTGTATGATTAATGCCACAATAAAACAAAAAGGTATAATTTAGCATTTGATATGGTCCGTATCGTGAAAAATATGATATAGACATAAATAATAGGGATCATAACCATATCAAGACAATACAGGGTCATAATAAAATACATAATTTGAGTTTAATTACGTACGTTAGAATCATAGTATGATTAGTATAAACATTGTTACACCTCTTTTACTCTTTATGCTTGTGTGTGGACTTTTGTAACACTACTACAATCACCAAACTTTTTTTAGTCTAGATTAGTTGGGGTAGGCCACAAAACGATTTGCCAAAGAGTGACAGCTATAATAGAAAACCTCTATTGATATAATTATTATATACTACATTAATTTTAAGACACTTTAATAGTGTACACAATCTAACTTGCGCCCACACAGTAGATATTTAACATGCAATACGCATATTTTTTTATTGCTATGGAACACATATATTAATGGTGCCAGATATCGGCACCGGAACGCACCAGTCATTTTTGTTACCGTATTATATGGTGTTGTACCTGTTATTTTCGGTATCGTTACCGGCACCTATTTTTGCCCTTTTTAGGAGTGATACTTTTGATTATTTTTCTTTATTATGGAGAACTGAACCAATGTTCTTTTAACATTGGTACTTGTACGGGTTGTACCGTATTCGTTTTTATAGTTTTCTCAACATCTGGTGTTATATATATATATACACATATGTATATATATATATATAAAGAGAGAGATGAGATGAGAATTTTGGTACCAGTATTGTATCGCATCAATCATTTTTCGTTAACGTACCGTACCGATCATTTATAGTATCGTTACCGCAACCCATGTTTGCCATTACTTTGGGACTAGTACTTTCGGTATCTTTATAGTGATATTTTTCTTCATTATGGGGAATCAAATCAGCGTCGCCTTAACATCGGCACTGGTACCGTATTCGTATTTATAGTTTTCCAAAGTACGAGTAAAACTCATTGAAAATGGACTTATACGTACAAAGTTCTAACTGCATCAACACTGCACGAATGTAAACTGCGTCCCGCAGCAACGCACGGGTAATAAAGACTCTAGTTGATATAATGTTTTAGTATCCGATAAAAACAAAATGCCCGAACTGAAACTTGAAAGTCTATAATGGTAGACTTGACTTTGAGGTTCTAAAGTTTGAAAAACCCAAGCAAGAAAATTTGATACTAAATTTCCACATAAATGAAAAATAAAAAGAAAAAGTAACACGTACGTACATAATATATACCTGGTTTTAAATACTTCTCAATGAAAAAAAGTTTGGTTAATAACTAATAAAAATACAAACATTATAAGTTTTCAACATTTAATTCTATATATTGACAGTTAAAAAGAACTAAGGTTTGGTTAAGAACGAACAACCACCTTAACTTTTTTTCCTCGCACATTTCTTTGCTAACTCTAAGAGTTAAAGAATTTAACAATCTCCCTCCCTGTCTGAAACTCAACCCCCACTCTTAGGAGAACAAGAAATTTCTTTTGTTTAATCCAGCAATCAAGTAAGTGCTTTCGTTTTCTTATTTTTTTTAGAATTTTATACTTAAGCAAAACCCTAAAGTTTGTTTATTTAATATTAACAAGATGTTAAGACATGATTAATATGTTAACAATTCTTTCATATGTCTTATATATGCTAAAACACTTTTAAAATTTGCGAACACATACAAACCGTTAATATCAAGAATCTAACTACTAGAAAAACCCGGTTTTATTTACTTGTAACAAAGTCATATGAAGACCAAATTATGTTATTCTTGAGTCTAAAATCATCTACTATAAGTGTGTGTTACCCACAAAGATTTTCATAATTTTTTGAAAACCCTAAACTGGTTTTCATAAATTTAATGTTGTTAAGGGTCAATCTGAGTTTTCAAAACAAAAACTTTAGGATTCAGTATGACAGTCATAACTAACTCCGTGTATACCCAAATAACTTGGAAATTTTACACAATATATTACTATGAGTTGTCATAATTTTTCAACTGGTCTTGTGTCTTTTCGATAAACATAGATCTTTAATGATTTTTGTTCGTAAATTGCTGTTAGAAAACTAGTAACTTTTGTAGTATGTTAATTTTAGTAATTTTTATGTTAAGTTTTATTATGTGAAAAAAAAAATAAACAAATATTCCGAGAAAAATACACACCTCATATAATTTTCATAATTTTTCATAAATATTTTCTATTTTTAATAAACTCCCAAAACAGGTCATGAAACTCAAATATGAGTTCAAACTTTTATAATATAATTTAAAGTGTTCTAACTCAATCGAATCATTTATTAAACACTTAAGTAACTTATAGAATCATCCTTTACGGTTCCATCTTGGAGCTCTCTCATCCGTGTCAACTGTCAAGTACCCAAGATCAATCTCAAAATCTATTGAACTTGCATCATTTGACTATCTACAATAGTCTTTTGGGATTCTCCCAACTACAACCATCACCTAAATTTTTTGGCCTATCTAGCTCTCTATTGACCAAGTTGAGTTTACATAACCCTATTTTCTGATTTTTACATTTTTTTGGTGAAACATATGTAATTATTTTAAGCAATATTTTATGTGTTGTTGCATATTTGTCATTTTGCCTTTGTCTTAAACATTAATTGGTGAACCCACATTTATATTTAGTCTAGTCATCAACTTTGATCAAGCCAACTATAGTATATTATAACACTATAGGTTTGACAAACTCATCCCACACATTAACCCTGTTTAGGGTGACTCATTAACCCTGCCTAGGATGTCTCGGGAATGATCAGAACAGCCAAATTTACTAACTTGTGGAGTTAGGTCTCAGTCACAAGGGTTGACCATACAACACCATAGTTGCGAATGAAATGTTTTCATAAATCGCTTTTAACTTGACAAAGATGTCTCTTTTACTTTCTAATTTCTTTTTAACCCTCAAACTTTTGATATATAATCAATTCTATCCCAAAACTTAACTATAATTATATTGTATATCTTAAAGAACATGGTCGGTGACCATGCTCTTTAATTACTAACCCTTCAACTTTTTTAAAGTGACAAAATTCACCCTCAAGTTTATGATTTGACAAAAATCAACTTTCTAGGTTGACTGAATTGACCACTTTACTTCCTAACTTGACAAAAAAAAAGACATATTTACTTTCTAATTCTTTTTTAACCCTCAAACTTTTGACACGTAACCCATTATATCCCCAAATTCTCTATAAATGATATAAATTTATTTTTCAACATAGGGAGTTTTTCTGAAACGAGCCTAGTCAAATATAAAACGTTTTCATTCTTATATTTACATAGGATATGAGTTGGTCTACGATTCTGACGTAAACTGTGTTCAGAAACAAACGAGTCAACTCAAACATAAAAGGTTTTCATCCGATGGTATAAAATCGAGTTATTGTACATTTTCATACGGTTTATGAATCACATGACAGGCCATCACCTATAAACAACTTAGGCGACATCACCGCAAACGCGCGACCTATGGTAACCATCTAGTTTTAATGGTTGGTCAGGAGATATTGGACAAATGGTGTGCGCCTCAATGTTTCCGTCATTGTTTGGCGTGCTACACAATTGATGAAGATAAACAATCAGAGATGGAGCCATATAACCATAATCGTTGTATAGATTATGGACATATCTCAGCACATCATAAATAAAGAACAAATGGATAAAGTTTAGGTTTTCTAAGTTCTTACACAACAAATGAAACGACAACCATGGTTTGCTCCGGTCCAGGATGTGTTATGCAATGTAGTAGACCTACAAGAGCAAATGGGAGGAACCTCAGTCCAGTTTGAAAATGAATTGGAGCTGGAATTTTGATTTTGTTGATGATAAGAGGCCAATTAGAGCTGGAATTCAACATTGTTAAACATTTTGCATCAGTTTTGGATTTCTAGGGATTACATAATGCTCTGCAATTGGGAACTTGGTTTTAAAATGAATGGTGATAAAGAAACAAACTGAAATTACCAGAATACACCTCACGTGAGGGGCACATGGGGGACATGAACTGAAATGACCAGAATACCCCTCATTTTTTTCTAAAATGACAAATATCACCCCTAAGCTTTTTAATTTGACAAAAACGAACTTTATAAGTTGACAAAAATAACCCCTCTACTTTCTAACTTGACAAAAAAAGGCCCCACACTTTCTAACTTATCTTTTACCCTCAAATTTTTGACATGTAACCCTTTCTACCCCCAAACTTTGTATAATGTCAAATGTAATCCTCTAACTTTGTAAACGTCACTTTGACCCCCCTCAAGTTTCAAAAGTTTCGATCTTACCCTAAACTAATTTCTTATGTTTTTACTTTTATAGACATGTCGGTATAAATTCGATTTTATACACACTTTAACATAATTTTGGTTTGAAAATAAGTCAGATCAATTATAATATGTTTTCATTTTATGTACGTTTTGAGTTGCACTACATTTTTTACGTAAATTTTGTTTGGAACAAATATAGTAAAGTAACACTTTTTGAGTATACGGTATAAACTTTAGTTACCATACTTTTCGATGTAAATTTAGTTCAAAAACGAGTCTAGTCGATCGTAGTCTGTATGTTATCATATCGCGTACATGGCAAAAGAACCCTGAGCCCGACAGGTATATCCAAAAACCGAAATATAAGGGACAGGTATGGGATTAGTTTAAAGAAAATCGGGTTTGGACGGGTATGGGATTAGGTGATACCCAATCGGATTACTTGAAACCACATACCCATTTGCCCGATACCCGACGAATAATTACCCGATAAATACTCGACAAGTATGGTGTCGGGTATGACCGTATGAGACATGATTTAACAACCTAGTATGGATACGAGATTACCAATACCTAATCCGAACTCGTTCCATTGTCATCCTAACCGAAACCGGTAAAGAAACTAGTAGTATCTTAACAAATAGAAAACTCAAGGGATGAATAACGAAAATTATAACCATATATAGTTTGTTATTCAGTCGTTCATCTCAACTGAAGTTCACCGGAGAAGAAGATGATGATAGATCTAGGGTCCTTCTCCGACGAAGCCTTCGACGCAAAGAAATGGATAAACAATGCGTGCCAGTCACGTCACCCACAAGATCCCTTAGACAAGCACCTTATAGATCTGGAGATGAAGCTACAGATGATGTCAGAAGAGATCGCTTCTTCACTCGAGGAACAGAGCTCTGCCGCCATCCTACGTGTCCCTCGCGCCACTCGTGACGTCATCCGCCTCCGTGATGACGCTCTTTCTCTCCGTCAGTCCGTTGCTTCTATCCTCCTCAACCTCAAAAAGGTCAGATCTCATTTGTACATTATTATTATTATTATTATTATTATTTGTCGTATGAAGGATTTAATAAAATGAGGAAATGAAGGTTTAAGTTTAGTAATGTGTAGGTTTGATGTTAGATGTATTAACGTATTACATTTTAGATAATGAGATCGTTTTGTTGTTAGGTTTGGAAATGTGTTGGAGTTTGTGGATTTGTTGTGGTTTTGGTTGTTTTAGATAGTGATTTTGTAGATTGATGCTACTTGTGCACTGCTGTTTCGTAATTAGGGTTTATGTTCGACTGTTATGTAAAAAATAGGATATCGGTGAAGGTCTGATATTTGAGGTATAGGTTATCACAGCTAGATATCCGTAATATTCGATATCATGCGGAAGTTATGTATATAGCAGTTTAACACTAACAATTCAGTATACTCTCCTACCGTTAACAAATTAACCTTCTGCAACTTGCAAAACACTAACAATTGTAGCAAGTAGGAACTTACTAAGACTTAAAACACTACCATTTGACACTAACAAGTAACAATTAACAATTAAGACTTAAAACACTAATAGCAGCAATAATAAGATAGACGAATGGAAGGACTAAGAAGAAAGGTACCGATATCGGGAATATCGTTGATATATCGGTCAAATACTGCTGATAATATCGGTAACGATATTATTCCCGATATTTTACCGATATGTGTATTGATGAGTGATGACCGATAACCGATATATCCATGATCTATATATTGGCCGAGTTAATTGCATAGTGTTTGAGTTTAGTTTTTAGAGATGTGCCTTTGGATAGTGTTCATGTTTGTGTACTTTATGTATGTACTAATCGCTGTCCAGCCAGTATTGTAGATTTGTAGGTTTAGTATCAAAATGTGATTCAGTAAGCACTGAGCTAACTGAAGCATATAACAACTGAGCGATAGAAAGTTCGAGTTTAGCAATGTGTAAGTTCAACGTTAGATGTATCAACGTATTCCATCTCTGATAATGAGATCCTTTTGTTCATAGGGAAGATGACAAGAATAGGTAAAACAGCAAGTGGTTAATACTATGAACTATGAAGTGAAATAATGTCTAGTATGTAAATCATAGGATATATAGTCATATAGTTTTTTGATGTTGTTGTTAGGTTTAAAATCTACCAGAGTACATAGGTTTGTTCCCATTTTCGTTATTTAACGCAGTAATGTCATAGATAGATGCTAATTGTGCAATGTTGTTCATTTTGGCTGTTAAATTAGGGTTTATCTTAAAGATTATTTTTTAGAGCTTTACCTTTGGACAGTATTTAACTATTCATAATTCATGTTCATATACTTTCTGACTCTGTATGTGCTAATCGCTGTCCAGCCAGTGTTGTAACTCTAGAATCAAAATGTAATTTAGTAAGCATCGTTTATACACTCTTAGTTGACGTCTGATACAGACATTTGGTGTGATTATATACACTATAACTTATTGAAGCATTTTACTAAAGGATCGAGAGAAAGTTCAATGTTAGATATATCAACATATTCCATCTCTGATAATGAGATCCTTTTGTTCATAGGCAAGATGACTAGAATAAGGTAACAGCAAGTGGATGCTAATACGATGAAGCGAAATGATGTCTATTATGTTAAACTTAACGTGTAATAATGTAACTCTTTTTTGGAATTTATAGGCTGAGGGCTCATCAGCAGAATCGATAGCTACTCTTGCTAAAGTCGATACAGTGAAGCAGAGAATGGAAGCCGCCTACGAAACACTGCAGGTTGATTTATACTTTTTAATTTTATTCATTTGAGTTCTTCAGCCTCATTTTTCATAGTTTTGTGATCTGTTTTATTATTATGTCAATATATCTTTTCAACATCTTGTTTTTTTATAGGATGCTGCAGGGCTGACTCAATTAAGCTCCACTGTGGAGGATGTTTTTGCCAGTAATGATCTTCCCCGTGCAGCAGATACATTGGCCAACATGAGGCGTTGCTTGAATGCTGTGGGGGAGGTGAAAATTAAATCACTGCACGTACCTCGTTTCATAAAAAGGACCCAATATCTGTTAATGTGGTTTATTTTCCTCTTGTTTGTTTTCCTTTCAGGTTGCTGAATTTGCCAATATTAGGAAGCAGCTTGAAGTGTTGGAGGACAGATTGGACTCAATGGTCCAACCCCGTCTAACAGATGCAATAACCAATCGCAAGGTGCAATGCGAAATGCAAATTTTCTGATAAAATTTATAATGTGACGCCATAAGTGTTATTTTTTTTTCTGTTTTTAGGTAAATATTGCCCAAGATTTAAGGGAAATTCTCATTCGGATTGGAAGATACAAGTCATTGGAGAATCACTACACCAAAGTTCATTTAAAGTTTATAAGGAAACTATGGGAGGATTATGAGTTAAAACAACGCACTAAGACTGGAAGTGAAAGGAATCAGGTTGAAAGTATTTCAAGTTCCCATGATTACCAACCAAGTTTGCCTACGGTTACATTTCCCAGTTGGCTGCCGAGTTTTTATGATGAATTATTACTTTATCTTGAACAAGAATGGAAATGGTAAATGTTTTCTTCTTCATTCCTGATTTCAGTAGGCTTCATTTCTGATTCATGACAGGGATGGATCACATAAGGTCATGATAAATATCTAAGAGTGTTGTATACACACTGACTATATTATGTAGTCAAAGTTTGATCTGAATGACTAATTATGTTATACTTTTTCAGGTCAATGCTTGCTTTTCCAGATGATTACAAGACTCTCGTCCCAAAGCTGTTAATGGAAGCAATGGTGGCCATCGGTGCCAGTTTTGTTTCCCGCATAAACCTTGCAACCGGAGATGTAGTCCCTGAAACCAAAGCATTAGGCAAAGGTTGCAATCTGATTTTTTTATGTTTTTGTTTCATAATATTTGGTTTAGTTTAAATGTTATTCAATGTATGGACACTCATGTGTCACATATGACCACGCAATATACTACTATTCATGTTAAATTAAAAATATTCTGCGTTATCACAATCTTAGCTTCCATTTTGTTGTTTCAGGTGTATTAGATATCTTATCTGGGGACATGCCGAAAGGTGTTAAAGTGCAGACTAAGCATTTAGATGCATTAATTGATCTACACAACATGACAGGCAGTTTTGCAAAAAATGTACAGCACCTTTTTGGAGAATCAGATCTTAGTGTTTTGAAGGACACTCTTAAGGCAATTTACCTCCCTTATGAATCATTCAAGCAAAGGTAAATTCTCACAACCCCTTTGCTGTTATCATTATAAAAGAAGGTAAATCGCAGGGTGCAAATTGTATTGCTGCTAAACTAACAATCATATGTTTATCTTTATCTTTTTAACAAAGATTATCATCTCCTATGTGTTTTTAATTAAGTAAAACATGTCACATTATTCTAGTTGTATCGTTATTATTAAAACTAGCACCTAATCTATATTCCACAAAGGATCTACCTAAAATATTTGTACATTGTCTTCTAGCTGTTGGTTTTATGCATAACCTGAACAATTAACAGAGTTCCCTTTTTCACATAGAACATAGGGTTGAAAGTGACACAGTACACACATGCCTAGTTTTGATTCAACTAAGAATTCTTTTAGCAGTCTAGAATCAACCTATATTGTGGAGGTGACAATTGCGACTAATTTACTTATAAATGGGTTTATTTGTGGTTTTTTTTTTCAATCTCTTGACATATAAAACAGGTTAAAAGAAAGAAAATAACCCAAGAGGAAGCCTCCTTAAGTTTTTAAAAATAAATTAATTTTGTAATCGTTTTTGAGAGTTAGACATCTTATTATAAAGAATCAATTAATCGTAAAATATTGTACAAAAATGTTTTGGCTCAAAACAGCCACATTCTATTGTTTAATCCCACATTAGTTTCAATTTTTTATGGACTATAGTTACTTATCTGTTTTTGTTCTAGGTATGGACAAATGGAGCGTGTAACCCTCTCCGCTGAGATCTCAGCCATTGATCTGAGAGGAGCTGTTACACGTGGTGTTGGTGCCCAAGGCATTGAACTCAGTGAGACTGTTAGAAGAATGGAAGAATCAATCCCGCAAGTCATTGTACTTCTAGAAGCATCTGTTGACAGATGCATCAGCTTTACCGGTGGCTCGGAAGCTGATGAGCTCATTTTAGCCCTTGATGATGTCATGCTACAATTTATTTCAACCCTACAAGAAATCCTGAAAACCCTAAGAATTGTATGTGGAGTTGATGTCGCCCCTGATAGTTCAAGTTCAAAGAAGGAAACGGGCTCAGAGAAAAGAGAAGGGACCCGCAAATATGAGTTGTCAAGTGAGGAAGAATGGTCTTATGTTCAAAGTGCATTGCAAATACTAACAGTCGCGGATTGTTTGTCAAGTCGATCTGCGGTTTTTGAAGCTTCATTGAGAGCTATACTTGCTAGATTGAATACGAATTTGTCTTCTGCTGTGTTTGGGTCAAGTATTGACCCGAATTCTTCACATGAGAGTTTTGATGGAAATGGAGATCTATCTATGGCGGGAAGAGCGGCATTAGATGTGGCAGCATTAAGGCTCTTTGATGCTCCAGAAAAAGCACAGAAACTTTTTAATTTGTTAGAGCAGGTACATGTTTCACTTTTTTTTTGGGTTTATTGTTGCCTAGAGGTGGCAAGATGAGTGGGTTTTTGGGGCTGGGTAGCAAGTCAAAACGGGTTCAGGTTTTGTCCAAATTAATTAATAAATATTTGATGTGTTAACAGTAATTGCAAAAACAATATTATTGCAGTAACAATATAGATTTTTGGATTAAACTAGAGGAGGTTGTATGGATTTATAATATCCTTTGGGTAAATTTTAAGTTTCAACCTATTTAACATGTTCCTCTCAGCTAATTTATTCTATTTGACTTGTCTGGGATCAAATACAACACAACACAGCACAAATCAACCAATTCTATAGTAAATGGATTGAAAGCCCACCTCTATAGAGTTCTTTTCACCGTCTTATTTTCATTGAGTTGTTCGTAAACCATTTTGAAAGCCCCACCCTAAAGAATCTAAAGCTCAACAAAACTGTTGATTGGAGGTGGGAAAATGGTAGGATTAGACAAGTTGGGTATCAGGTTATAGCGGGTTCATGTCAAATAGACCATCTTGTACGGGCTGGATTGGGTTGGCGCAAAACACAATTTGTCCGTAGATATTTCTTTTTTAGTTTTAAATATTTTGCGTGTCAAATCGTCACATAAAATATAGAATTTTGATTTTCCATCAAAAACACACTTTGGAGTTCAGGCGACTTAGGGCCATTTGATATGTTTCCTTTTTAGCTAACCATTTCTAATCTGGCTGTTTGACCCATTAGAGATAAAGTGTGGCCCGGATCGATCATAAATGGGTCTATATTGCCACCTCTAAAGCCCAGATAGTTTGGTTTTTTCTTCTAAATCTGTATTTCTCTTTGAATAAGCATATATCATATCTTATCCTCTACACAAAATAACATTTTCCATTTCAACAGTCAAAGGATCCACGGTTCCATGCACTTCCAGTTGCGTCTCAAAGAGTTTCAGCATTTGCGGACACAGTAAATGAACTTGTATACGACGTGCTTATATCCAAAGTAAGAAAGCAGTTTAATGGTGTATCAAATCTGCCCATTTGGTCTGCTGTTGAGGAACAAACTGCTTTTCATCTACCAAGCTTTAGCGCGTACGCTCAATCATACGTAACGACTGTTGGTGAATATCTTCTCACTTTACCCCAACAGTTGGAGCCACTTGCCGAAACTATTTCTAACAACGATGCCAATGCTGAAGAGGCACAATTCTTTGCAACAGAATGGATGTTTAAGGTAATAAATATTTTCCTAATTTGTATCCCAGTTTTAGTATATATGTTAAGAACTAGGATTGTTTAAAGGTAACCTGACTGTCTCATTTGGTCACCAACTTCCCCTAGTTTTAAAGTTTATTGTGTAAACCTTGGGTAATTTTAACTTTAACAGCGCATTACCAGTATCTAGTTGCCCCCTAGTTTTAAAGTGTTAGAATGTTGAGCGTTTTTCATTGAAAAGAAACAATGTTTTTGTTTAACTTACTTATTTCAGGCTAAAAAGCCACCAAAAGTTTAAAGTTTTGGGTAACTATTGTTTGCTTATGGGTTCATTTGGATCTACTCTGAATATACAATTAATCAAAATGGGCCAGAACCACCCACCACAACTGTCTTCACTCTTCAGCCACCGACTGTCACCGACACCACCACTGCCACTAGCAACCGTAAAAGAAGTTTAGCACGTGACCATTTTAATACGTTTTCTGAAACAATTTGTTTCATCCTAGAGCCATTTTTATCGAAAAAATCTTTTGATCTGAACTTGCTTTGACCCATTTACCTAACCCCACCCGGCCGTTTTGTAGGCTTACTAGTTACTTGAAACTGTTTAAAGTTTCTGAGGGTTTTATACTCGATTCATATTTTTAGTTTAAAGGTGTTTCCTCGGAAAAAAGTATGGGTGCCCATAACAGAAATCAGATTAAAGTTGATTAACTTTTTACCCAGTTTACCTATTAAGTTATTGAGTTACACTGAACATTTGGCAAAACGGTAACATGTTTGGCTATTAATCGAATATTTTAAAGTACCCTAGTGATGACGAAATCAATATTCTCAGTATTTTCTACCCGATTGACTCATTTGGCAGATTAGAGAACCCAAATTGAACCGTATATTGGTAAATGGGTCGAAAATGTGACATCTAGTATATCTTTTTTACTTGTATAATAAATTAGGTTGCTAATTGTCATGCATAACATTTCCCTGTATACTAATGTAGGTCGCGGAAGGTGCTGCAGCTCTATTTATGGAGCAACTTCGTGGTATCCAATATATAACAGAGCGTGGAGCTCAACAGCTGTCGGTAGATATCGAGTACTTAAGTAATGTACTGTCAGCATTGTCTATGCCCATTCCTCCAATTCTGGCCACATTTCACACTTGCTTATCAACCCCACGAGATCAACTTAAAGATCTCGTAAAAACTGATTCAGAGAGTCTTCATATCCCCACGGCTAATCTTGTTTGCAAGATGCGACGTGTGAGTCTCGAATGATAAAAGAGTTGATAAAATTTGTCTTGTTTGCTACTGAACAATATGATTTTGCGTATACAACATTAAACATTTACAAGGGCGTGTTATTAGTACTCCATGTAGCCATTTTTACATATAGTAATAGCATATATCGTTAGTGAAAACAAATTCGTCAAACATTAAAATTATTTTTATTTTATCAATTTAATGATTTTTTTTTTTTTTATAAAAGAACTTGAGGTGTTTTAGATGTCTTTTAAGCTTCAATGTTTATTCGAACGAACTGCAATCTGTTCGAGTTTCGGCTATTCCTTGTTTGAATTTTTTTCGGTCGAAATCAAAGCCGAAAACCAAATTAGAACTAGAAACCTGAGTTTTTCATCAGTTTGGATTTCTAATTTCTTGGTTTGGTTTTGTAATAGGCTAAATGTTTAAAACATGTTGCACAACTTAAAAAAATCATAGCCCAACATACATAACCTGAATTCTTAGTTTTAACCAAACTGAGGTTTCTATAACCAGAAAACAAATCGATTATCTAATTCGGTTTCAGTTTAAAACCAAACTAAGAACCGAATACACCTCATTCAGTTTTAAACGATTAAGGTTTTTGCATGTTTGTTTTAATCGTTTTTAAACCGAATAAGGAGCTAGATATAATAAAACCATAGCTACCATTTTTTAGTCATTCTTGTTTTTACTGTTTTAGCAACTTTGCTAAGAGTAGTAACTTTTCAAGTGGTGTTTTCAAATCTTTTATATATATATATAGTTGAACTTTGGTTGTAAAAATCGCAACTAGGCGTTGATTACTGAACGAGCAATCCCCAAGGGAGTAGTACTCCCTGCCTAGGCCGATTACTCGGCGAGTCTTCTCCGAGCACTCCCCGACTATGGCTGAGTACTTGCAACTCCCCAGTTAACCGAGTTAGCACAGCCTAGCAACTTTTGCAACTATGAGTTGAACCGTTGAATACGATACGAAAAAATATAAGTTTTCTATTAAAGCTATTTAGGGTGCTGCTTGATAATACAAGATCAAATCAATGGAAGTTTTATATTAAAGCTATTCAGACCAGTTTCTTGAACCTCCCCTACAATAAAACTTCTAAATGCACCAGAAAGTGTCAAAATTACCCTGCACAACAAAAAATGCTGATACATCAGCATGTTACCGATTTAGCTTTTTATTACCTCGTTATTTCTTCAGGAATCGCAAGTCAAATTCGACGCTTTTTGGTACGAAAATCAACAAATAACATATCAACTTCAGAAACTGCTTATACTTCTTGCACAATACGAAACCTGCAGCACATTTAGAAAATACTTGCTGCCTATTCTTGTGTGCATTATCAAGACTTAAAATGCAAGTTATTAGTAGCCGGCAACTTCATGGCTTATAGGGTGTTGAAGATCGATGGCTTTCTAACAATGGGAGTCAGGATTGTCACATATTTGAACCGCAAAAGCCCCGTTGGAGGCCGTGTCTTGGCAAAACCGACCTCGAAATGAGATTATGTGTAATATGACTAATATCATTTATAAACCTCAATAAATGCCTTAAGATGATATAGAGGGAGCAAAAAAGTTACCAAGTAGGGAAAAAACCGAAAAAAAGGTATGCAGGAAGATGGTTACCTCAACCAACAAGGATTCAAGATTTACTTTTCAGCAGCCGGAATATTAATTTGTATAAACCATATCTGTGTTCTAAATAAACTCAAGCCTCTTTAGAACAAATAGCTCAACCGAATCTTGAAACAGATAATGAAAGATATGCAGGAACTATTATGTAATAATAATACCAACCTCAGACCCTTTTCTCCTTTAGTTATATTGAAGTCAATTGATGATATAGTCTCAACAAAGCTGTGATAACAAAAAGGAGGGTTCACTCATGATAAGACATTATATAACATTCGGGACTTCAAAACACGCAATCATAGAACGTTAACGAGTCATAATAAAAAGACGTCTACCTCCTCTGACTTCATATCCATTGAAATTTATCTACAGAAACCGACTAATATGGACTCCTGGATGACCTCTTTCTCCCACGCCTGACAGGTGAACGCGATCTGCTACGGTTACCTCCACGATACCGATCCCTGTTCATGACACCTCCATTTCTATAATTAGTATGATTATTGTTATTGTACCTACGATCTGATGCTCTTCCTGTATCGCGATAGCCTCTATTGTTTCGGTCTCTAGACCTCTCACGGTTCCGGTCCCGCCTGTCACGATTCTTGTCCAGGTCAGCAGATCCGCTTCTGCTTCTGTTTCTCTGTCTACCTTCATTTTCGGTTTCTCTTTGCTTCCTTCTTTCTTCAGCTTCTTTCTCCCTTGCTAACCTTTCCTCTTCCCTTGCCTTCTCTTTCGCCTCCTGGTAATTCATTACAAATCATATTTTTCATCGAACTTCTTAAAACTTGGATATTTGAATTGCAATGCCATTAGAGGTGGCACAACGACTGAGTCAAGCGAATTAGATAACGGGTCACTTTTAGTACAAGTGAAAACAGGGTGGACCATATTGAAATTGTCCTGCAATCGCTTTTTTCTCTCTTTCAGAATAACAAATTAGCACATTAAATATGAATATAGATAATTATTACAAACCAATTAAGATCTTTGAATGAAGCTAGTTGGGATATTGTATGCACTAAAAATATAGTTAAGGGTGACTTTCAACCCCTTTGACCCGTTCAAGATAAAACACAACTCAAACCGACCCATATTTACAAGAGAACGATACCTTGTACTCGGAGAGGAAATCTCTGACCATGCCATAACCAATATGCTGTTTTCCGGTGACATGAGACTGAGTTCTTTCAAGGGCATCGTTTGCTATCAGAAAAGAACCACACGTCTCACAAAGAGCCATCTTCTTTTCTTGCGCAAGCATTGAAACTTTCCCATTTTGTGGCTGCAGGGTCAATGCAGTCTTCTCAATGTTAAGCAAATCCACCTGTAGAAACAAATGCCATTTATAAATAAATAATTAAATAAATATATAATGCAAAAAGGAAGACATCATTTAGAGCCTAAAGAAACCAATTGTTAAGTATTACCTTCCTCATAAGTGCCTCAGCTTCATCCACCTTTCCAGCTTCTCCAAGAGCCTCCACTGATTCTAGAAGATTCTTGATTTTCTCTTCCAAAACAGATAATTGCTCAGATTTTTCAACCGGTACAGGTGGCGGTGGAGGAACTTCAACCTCTTGGGCAAGACGCTCATGTCCCCGCCTAACTCTCCTATCCAAATCCATGACCTTAAACAAAAAACAGTAAAACAAATAGAAGGGCTTTAGAATATTATGATGTTATATCTTTCGAGTTGATATATGATGTAAGAAGCTTCCTCCAAATCTCCAATATACAAGTAAACAAGAGATGAACATGGGCAACGGACTGGTCGGATAATAGATCAAAACAGATAAATAGACGCATGTTCAGATTGGGCCTGACCCCTTTTTTGTCCACTTTTAACTATTTAAGATAGTTAATACTTAATATTTTTACAAAAACTAATTACCAATGTAATGTATGATGTGATTAGAAGGTTGAAAACATTCCAATAACACTTAGAGTGACTTTAAACCTGATTGACCCATTTCAATATTGCTACTTCTTAAGTTTGGATTTTGGCCCATTTGACCCGTTGGAGTAAAAGATAACCAAAATAGACCATATTTTAAGTAAATGGATTGAATTGCCACCTATGATTCTATGAAGTAAAATGACTTACCAATCTTTCGCAGAAATTAGCCAAATCTGCTTCAAATCTTGGCACATAGGAATCATGCCTTGGAGAGCTCTCGAAGCTAAAGTAAACAGCAAAGAGAAAGAAAAAAAATATGTTTCTCATAAGATGACAGACAAAAATGTAGAAAGAGACTAGTATAATAAAAAAACAGATAAATCTTCAATGTAGTTGAAAATAGAAGCACAAGTTTACGCAGAATCACAGATTCAAATAAACTTCAGATTAAATTGAAATCTCTCTTTCTCACACTCTTGTCATTTTCTACCTTGATTGACATAATCAACGGGTTATATAGTAAGAGTACAGTACTACATATGATTCATGTTTCCATGTATACTATACTTGCAAAGCAGGTTAAAAATAACAATGAACATGCACACAATCATATGCACAAAGCATAATTAGATTCAAAAAATTCACAAGAAGGTTAGCATCTACACAAGCTCACTGTCACAGAAAATTAAGTAATTTACAAACATATTACCTTAGGCGGGTATTGGAGAAACATTTGTTGATGTTGCATTTATAACAGGTTAGATAAATGTGATAAATGGTCTATCTACAGATTATAGCACAAATTCCAGAGTTCCTTTCATTACCTTTCTTTCAGCTTCGGATCATGAATTTTAGGGCATGGACCTGATACAAGAAACAAACCATATAAACTTCATAATCCACAGCATAAATAACCAAATTAAAAATCATTCAAAGAATCTCGAATAATGTAAGTGTGGTCGCGATTTCTAGCCCGACACAATCAAGTTTTAAGTTGTCATATCCAACATTTTCAATAAACAGGTCATGTTGGGTTTAATCTGTTTCATTAAACGAGTTGTACGATGGTTGACTTAGTTAACCCGTTTAATCAAACATGTCGACCCACCAACCCTCATTTAGATATATACGTTAAACGAGTCATTCAGATACATACTAGATAGGTTAAACAAGTCGTGTTTGTTTTACACAAATTTAAATATCTTTGACATGAATACATACAAAGCACAGTTGTCAAAAGCGCGCCTAGGCGCAACCAGGCGCGCGCCTAGACACCGAGGCGCACTATCAGGGCTGTCTTCAGGCTGATTTCCGGCCAAATTTAGGCTAAAAGTTGCCTAAACCTCTAAAACATCCTAAATGAGTTATGAACAAGTCCTAAACAACCCTAAAACATCCTAATATAGCCCTAAACAAGCCTAAAACATCTCTAAAATCCCTAAAAATGTATTTTATACAATGCGCCTAATTATAAAAAGCCCTAGTTTTTTATGCGCCTTGCGCCTAGGCTCCAGGCTCGGCCTATGCGCTTTGAGTGCGCCTAGGCGCTTTGACAACTATGATACAAAGCCATGTTTCTGTGGCATTTGTCCCGTCTTCCAAAAAAAAAAGGAAATTTTTTGGATTCGACAATTCAACCCACCAACCCGACCCGACAATAATGACACTCATGTAAGTTGTAACCCAATTCATGGCCAACTTACATCAGCAACTAACTACTAACCTACTCAAATACAATAATACAACAAGTAAACTAATTAAAGACTTACCGAGATCACTCCGAGTGTTTACGAACAAATCATGAGGACAAAACTTCACCATATAGAACCCACACACTTCCTTATCATCCCAACTAATTTCTTTATGTCCCCTCCTCTCTTCTTCAGTCAAATTACGAGCTAAAAACACACAATCAATAACAAATAATCAAGAAATAATAAACCGATAAACAAACACATAATTAGGGTTCCCAATTGCAAGTATCTTGAAATAAAAATCGAATCTTGATCAAGAAACTAAAAACCCAATAAAAATTAAGAGGAACCTGAGCCCATGAGTTCATCAAGCAGTGCCCTTTGTGCGTCCATAGTAGGTGAGTGGATGGTGTTTGGAACCCTAATTGGTTTTGTTGATTGAAGGGTTTATGATTGATTTGGATGGGCTTGTTTGGGTAGTTAGTTATATTTAGGAGTATCAATGATGTCTTGGTCTAGCCGCATGACACGGAGCTGGGAAGGTTTACCATCTAGTGGGTCGAGGGGTTTGGGCTCGAATCCCATTTTAACCGAGCTTTGGTTATGTATAGCACTATAGCTTTGAATAAGATGTTTTAAACAAAAAAAAAAGTTATGTTTAGGGGTGTTTGGTGAAAGAACTCGGGTTCAAACCTGATGAGAGGTAAAAGGGGTGTAATATAAATGGTGTAAAAAATAGGAGTGGAAATTATTTGTTAAAAAAAATATATTTAGGGGTGTTTGGATAAGATAAAATAGAATGCATGTTTTGTAACATGTTTTATTTTGTTTAGCTTGAATGGTGAAAGCATATATGATTGTTTAAATTTTATTATTTTTACGTTAGTGTCAAGTTTTATTGTCTTCTATGATCATTAAAACTCCTACTATGATGTCTCCATTTGCCAAAACCCTATCCAAATTCTTGTTATTTTGTTTCCTTTACAATATGTTTGGTACAATGGAATAGTTAGGTCAGATTGAATGACTGATCAAAACAAATACCTGTAAAGACAAAGACGAAGATGAATAATTTATTGTTATTTGTATGTTTTGTTTTTAATTTATGTTTCTTGTGTTTTTTAGTTTACCTAATGTACTTTTATTTTATTTAATATAATGTTATTTAATTAATGTCTTTAATAAAAGAAAAGAAAAAAAATGTGGTTAAGGCTAGTATTACCTTCAAAATTGTGTTTCGGTATAGTGAATCAATAAAATGACGTGACCGTACAAAATTGGTAGAAATCAGGTTAGTTTAGTAAACTCAAGGGTTGCACCCCTCCCCCTTAGCATGAACACACACGTATAGACTCACGTATTACACATACATAATGTAATTCACATATAAGACTATTTGCTTGGCGGGTGGCAACTCTCGTAAATGTGGCCACACCCTAAGGGGCACAACCCCTTCATGCCGTAGCACATGTTATGGTGTTGAGCCCCTTGGCTAGTGACATGGCAAGAGATAGCGCCCCTAACCGAGCCTATAACAACAGTCAGTCTAACATATCCGATACCAAAGTCTAATACACGAGCAAAAGTAGATAGAATTTAAGTACAAGGATAAATTTGCAAACAAGTAGATAGTAAAAGGGAAAGTTTTGGATACAAGTCTAAAATTAGAAAGCTGTTTCTCGTTAAACAATTAACATCCTTCCCTCACCAACATCAATCAATCTCACAAGGAAGGATCGTTGGTTTGACCAGCTGCTGAATTAGTCAACGGTACGAACAATCACTGTAGCTAGGGTTCATACGATTATAACAATTATTATTTCTTCAATTACTTTATTATTATTATTATTATTATTATTGTAATTTGATTAGTTAGATCAGATGGCGGATGGAGATAATCCATCACGGTATGTGAAATTGAACAAGGATCAAGCGCCTGTTGAGATCAATCCTGGTGAGCTTAATCAGCCTATTGAAGTTCCTCAGGTAAAGCTTTCATCACATCATTTTTATTTTTTTTAATTTTATTTTTTTTAATTGTAGATTAGTTATTTGTATGGAAATTATGTGATCTAAATGTAGTTACGTTTTACCTTTTGTTTGGACTTTTTGGTGTAAGTTATAATACTTGTTAGGAGTTTTCAAGTATGTATCCAGATCTGGAATTTGCTTTGTTATTCTTGTAACTTTACTTGTTTGATACAATGAGATAAGAGGATTGATAGGATCTGTAACAAAGATCACTGAATTGTGATGGTCTGTTACAAGCTCAATCCAAAGGACAAGGAGTATCCTTGAAGAGTATGAGCTAGAGAGGGAGATCGAGAGAGAAATGAAGAAGAGAGATTGGGCGGGAAAGTCTGTTTATTATTATAACTGCCTTTCGAATACAGACTGGTTGACTATTTATAGTCAACAATACAGACAATACAAATGACTATTTTGCCCCTGACTATCTAAGTACAATGACTCTTTTACCCTTAACCATCTAACTAACTTTTAACCTCTTTCTAACTGTTTTTAACCAACTAACTCTTATCAATACCTTCCCCTTTTGAAGATCCTTGACCCCAAGGATCAAAATCTGGAAATCTTGCTGAAACATCTCTAGCATTTTCCCAAACAGCATCTTCAGGTCCTGTTCCACTCCATTGAACCAACCACTGAACACATACACTGTTATTCTTCTTTAAGACTCTCTTGTCTATCACTTGAACTGGTCTTTTAACTTCTCTTTCCTCCAATGGTAAAGAAGATTGATGATCAGGAACAGAAGACCCATAAAATTTCTTCAATAAGGACACATGGACAGTAGGATGAATGGTGCTTTCAGCTGGTAATTCCAGGGTATAGGCTACACTACCCACTCTTGCTAAAATCTTGTATGGTCCATAAAATCTTGCTGAAAGTTTCTGATTATACCTGTGCTGCACTGATTGCTGTCTATAAGGCTTTAACTTCAAGTACACATAATCACCAACTGCAAAGCTTCTATCAGTTCTCTTCTTGTCAGCCCATTGCTTCATTTTATTTTGAGCCACTACCAAATTTTGTTTCAAAATACCAATAACCTGTTCTCTTGCAGTAAGACTCCTATCCACAACTTCCACTGAGCTTTCACCAGGCAAGTATGGTAGATGTATAGGAGGTGGCTGACCATAAACAATCTCATAAGGAGTAGACTTAATGGCAGACTGAAAACTGGTATTGTACCAATATTCAGCTAAGGGAAGCCATTTTATCCAATCCTGAGGCTTCTCAAAACACATGCACCTCAAGTAACTCTCTAGACACCTGTTCAATACCTCAGTCTGGCCATCTGACTGAGGATGGTAGGAACTTGACATACACTGCACCACTCCTTGTAAAACCATGAGTTCCTTCCAAAATGTACTGACAAACACTTTATCTCGATCAGAAACTATACTCTTAGGACTTCCATGAAGCCTATAAATGTGGTCAAGATACAGTTGAGCCACTTCAATTGCTGTATAAGGATGATTCAAGGCCAAAAAATGAGCAGCCTTGCTCAACCTATCAACAACTACCAAAATGACAGTTTTACCCCTAGAAGGAGGTAAACCCTCAACAAAGTCCATAGAGATATCTTCCCATACCCCAAGTGGAATGGGTAAGGGCTGTAGTAGTCCTGGGGAAGCTGCAGTTTCATACTTGCACTGCTGACATGTTGGACACCCTTGAACATAAGACTTGACACTATTTTTCATCTTGGACCAATAGAAAAGCCTGCTCAATCTTTTCAGAGTGGCATGAACACCTGAATGTCCACCCTGAGCTGAATCATGAACCCACTGTAAAATCTTAAGCTTGAGAGAAGGTGAATTACCAATGACCATCTTACCCTTCCTCCTTAATTCCCCATTCTGCCATGTATAATGCTTGTGACTGGCAGAATTGTTCTGCAGTTCTTGAATCAACTTCTGAAGGTCCAAGTCTTCATTCCAAACTTGTTGAATTTCTAACAACAAATCAGAATGAGCAGAAGACACAGAAAGCTGTAATAACTCTCCATGAGTAACTCTTGAGAGAGCATCAGCTACTGAATTCTCTGAGCCTTTCTTGTAGTGTATTTCATATTGCAGACCCATAAGCTTCGAAAGCCACTTCTGTTGGAAAGGTGTGGCTACCTTATTTTCCAGCAGATGTTTCAAACTCTGCTGATCAGTTCGTATAATAAAAGGCTTGTTCATCAAATATGGTTGCCACTTTTGAACTGCATGAATAATAGCTAACAATTCCCTCTCATAAGTAGACAAAGCTAAGTTTTTTGGAGACAAAGCTTTACTTATGAAGGCAATTGGGTGGCCCTGCTGCATTAAAACAGCCCCAATACCATAACCAGAAGCATCTGTTTCAATGATGAAAGGCTCATTGAAATTGGGCATTGCTAGGACTGGTGGTTGTATCATAGCATTTTTTAAAGCATTGAAAGCAGCAGTTGCTTCTTCAGACCATACAAAAGCATCTTTTTTAGTTAATTGGGTCAATGGTCTTGCCAAGCTTCCATAATTCTTGACAAATCTTCTATAGTATCCGGTCAAACCTAGGAACCCTCTTAATTCTTTGCAATTCTTTGGAACTGGCCACTGCTGAATGGCTGTCACTTTAGCAGGGTCAGTAGCAACACCCTTTGCAGATATAATGTGCCCCAAATATTCTAACTCAGGAGCCCCAAAGACACACTTAGATTTCTTAGCAACCAACTTATTATCTCTAAGCAACTGAAGGACCATTTTTAAATGATCTAAGTGAGAGTGCCAGGTAGGGCTGTAAACCAAGATGTCATCAAAAAAAACTAATACAAACTTCCTCAAATGGGCCCTGAACACATGGTTCATCAACCCTTGAAAGGTTGAAGGAGCATTGGTCAAGCCAAAAGGCATAACCATAAACTCATAATGCCCATTATGTGTCTTGAATGCAGTCTTTCCTATATCATCAGCATGCATTCTAATCTGATAGTACCCAGATTTCAGATCCAACTTAGAAAAGAATTGGGTACCATACAGCTCATCCATTAACTCTTCTACTAATGGAATAGGGAATCTATCAGGGATGGTTGCCTGGTTTAACTTCCTATAGTCTATGCACATTCTCCAATTTCCATCTTTTTTCTTGACTAAGACTACAGGTGAGGCAAAAGAACTACTACTTTGTCTAATGATACCCTGCTCTAACAATTCATTAGTCATCTGTTCAATAACATCTTTTTGTAGTAAAGGGTACCTGTATGGCTTCAAATTGATTCCCTGAGTACCTTCCTTTAATGGTATCCTGTGATCAAACACTCCTCTATTTGGAGGAAGAGAAGGTAAGTCACAAAAGACATCATTAAAGTCTTCCAACAAGGCCTGCAGACCCGGCAGTTGTTGAGAAGAAGCTGCTGTGGGATCTTTGTGTAATACAATAGAAGTAGGGGTTTCCTCTCCTTCAATTGTACACAACTGAATCATTGAGAGCTCTGCAGCCTGCATAGACACCTTCTGCAAACTCCCTTTTCCCACATTAGACAGTTTTTTTCCCAAATTACCCCTAAGAGTAACCTTCTGTCCTTGATACTGAAATTCCATCACTCTTTCTTGAAAGTTCATCTGGATGGTTCCCAAATTGGAAAACCATTGAACTCCCAAAACTAAATCACATCCCCCCAATGGCATCACATAAACATCAGTTACAAACTCTAGGCCCTGCATCTTCCACCTAAAGTTCAAAATCATCTTGTCACACACCTCTTTCTTACCATTGGCTACCTTTACCAACATAGGAGTCTTTGTGGTAACTATAACACATCCTAATCTCTGTGCTAACAGGAAATCCACAAAGTTATGTGAACTACCTGTGTCCATCAATATTTGCAACCTATACTTTCCAAAATGACCAGTTATTCTTAATGTTTGATAACTACTACTGCCCTCAACAGCATTTAATGAAATCTGAGCAAGTTCCATCTCAGAATCATCACAAGTATCCTCATCATCACTTAACTCCATCTCTATATGAAACAACTGTGGTCTTTTCCCTCTACAATTGTGACCCCTTACAAATTTCTCATCACAAAAGTAACACAAACCTTTAGCCTTTCTTTCTTCAAACTCTTCAGTTGTAAAAGTTTTCTTGGCAACATTAGACTTAAAAGTGTTATTAGTTAACTGTTTTGGATTAGACAAAATGCCTCTTCCATTGTTATTAAAACTTTTATTTCCAGACCACTTAGGTTTACTCACTTTTTGACTAGCTTCTTTTAATTTCACCAAACTGTAGGCTTCTTGAACAGTTTGTGGTTGGAACATTCGTACATGCAACTGTATTTCCTCTTCCAAACCAGCCAAGAAACAACTTAGAGCATATTCTGGTGACAGATTTAACTTGCTAACTATTGCATCAAACTCATCATGATAAACTTTTGCATTTGAGGTTTGTTTCAAATTCTTTAGATCAAACATTGGGTCATCAAACAAATTACCAAATCTTACCTCAAGTGCACTTTTCAATTCATCCCAACCCGGTGTTATATTGTTCCTTTGTTTGATCAAAGTTTGGTACCATTGAAGAGCTCTTCCTTCGAAATGAATAGATGCCAGCCTGACTTTTACATCATCAGTGACATTATCCAATAAGAAGAACTGCTCAGTCTTATAGAGCCATGCAGAGAGCTCATCACCATCAAATCTTGGAAATTCAATTTTAGTCAAACGAGCAGAGTAATTATACCCTGATCCTGAACTAATATCATCTGAACTGGAAGCTCTTTGGTTTCGAGTACGAGTTGTTTGATCTTTAAGGGAATTAGACAAATCTTTGAACATTTCTTTCATCGCCATTAATGAGGAACTCTGTTCTTTCCTGATTTCATTAATTGACAATTCTTGATTCTTTCTTGCTTCATCAATCGTCTGCATGCACAATTTTAATTGTTGTTGTAACTGAGATACTTCGTTATCACTGTAATCACTGGATCTTTCCTCATCTGGTTGTTGATTGGCATTTTTATTAAGTTCTGATCGCTTAGTCATGATTAGGGTTTAGAATTTGAAGTGAAGTATTATTATTATTATGAAAAAGATTAAACGAATTGAGTAGGTGATACTATTATTATCATTATTAAGAACAATTGAAGGTCTATGAAGAACAACAATGGCGGATTCAACAGTGAGCTTGCCAAGGAAGGCCGAGCTCTGATACCATTGATAGGATCTGTAACAAAGATCACTGAATTGTGATGGTCTGTTACAAGCTCAATCCAAAGGACAAGGAGTATCCTTGAAGAGTATGAGCTAGAGAGGGAGATCGAGAGAGAAATGAAGAAGAGAGATTGGGCGGGAAAGTCTGTTTATTATTATAACTGCCTTTCGAATACAGACTGGTTGACTATTTATAGTTATAGTCAACAATACAGACAATACAAATGACTATTTTGCCCCTGACTATCTAAGTACAATGACTCTTTTACCCTTAACCATCTAACTAACTTTTAACCTCTTTCTAACTGTTTTTAACCAACTAACTCTTATCAAGGATATAGTGAAAGTAGCCGTGTTTAGGAGTATGGTTTGTTGTGCGACTCGGATCATAACAGTTTTACACAATAGTCATGAGATACGCGCATCTTTCGTTAGGCGCAGTGGCGGACTTGCCATCGGGGTGGGAGTAGCGCCCGTTACCCCTCAACATTTCCGGCGTAGTGGAAAATTTTTGTTTTTTTTTTTTTTTGACGTTTTTCATATTACGCTACCTCTGAATTATATTGAACCTGAAATTTTGGTCCAGATTCGCCACTGGTCAGGAATATACTTTAACACGCCTAAGCTCTAAATGTTTTTGTTTTATGCGCGATATGGTGCCACGTATTCCATTAGTTTAAGTTATTATTGATGCGAAAAAGTCTGATATGCGCGGGTAAAAGTAGGTACACAAAACATTCATGGATGAAAATGGTTTTTTGTTTATGAGATGGAATATAGCTAGAAGTATATAACACACCCATATAAAGATTATTTTTGTGATTTTCTCATGAAATAAGCCTTTTTTGGGAGATTCCAGTTAGGCCTCTTTTGTAGTTTTTGTAAATTACACTTATCTCTTTTGTTGTTTCCTTGCTTATACTTTACAAATAGGAATGGCTAACATATTATTTGTTATATATTTTCTAAATTACAGCTGAATGTTCGCAAGTGCAATGAATGTGGGCAGCCTTTACCTGAGAGCTTTGAGCCTCCTGCTGTTGAGCCTTGGACAACTGGTATATTTGCTTGTGCTGAGGATACAGAAAGCTGTAAGTTTTTTTCTCTTCACATTTCAACAGTCTGGACAGAATCAAGTTTTAAAGTTCTTATTTTCATCTTGTTAGGTGGTTATTACTTATTACAAATTTTAGATACAAATGTTATAGAGGGAAAATTTCACACAAGTAGCCTCACATTGCATATATTTCACAATTCCATTTTTTTTTTACTTAGGGACACATTCAATACAAAACTAATTTTAAGTGGTGAACTGCTAAGCGCTTGTCCTAATGCTTGTCAGATAAAGTGGGATGGGGTATGCGATTACATTTATGTATCATACATGGTTGTCAAAGGCACTAGGTGCACTCACGGCGTAGAGGGTGGGCCTTGGGCCTAGGCGCAAGGTGCTTAAAAGCGAGGACCCGAGATAAGCAAGGCGCATGGCATATACATACATTTTTAGGGGTCTTAGACTGATTCTAGCCCATCTTTAGATGTTTAGACCAGTTTGGCTGGAATTTGCAGACTTTTGCTAGAATTTATAGGATTTGGCCTGGAGCGCCTGCCGCCTGGATGGCTGCAAGGCGTTTTCCCTGTGCTAGGCGCTTGCCTGGATTACCTTTGACAACTATGGTGTCATGCTTAAAGCAATAGGCACAAGTGTTCATGCGGTTCTCACACTTTTCTAATTAAAACTAGTTTTGTAATATGTGTTTGACTTCTGCAACTTTTTGTTTCAAATTTTCAATTCTCAAATTATTTTAGATATTTATGTTAAGGGGCTATGGCTATAATCTAATTGACATGCCACACAAATATTAGCTGATTTCTTATTTTTATAGCATGTATGTTATAACTTTGTAACTCAAATGCGTGTTCAAACTTCACCCGTTTCCGCATGCACTACTAGTTTTATATGCCTTTTGTGAAAACTGAAATGTGTACTTTTGCGGGAAATTTTCGACTATGCGTCCGAAATCTATAGTACCCTTTAACAAAGGTGCTTTAAAAGAATCTTGTGGACCCAGATTGATACACTCCAATAATTTGTAATTCATATGTCCAAAACATCCCAGTTATATATTATATTATATGTTCAGGCTGGTCAGGACTTTTTTGTCCATGTGTTCTGTTCGGAAGGAACTATGAAAACTTGAGGGATGATTATGCTTCTGGAACAACTGCATGTGTTCTTCATGCAATATTCATCGAGGGTGGTTTGGCAGTTGCTGCAACAACAGCAGCATTGCATGGGTTTATTGACCCGAGGACATCATTTCTCATTTGTGAAGGGGTGTTGTTTGGTTGGTGGATGTGTGGTATTTATACTGGCATTGTTCGACAAATGTTACAGAAGAAATACCATCTTAAGGTAATTCTATTTCTTTGTGGCTTCTATTTTTTTATTTTTTTATATTTACTAGTGGTGGAAAATTCGTGGGTTGGGTAGGATGTCAAAACGGGTTGACCCTGATTACCTGAAACACTTTTATCCATTTTCTAAAATGTAAGTAGTTAATGTGTGTCAGATATGATCACAACAATAATCTACTTTCTGAACATAATGATTTAGGCAATGCAATTTGGATCTATTTGACCTATTTCTTAACTTTTTAGGTTTTATATGTTTGTTTGACTTGATACATATAAACTAAACCCTAATTGACCCGTTCAAAAGTAAATGGATTGAAATTGCCACCTCTAATTAGTCATCTTCTGCTTCTTTAAATAATTGCTTGCAAAACCAAAGGGGACCAGGGGAGTACAACTCTTGCCCACTTTTTAAAGTTACCAATCGGACTTAGTAAAAAAAAAATTAGATCAATATATTTCTATTACTTTATTTTCGTAAACATATTTAGTACATCGGTAATAATAAAGGCTCAATTTCATATATACTCGTATGAACTTCTTTAATATCATATTTGCCCAACTAAAAAAAATCAATATCAAACACGCAGAACTGTAGTCTTTTGAGTTATGGTATTTATGTTTGGTTGTTCAAACACGCAGAACTCACCATGTGATCCGTGTTTGGTGCACTGCTGTTTGCATTGGTGTGCATTATGCCAAGAACACAGGGAAATGAAGGGTCGTCTTTCTGACAACTTTGTGATGCCAATGACCTTGGTAAACGCACCGCCAGTTCAACAGATGAACGCAGCCGAGGAAAATCAAGGGTCATCTTCTGCACCATCATCCTCTGAAAATGGCCATGAACATCATACCAACTTAGAGATGCGACCGCTATGAGCCGTTACTTTATACATCTATGAAGTTTTCTTTGCACACATGATATTGATTTTTAATGTTTTTATCATTGTTGTTTGTAGGAGAGGGAATATGGACTTAGTTTTAAGTTTGGATTTTGCGTTTTATGATGTTTACCATCTTATTTTTGTTATTATTTTATATGGCCTTTAACGAACATGGTTACATGCCAATGGCTAAGTTGGGGATTAGCATATGTGTCTTGGGGGTTCTCAACATCTCATGTGACCCCTAACATTTTTGGTAATTGGCACTCATTGATGTAAAACTTTTGTGAAAGACAATATGCCTTCTTAAATAACCTCAAATCCTTCATCATTGGCGAAGACATGTGAACCATTCATCTTCGATGAGTGAAAAAAACAGATTTTATACAAGAATGGCTCACAAACAAATACGAAGAATGTCATCGCGAACCGTCCCTGAACATGAGATCGATCCAACCGTCCTAAACATGAGATCGATCGCATGTAGATGAAAATCAAAATCCATCACCAATTTGGTTTTGAAATCAAAGTTCATATATTGATTAAAACAAAATCAACCGCTAACCACCATTGAGTCAAGCCTCGTATTCAAACCCTGTAACTTCACCCCCTACAGGGGTGTAGCTTCACCCCCTACAGGGGTGAAGCTATGCATTGCTCATTGGGGAGGAAGGCGTCCACTTAATTTTCAAATTATAGAATATTTCTATTTTATAAGTATACAAAAGTCCACTTCTTTTCCAATATTACACTTCCTCCTATCATAGTGTTTTATAATACTAAATCCCTAGAACGATTCTTGACACCGAATGTTTCTCAACACCAGTGGCAAACTTGACCCGAAACTTCGGGGGGGGGGGGGGGGGGGGTCGGAAATCACTAGTTTCGGGGGGTCGAAACCTTATATACCAAAAAATTTCTATACGAATACTATATAGTCGGAACTTCTGAGCGAAAATTCAGGGGGAGTCGGTCGCCCCTCCCCGCCCCTTAAAAGCTACGCCATTGCTCAACACACTGTAAGTTGAGTCTATATAACTTGATTTCTAGGTTGTAATACCTTAATACGATGAATATGTGATGTGGATCGGTTGGGATAGGATAACCCGTTGAGTGGGTAAAACTCAAAGAAACATAGATGTAGGGATGGCAATGGGTCGGGTTTGGGACGGGTTTTGGTAATCCCAAACCCATACCCGATTAGGTACGCTTGTCCCAAACCCGTCCCAAAACCCGTCGGGTTTGTATCGGGTAATTACCCATCGGGTATACCCGCGGGTTTCGGGTAAACCCATTAACTTTTAGAACTTACCCATTGGGTATATCAAACTAAAACCCGTCGGGTATCTATTGGGTGACTATTAACCAATTACATTTAGCATTATTAAATATATATGTAAATGATTACAATTTATAAATATAAAATACTTAAATCATATAAAAATATTCAAAGACATAGATAACAGATAGTATACACTAATTTTTTTGGTGTTTTTTAGCACAAGATGACAATCTAGTTAGACAAATAGATATATTATGCATAGATATTCAAAAAATATATAAGAAATTGTATCGGGTATCTAATCGGGTAAACGGGTATACTTTATCGGGTAATTGGGGCGGGTAAACGGGTATATCATCAAATCCCAGACCCGTCCCAAACCCGCGAAAAAAATAAAAACTGATCCCATACCCGGACCCATACCCGATTACCCGACCCCATACCCGTCCCAAATGTGTCGGGTTTCGGGTTTACCCATCGGGTTCGGGTTTGATTGCCATCCCTACATAGATGAGAAGCCAGATAAGAAACTAAGAGAGAAATTTAGACTAATTCATTTCATTCATGCCTTTAATGTTGAAATAGCAAAGCCTTTTATAGGCAACACTAGCTAATTACCCCGGGAAGGTCCCGGGGTTGAAAATTTTAATATGACTTAACATTAAAGTCATGATATGCGAAATTTTTTCAAGTATAATCAGAATTACCTTGTCATGATATGCGGCCCTGATCGCCAACTTGTCCAAACCACCAGTGTCCTATCTCTCCCTGATCTAAGCAATTTTAGACCATCTTTTGCAATAACTATTAGATTATTGTGACACCTTTTAACAAATGAAACCGTGACTCACTTTGATGATTGATAACAGGATAGTTTGAACACTTTGAATCACCACTTACAGATTGTTAATATTGGTGAATACATGTTTCTAATGCTAACTTCAATGAGAGTAAAGATAATAAAGTTGAAGAAAAAGACAAGAAACACAATATTAGTGTGCAAAAACACATAGCATATACATCTACATACATGCATACTAACAGGTGCCACAAAAGGCATGATCACCATACCTTCCATTATCAATATTGATCAAGTTCACAGCTCCATCACCGGTTCCAGTATAGTAGCTCCCTTTGACCAGACTACATGGAAGGTTGATCTTGTCAGCAAGTACCTAGCATTGAATGAATATATGACAATGCACTAAAAAAGTTATAAAAAAAAATAAAGAGGCTATGCTCAACTTATGTAAAGAGCAAAGCTCCATACCTTAAAGAGCAAGGCTCTATGACGGGAAAGTCCAACATCAAGACAACCAATAGGAAGAATAATAGTGTTCATTGAGTTCCTCAACTCGTAACTTCTAAAAGTCCACTTTCTCAACATTTCATCAGCATCACTTACAGGCCCACCCATTTGACCAACAACAATATTAGCAATTTTTTGGATTAAAGTGCTCATAATCGGAGTCGTCCCAGCAGCTTAGCATTCCAGTGATATAGTCGAAACATAACAAACTCCTTACCCTTAGCAGGAGTAGAAGGATCTGTGGGGCCAGAATTGAGAGGAACCACGTTACTCTGTGGAGCCTTTGGCAGTCCCGGTGTGCTTTTCTGGACTGATGCATCAATCGGCTTTACAACATCACCAGTATACGAAGCAACATATGTCCCTGAAATAGCTAAATAAACAATATAAAATTAACAAACAATGTTGCATATACATACAATCACCTCCTTTTCTGGATGTAAAAGCATAACCAATGTTCTAAACAATAAGCAGAGTCAAAACTTATGCAATCGAATCACCTTTTAGAACAATCTTAACATATAATGCCTACATTCGCTTTTACCGATTTTATCTTTCCATTGATGACAAAGCAAAAATTATTAGTAGTAAACTTATCTACCTATAGTCCAAATCTCCAATAGAAATCGCCCACCCTTACAAAAGTCAATATTCCTATAACTTCATAATAAAACATAAGCAATAATGCACACAAAATAATATAAACAGTATATATATTAAAATCAAAACAATAAGTGGAAGCATGATGCATGTATGTACAGAAACTTCCAAAGCGTTATTATAAACACAAAGTTATCCTTTCGAAAACATAACACATGGAACAACAACATAATTAACAGTAAGTTCATTAAAATTAGGGAAAGGAAACGTGAAAGCGTGTGATTATTATTTGATAGTACGTGAAGAACTTACAGAACAAATTTAGGTCAAAGGAACTTGAGAGAGAGAGTATTGTAAAGGAAAAAGGGAAGAATGATTGAGAATTGAGAGAGACGTGAGATAAATTTAGGGTTTTATCTTTATTTTTTTTATTAAAAAATTGAAATAATTCAAAAACACTAAAACCTTTCAATTAGAATGCCACGTGGCGATTTCAAGGGGGGATTGAATCAACCAATGGACGCCACGTCAGCAAAAGGGCTTTGTTTTATATATATACTAGATTATACCCCGGGAACGTCCCGGGTTGAGAAATCTAATATGATATATCAATTTTATATATGAAATAGAATGATGCGATTTACAGTTACATGCAGGAAAGCTTCGGTAGCACTTAACCTGAAACAATTAACAATGTATCTCCAATGTTAGTGCATAACCTTAAACAATGTATAACTCTAATATTGAAACCTAAACTAAAACAATGTACAACTCCAATGCTAACACATGTTGTAAATAAAATTCATATTTACTGGTTTGAACATAACTAATGACTTGCCTGTACATGATTAATGAATAATCTGAACACTTTGTGTTTTTTCCCGTATGAACAAAACCACATAAAAAATAGTCGTTTTTTTCTCCGTTTTTTATATAACACTATGGTACTCGTTGGAAAGATAATAAAACGCTCATTAATTTGGTGTAATTTTTTTCTTTAAAAAGTCTCGTATATAAAAGATATTAACGTTTAAAAGTTATGGGAGGAATCATTAGAGAGAAAAATCTAATTTTGTTTTTAAAAGTTATGGGAGGAATCCTTAGAGAGAAAAATCTAATTTTGTTTTTAAATTATTATTTTCCTAAAATAAAGGTCTTGCCACATAGGATGACACATGGCACACTCAAGAAGGAGAATGCCCTCTTTGAGTGCCATGTCATTAAAATGGCTTTGGTTTATTATATGTATAGATATAGATAAGGAAACTAAACATGGGGTAACCACTAACCCACTAATCTAATTAAATAGCAAATAACATAAACAAGAAAATATAGGAATTGCACTAAAAAAGGAAAACATGTAGACGGTTGAGACTTCCATGGGATTCATGGGATAGTGGGCACGTAGCAATATGTTACTCGTTTGTTACATGTTTTTTTTTTGTGTTTAGTTTTTTTTTCCACATTTCATGGATGATATGATTGCTTTATAATCCCGATTTTTTTTGTGGTTTGTAAGTGTTTTTTGTTTATTATTCTTCGAATGCAAAGTGGCTTTGTTGTAATTGACCTGTGAAAACTTGCTAAGTGGAATTTCTTCTTCTCTTTTTTTGTTCGTTTGTTTCATAGAAGAAGATGGTGGAAATGTATTATTTCTAAGTATAGAGTAAATGGAATTGTAACTTATAAACCCAAATTTCTAATCTTTAATCCCATGAAAACAATGGAATTGCTAATTCCTAAGCTAAGTGTGGTTGATTTTCTCATGAAATCTTGAACTTCAGGCTAGAAATGACTAATAAATACTTGAAGTAAGCTTAAAAAGTTTATAACATGAAGAAATAAAGAAATAAAGAATTAAGTATTTGACATTCATTTAAGAAAGTGACGAATGTAGGTTACCTATTTCACCCATCATGACCCATCCAATAAATCCCTTTTGCACCCCCCCCCCCAAAAAAAAAAAAATCCCTAAACTCGATGCTCTATGTACAATAGACATATGTCCATAATATAACTTACACACTATATCATATAATACAACCATACAAGTATTAAAGACACAAGAGACAATCACAATTCACAAGACAACATATTCGACCTTATGTCTCTAACCACAACCGAAAACATAACCTTCATATGACCCGTTATAACAAACTCCAACTCGAACCCAAAAGCACCATATGTAAACAAAACAAAAAAACTACAAGGACTACAAAAAACCACAAGCCAACAATATTCACACAACATTTTTTAACTAAAAAAACTAACTATAAAAAAACACATATGAAGAATATTTATTTAGATAAAAATGATTCCTAAAACCCTCTCCTCCCTCACCTCCTTCTCACACCCATTCCTTCATCCCCAATTCAAAATCCCCAACTCCTACAATCCGGGTCGGGTCATAATCATCTGTAACAACAAATCAATAAACCCACAACCCCAACAACAAACCCACCCCGAATTACCCGTACCTGGATCCGAACCACAGGGAACCGGGGCAGCTGCCCCGACCCGAGGTGACATATATCTTGAAAGACAGCAGCTTTTGAGGTCTCAGTCTCTGGTAATTGAGAAAAAGAAGAAGAAAAAGAAGGAGAAAGCAAGTGGGTCGTTGAAAGTTGCAACCTTTTGTTGTTATGGGTGTGGAGCTCCGTTGCAGGTTCAAGAAATGGATGCTCCGGGTTATGTTGACCCGGATACTTATGACCTGGTATGGATAATTTGGGTGTGTTTTTTTATTTTTATTTTTTTTTTATGAGATGGGTTTATAGTTTAGGACTAAAAGATGTCATGGAGCTTTAGTATTGTGTTTAATTGTACAAATATTGATATTATTTGATTAAAATGGTATGGGTCAGTGAATGCTGCTTTTTGTTGGATAAAAGATGATATTGGTTTATAATTTTTTTAAGAAATGAATGTTATATTTAGTTTGGTTATCAGTGTTGTAGAATATTTAGATAGTTGTTAGCAGCAGCGAAGCTTGACCCGAAACTTCGGAAGGGGGGGGGGGGGGGGGGTTCTAAAACCAGTTTCGGGGGTCGAAACCTTATATACCAAGAATACTATATAATCGGAACTTCTGAGCGAAAATTCGGGGGGGGGGGGGGGGGGGGGCTGCCCCTTAAGAGCTGCGCCTCTGGTTGTTAGATATGGAGTCTCGTATGAGTTGCAAACAGAATATATTAAGGGGATAATGTGGATCGAAATGGACGTATCTGGCGGGATGTGTAGAAGGTCAAATGGGTCGGGTTGACGTTGACCTCACGACTTGCGTTGTTTCTCTTAGTTTATTTTTAGTCTTGTAGATAATGAATATGTCAAATTGTCATATAATGGCGAAACTGTTATTAGAACTGAAATGCGTTGGATGACTTTAAGCGGATTGGCCCGTGGTCCGCCTTCTTTTTAGTTTGTGTAAATTTTATCCTTTCGAAATGGCTATGAAATATAATCCAAATCGACCCATGTTCACCCATGTTAGTTGAAATTGTGCCCTCTAGAAATCCGAATGTAAGGATCATAGACTAAAATCGTAGGAACATATGTAGGTTATTAGGTGTAAGCATTTTACAGAAGCATGTCAACTTTGTATTTTCCTCTTTGTTATTGAGACTATGTCACTATTATCTACGGATGGATTCTATCCTCACAATAATCATTTACAATTTTCTGAAAATCTATAAATATATTATATAACTTTGTCTTATTTTTATACCATATTGATTTAGTTGGTTTGCCTTTTTTTGGGGACTATCTCATTTGCAGAAGAAGAAACACCGCCAGCTCAGGACAATTCTTTGTGGTAGGTGCCGCCTATTATCTCATGGGCACATGGTCACCGCTGTTGGCGGCAATGGTGGGTATGCAGGCGGAAAGCAATTTGTTACCGCCGAGGAGCTTAGGGAAAAGTTACGCCACTTACGCCATGAGAAAGCTTTAATTGTAAAACTGGTGAGGCCACTTGTTTAACCATTCAGGTGATGTTTAGTGCATGACTGTGAATTGAAGTTTCAATGATCAGTTTACGTTGTTTGGCGAAAAATTGATTATGATTATGGTTTGGTTCATAATTGGATGGTTAGTAGCGGTGGCAAAATGGGTGCGTCTGTCAGATTGGGTGATGGATTAAAATGGGTTTGGGTACACTTATAATTTTTCGTTGTAGATTAAGGTTCTTGTAGTTTGTAGTTCTAATCAGGGGCGAACCTAGTGTATAACTAGGTGCCGCATCCGTTGCTGCTGAACTTCGCGCGCGTAGTGGAAAATTTGTTTTTTTTACGAAAATTGGAAAACGTTGCTACTAAAATGAAAAAAATGAAAAACTTTACTACTGAAATTCATTGCTAGATCCGCCACTGGTTCTAATGATTTACGGTTGTTTGCTTAATCTCTTTTAGGTTGATATAGTGGATTTCAATGGCAGTTTTTTGGCTCATGTACGTGATCTTGCTGGCGCAAATCCTATCATATTAGTAGTGACTAAGGTAGTAATTACTGTATTTCTTCTTTTTCTTTCTGTGGTCAAAACTTAAAACCGATCTTTATTCTTCGCTCATTAGTTTTAATGATATTCATGCTGTTGAAGGTTGACCTTCTTCCAAAAGGGACAGATTTCAATTGTGTTGGTGATTGGGTTGTGGAAGCCACCATGAGAAAGAAGCTCAAGTAAGTATTGACCTCTATCTTTGATACTAGAGGGGGCAATTTAAAGTCCATTGTAATCATATTAAGATATAGTTTTTCAAAAGATATAAAAAGAAGACTAAATAAGCGTTGGCAACCAGCCCTGCTCATTATGATCTGTTACCCAACCAGCCCATTTTGCTTCCTATATATATATAGGGTAGAGATCCTAAGAGAACCAACCCCTATTTGAGAATTGAGAGAACCATTCTGGACCACACATTTCTTATAAAGACAAAATTTTTTTTTTTTTTTTTTTTGCCTTAATCGCACGTTTTTATGCAAAGAATTTTTTTATTTTTTTTATTTTTTTTCATTTATACATATGTGTATATAGTACACCTGGCAAAATGGGCGGGTCGGGTGGTTATGAGGCGGGTTAAAACGGGTTTGGGTCAAAACGGGTCATCTCAAAAGACGGGTTGTATTAATTCGGGTCGAACCGAGTCTGGGTCAAAATGGGTCTGGGTCAAAACGGGTTTCGGGTCAAAAGGGTCCGGGTCAAAACGGGTTTCGGGTCGGATTGGGTCAATTAGGATAATGAAGCTACATTTATTTAACTACTAGTAAAATCCAACGACCAAAAATCAAGATTCATATTCACTAGCAAAAATCTCAACTTTCAAACTTATCAAACAGAACATTCAACCCCAATAAAAACCCAATTCAGCAAATGCAAAACACATCATAAAAAATTATAAAAACACAAAAATATACAAACAAAAACCCTTAAAAAGCAAAGTACTTATCAAATGAGCAGATGATTTACGCTATTAAAATCTCAAATCAAGATCTTGTAATCAAATCCTTCACCTCTTCTCTTCTGTAACAATGCGAATTCCCCCAAATGTACATATGATATACTTCTAGAGAGAAAGAAATAGAGAGGGAGAAACAGAGAAATGAACAGAGCTCGGTTTTATTAAACATTGATGAGGAAGATGATGTAGTAGTAGATGACAATGATGAAGAATGAAGATGATGTAAGTCGTAAGAAAGATGATGTATTGGTATGATTAATATTGATGATGAAGATGTTGTTTAGTGGTTTACCCGTAGTTTTCTCCATTCAATTCTAATGACCCGTATGACCCGTTGTTCAACCCAAATTAACCCGTGGATGAGAGTTTATACTTTTTAAGTGACCCAATTTAACCCCCTTGCCTAAAATACTGTACCCAAAACAACCCATTTTTGTTTTTAAAATGTTTAAACTGACCCATTTAATAGGTTTTGGGTCAGGATTGCCCCCTCTAGTATATAGCAATTATCTATGTTGCATGGAAACGCCTAAGAGGTGCCGTACCCCGTACCCGAAACTCGCCGGGGACGGAAACGCCTACGGGGACGCCTGGAAACGTTTCTTGGCCGTTTCTTGACCGCTTCGATAAGTCAAAGGGCGTTTCTTGTACCGTTTCTAGATTTGGGGACGTTTTTTAGAGCAGCTAAAGTGAAGAAAAAAGAGTAAAAGAACATTCTTGGAGATTTCCGGTGACTGTGTAACTTTCCGGTGGAGAGAAGCAAATGAAGAAGACAACGGGTTTTGCATAGGTTTTATATATATATATTTAGTGTTTAATAAATAAAGCTATTATTTGTGTCTAGTACTAGTACTGTTGTGATATGACCGTTCACTGCTCTAGTGCTCTGTCATTTGCCCCTTTTTTCTTCTTTAATTTTATTATTTTAATAAATCAAAAAGTAGGCCTCTTTCCTTTGTTTTATGTGATTACAATGATATATATTTTTATTTAGTAATCATTCAGTTTGATTTAGTATTTTCAATGTATATTGTTTTTGTCATTTGGAAAATGGAACGTAGATAATATTATTTCTCTATAAAGTGGAGATATATTTATAGAATCATAACTAGGTTAGAAAAAAAACCAATATCAAACTCAAGGTGTCATCAAAACTGTTAACTAATGAAAATCGTAATAGTAAAAGAGTTTGAAAATAAATTGAATTATTGATATACAAATATAAAAAATTTCAACGTATGAATATATTTTGGGATTTGTGTTACATTATCTATAATATATATTTATTTTTTTATGTATTTATTTCCGTACCCGTGCCGTACCCGTTTCTTGATTTTTTGAGTTTTGCCGTTTCCCGTTCCCGTACCCGTACCCGTTTCTCGTTCCCGTACCAGTTCCCGTGCAACATAGGCAATTATACATATGTGTATATTACATTTTCAACTATACATATTTGTATATTTCAGTTATACATATGTGTATATTGCAATTATACACATGTGTATATTGAAAAAAAAAAATTAAAAAAAAAAAATTCATGCATAAAAAGCAGCGATTAAAGCAAAAAAATAAAATAATAATAATAATTTTTTTTTTGCCTTAGAGAAATGTGTGGTCAGAATGGTTCTCTCAGTTCTCAATTTGGCCAAAGGTTCTCATTTGAACCAAATCCTATATATATATAAAATACATCACTGGTATGGTGTTATTGCATATTGCTAATATGTTACTCAAGTACTCAACGCTTCCTGTATGCACGTTTTTTGGTCTAGAAATGTAATTTAAGATCATAGAATTTCTTATAATTTTTGCCTTTTGTTGCAGTGTTTTAAGCGTCCACTTGACAAGCTCAAAATCATTGGTTGGAATTACCGGAGTCGTGTCTGAAATTCAAAAAGAGAAGAAGGGTCGGGATGTGTACATCCTGGTTAGTAAAAATGGGATCCATGAAATGAACTTCATAGATGACCAAAAGAAACCGGACATTGTACTTTAACTTCTATGTTAGCTTTAATTAAAAATATCACTAAAGTAGTGACATTTTTTCTTTCTTTCTCTAGGGAGCAGCTAACGTCGGAAAATCCGCGTTCATCAATGCGATATTGAGTAAGTTACTTAGGAGTTGAGATCCAAACTTGTAGAAAGTTCAATTTGTTTTTCTTTGTTTTTTTGATCTTAAAACGACCTTGTTAGGTCTCCATCCCAGTGAATATGACAATTTAATTCTTTAAGAGCGTTTTATCTTTCGAAATATATGTTTGAGATTTTTCGCACATATATTTGATCAAGAAGTTGTGTCAAAAAATGTTTCTTACCATTTTAATGGAAGGAGTATGATTAGTAATCTAGCCTATGATTTTGGTCTTTGAAATATTATTTACATGTAATTAACTCAATTGGCCATCGTGTAATGCAAGTGCGTAACTTTAATTTGTTGTAAAATACAGAGATGCTGTCAGATAAAGATCCCGTTGCTGCCATGGCAAGAAAATACAAACCAATACAATCTGCTGTTCCTGGAACCACCGTTGGCCCAATTCAAATTAACGCTTTTCTTGGGGGAGGGGTATGTATGTTAATATTGTTTTCATGTTAAAAATAAGAGAAAAAAATCGATCTTATCTGACCTTTAAACTGTTGTTGTTCAGAAAGTATATGATACACCTGGAGTTCATCTCCATCATAGACAAGCTGCGGTGGTTCATTCACAAGATCTACCTGCCCTTGCTCCACGTAGTCGGCTTAGAGGCCAATCATTTACAGTATGTACAATTTCTCCTTTTTTTTTTCCGTTAGTTGCTGTTTGGGTTTGCATTTGGAGCTGCTTATATGATTGTTCCAACTTGAGGTTGCAATAATCTAGCTTTTAATGAGTGGATAAGCAAATGTTGCTTCTAATCATTTGATGGGTTTTATATTAGTTGTTAATAGCAACCATAGCGCCCGCTATAGCGAATAGCGTAGCGTAGCGCTCATGTGTCGCTATACGGTTGATAGCAACAAATAGCGAGATTTTTCTATTTTTTGTTTTTTTTTGGTAAAATATACATATAAAACATCTCTAAAAAGTTCTTCTAGTGTATCGCTAAACATGAAATAGCGCCCGCTATTTCATCGCTATCGCTATATAGCGTATCGGTAGCTTGTCGCTATCGTCCGCTATTCGCTGTTAACAACTATATTATTAGCTAAATTTTATTAGTTCAAGGGCAAAACAAAGTTATCCATTTACACATTGTAACCTAATTTTAGAGAATTTTTCTTTCATGTCGCAAAGCATCTTTTTCTTTTGACAAGAAGTCAAGAATGCCATTCTGGTCATTTTTCTATCAATTTATTAGTTAATCATATTTTGCCAAACATACATGTGATTATATGATCTCATTGATCACACGATAGAAGCACATATACACACCGTCTACTACTGTCCATTTTATTACAGTTCATTATTTGAGTCTAATTATTTAACGTCGCTTAGTAACATCCACACCGCTTATTTTTTTTTTATCTTTATGGGTAAAAATACAGAAAGAGGTTGTTTTGGATCAATGGGTAAGTGAGAAAATGGAGTTTAACAGCCTGACAGGTTTTTCCATATTCTGGGGTGGCCTTGTTCGAATCGATGTTTTGAAGGTATTTAGCTTCGTACTTCTAACTTTCATACAACGAAAAATGTTGCATTTGGGCCTTGTTTCACATCATTTTACTTTTCTACATTTTAGGTTCTTCCGGAAACTTGTTTAACATTTTATGGACCTAAGGCGGTGAAGCTTCATATTGTACCCACGAGTAAAGCAGACGAATTTTACAAGGTATCGACCTATCGTTCTATATAATGTTATTGAATGTTGCCCTAGGTGTATTTAAATGCGTAAAACCTCACCCTTTGCTTCAAAAAGGAGGCATAGTCAGTTTGATTACTGGGTCAAATATAAAAGTCAAATGTATGAATTCTTTATGCAAAATTGGCATGGATTACAAGTTTAATAACCGACATATAACCATTATTCTTGTTAAGATTTTCTGAAAACATGAACGATTCTTGTAACTTGTGCAGAAAGAGTTGGGAGGTCTTTTAACACCTCCAAGTGGAGAACAAGTAGAAGATTGGGCAGGACTTGAGACTGCTCGCCAGTTACGAATAACGTTTGACGACACACAAAGGTATGTATTCCACTTCCACAACAATAGTACTAGAGGCGGCAAGTTTGACCCATTTATCTGAATACGGGTCGTTTTGAAACCCGTCGATTGCATAGTAGTCAAAGGCGAGCAAGGCGCGGCAAAAGCGCCTTGCGTCCAATAAAAATCACACACATTCCAGTTTAATATGTTACTCAAGTACTCAACCTGTCCGAATAGTCCAGTCTTTTGCCTCCTGTTCATAATATGCTTTGATTCGACTTGTAGACCTGCTTGTGATGTGGCGATCTCGGGTCTAGGGTGGATAACCGTTGAACCAGTTAGCCAAGCACTTAAAGACCCTGATGCAGATTTGATGCCAGAGGCACCAGTGATATCGTTAGATGTTCATGTTCCAAAGGCGGTTGAGATCTTTGTTCGGCCACCACTTCCGGTTGGGAAGTTTGGAGGAGAATGGTATCAATATAGAGATTTGACTGAAAAAGAAGAAGAAATCAGACCCAAGTGGTACTTTTGAGATCCCTATAATCTTAAAGTGGGAATGCAGAAAAAGATTTTATTTTCATAATATTTGGCAATAGATGTAGCATGTATAGAGGGTGGCATCTGTGCTTTTTTGGTCACCTTCATCTTGTATTGTAAATGAGATATAATGATTTGATTCAGGTCTTTCTATGCAAAAGCATTGTTTTCCATGATTATTTTTAAATGACACCCCTCACATCAGTGTTGCAAAACTCGGTTTGGGCTTGTACTTGGCGACCTACCCTGGAGCGAGTACTCGAGTAGTAGTCGGTCAACTTGGCCTTGTTTTGCAACACTGCAACTCGCTCCCAATTTACATTTTACTAGTTCACTCGATTAGATTACCAAAATAGGTAGCAATTTACATTTTACTATGCGTTCACTCGAATGCGCAATGTGAGAACTTCATCACATACACAAGATGTTGCTTTATGAACAACCAAATAATGGAATAAGCTTTATACACAACTAAAAGTTGTAACTCTCTCATCTCTTTTACATCATCACCTAAACCACCAATAATCATTCTAGTCATTTTGACATACTAGTCTCTCCCTCCAGATCCTATATTTGACCAATTTTGGTCAAACGTGCATGAAGCCGTCGCCTCAATGCCCCCAGAAGTTTTTCTGACTGGCACGTGCCTTGCGCTCCATTTAACACCATGGGTAGCAATATCATAAAACATTGCTTTCTTGATTACAACAACAATCAAAATAAGTTTTTACCTTATACATTCATAATACAAGTGCACTGCAGTGCGCTGTTACAGGTACACAATAAACACATTCACAGCTTCAATTGTTCAAATCTGCAACTTTTTGAAAAACTTACCCCCTCGTTTGCCGATTCCAGACCCCGGGAGACTTGTTGAGAGAAGAGATCGGTTATCGGGCGTCCATTTTAAGTTTTTAAGACTATAAAACAAAGTTGAGAGTGCAGGAGTCACTTCATCTTCCTTGATGTTTTTACATGATATTACCCTGAGATTTTCAAGTTCTTTCAAAGAAAGGACCACGGATTCTAGACCACCTGTCGTTAGCCTCGAGCATCCTTCTAGTGACAAGAATTTTAGCCTCCTGTCAGTACAACACAAAAAAAGTTAAGATTTTATTTTGTCAACAGTTGGCAAATTCGGCCCATTTACCAATGAATTCCTTATATACCATTATACGTTTTAATGGGTCAAATGGGTAAAAGTCAGTAAAACAGGAAAACATATTATTATGAAATAACATAATTTCAGTAATCATCTTGACACAAAAAATACACACTTTTCTTTTTGACAAAAGTGTCTCAGGTCAACCTCACCAGTTTCGACTCATACAAGATTTTACGCGTTTTGACTTGTCACCCTACCAAGTCCACCCTCCGATTTTACCAGCTCTACTTTGTTTAGCAGCCCCCTAAATAGGCAAACGGACCCAAAGACTAATCATTCATGCATCCATAAGCATGACCATTTTTTATATACCCAACCTTCTTTTTACTTTTCAGGAAAAAAAGACACCATACAGGGGATATGAATCTGTCATCCCCAATCATTGCTACTAGAGGGAAGATTCGACCCGTTTATATGAAAATGGGTCAAATTCGTAAATATTATTTTTATTGTTAATTTAAAAAGACAGAAATAGTTGGCTAGCTGTCTCAAGTCTCGACCCATTTTGACCCGCTACCCAAACTACCCGTTACAATAACAATAAACAGTAAAGCAAGAATCACGAAAATACAAATGTACCTGCAAAGACCGGCATTAAGAAACACGCCATCTTTCAATCCCCAGCAATCTTTAACAACCATCTCTCTAACAGACTGACACACAAGAAAAACCGCCCTCAAACTCTGCTTATCCCTCAACTGACATCTCTCCAAATGTAACCTTTCAAGCATTCGACAACAACCCAAATGCTCATCAAGTCCAGGACTTTCGTCAATCCTTTTACACGAAACCAACCTCAAACTTTTCAAATTCTCACAATACGAAACAGCCGATAACCACCCATCATCCATCCGATGATCACAAACCGTCAGTTCTTCAAGCATTTGACAACACTGCCCAATCGCTCGAATCCCATCATAACTCCCCTCACACCCTCTAAGCTCAAGCTTCACCAACCTCTTACACCCTTGTGCCAATATCGTCAACCCTATATCCGTAACCAAAGACGAGTAAAACCCATCCACCGTCCCAACCAACTTCAGTATCTGCAAATTCTTAAACGCTGCAATCCCACGTAACACCTGATCATCACAACGATGCAAAACAAGCTCTTGCATCGTTAAACATCCCTCCGCCACATTCAACAACCCGATCTCACTACAATTCGCAACCACAAGCCTTTGAAGATTCGGGTACTTAACACATAACCTTTGCAGCCCTAAATCTACTTCACTAACAGGCATCAAACTAAACTTATTCGGTAACAAAACATTGTTATCAATAATATCAATACGAAAGTAACCGAATTCACAACCTAAAGATAAAGAAAGATCATATCTTTTAGCATTGTGGCAACCAATTACACTTCCATGAAGCAAATCAATATCTACAAGATTAGGGAATCTAGTAAAGATCCTACCAGATGTAACAAAACCCCAATCAAGAACCTTAATTGAGGTCGTTAACCGACCGTTGAGAGTCAACCATGTTTTCGACACTAACGAATTCGACTTGTTTTCCGGAACCTTTGACAAGATCCCCAAAAGGGTTTGATCAGAAAGAAGTGAAGTAAACTCTTGACACCCAATTTGGGTCAAATCAGGTATCAAAGTTTGGTTCTTTAACGTTTCTTGATTTAGGGTTTGGTTATTTAGGGTTTGTGGTGGTGGCGGCGGCGGTGGTGAAGAGGGTCGGTAAGGAGAGGGTGGTGGTGGTTTACGGTAGAAGGAACGGCGGCGAAGGGTGGAGTAAACGACATGGTCAAGGGCTTTCTTGTTTTTGGACCAAAGATTGGACCAGTTGGTTAAAGGAGAGGAGGGGTTGTTATTAGGGTTTTGATTTTCTATAGAGCATGAAGACATTTGGAAGTGTTGGGTGATTGTTGTTGTGTTGGTTCTGTAATTCACATTAGATTATTATTATGCAGTGATTGTAGTTGAATGAATATTATTATTATTATGTGTTGAAGAAGGAGGAGGTGTTCATGGATTGGAGCTACTTTTTTTGGGTAATTGTTTTGAGGGATTTTGAATTGAGTGCTGCCAACGGGTAACGGCTCTTTTTGTGGGGTACCCAAGGTTTGATTTTATTAGTTTGCAACTTGCTTAATCTTATTTTAATGCAACAATCATGGTTTGGTCAAACAAACTATTATATTACGGGAAAAGGGGGCACAACCCTCATAGACGAGTGTTGTCTACGGGTATCCTAATACCCATATGGTAGCATGGTAACATGGTTGTTGTGGGTATTGGTAGAGGTCTCATGAATCATTTACTTGGTATCGTTTAACGAGTAGTGAAGGAAACATTTAAATACAATATAATAAAAAATTACCACCTTCTATAAACACCGTATATTTTATTTCACACATAAAATTTTATATAATTACATACACTAATATAAAAAAAGGTGGTGGCAATTTGCTTCCGATTACATATCGTCGTCAATCATCCCTTGCAAACTGCAACCAACAAACAACTCGCTGCCTACAAACCCACTAACTACACACCGCCGACAATAATTTTAGTTTCAGGTATATAATAGTTTTAATTTTAGGTATGTAATGATTTTAATTTTAGTTATGTAATGATTTAAATTTTAGGAATGTATTAAATATTAATGTCATAGAAATTTTATGAAGATGATTATGGTTTTTGACATCTACCCACGCCGTCACTAACGCGATCTCCTCATCTACATCCCACCGTGCCGTTTTTATGAGATGATTTTGGTTTTGGTATTAGAAATTATGGGGTTTTATAGGGTAAAAAGTAGGGTATAAATTTCTAACCGTTAAGCAATGGTAATATCACCGTTGGGAAAAATTAAATTCATTAATTTTATTAAATTTAAATGAAAATAAACAAAAGAATCAGTGAAGTGCTGCCTCCAAAACTGTGTTTCAGTGAAGTGATGTGCCTGTACAGGATTGGTAGAAATCAGTAAAGTGATTTGAAAACTGGTCCCCAACCCAACATTCTAATCTTGCACCCTCGTCAGGTAAGGTCCATAAAAGAGAACCTGTCAGCCAACCTGCAAGGGTGGCAACAGTGTTTTTTCAAGGGTTGGAGCCCTTGACGGGGTACCCGTCTGGTGCCCCGTCCTCCCTTAGGAGCAGAAGCAAAGGTAGAACGGAAGACTTAGAATAATTAACATGACTCATAACTCTTGTAGCCGAGAAATAAGATAAAGTGATTCTTGATATTTGTGTAGGTTGAAAGTTTCTAAATCTTTTGGGGTTTGGTTTTACTATATCAATTGTATTTTTTTTTTTTTTGAAGAAAGATGTATTAAATTTGATGGATTTGGTTCAAATGAGAACCTTTCCCCAAATTGAGAACTGAGAGAACCATTCTGGGCCACACATTTCTCTAAGGCAAACAATTTTTTTTTTTTTTTTTTTTTTTTTTTTTTTTTTTTTTTGCAAAAATCGCTGCTTTATATGTAAGAAAATTTTTTTTTTATTTTTTTTGTATTTTTTTTTCAGTATACACATGTGTATAATTGCATTATACACATATGTATAATGCAATATACACATATGTATAACTGAAATATACACATATGTATAGCTGAAAAATGCTATATACACATATGTATAATTGTTATATACACATATGTATAATTGACATATACACATATGTATAAATGATAAAAAAAATTCAAAAAAAAAATAAAAAAAAAATTTTTCCTTGCATAAAAATGTGCGATTAAAGCAAAAAAAAAAAAAAAAAAAAAAAAAAAAAATTTTTTTTTTTTTTTTGCCTTTATATGAAATGTGTGGCCCAGAATGGTTCTCTCAGTTCTCAAATAGGGGTTGGTTCTCTTAGGATCCCTACCCTAAATTTGATAAGAAAATATTAAAACTACAATCTACTTTATTTGACAGAAAAAGGGATAAATGAAAATCTTAAACACGATAACCACCCCCCCCCCCCCCCCCCCCCTACCTATCTTATAAACCCAGTCTCCAGACAGGTTCTTTTGTATAATTTTGGGTGTAAGGAAATTGCAAAGCCCATATTGGGCACTAAAGTAAAAGAGAGAAATTGGCCTTAAAGAAAACGACATGCTCTCAACACATGACATGAAAGTCAACGGTTGACTTCAACCAATACATGCTAAACGTGCCCTCAACAAAATATTGCTACATTATGCCAAACTTTGAGGTCCATGCAACCATAAATACGGTAGATGACTTCCTAAACACCGCAACAAATTCCAAATGAATCATCTTCACCGGTCCGGTACCCGCCACCCCGCACCGCCAGGAGGAGCACGCCTGACACGTCGCAAAAGCGAAGATTCGGACACTTCTCCTTCGTTGACTGCCATATCATCTAACAAAGCAAACGCAACCAAAGCTAGATCAGCGTCCGCCACGAAAGCCAGAAGTTATAAAGATTCGGAGGCGAATAATATGATGTTTCGCCTTCCTAGTCCAATGACTATCAACAATAGACTTACTAGTCCGGTGTCCAAAAAGAAGCCAACACAAGACGTCGTGGCAAACATTTTGCCACGACGAAAACCTACTTCTCCATCCGCTTGGGCGTTGTCTCCAGGGCGAGTTGCCCCTTTTCCAACGCCTGTAGCGCCTGTAAAAGCACCAAGTCCTCGTGACAGTAGTGGTGGTGAACGTGGCCATGGGGGAATTAGTGGGGTTTTAAGGTACTTTAGGCAGAAAAAAACGATGCGGATAGAAGATGCCGATCGACGTTGTTTTGCATTGATGAATAATTGGTTGTTGCAATGGCGATTCGCTAACTCTAGAGCCGAAACCTCCATGTCTACTGTTAGAACCCGAGCAGAGGTAACTAACTAACAATATCGTGTGTTGGCAAAAAATGAAACTAACAATACTATCGGTTTAATATTTTACTAACGGTTATGTCTTTGTATAGAAGAAATTGTTCAGCGCATGGGCTGAGATACTTGCGATAAGAAATTCGAACATGGTAAAGCGAATGGAAGTTGAAAAGCTTGCAAACGACATCAAGTTGTATCACATTATGAACTCGCAGTTATTCTTGCTAGAAAAATGGTCGAAAATGGAACCTAAAAACGTTGAAGCTGTTGGTCGAGTGGTGAGAAAGTTATCCGCGGCATCAATCAACATCCCGTTGCTTCATGATTCTAAGGTAAGTTTCTCCAGGAACATTTCTAGGCGTCGTTTATCATTTGTAGCGCGTTAAAGACCACAAAATTAATCATATTCCCCGTATGCAGGGAGATATTTCAGATGTTTGTGACGCGTTGGACACTGCTACAACACTCTTGGCGGATATCGAATCTACAATCTCAAAATTATCTTATGAGGTAAAAACTTTTACCGTTGGAAAGAAATACTATTTGATTAAGATAACTCGGTTACATGGGTCATGTGCTTTTTCTGATACAGGCTGAGAAGTCATGTTATTTGTTGACCGAGCTTTCGATTATTGCTAAGGAAGAGACCGAGTTATTGGCTGAGTTACAAACATGGATGACTGATGTTGTATTGCTAAAGGTTTTCAAACTTGAAACTACCAATTTATATAGGTACTTTAAAAAAAAAAAAAGAGTCACCCTTTTAACAATTACTATTATGATGCAGGAAAAGGAAAGAAGTTTAAGAGGTCAACTAATCCAAACCAACTGAAAATCCTGATGCAACAAAGTGCTGTGTTTGTTAGGCAGCCGTAGCACCAGCATCGAGCCACCTATATCTATCGGGTTGAGCTGAACATCACCTTCAAACCACCCATATCTTGTGTTGTGTAGTAGTTTAGCACCAACATCAAACCACCTATCTCTCGTGTCATAGTTTGCCAACAGTTTCCAGCAAACTAATTTTTGATCTGAGCTTGTTGCAACCATATTTGTCAATATTTTTTAATAAAAGTTAAACTGTATTAGAACATGTACAGATGGTTCTTCAATCACACCAAGATGCATTTCAAGCAAGTATCATGATAGGCAAATTTGAACTAATAAACAAAACATAATATTGCATCAATATCTCAAATGACAAAAACATAGCTTTGTTCGGACAATGATTAACCAAAAACATTGTGAAGTCGAAAACCAGAATCTTAAAACTAGTGGATAAAGCAAGCAATACCAACAAAGACGAATCCTTACATTTATCAGCGGTATCGGCGCAGAGATAAAGTGTTGTTCCTCTTCCAAGTTGCCCTTCTCGAGGGACGTTGCTTGTGGTTCAAGTGTCCCTTACCACGCAGACCTCTGTATTTCTTGCCAGCAGATGTCAGTCCACGAAGCTCTCTGTGTTTGTGGACTGGGTTGCAGATCCAGTTGATACGTGGATCATTACGGATAGCAGCATGAGCTGGGTCAACCAAGATCACCTCGAAGTACTTGTAGGTCGAGTCCTGTGTACAAACTTGTACTTAGCACTCGGTAACAAAAAAATGTCTTTAGTGGAGTTTGAAGATGACTAAGATAAAGTTACAAAGAGAGTCAAATCATGCAGATTTTGTAACAGGCCAAAATGGCAACGTTTAATGCCAGACAAAACAGGCCAAGTCGACCTACACACATTTTATATTTTCAAGAAAATATAGAAAATGGTAAGTTTAGCAAAAAAAAAAGGAGCGAGAGAGAAACTTCGGGTATGAGCTCTGAAAACAGGTTAATGTTAGGTGGGTTCGGTTAACATGTTAAAATGGTTTCAGAATAGAACTGCTCATTTTAGTATGAGCTAAAGAACCAAGGTTGATCCACAAACGTATTTTCTACCATTTCATATAACTCATAAAAAACTATAATAGTTATGCACAATAGGACTAAACTTAATCAATTTATAGTTCCTTTCAACATATTTATTAACCAGTACTTCATGCAACCCTTTTTATCCCAAAACCGATTGGCTAAAAATGATACTACCATTAATCATAGAAAAAATAGTGTAACAACGCATTAACGAAAGAGAAAGCGTTAGCATAACATACCTCATTGAGCCAGTATGAGTTGAGAACCTTGAGACCGCCCAACTTCCTTCCAGCTCGTTCTTCAGCAACAGACCTCTTGCTACGTTGAAATTTGAGTTGGGTGACACCCTGGTTGGTAGGCTTTCCATACACAATACCCTTGGGAACTGGCCTCTTTCTTCCACCACGCCTCACACGCACTCGGTAAATCACATAGCCCTACAAAAATTCAATTCTCTAATAACTAAACTATACTTTGCAGTTTGCAGTCAGTAAAAATCTTCTAAACACCTAAATTACAAAACAATCTTTATTTTCATTACAGTTGGTTAAAAAAAGACACAAAATGCATTAAATTGCTACATATGTTAATCAAATGTAAAATGCAAAAGAAGAAAATGAAGATCAACCTGTTTGGCTTTGTAGCCCAAACGACGAGCCTTATCGGGTCGGGTAGGATGAGTAACCCTAACAATGGAAGGAAGCTGGCGATACTCCCAGCACCTGACCCTCTGCATGAACCTCATCACATCTGACTGCTTCTTCCTCCATAGCTCCGAAACATACGTATACGCACCTGCAACAATAATACATCTAATCAAAACCCCAATCATCCAATTCATCTATTCAAACCAATACAACCATCAATCACCAATCATAACACACAAATCATAAATAAAAGTTGGTTGATTTAGAGAAAGAATGTGTACGTACCCATTGCTTGCTTGTTTCTGGTGATGAACCTAACGGCTACGGCTGCTATTGAGCGTCAACAATTAGGGTTTTGGTTTCTGTCTATAAAAGTATAACAATTATTTGTTTGGGCCTGGACTCGTCTGGGTCCGTTATAATGACTAACAAGAGACTCAATTGACTTTTTTTTTTTTTTTTTAATCTATTGGGCCGTTCCATTGGCTTAAAAATCAGTATTTTTTTTCTTTTTCTTATCTGATGTACAGTAGGCTAGTAGAGATTCACAAAAAAACAGGAACCAGAAAAAAAAACCAGGACCCGATCCTACCAGTCGGGTACGCATATGGTATAGATTTCTACGTAAAAAACCGGACCCGGTTGTACCCAGTTTTTTTAATACACGAAACCGGGTTTTCCTAATACCTGGTTCATGACCCAATTTAGACTTAGCCAACAACCCAATTTATGGACACCATCACCAAAACGATATTGAAATCTATACACAAAGCCATTTGGTAATTGGTAGTTGGAAGATTAAATCCAAAGTATAAATGCAATGATATTATATTTAGTTTAAGGTTGTTGAAATAAATTAAAGCCATTTATTTACAATCTGTTTGTTTCTTCTCTCTTTGAAATCTCTACACAAAGCCATTTGGTAGGTGTGGTTTCTTTAATGATTTTAGGCTAGACAGTTGGAATGAAAAACTTAACAATTATAAATAGAGTAGTAAAGTTCATTAAAGTCATTTGATTGTTTAGAGTAGTGGAAACCCTTACTGTAGAGGGAAAGAGGTGTAGAGGGAGACCCAAATTGACTTGGAATGAGCGGATTAGATATGATTTAGTAGAGATGCACCTCTCTGAGGACATGGTCGAGGATAGGAGTTCGTGGAGGCACAAGATTAAGGTCAAGGATTATTAGGGAGGGTAGGGTTGTATCGTAGCGTGGTCCTAGGAGCTTAGACTTTTTCTTACATTGGTAGGAGGTAGGTATGGTTGACTTGTTTTTTGAGTGTCTATAGATTATGTTGTTTTGTGCTGGCATATATACCTTTGTTTTACTACGTGGCGCTTTTAATGTTTCTATAAATTCCGTAGCTCTTTAGTTTGTTTTTTTAGTGTTGCTTGCTTGTCGATTGTGTGTTGTCGAGCCGGGGGTCTCTCTGAAAGCAGCCTCTCTATCCGCAAGGATAGGGGTAAGGTCTGTCTACATCCCACCCTCCCCAGACCCTACTCTTAGCTTTGCTAATTGTGGGATTTACTGGGTAAGGTTGTTGTTGTTGTTGTTGTAGTCTATCCTATGCAACATTAATATAATATAAATTTGGTTGTTGGAGTCTATCCATTATAAATGCAACGGCATTCTTTTTTTTTTTTTTTTTGTGAAAAACCAAATCAAACCATTCTCATTCCACCAAACAATTTATATTAGTGGTATAGCAACGACATTCGTTCGTTTGGGTTGACAAACTTCAAAACCATCTAAAAAATGCGTTCCGAATGTGCATCTTCTTCCATTAACATGGATAGCAAACCAGTCGTTCTGGATATTCTTCTTACAAATCGAAACCCACTTATTTGGGGGGTTCACTTTGAGTTATGTAAAATGTCGTTCGGTGCAAACAAAGCTCGAAGTGTTCATTGTGGTACTTTGTTGAACTCGGACTCCAACTCGACTTTGAAGAAACATTTGGATTCATATTGTAAAGTGTTGAAGAACAACCCAGATCGAGGTCAACTGCAAATGTCAAGTGACGGGACTATTTGGCATTATGAAGTTGAGGCAGTCCGGGAAGAAATGGGTCACTTCGTGATTCAAGAGGGGTTGCCATTCGACCACTTTGATAACTCAAGATTGACGCGTCTCATCCAAAGAACGCTACAACCGCGTTATAATCACGTAAGTCGCACTACCCGTTGACGTGATTGTATAAAAGCATGGGGAAAGGGAAAAAAGAATTTAATTTTGGGTTTTAAAACTTTACAAACCGGTGTCAATTTGACTTGCGATGTTTGGTCGGCTCCTCATGGGTTACCCGAATTATACCTTTGTGTTACGGCACATTGGATGCACCCCAAAACGTGGCAAATGAACAAGCGTACGATTGCTTTTGAGTTGTTTCCATATCCACATACCGCAAGCAATTTATTTCATATTTTGAAAGAAGTAATTGAAACTTTCAAATTGCAAGACAAATTGTTTAGGTGCGAATTGGGACGTACCAACTTGTTGGAACTCGACTTGCAATATGTTTGAAAGCTCTTTAAAACAAATGGATAGCTTGATTGCATTTCATGACTTGCTTGGTACCGAAATGGAGGTTTCACCATTCCCGCCATCTAGTTGGCAAATTATTGAAAATTTAACCGATTTGCTTGGGGTTTTTAAAAGTGCAACAACGTTTTTATCCGGAGTTTATAATCCCACAAGTTGTCGTTTTCTTAAACAACTTTTCATAATGGCAAAGAAACTAGAAGATTTGGAATTTAAAGGCCCGATATTTGTAAAAATGATGAAACCAGTGAAAGAAAAGTTTAAAAAACATTTTTGAACATTTGCCTCCCGTTATTACTTGTTCGACTGCTTTAAACCCGTACCTAAATAAGGGAGGCGTTGAAACTTTGATTGAAAAAATATGCCATGCTTTGGATTTGCAAGAAGATGATCCACTTTTTGTTTCAAAAGCAATCAACAAGTTTGGAAGTTATTTTGAAAAGTTGTTTGATGTTTATCAATCAAAATATGGTGAAACAACTTCACAAATACATCAAGCTTTTGAAAATGTGGCTTCAAGTGGTGGTGGTGGTAGTAGTAACCGTAATAGAGATTTAAACATTTGTTTGTTTAATACTTTGAGAATTGACAATGCTAAACGAGCTCGCGGTAACACCCCAAGTAGCGAGTATGGGAGGTATACTTCAACGGATTTTTTACAATCAGTCACCTCCGAACAAGAATTTGAAAATTTTGACATTTTGGCTTGGTGGAAAGGAAAGGAACCCCAATTTCGGATCCTAGCTGCTATTACTAACCGTTCAAGCATCTACGGTAGCTTCGGAGTCCGCTTTTTCTGTTAGTGGAAGGGTTATTTCGTTGAGGCGAACAAGGCTTACTCCCGAAGCGGCGGAAATGTGCATTTGCTTGAAGGACCATTTGGATGCAGCGGAGCGGATACAACATTTTTCGTCACTTGAAGAAGAAAATTTCATTGAAATGAAAATACACGAGGATGAGATTGAAAGGGGAATGTCTAGCCCACTAGAGGAAGACTAAACGAAGTCCGAAGCGACGATGTGTTTTCTATGTTTTTATGTTTTTAAATGTCATGTGTCATGTGTTAGTACTTAGTAGTATTTCAAACCTTTAATATGTTTTTAAATGTCATGTTTTTATGTTTTATGTTTTTAAATGTCATGTGTCATGTGTTAGTACTTATCATGTGTCCTAAACCTGATGAGTAGATCCACAAATTGAAACATGGTCATAACTCATAACAAACATTAAATCTATTCAAACATTTATATGATAAAATGTATGCAAACATCCAACTAAAATACTTTTGTTGACTTAATTTTTCATTTTGGGGTACCCGGTTCTTTCATTGGGGGGTACCCTGTTCAATACCCAGTTTTGTAACCGGAACCGGGTATTGAAAAACCCGGAACCAGAACTGGTTCTTTCAATACCCGGTAGAAGTGATACCCGACTCTACTCGAAACCGGTTCAATACCCGGAACCGGGTATTGAAAAAACCCGGTTTCTGCACCTCTAGTGTACAGTAAAGGTGCATAAAAAAACACGTACTCGAAACCTATTTGTGCACCTCTAGTTTGTAGTTTAAATTAAATAATCTAGTAAAATATGTTTTGCATTTGAAAACTTTTTTTATCTTATATATTCATTTCGTAAACTTGCCAAATTACATCAAAATAGAGGGTAGACGGGCAACAAGCTGCGTCGCCATCCTTTTCTGAATAGCGAATCCTAATCTACCAAATACAAACCCCTGCCCCCATGGAGATGAACTATTGTTGTGGACAACCCGTTGAACCCTGGTCAAGAAACGAATAGCTTCTGGTGCTAGGGAGCCGAAGGTATCAAAGGCAAAAGGACAAAGACATGTAGGTATCAAAGACAACCCGTTGAACCCTGGTCAAGAAACCAATTATTTAATGATCATCTGTCTTATGGTCGAATTTGAATGTAGTTTCTTATTGTTTTTGGTTAGTAGAATCGTTATGGTTGGAAGTTCGATTTGATTCTTAACGTGCTTGGTTAAGAAATGAATTGGAATTGACATTAGACTGCAGGGAGTGGGGCGGGGGAAAGGGGCTGGAGGCTGAGTTGGCGGCGGGAACACCACCCCTAGGTGGCGTGGAGGTGAGGGCGGGAGTGGCAGGCGGGGAGAGGAAGCTTGGCGTGGGGGAGGGGAGGAAGCCACGTGGCTTTGTCTGGTTGGCCGATTTTTTTTCTCTTTCTTTTTAACTTTAACACAATATAATATTATTCCTTTCACCCCCTTTCCCCCTTCCACTCCCCACAATTTTCTTCCCCCCCACATGGGACCCACAAGTGCCATATGGCGCTTCACCCCTCTCCTTCCCCCCTCCACTCCCTCTACTCTTCATTCTATCAAAAATCCTTAATGTGAAGAAATTCAGTAATCCTTTCAAGATGTGAAGGAATTCATTTAAAGGAAATGGACTCATTGTTCTTTTATCGTTGTCCTCAACCATCGTCTGTTGCCGCAACCCTGACCACTGCCCTCACTGCCACCCAAGTCTTATTACTGCATTCGCAACAATGAATACTAGCGGATGGCCATGGAGAAAAGAGTGGTTGTGGTTGATGTGGCTAAGGCTACAAGGGTCATGTGTGGCCGTGTGGGGCATCCAATGAAGGTGGTGCAACCACTAGGTAGTCGGCAAAGTGATAGATTTTCATTACCAATTCGTCACCGAGATTCGTTACATATTCGTTTTTAGTAGATTCCTATTTCTTTAGATTTTAGATCTTTTCAACTAAATTCAATTCCAATTCCTTCAAATTCAAATTACTTTGACGAATCTAGTCATTTAAAAATATCGCTAACCAAATGCACCCATAGTTCTCGTAGAAGCATTACACGATAGGCTGTTCACTGACAATTGTGTTTCTGTTAACCTGTTTAACATGTTCAATAAACAATTGTGTTTGGGTGAACATATTTAAGTTGTTTAGTTAAACTTTAACCCGCTTGTTACAATTTGCCACCTAGTCTATGACATGCTTAACACATTTGACAAATTGATCACAACCCATTTACAACTTGTCAACCTATCTGACTTGTTTAGATATATAGGTTAAACGAACCATGTTTGGGTAACATGATTTTAAATGCATCCGAGTTCTAGTTCAACAATTCAACCCCATAACCTAACATGATTGCCATCAACCTGACCTTCAATTCTTCAAGGCTCAAGCCATCCCGGTCAAGACTATACTTGAAGAGGGCTCACCAATCTGACCTTCAAGGCTCAAGCCATCCTGGTCAAGACTATGGTTGAAGACTTTCATTATATACAACACAAGATAACACAACTTCACACAGTCCCAAATAAAGAGATGAGAGGTAAATTAAATTCATTTTTTTTTCCAACAATTTACAATCCAAGACTTTATTTACTTTTTTTTTTTTGAACGGCTAACGTTACACTCCCGATATATTTACATAAAATACACCCTTGCCTAGATTTGAACCTAGAACCTCCCCTCTAAGAGGCATAAGCCTCTACCAAGTGGGCTACCCCACATTGGCAAGACTTTATTTACTTGGTTTTCCTTTGTTGCAAATGAACAACTTTATATCACTCTAAGCTTATGTACAATAAATCAAGTACCCAGCAAGAGAAACAATACAACACCAATCATGCCACTCTAGCTCTGCACCATTCCTTGAGTCCATCTCCACTTGTAACCTGAAGCATGACAAAAAGTGTTACAGATTCAACCTGGCCTGTTTTGACCCATAGTAGAAGATGACTGTTTCAACCGAAACTCGATTAACAGTTACCCAATCCACCCATCTTGGAACCTTGCCTTCTGGGATTAGGGAAGCATTACAAAAAGAAGAAGAAATCGTCAGGTCTGGAACAAACCTTTCAAGCAGTATACGCACGTGTAACCTCATGGGGTAGGGGATTGTGTATAAATCAGGTGCTGGAGCTCCCAAGATCAAAGTCCATGGTGTAATCATATTCAATGGTTGGAATTACAGTAGCAACAAATTTCAAGAATAAGAAGAGGTACCTGTTTCACCATATTTCAATGCTTTAATGTTAAATGATATTACAAAAACTATGAGGGAAATGGTCCATCCGTCCATGCAGTCCACTCACAATCAAAATTTACTCTCTTCCACGTGCTTATACTCGACACTTTCTTTTAAAAAAACTACAAACTAGAAAAAGATCACCCTTCGTGCAGAGCATGGTTCACATTCCCGTTGATTATATATTTATATTACAAAATATTAATCTAATTCTTTAATAAGACGATACAGGATGTTGATAATTAGCATTTAACACACATTAGAAATAGTGAAATACACTATGACCCGTTTCTTTATTAACTGAAAAATCTTAATTATTGGTTTTTACTTATTTGACATGCTAAGAGATCTAACATCCAAATCAATCAACTCAAAGTAAATGGGCCAAAATCGCCACCTAATAGTCATCTAACGTAAAATCACAATCACCATCTCAATTTTACTAATACAGTTTTTTTGTGTTAGTCCATTTGTTTCTGAAATTTAGAAAACTAGGTTATTATTGAATTCATAATTATTCCAGTGAGATGGAAGAAAATTACTTGTCAACTTGTGGTTCAAGTCCTGCAGCTATTAAGGGTTCAATTAGTTTCTTCATCACAGCTGCATGTTTGCAAGGGTGTACAGATGCATGTTTCCCAGACAAGTGTGGATGGTCTTCAATAGTTACCTGAGTATGATAAAATTCACAAACATCAATCTAGATTAAAGAATAAACAGATTTACAAAGACCATTCACTTAAACGGCTAACTGGCTGTTCAAACTTCAAATAACATTTATTTGCCTAAAAAATACAAATAATAAAAAATGTTTGAAGCAGAAGAAAATAGTTGTGATTCGTGGGAGTGGGAAACAATTTGACCCATCAACTTAAAAAAGAGTCGATTCAGACTAAGCTTATCTCTAACAGGTAAATGGTTACAAAATGTTTGCTAAACAAGAATTGGGTCGAAATTTTCGCAAAGTTTTTAAAGCATAAAACCTGCTACATCGTTTTTATTCAAAAAATTAGTTTATTATTAAAATAATATAACTTTTATAACTCATATTTGGCTGCATTTATTTATTATAAAAAAATGAAATGTCAAGACACAAGTGTTTCCAAAGAACCAAATATGCAAATAGAACCCGTACAAAGTTGCCAGTTTCGACCCGTTAGTCTGTTACAACACCCACACATTTTCCCCCCTTTAATACAAACAGAAAGGTTGAGAAATTGAAAAGCATGTCATTATCAAGTATGCAATGCTTACCGTTTTGCGAGCATGATCTTGACTGACATCTTCTAGAACTAATTCTGGCTCAAGAAGCATCCTCGACTGTAATAAATAATTGGCAACGCAGTAAATTTGCGCAGATATATTCAGCTCATACATTTCCATATTCAATTTATATGTAACTAAATTCAAGCTTGTTTATAATTGATGTTTCTAACCTCATCATAACCTGTAAGCCAAACACGAGGAGTTTGATAATATTTATCATACCTGAAAGAAAAAGAAAATTGGAATGTCACATAAACAGCAAACCAAAAAGAATCTATACAAATGAGTGTTACATCAGAAACTGCAAAACTAGAAGAACTAATATAAATAACCTTTAGATGTACATTATTTTTACTATAAAATAGAATTAGTGAGGTTGAACTTACGTAATGCTGACATCATAAGTTCGAGTTCTTAAAATGTTGTCATCATCAAGCTCCTGAGCAACAAGATATGTAGGCTGAAGGGTTGCCTGAATAATGCAATGGCAACTTTCAGCAGAAGTGTTCTCATATTTTTCTAATGTTTCAATAGGGCACTCTTGAATTCCTAACTAATTTAGTCTATTACTGGTCTTTAGTTGAATGTGTGTGTATATGTATGCGTGTGTGTGTAACTGTGCATATCTCTATGTATGTGTGAGTGAGTGAGTGAGTGTGTGTTCAAGTGTTCAACAATAGAACGACTTTATTCCAAAAAAGAAGCGTTCAGACTTCAGATACCCAATTACACGAAACAATGCCATTAATAGTTTAGACAAGGCAAAAGGGACTGACACTTGCATTCTTATGTTTGGTTCCTTTAATCACAATCTGACACTTGTATTCTAATGTTTGGTTCCTTTGATCACACTCTAAATTCTAAACTAACCAAGGTCAGTATCCTACAAGCAAAGTAAAAATAAGACCAAATGAATGTAACTATCTTACAGGATCTGCCTCAATAAGGTTGTCAGGTTCTTCAAATTCTTCCATGTCTGGGATGTCATCATCTTCCTCGGTGCCAAAATATGAAGGAATTGACTGGATTGTAGTCTTCTTGCTTATATCTAGGGTTTCCATAGAAGGCACATTCTCCTCCTCGTCACCCTTGGTATCTATAAAGATAGTCAAAGTGTCAAACCATGTTTAAAATTAAATAAGGAAACTTATTCTAAATTTCTAGAATGATACATACCTTTCGGCTGCCCATGAGTAGCCAGCCAGCCATCATTATCTTCATCATCAAGCAATATCTCACCGCCAGCAGCTTCATATTCTTCTTGTATTGATGCAACTCTTCGCAAACAAGGAACTGCACGAAGTCCATATCAAACTTAAGAGATATACTACATGCAAAAAAAAATAATACACTTTTATGCTTCCTTTTGTATAAATGAAATCATGCAGGACTTCTGTGACCAACTAACCATAGAATGCTAGAAGTCAGGTAACTTGTGTACAAATAGAAACATGCAAACACAGTAAGAATTTACAATGGAATTTCCTGTACAATAATATTTTATAAAAAATCTAAATGCAAATGCCAACACTATTTTACCATTTCTAGTAATCAAAAACTGTTCATCAGATGGCAAATATGACTTCCTCTTGTTTGGATCACCTGATTCCCTACAAAGAAAATGAAAGTGAGTTAACTCATTCATGTTTATACAACAAAGACAAAACTTCTAGAGAGAGCTTGTTATCATAAAATAAGGACTTAAAGAATCTAGATAGATATTGACGTAAATTATATTGGATGAATTTTCACTCACCATGTGATAGATTTATCATATATCTTATTATTGTTTTAAAACTCAAGAGTAATACTCACTATAAGAATCTAAATGAACAAAGTCCTAGTGTGTAAACAGTAATGTAAATGTGTATATTTCTTCAGTAACAAATTAATTCATAAGAATAATCAGGCATCCCAGAAAAATAGGGATCCAATGAAGTTCACATGGTCCACAAATATAACATTGGCGTAAACAAAGAACCAACATTTTCTTTTTCAAATAAACATAATTACTTAGATGCATTAAAAAATAACACAAGGACTTTAAAACTGCAACTATAATAGATCAATCCCAATAGTGCTGTGTGCTCTCCTATCATTTGAGGAAATGAGGAACACTTTTGAAACATTAATACATTTTTTCTTTCACACGTACATTATTAATCAATGTAAAAACTTTGGGTTGATGAGCGTAACAAACTGAAGCTATCTATATAGTCCAAATTATAAACATAACAGGCTACAGTAGTTCACTCTACAGAAGTACAGAGTAAATAGCAACTCATATTTTCAGGAAGGTAAGAAGTAAGAACATTGTTTATCAGATAAATATCTTCCATTACGGCAACTGATTGTATAAATAAACTTATACCTATATGTGGTCCTAAGCATAAGCTTTTGCCTATGTTAAACACTTCATTTATCACTTGCTAATAAGGACTAAGGAAAGTACTAGCAATCAAAACTAGACCACGTTTGTTAATGCCGCTAAAAACTTCAGACAAAATATCATTCTAACATGTGTTTAACATAGCTTTAAGATACTGAAAAGGTTGTGAGTCCTATAACAAAAGTAATGGCTTATTACTCATTTACTCTACCCCATAAACATCTTGTAGTTACAGCAGAAACCATCCTAACACCCAATTTCTTAAAAGCATTCTAAATTTCCATGAGACAGCTGCTCTAGTATAATGTTGCACTTCCATAACCTGCTTCTACCGTGCTTTTATGCAAAACTATACCTTCAATTATTCGACACAGTTATGAATTAGACACGTCCAAATTTCCCAATCTTCCAACTCCCAAACAGTTTAACCATTCATCTCTCACTCAAACAGTTAACATAAGATACTTTCTCATAGAACTTTAAACAAACAGTAAACTTACTCCAGTTCTGAATTAGAACACAGATAGCATAACAGAATCCCAATTACTACGCAAACTACATATTCCCCCTCAAAATTAGGTCATACGATAAAACCTGTTTAATAAAAAGTACACTAATTAATTTTACAACTTTTTAAAAAATAATTAAAATTACGAGGCTAGGATCCATCATTTTTCTGGTACATAAAACATACAACTTTGTTATAGACATGAAATATAAAGTAGTTAAACAAGTCGTACATGTGTTACTCAAAATCAATCATGTCTCCTAAACAGTGTTGTAAAAGTCAGCCTAGGCGGGACTGCATATAGGAATAACCGAATAAGGACCTAGTCGGTGAACTAGGCGTTTTGGCCATTAGGCGGGCCTAGGCGGTGGTTTTTTTTAATTTTTTAATTATTTTTTTCAAATTTCTAAGTATTTCTTAGTATTATGTGTATATATCTTAACATATTTAAAAAAACATCTAAATTTGTGTAGATATATATAAAATACGTATAAAAATACCAAAACGCCTAATTCCGCCTAGTCCTTTGGCTGGACCTCACCGCCGCCTAGCGCCTTCTACAACATTGCTCCTAAAGCAATTACTCATTATTAACATCTACCAACAACAACAACAATACTCAATGAGCAAATTATTAATGGATGAACAAGTTAAAGAAAAGGAAAGCAAAAATATACCATGACCAAGTAGGGCATTTGGAGACGAGATTATCTCCAGCGATGAGGAATTCGTTAACGCTAAGTACGCCTTTCTCCTTGAAAGCAGATACAGTCCTAGGGTTTGTGATCCTCTCTACCGTACCTTTAAATGCTTCGTGAAGCTTCTGTGATAAAACCATATCCGATTAAACGGATTTTCAGTACCAGATTACAAACCCTAAAGGATAATAATATTATTAGGCAATCTTTTATGGATTTGGATTTACGTGGTTATTTGAGTTTACGTTAACTACTAAAGGTAGTACACGCGATTAAAGGGTGGACGGGGCACCCACACGGTGACACGGAAACACAACCGCAACTATTATTGGTTTGGCTTCTGGGATGGATTATGGTTTCTTCACTTCTTGAACCCTTGTTAGTTGTCATCAGTGTTTTAGTTACTCGCGCTTCGCTGCGGGGACGATATCGAAATGTCTTGGCTAGTTATTTCCATCAATTGGCAATACTGTCATACCGCTATGTAGCAATTTTCTTTAATTACGTGAGTCAATAATCTTCAATTACGTTACCAATTTTCTTTAATTACATGAGCCAATAATGTGGGCAAATAGTCTTCAATTACATGGGCCAATATTGTATCCGTCCAACCAAGTGACCCAACAGTTGACAATCACGTGATATTCTATAACTTCCACCAATATTGACCCGATGGTTGACAATGATGTGTGCAATCAACTTTGTGTATAAAAATGTCGGTCAAAAAAGTAGGCATCAGATGTTGACTTTTTTTTTCTTCATTGGTGGGCTGGTGTAGTGCATGTTAAAGGTGTAAGCATTGGTGGCTTATTTTAGCCATAGACACTGTAGAAGTGTCATTGTTTTAATAGTATATATAAATGTTTTAAAGACCGGTTTTTAAATAGTACTGGGTTGAGCTTAAAAACAACTTAACCGGATTGACTACTAGTTGACTCTATAATTCCACTAAAATAAAACACTAAAATTTGTGTATTGATTGAAAGAGAACAATAATAGGATATGGTTAGAGTAAACCTCAATTTTCGTCCCCATAAATCTGAGTCCAATAGTTTAAAAATTGCATTTATAGTCCATTAATTTGCTGATTAATTTCAGTTTCAGTCCACACCACTAGTGTAGTTCTGTTGGATCAGTGGCTTAATTTTATGAACACTTATGTGTTATCAGATTTATATATGAGTTATTAAGCAGCGGAAATACAAGTGTTCAAAGGTCTAAAAGATCACTTTGATGAGGAGTTATTACTCCCCCTTGACTGAACAATAAATGAGAAACAATAAACAGTTTAAGTATAAAGCAGTAATAGCAATTTATGTTTCTCAGATGTGAAATGGAATTATAAGTTTAAAGCCCGAAGGATTTCAATTTAAGTTCAAAGATATTACACAAAAATCACATATGAAAATAGATTAACAAACTCATCTATTTATAGACTAATGTACTAAACTGTAGTCTGAAGTAATCTAAGATATTTAACAAAGATATTATGCTAAGATAAGGTTACTACAGTCTGTACATCGAAACTTGAAATCAAGACTTTAACAAAACAATATAATAATCAAAACTGCTGATCTTCAGTCGGTTAGAAGCTTCTGATGTAAAGTGCTGATGAGTGACAAACTGCTGATGAGCAGTTTGTCTTCAGCAGTTCTTCAGTGAAATGTCTGGTTAGACTTCAGAACTTCTGATGAGTTTACTCTTCAGTACTTTGGTGTTTGTTCTTCAGCACTTCTTCTTTTGTTCTTCAGCAGTTCTATACTTAGGCAGATATGAATTAGACTAAGGTTATCAAAAGGTGGTTTCGTCAATCCTCTTTGTCCCAACAATCTCCCCCTGGATTGATGAAGCCAAAACCTTATCTATTCTTTATTGTTGTCCTTTTCTCTCTTCTAGTATCCTCCAGATCTCTGCTGTCATCCGGGTAGTAAGAGTACATCTTTGTTGCTCAGTGAGAGGACCAAGTTCAGGTGTTAAATGTTGAATGGTGAGAAGGTCTTTGGACGATAAAACACTCAACTCCTTTGAGTTTCTATAGACCTTACTTGAACGGTCTCTCCTGGTCACAAGTACTGAGTTGGATTCAGTAAATGACCACTTAATAATATTTACCTTTGACCTGTCAAAGTCAGAGGCATAGGAAACCAAGCCTGTTTCCTTAGGTTGACCTGATTGAGGAATGTCTTCTATTTCAGTGACTCTCAGGTGAGATTCTTGACTTCCTTGAAGTTCAACAGCACCTTGAATAGGCATGTTGGGCAGGTGATGCTCTGTAACAACCCTTGTATGTGTCTTCTCTTGGATGGATTGTTGTAACTGATAAGCATAAGTAGCCTTGTCTCTGAATTGGGTCAAGATGGGTTTCTCTTCAACATCAAAATCACCATGTACCAACTGATCTCCTTCTAAGAGTATCATCTTGAAGTCAGTCTTGACAATGGGATCTCCATCTTGTAAGACCCTACCCATTATGCGGGTAATTAAGCGATAATTTACATGTAATTTACTTGGTTTGGAAAATACTAATTCAAAACTTTGCATAGTTTACATAATATACCAGCATTTAGTTTATACGCATCACGTTCCAAAACATACGTAGAGTAAAGTTAGTGTTAAACATGATAACAAAACGCTTAAAAGAAAAACCAAGTTTTAATAGATTAATTTAAACGTTGCGGAAGCAGACGAGTCTGGTGCGTTCGGTTCTTGCTCCATGGCGTGATCATCATCCGTTATCCGCGATACCGATTACCTACTTCAATCCCATAAAAAAATCATTAGAATTCAAGTTTGGGGCTTAAATGTAAGAAAAACGAATTTTCCTTGACCTGATACCCCCTCGCGCCCCATGAGGAACTCCTCATGGGGTGTGGGGAGCTCACCTTCTCCTCGAGCACCATGAGGGGTTCCTCATGGTGCGCGGGCACCCTATTTTGGGCAGAAAGTTTCCAGATCTGGCAAGATTTGTTCCTTCCAAGTGTTAGCCAAATTTCATGATTTTTGGTTGCATTTTTCCCACATTTCAAGACCATTTTTGGGGCTTCTTAAAACTCGTTTATGGGTCATAATACGTATCTCTTACATGTTTAAATCTCACATGTAATTCCTTGTTCGGTTTCTAACACATTAACCATGATTAACATACCCATCTTTAACCTGACCCGTTAAGATTTGAACAAGTTGAAAACATGAAATTTTATGATTCCCAAGTTTTTAATTGTGAATAACACTTAACTAGTCAAGCCTCGACTTGACAAAGTGATTTCCGCCCAAGCCATTTTTACCGTGGTACCGATGCCTCGTGTCCATGGCCACATGTGCCATTTCTCTTGGTCTTACTCGCGCGGCCTATATGACTCGCGACATGGTTTTTATACAAGATTTTCATGCTACTTGGGAATTACAATAGTGTCTTAATTTACATGACATCTTCATAGTTATGCCCTCCTAAGTATGCATATATAGATATTTTTAAAGTCATAGTTATGACTTACCTTAGTCGACCCCTTTTTGCTTCAAATCCTTACCCGAGTGGCTTCCAGTGGACTCAAACTTTGCACCTAGAATTTGATATTTCACATATACTCTTAGATACTTGCTCATAAGAGAAATAACACATACTTATACAAGTTTCACCCAAGAATATGGGTCCAAATGAAATCGAGTTTCATTGAGGCGTTTCCTCAAACACTTGGTAGGCGTCTTTAAATAAAATTATTTTCTATAGCTAAAGGACCTCATTGATCCATTTTAACTTAAATTTCAATAACCATAGCATAACTTAAACATTCAATTCATGGGTTTTATTCAAAACATGGCATATATGATATTTTCTAGATTGTATAACAATTCTTACCACATTATTAAAAACCCACTACTTCAACAACATGGATTCTTAAGAATCCACCATCATGCAAGTATTTTGCTAATCACACACAATTTTGCATGTATTGGGACCCTCTAATACTAGAGTAACCTCTATTGACTCTTAAATTCACGTTTTTGAGGCAATCCATGACTATCACTTTACCAAACATGAACAAAATTAACTAATCAAGCCAATTATGTGTTACCTAGATGTTTGTTAGGCCTTGGTGATTCGATTTATAGCATTTGCACCAAAAACCCCTTTGATTTGAGCTTGATCTAGGCTTGATTCAAGAGTTGTTGTTAAGTGTGTGTGTTTTGTGTGTGTTGGAGGTGGGGATTGATTTCTATGGAATGAGATGATCATCCCACCAATTTCCATTTTACTAATAATAATATTCATTTTGAGGAGTTGTCAAGATTTGCCCCTTTAGTTTAGCAAACATGTTGTTTTTTTTTATTATAACACTAACCAAATTAGTATTGTGTGAGTATTTAGGCAAAGATGGAAATTACTATATTGATTTGTCATGCTCGGTTAGTAATTCCCTCTTATTTGCTTAAACGGTATTAATGATAAATAATAGATTTTGGGGCGTTACAACTCCACCCCCCTTAAGAGGGTTTCGTCCGCGAAACTAGAAACATACCGAATAGGTGCGGATAGAACCGTTTCATCTCTTCCTCGGACTCCCAAGTGGTGTCCGCTCCTTTTCTATGATCCCATTTGATCTTTACTTGGTCAATGCTTCGATTTCTGAGATGCTTCACCTTTCGGTCTAGAATCTCTATGGGTCGAGCCACATAGTTTAACTTCTCATCGATTTCGATTTCTTCCATGGGTATATATGCTGTTTCATCCGTCAAGCACTTTCGAAGGTATGAAACATGGAAGGTATTATGAATACGGTTTAACTCTTCGGGTAATTCCAAACAGTAGGCGACTTGTCCCACTCGTTCAAGGATTTTAAATGGCCCAATAAACCTTGGACCCAACTTCCCCCTTTTCCTAAATCGGATTACTCCCTTCCACGGGGAGACCTTTAGCATCACGAAGTCTCCCGGTTGAAATTCAATCGGTCTACGTCTTTTATCCGCGTAAGATTTTTGACGATCCTGTGCGGTTTTCAGATGTGTTCGGATAATATCTATCTTTTCATTCGTGGCTTTGACCACATCCTTGTGAGCGAGCTCACGAGGTCCCACCTCCCCCCAACATACCGGGGTTCGGCATTTTCGACCATAGAGTGCTTCAAACGGTGGCATGCCAATGCTCGCGTGGTAGCTGTTGTTGTATGAAAATTCTACCAACGGCAGATACGTGTCCCAACTACCTCCGAAATCGATGATGCATGCCCGAAGCATGTCTTCAAGAGTTTGGATCGTCCTTTCACTTTGACCATCGGTTTGCGGATGGAATGCGGTGCTAAGCAACACCTTGGTGCCCAATTGCGTTTGAAAGTCGCGCCAATAGCGCGAAGTAAACCGTGGGTCTCGATCAGAAATGATTGTCACGGGTACCCCATGCCGAGCTATTATCTCATTTAGAAATATATCCGCCATCTTCTCGGATGTGTAAGTTTCACGTATCGGGATAAAATGCGTGGTTTTTGTTAACCGATCCACCACCACCCATATTGCATCAAAACCCCGAGGCGTTTTAGGTAGTTTGGTTAACAAATCCATCGTGATGTTTTCCCACTTCCACACGGGTATTTCCAAAGGTTGAAGTTTTCCGTATGGTTTTTGATGTTCCGCTTTGACTTGCATACACGTCGAACATTTCTCAACGTGTTTTGCAACATCCCGCTTCATCCCGGGCCACCAATAGTTGGGCTTTAAATCTTTATACATTTTAGTGGCCCCCGGGTGAATCGAATAGCGTGATTTATGGGCTTCTTCAAGCAACAAGGCCTTAACCCCACATGTGTTTGGAACCCAAATTCGGTCGAATCGGGTCTTTAGCCCTTCGGCATTATCCACTAAATCGCTGATTTGCCCTTGGATTCTTTCTTTCTTCCAGTTCTCTTGCTTTAAGGCTTCTGCTTGGGCTTCCCGGATTCGATCAAGAAGACCCGAAGTTACTACGAGCTGCATAGATCGCACTCGTATAGGTGTATAGCCCTCTTTGCGACTTAGGGCATCGGCCACCACATTGGCCTTCCCCGGGTGATAATGGATTTCACAATCGTAGTCCTTTATTGTTTCCAACCATCGCCTTTGTCTCATGTTTAGATCTTTCTGGTCAAAGAAATACTTTAGGCTTTTGTGGTCTGTGAAGATTATGACTTTTACTCCGTATAAGTAATGCCTCCATATTTTTAAGGCAAAGACCACCGCCGCTAGTTCTAGATCATGAGTGGGATATTTAGTTTCATGGGCTTTTAATTGTCGGGAGGCATAAGCTATAACTTTGCCTCGTTGCATTAATACACATCCCAACCCGAGGCTAGATGCATCCGAGTAAACCACCATGTCATCCGTGCCTTCGGGCAGGGTAAGCACCGGAGCGTGGGTCAGTTTGTCCTTGAGCGTATCAAACGCCCGATCTTGCTCTTCCTTCCACAAGAACTTCTCATCCTTGCGAGTTAATTTGGTTAGTGGGGCGGCGATCTTGGAGAAATCTTGAATGAATCTCCGATAATACCCCGCGAGCCCCAAAAAGCTTCGGATTTCTGATGGGTTCTTGGGTGGACTCCATTTGGACACTGCTTCTATTTTTGTGGGGTCCACCAATACACCCTTCTTACTGATTACGTGTCCAAGGAATTGGACTTCTCGAAGCCAAAATGCGCACTTCGAAAATTTAGCATAGAGTTTCTCTCTCCTCAAAGTGGAGAGTACTTCACGCAAATGCAAAGCATGATCATCCTCATTCTTCGAATAAATAAGAATGTCATCAATGAAAACTATCACCGACTTGTCTAGCATTGGTTTGCAAACCCGATTCATTAGGTCCATGAATGCCGCGGGGGCGTTTGTCAACCCGAATGACATTACTAAAAATTCATAATGTCCATACCGCGTCCGAAACGCAGTTTTGGGTACATCGACCTCTTTTACTTTCAGTTGGTGATACCCCGATCTCAAATCAATTTTTGAAAACCAACTCGCGCCCTGAAGTTGATCAAATAAGTCATCTATTCGCGGGAGTGGATACCTGTTCTTCACCGTGAGTTTATTCAACTCACGATAATCAATGCACATACGAAGGCTCCCGTCTTTCTTTTTCACGAATAGAACCGGTGCTCCCCACGGGGACACACTCGGTCGAATAAAACCCCTGTCAAGGAGGTCTTGCAACTGGGCCATTAATTCTTGTAATTCGGACGGTGCGAGTCTGTATGGTGCTTTTGCAACCGGTTTGGCCCCCGGAATGAGCTCTATTCCAAATTCTACCTCTCTGTCGGGAGGTATGCCCGGAAGTTCTTCCGGAAAGACGTCTTCGAATTCTTGCACTACTGGCACATTTTGAATATCCATGACCTTTTCTCGCGTATCTGTCACATATGTGAGGTACGCCTTGCACCCGTATTGGATAAGCTTTTTGGCTTCAATTATAGAACATACAATGGGGTTGCAGTTTGCTTCCCCGTGTATTGAGATTTGTCTCCCATTTGGAGAGGTAAGTGTTATTGTCTTGTGGTAACAGTTTACGTGGGCATGGAATTGAGATAGCCAATCCATTCCCACCACGACTTCAAATTCTCCCATTCTCATAGGCACAAGATCTATTGGGAACTCCTCCCCATTTAAGGTAATCTTACAGCCTCGACATACGTCAAAGACAACAAAATGTTTATTATTACCTACTTCTACTTCAAGTGGAATAGGTAATTTTATAAGTATGAATGATGGATGCCGAATAAGTTCGTGCGAGACGAAGGACTTATTTGCACCCGTATCAAATAAAACTTTAACGGGTATTGAATTTACAAGAAAAGTACCTGCGACCACATTCGGGTCTGACTTGGCTTCCTCGGCAGTGATATTGAAAGATCTTGCCTTTGGTTTGGAAACCTCCGGGGTGCTCTTAGTGTTGGCACCTGATTTGACCAACTCTGGGCATTCAAATTTATTGTGTCCCGGTTGGTAGCATTTATAACAAATATCAGCTTTGTTGGGACAATTGGCCACAATATGACCAGTTTTCTTGCAATTGGGGCACGGTTTATTTTTGAAGTAGCATTCCCCACGATGGGGTTTGCCGCATATTTTACAGGCACTAGGCGAACCGCCCTTTGTGCCCCCTTTCTTCGAAGATTCCCCGACCTTTTGCTTCTTAGTCGGGCTAGGATTCGTGTCTGTTAGCTTTCTTTCACCCCGTTCAACTTGCTTTTTCAGTTCTATTTCCCTATCCCGGGCTGCATTGATTAATTCAGTTAAGGTTTCATATCTTGAGGGACTCAGGAATTCCCTATACTCCGCCCCGAGCATATTATGGTAATAGTAAATTTTCTGCTCTTCGGTTTGTGCTAGATCACCACAGAATTTGAGTTTGCTCAGGAAGATTCCCGTGATTTTATCAGTTGGTTCCCCTTTATGTCTGAGTTGGGTGAACTCTTCCTTGATTTGGTTTACAGCTGCCTTTGGGCTATGATGTTGGAGAAATGGGACTTTAAACTCTTCCCAAGTCATGGCCCGTAGGGCCTCTGAGCTTAACCCGCTCCTTTTCACATCCCACCAATTTTTGGCTAGGTCGCGTAACTGGCCTGTGGCATATGTTACTTTGTCTTGTTCTTCGCAGCCGGTTCGGTCAAAGATGTCTTCCATCTCTGTTAGCCATCGTTGGCATAATACCGGGTTAACTTCCCCTTCATACAGACTTGGCTTACATGCCATAAACTTGTTGTATGGGCAAGCCTTTCGAATTTTGTTTTGGTTAACTTCCTTGAGAACACTCTCCCTGATTTCAATACACTTCTCATCCATTACAGCGAGAAGTGTTGTTTGTAGTTGACTTAGAAAACTGGGCATTGCATTTTCAATTGCCTTTCCGATTTCCGCAGAAATAATGCCATTGACTTCTTCCCTCGTAAGGGAAGCTTGTTGGTTATCTTGTTCATCAGCCATCTCGTAGCTGAAAAGAGTTTTATCAACGTTTAGTAGCATTTCAATAGATTCGAATTTGTTATGCTACTCAAATCGAATTCGATTGCACCATCTAAATGTTGCAATCATGTTTTCCTATTCCCGGTTCGGCCGAGTTTTAGCTCGCCATGACCGTGCAATTGATACATATTCGTGTATTAAGTACCCGTGGTACCTTTTTCATTGTATCATTTTATAATACAACTAGAATTCCCCAACTTTCGGTTTGTCTAGACCGTGTAGTTGGAATTTCGTGTTGCCTGGGCGTTAGTGTTCAACACATTATTCCCTTTGTTCGTTTCTGATTGACACGTGTTCAATCATGATACTAATCGTTTTCGACTACATTATCACGTTTTGGAAGTGAATTCCTTACCGGATTGATGATCAAGCTTGAACCGAACGCTTACACTCGTTTAACCTTGGGCTCTGAATACCACTTGTAAGACCCTACCCATTATGCGGGTAATTAAGCGATAATTTACATGTAATTTACTTGGTTTGGAAAATACTAATTCAAAACTTTGCATAGTTTACATAATATACCAGCATTTAGTTTATACGCATCACGTTCCAAAACATACGTAGAGTAAAGTTAGTGTTAAACATGATAACAAAACGCTTAAAAGAAAAACCAAGTTTTAATAGATTAATTTAAACGTTGCGGAAGCAGACGAGTCTGGTGCGTTCGGTTCTTGCTCCATGGCGTGATCATCATCCGTTATCCGCGATACCGATTACCTACTTCAATCCCATAAAAAAATCATTAGAATTCAAGTTTGGGGCTTAAATGTAAGAAAAACGAATTTTCCTTGACCTGATACCCCCTCGCGCCCCATGAGGAACTCCTCATGGGGTGTGGGGAGCTCACCTTCTCCTCGAGCACCATGAGGGGTTCCTCATGGTGCGCGGGCACCCTATTTTGGGCAGAAAGTTTCCAGATCTGGCAAGATTTGTTCCTTCCAAGTGTTAGCCAAATTTCATGATTTTTGGTTGCATTTTTCCCACATTTCAAGACCATTTTTGGGGCTTCTTAAAACTCGTTTATGGGTCATAATACGTATCTCTTACATGTTTAAATCTCACATGTAATTCCTTGTTCGGTTTCTAACACATTAACCATGATTAACATACCCATCTTTAACCTGACCCGTTAAGATTTGAACAAGTTGAAAACATGAAATTTTATGATTCCCAAGTTTTTAATTGTGAATAACACTTAACTAGTCAAGCCTCGACTTGACAAAGTGATTTCCGCCCAAGCCATTTTTACCGTGGTACCGATGCCTCGTGTCCATGGCCACATGTGCCATTTCTCTTGGTCTTACTCGCGCGGCCTATATGACTCGCGACATGGTTTTTATACAAGATTTTCATGCTACTTGGGAATTACAATAGTGTCTTAATTTACATGACATCTTCATAGTTATGCCCTCCTAAGTATGCATATATAGATATTTTTAAAGTCATAGTTATGACTTACCTTAGTCGACCCCTTTTTGCTTCAAATCCTTACCCGAGTGGCTTCCAGTGGACTCAAACTTTGCACCTAGAATTTGATATTTCACATATACTCTTAGATACTTGCTCATAAGAGAAATAACACATACTTATACAAGTTTCACCCAAGAATATGGGTCCAAATGAAATCGAGTTTCATTGAGGCGTTTCCTCAAACACTTGGTAGGCGTCTTTAAATAAAATTATTTTCTATAGCTAAAGGACCTCATTGATCCATTTTAACTTAAATTTCAATAACCATAGCATAACTTAAACATTCAATTCATGGGTTTTATTCAAAACATGGCATATATGATATTTTCTAGATTGTATAACAATTCTTACCACATTATTAAAAACCCACCACTTCAACAACATGGATTCTTAAGAATCCACCATCATGCAAGTATTTTGCTAATCACACACAATTTTACATGTATTGGGACCCTCTAATACTAGAGTAACCTCTATTGACTCTTAAATTCACGTTTTTGAGGCAATCCATGACTATCACTTTACCAAACATGAACAAAATTAACTAATCAAGCCAATTAAGTGTTACCTAGATGTTTGTTAGGCCTTGGTGATTCGATTTATAGCATTTGCACCAAAAACCCCTTTGATTTGAGCTTGATCTAGGCTTGATTCAAGAGTTGTTGTTAAGTGTGTGTGTTTTGTGTGTGTTGGAGGTGGGGATTGATTTCTATGGAATGAGATGATCATCCCACCAATTTCCATTTTACTAATAATAATATTCATTTTGAGGAGTTGTCAAGATTTGCCCCTTTAGTTTAGCAAACATGTTGTTTTTTTTTATTATAACACTAACCAAATTAGTATTGTGTGAGTATTTAGGCAAAGATGGAAATTACTATATTGATTTGTCATGCTCGGTTAGTAATTCCCTCTTATTTGCTTAAACGGTATTAATGATAAATAATAGATTTTGGGGCGTTACACATGTGCTTTTCTCTTGGTGGCTGGCCTTCTTAATGCACCAGATGATCTCCTAACAATAGAAGTTGTTTGGACTTCTGGAGTTTCAAATCTCTCTGGTTCTGCAACTTTCTTTGCCTTGAACTTTTTGTAAGCCTCATAAAGAGTTTGTTCTTTCCATTTGGAGATTGAGGCTTTTGAACCATAGCCATTTGCCACTAATTCTTCAATCACTTCAGCTCTTTTGGCTTTCCTCTCATTTTCTGTTGCTATTCTATCAGATAGCATTTGAGCTCTTCTGGTCAGCTCTTGTGTTGAGAGTCTTTTGAGGGCCACTTGTTTTGATTTGGAGTTCTTTGTAATGAATGCTATAAGCTGTGCTCTTTTGTCTTCTTCAGCAGCAGCTTCAAGTGCTCTCTCTTCAGCCTCAAGCTCATCAAGTTTCTCTTGGTACTTGATCAATTTTTCTTCAAAACTCAAATCATCTCTGGTTTCTAGGCTGTTCCATACTCTATCTTCTTTTGCCTTCTTTGCAGCCTCTTTTAAACTCTTCTCCAATAAATCTTTTGACATGCTGATGGGAGTAGGGTTTAAAACAGTTGTGGAAGTTGTTGTAGGCAAAGGAGTGGGAGCAGGTTCTCTTTCTGTTGCCTTAGGAACTTCTGATGTTGGTTTAGGAGGTGAAACTGCTGATGAGGTAATTGGAGTCATAACTGCTGAAGGATTGTCTTCAGTAGTTTGAGAAATGGGATCAGCAGTTTCCTCTGATGCCTTAGACAATTTGAATTCTGGTGCTACTTCTTTTCCTGGTCTTTGTTTTGGCATATCAGCTTCTGGATCAGGAGTTTGTCTTTGTGTAGTAGCAACTTCAGTTGGTTCCTTAATCATCTCCCCCTTTTTGGCTTCATCCACTTCTGGAAGCCTAATAGAATGAGATGTTGCAGCAGACAACCTTGCTAGTTGATCTTGTGTTTGATCCATCTTCTTGTTCAACTCAGCAAGTCTCGAGTTGATCAACCCAAACTGATTGTTAGCTTTTAACTCCCAAGCAGTTGTGAAGGGTTTGAGTTGATCAGTAATAATTTGTTTGAGTGCCTGGTACAGGGGACCATCTGGGCTGCATAGTTGGTTCAAGTCTATGCTTGTGAGCCCAGTGAATTGGGTAGGTTGTTTTGGTGAAGGGGTGCTTTTTGGGTGATCCTCAGATTGCTCTGAAGATGCCAGTTTTGGGGAACTTTGGGCTAACTGGTCTTTAACCTGATCCTTGGTGACCAGCTTCTTGAGCTTGGATACCTTAGATGCAGGACCTTCAATATCAACCGTCAATTCAGTTTGTGGAATTTTTGATTCATCAACCAAATTAATGGAATCATCTGAATCCCTGATAGTGTCCTCAGAGAGGGCAGGATCAGTTATATCATGAGCTGGACCCAAACCAGTAGTCTCATGAACCTCTTTGTCTTGGTACTGAGGTTTTCCTACTTCTGGCCTTAGGCCTTCATCAGTAGTTGCCAAGTTTGAGGTCTTAGCTATGTTACTACTGTCCTCAGGTTCACCACTGGGTGATAAGTGAGTAGTAGCAGCCTCAAAAGTATCAAAAGTTTGTAAGTTTGGGCTTACAAACTCCTGTTCATCCTCATCTCTCTGGGTTGGGCTAACAGGATCCACATTCATGTCAACTTCTGAAGGCATCTCCCCAATTTGATGTGTTGCTAGGGGAGTGACATGTGGTGAATGGGTTCCTTTTAGTCCTGAGAGAAGTTGGGCAATTTCTATTGTTGTGTGTGATGGTTCAGGTTCAGTAGTTGTGAGGGGTTGGTGTTCAGGAGTTTGGATGGGTTCAGGGTTGGTTTCAGCAGTTTCAAAAGCAGGGTCAACAGTTATTGGTTTCTTAAATCTTTTTCTTTGAAAAATAACTGTGACAGGTTTTCTTTTGGTTGGTGGAGAAGGAGTGTGCTGAGAGGATGTTTCAGCCACTTCCTTTTCAAGTGCAGATTGCACATCAGTAGTTTCAGGTTTCTCCACTTCCTGAACTTTCTTTTTCAGTGACTTGGTTTGTTTTGGTTTTTGTTGTTTAGGCTTTTGAGTTTTCTTTTTCGGTTTGGAAGATGTGGGTTCCTTGGGGATGGGTTGTTCTTCCCCTTGGTCATCTTCTAGCATAAGTGCTGGTTTGTTGTGCCTAGAGAATACTTGAGCAGTTAAAGGGTTTAAAGTTGTTGCTTCTCCCTCAAGTACTCTCTCTCCAAGCTCCTTTATTATGCATTGCATAACAAATCTTGGATACAACAAAAATTTCTTTTTATCATTTTCATGATGTAAAACCAGTTCATTGAAAAATAATTTTGATGCCTTGAAAGGAGTTTCATTTATGATGGAATGAAAAATAGGTTGAAAAGTAGAAGGCATCTGATCTATTGACCCAGTTTTTGGACTAAGACACATAATAATATAATGAAATAACAGTTTATATTGTGGGTCAAAATATTTTTTATAAACTGTTGCTTGTGCCAAAGTACCTTGATAACCACACTCTGTCATGGTTAGGTGGATGTCTGAGGTTGGAATATGCTCAGGTGCCTCAGAATCCTTCAAACCAAGCCTGATGCTTAGTGTTTCTGGTGAGATGGCCATCATTTTCCCTTTTATGGAAGATTTGAGGGAAATCACTTCATTGTTCACCTTCACTGTCTCTGAATTTGCCCAGAACTCATTAAGAGTTTCTTCATGAATGGGTGGATCGATGGTGAAAGCATCATAGTATTGGGATTTCATGATGAGATCAAGCATCTCATCATACTGGGACCAGGCTTCATCTTTAACAAAGTAGCCTCTTTGGTTGTGTCCCTGTTTTAACACGAGAGCCATGGTTGTTTTTGATCGAACAGTAATTTTTAGGTTAGAGAAGGGGTTTTGCTTTGAATTTGAGAGAGAGAGAGAGGGAATTTTGCTTTTTGAATGGATAAGTGTTGGAACAGGGTATTTATCAGAAGTTTTTAACCGACTAGGTCAAACTTCTGATGAGTGAAAAGTCTGTTTTACCCTTTTTAGTCAAACTGCTGAAGAAGAAGGTTTCTTCATCAGTGGTTTTAGTCATCTCTTCAGCAGTTTTAACTGCTGATGCAAATGACTTTTAAAACATTTTTCTAACTTTTGTTTTTCATCAGTAGTTATATCCAATTTGAAAATATCCCATTTTTGATATTTATCAGTAGTTTTCAAAATTTGTTCATCAGAACTTTCTCTTTCTCAAATTTTTGGTCTTCAGAGGTTTGTGACAGATAAGTATGTAAGTGAAAAATAAAATATGTACAGAACTAAAAAGTGAAACACTTACAGACTTTCTTCTAAGTTTAACATCCCAAGCATGGATACTAACCTCTGAAAAGTTGTTGAATCAAGGGGTTTGGTGAAAATGTCAGCTATTTGATTAGGTGTTGTGACATGCTTCACCTCAATCTTGCCTTTTTCATAGCAATCTCTTATGAAATGATACCTGATTTCAATATGTTTAGTCTTTGAAAACTGAACAGGATTTTGAATGATGCTAATGGCAGATTTGCTGTCTACTAAAAGTGGGGTCTTGGTCTCTTTGATTCCATAATCAAGCAGTTGATATTGGAGCCATTGTATCTGTGAAGTACAGCTTGCAGCAGCAATGTATTCAGCTTCAGCTGTTGAAGTTGCCACAGATGTTTGTTTCTTTGATTGCCAGGACACCAGACAGTTTCCTAAGAATTGACAACCACCAGATGTTGATTTTCTTGACATTTTGCAGCCTGCATAGTCACTATCTGAGAAAGCAGTTAACTTGGTATTGCTTGAAGCAGGATACCAAATTCCTAAAGTAGGAGTTCCTTTCAGATATCTGAAGATTCTTTTGACTGCAATTAGATGTGATTCTCTTGGTGCAGATTGGTATCTAGCACAGACACAAGTTGAAAACATGATATCTGGTCTAGAAGCAGTTAAATACAAAAGAGAACCTATCATACATCTATACATGGTTTGATCAATGTGTTTCCCTTGATCATCTGGTTCAACTTGTGTGATTGGTGTCATGGGAGTGGAACATGTTTTACAGTCTTGTAAAGAAAATTTGTTCAATAATTCTTTAACATATTTTGATTGATGTATAAATGTTCCATTTGACTGTTGCTTGATTTGCAGTCCCAAAAAGTACTGCAATTCTCCCATTGTACTCATTTCAAATTTTGATTGCATGAGTTTCTTAAATTCTTCACACAGTTTTGAATTTGTTGAACCAAATATGATATCATCAACATAGATTTGAACAAGTAAGACATGATTTCCAACATGTTTTATGAAAAGAGTTTTATCAATGGATCCCCTTGTGTAACGACCCTGGCTGACGTGGCCGGGTCGTCGGGTCGGGTGATCGGAGCTACGCAGCGGAATTCAAATAATAACAGTCTTTAGTCTTCCAGGATCCACGTCATCATATCTGTTGGGTTACCTGAACACATGCCAAAATAGTTTCTGTCAACATAAAGTTGGTGAGGTCGTGTATTTTATAAAGTGAATGGCCAGTTCGTTTATTGATAATTCTTTTATATAAAACATTCTTTTATAAACATGCTTTACAATTATAATTTTGAAGGGGAAACTATATTTCTATTATACCATCTCTATTATATCTCCATTCTATCATATCGATTATATTTCGTGCCATTCCTTATCGATTGGACCACTCTGCTTGTGGTAACTTGCTTATAACTACCCTCTAGTTGGGTAAACCTGGTTCCTGTCCTCTCCTGGAACAAGAATGGTTCCTGCCCATTTACCTGAGCAAGAGAAGGATATGGCGGATACCGTCCAGTACTGTCCTCGTCGTTTCTATGTCCCCTTTTCTATTATACTTCTTTCATTTCTATTGATAATCTTTTATTATGTAAAGCATTTCTAGGTTTAATAAATGACATGTATTCCCCCGAAAACACTTAATAAAACAGTAAAAGTGGGGAGTTCACGATACTCACAGGTTTGCGTATATCTTCTAGCTAATCTTCTTATTATAATTATATTTCATATATATATCGATACGTGTTACGCGTGGGACTTGTTAGATTGTAATACTTAGGAGATATATATCATATATACAATTTATACATATAGAATTCGGTATATATTAGATAGTCCTAAACTCGGGGTTCATTATTGATATTTATTATATGAGACACGACCCGGACATCCTACATCTAGCTGGCCATTACAGCTTGGCACTCGTAAACTAATAAAGCTGGCCATTACAGCTTGGCACACGAACCTAAAGAACTCTAGACACAAACTTACCCGGATGATGGTTCGGCAGAGCATATTATTATTAACCCGAGTCTAGTATATCGTTTTATATATCGAATCTTATATATATAAACATATATATTTTATATATATGTTTATTATTCTCTTATTATTATTATCAAGTCCGTACGTTCCCGTATTATATATATATTCGTATAATTCTAATAATATTCCTCGTCTAGCTATTGGACCGGGTTCTATTCCGGTAGTTGACCGAGTCACTGAATAGACTCGGTATCGGGTTCAAACTCCTGATTCGATTATTGGCACCTCGCAACAATCATAATTCTTATATTAGGAATTCATCATAAGATTATATAACCCATTAATCTAATGAAACTCTTATTTATAAGAATTATAACCGGATACTTACCGAGTTAAGATCGAAACATAATCGGAGATTAACCGGGAGTTATATCCAACCGAGTATCGAACCCGTTCTCCGTATTTGGTACCTTATAACAATACCCACACAGATAGATTAATAATCAAGGGATTATAACCAATAATCAATGAGAATTGTTCACCACATATCCAAATTATACACTTATGTATATTAATCGGATACTTAACCCAAGCACGAGCAGATTACAAGCGAAGGTTCCGGGTTGGTTTTTATGCTCGATGACAGTCACCATATTTAGGTGACTGTTCGATTACACGAACAGCCAGATGGTTTAATCAGGAAGTTAATATGGTCCGATAACAGAGGGTTCACGGATGGGTTCTCCGGTTTGACTGATTATAGTTAACCGGTTAATACAAGACCCGTCAATAGTTACCGGTTCCCAAGCGTGGTTTATCAAGAACAATCAGGGACAAGGAAAGAACAAGGTGGGTTAACGGGTTGGGTTTAATAGGTTCATAACAGAGACGACACAGAGAGGATTAGCGAGTGGTTCGGTATCGACTCGATGGAATAGAAAGGGTTACTAATAGTTCATGACCGATGGTTACCGGTGACTGGTTTATTATCGTAAACAAAAAGGGTTGTGGTCCGATGATTGGTTACCGATGACAGTCACCGGTTATGGTGACTGTCTGACTTCGTTTAACAGAAATAGAGAGACGAACAGGAGGGTTTCTGGTAGTTAGCGGTTCAGCAGAGAAGGAGAGGGTTGTGTGCTTACCGGAGAAGAAGATGAGGAACGATTGGAACAACGCAGAGGAGGAGGAAGGGTGGTGCCGGAGAACAAGGCGGCGGCGGCCGGCCATGGCTCTCCGGTCGCTGCTGCTTCGATTGCCATAGACAGAACACACAAGTGTGTGTTGTTCTCGTGAGTTATGCAGGAAGACAAGGAGATGGAGGGATTTTATAGATGGGTTTAATTAGAGGGTGTTTGGCAATGGGTATAGCAGCTGGCTCAAGGGTGTTTGGCAACGAGTATAAGAGCTAAATAAAAACGTTTGGCGGCGTTTTTATTAGCAGATAAGGAGCGTTTAACCGAGATAATAAAAATCCAATAATTATTATCTATATATTCGGTTGAACCGGTTTGTCGCGAGATTCGAACTGGAATATTTTATTCCATAATCGGGTGGTCGGGTACGACCCGACCCGTTTAAGAGACCCGTAACACCTCGAGGTGTTACATTCTCCCCCCCCTTAGGAAATTTCGTCCCCGAAATTTGAGTGATCTTGTCCTTTACACCCTTAATTTATAAGGATGTTACAATTAGAACCAAAATACTTGTCAACGAGACACGATAAATTTTGTTGATTTACGAGGGAATCAATCTTTATATCAATCCAAGATCATATTAGAAATGTCAATCTGTAAGACTACAGCTTGATCATTATGTTAATCACGTTTTAACCTTTCTTGCTATAGTCATATTAATTCAGATACATGGATTATCTGTATTTTCCTGGTATGACTATTAAAGGTCCTTGGTATAGATTGATATTTTCTATAATATTCTTTTTATCTTTTTCTCATTAGGATAAGAAGTAGACCGAATATTATTTCTATATAAAGATTTTGAGATTCTAATCGTTTTTCTTCTGAAAGAATTATAAACTTTCAGTAAACATTTCTAGAGTCTCAAACTGCTACAATATTCCTCTCGTTTAATATTCGGATTCAATTACAATGATGGATTCTATTTAGTTCTCAGGAGATAGATACGGAAGTCCCTTCATTATAATGACTTGAATGGGATCCGAGCTACTACCTCCCTTATTTGAACGTTAGAATTTATCATCATTGTAATTCCGATTTTTAAAGAGTAGGAATATTTTCTGGTAACTCTCGGATTATTTCTTACAAATTCTATCTATGTTGATTTCTGGGTTATCTCTATTCGTGAATATACTTAGGTGGTTTCTCAGATCATTAAACGTATCTTCCGGAGTCTAAAGGTACCGGAAAAGACTAAGTGAACTTGTTGAATTACATGGTTTCAACAATTTCTTTTTTATTATCTTGACCTACCGGATTTAGTCATTGAGATTTTTCTTAAATCATCTATAATAATCTTACTGACTATTTCATTGATGATTAACTGCATTATTTATCACCAACCTTTCTTTGACCTAAGATCCTTAGGATAATGCATTACTTACTTTTTCTCAAAAACATGATTATCATTCGGGACTTAAATACTTATTGCCTTAAGTATTTCTATAAAATTCTCTCTTAATTCTATTTCGAGATTCGTTGATACTCTTGGTAAAATATTCTATAATTACTTTTCGTAAAACATTCTTTATAAAATTCTAGTCGTTCTTCTTACGACTTTTATTCTTATTGGGTAATTTCTATTAATATATATTTTTATTAATTTCTGTTGGCATATCGGATGCCTTCTGATAATATTTGGCACTTCGTTTGCCTTCTCGTGTTATCTGGCATTTTCAATGCCTTTTTATTATTCAGACATATCGGATGTCTTTTCAAATTATAATTCTTTTTATTGTCGATTTGTATTCTTTTATATTCAAGCGAATACTGATAATTGTTTATAGCAGACACTATAAATCTGTCATTTCTGTGATATATACTTGCTTGAAATAATTCTTTCTTATTTATATATTCGATTAGAGTCTATACGTTCAGTGTCTGAAATTACTTTCTGATAAACTTATATATAGGCAATGTATCATATCTTCTTAATCCAACTTATTATAAGCGAAGCTTATTTCATCGGAATATTCATATAAATAGTTCTTGCCAGAACAGTGACTTCTTAATTTATCTCTCACGACCTTTAACTCGGAACAGGAAATTCGTCATTCCTTGGCCGAAGAGTTTTACTGGAAAAATGAGCATAATTCTATTCATTTTTCGTTTTCATTTTGATTATACCTTGCGAATCTCTACATGATTCCACTTGGTATTAATCGTATTTCGATATATTCGTTATAAATTATTTTCTTTTGATAATTCGTTGGATTCTACCATTTCCGGTTTCCGAATCCATATATATTTCTATCTGTTATATTTTCGGGATTTTAACAATTCTTCATCACTTCTTATTCATGATTTTCAACTTGGTAACACTTGACCGTTTTACCAATTTGATTATACTATAACTCCCGCGAGTTTTTATACAGAAGTGACTGCGGAGATTCTTTCATAGTATCATATATCCTTATAAAGAATCCTGTGCCTTGGGGGCAAATGTCCGGATATACCTTCTGTAAGGGTCCGGATATCCTTTGCCCCAGTGGTTGCACAGAGGACATACAACTATCTTTAGTTGGCAATCAAAAATCAATAAACTGATTTCTATGATTTGTAGAATTTAACCAATCGATGGTTTTTATTCTACGAATATATCTTTAGTTGTATTTCACAAAGGAAATTTCAACTATATTGCCAGTTTTGTGGTTGTATTCTCCACATACGATACGTTGAGAGTTCAATTTTCTTATTATTCTTCTTCTTATTATTATTTCTTTTAATATGCTCATGACACAGACAAACTGTGATCTTGATAAATTCCTACTCGAATGTTCCTGTGCCTGTGACATTCATAATTATGTCGCGATCATAATTACTATTTCACCTCACCTAACATTCCAGTATTTGTTTATTTTAATCACAATTGGTATGTGTCCTTCACACATTATTCTGATATTCTATTCTTTATTTTCTCTTAGATTCGAAATTATATATTCTGGAATAAAACATGTTGATCTGAGTCTAACGAAATAGACTGTCAATCAATCTAGAATTTTGATCGTGTCAGAGGATATTCAATATAACAATCCAATCTTTTTAATCTTTCTGACTTGTTCGAGTCATAAGATTAAGATGGTACTTATATTGTCGCATAATCGAGTGAGTAAGAATTTGATTTCTTTAGATAGATTTCAAATATTCTTGTTAAAATATTTCGGAATAATAATATTTCCGTTCAAAATATTAACTTAATTCTCGGAATAAAATATCGAAGGTATTGTATAGCTGAGATTCTGTATATACACAAAGAGAGATTTAAATTATAGATCGTGATAAAATAATACTCATTATTCATATCGGGAAGAAATATCGAAGGAAATATACAATCGGATATAGATATAGAATTTTGCCGAAAAAGACTCTTGGCACATATACGTATACGGATTTGTTTAAAGATCTTTACGAAAAAGGTTACCAGTTGTGGAGTAAAATATACTCTGGTAAAAATAAAAATGATGATTCTTACAAAGGTACGATAGGAGTTCATGCATTAAAATCGAATTTCTAGGGAGGTTTTATAATAGCAATATTGGTTCGAGTTGCGTAATGGTATATATTTTTGAAAATAATAACTATTTAAAAAAAAGTCGCGGTAGAAATTTTTGTAATGACTTGCGATATCAAAATTCTTGAATTCTTAATAAATGGGTTTCTTATTACGGATTAAAGAAAATAAAAGAAAATAGATTTCTCAAAACGTTGATGTCAAAAATTTACTGTTAAACGAATAATTCCGGATAGACTTGAAACAAATTCTGGGGTTTTTCAATAATATAAAGAATATCAATACTTAGTTTGATAATAAGAAAATTATAGTATTGACAGATTTTCTCGATCTTATAAATTTGAATAAAGCGTCTATTTAAGACTTTAAACGGAGGGATATTTAGATATTTTTACTCAAAACTGAAATACTGGTTTAGTATACAAATAGTAATGACTAAGAATAAAATCAATAAACTTCATAATTATATTGAAAAGATTTAAAACATTTTAAATAATCGCGGAATATATTTGAACTTTGATTAAATAATCGGGAGAAATTCTTTAGAAATACAATATTTATATGTCTCTAGCATATCGGATTTTATAAAATTTCGGAATTTGCGGTGTAAAAATAATATTTCTGGAAACTCGATCATAGAAATGTTCAAGCTGGAACATAATATTTGTATTCTATTTATAAATACCGGAATAACCGTAAGGTTAAGGATCTGAATAATTACTGGGACTAGAATAATTCGATAATTTATACAAAATTTCTTTAATATGCGACGAATGATTATAAATCGACGAGTTTTTCTAGAGAGTGAAATACGATTTCTAAACTCTCGTACAAGTCGATTAAATTATCGAAGAATAATTTTGTAATTTTTATATCTATTTATATATATATATACTTCTATAATTTTCGTGCTTTATATCAGGATTTATTTTCTGATTTCTGTTAATATATCTGGTTTCTGTTCTGTATTATTTCTCATTTCTTATAGCCTTAATATCCTGTAAGATTTCCCAGAAATTAAATGTGCATATAAATTCACAATTGTGTACAGAATTGTCAATTTACCCCACATAATCATTCTAGTAATATCCTGTAGTGGATTCATTCTGATTTCTAATATACTGTTATGGTTCCCACCAACTTTATAATGGTTTGGCATTCAGGTACCCAAAAATTTACTCACCTGATATTTTCTTTAATATTTCTGATATCATAATTATTTTTCTAAACAAAATTTCTTTTTATAAAACATTCTGGTAGATCCTGGATTAATAAAGACTTCAAAACTGTTATTAAGCGCCGCTCTGATACCACCTGTAACGACCCTGGCTGACGTGGCCGGGTCGTCGGGTCGGGTGATCGGAGCTACGCAGCGGAATTCAAATAATAACAGTCTTTAGTCTTCCAGGATCCACGTCATCATATCTGTTGGGTTACCTGAACACATGCCAAAATAGTTTCTGTCAACATAAAGTTGGTGAGGTCGTGTATTTTATAAAGTGAATGGCCAGTTCGTTTATTGATAATTCTTTTATATAAAACATTCTTTTATAAACATGCTTTACAATTATAATTCTGAAGGGGAAACTATATTTCTATTATACCATCTCTATTATATATCAATTCTATTATATCTCCATTCTATCATATCGATTATATTTCGTGCCATTCCTTATCGATTGGACCACTCTGCTTGTGGTAACTTGCTTATAACTACCCTCTAGTTGGGTAAACCTGGTTCCTGTCCTCTCCTGGAACAAGAATGGTTCCTGCCCATTTACCTGAGCAAGAGAAGGATATGGCGGATACCGTCCAGTACTGTCCTCGTCGTTTCTATGTCCCCTTTTCTATTATACTTCTTTCATTTCTATTGATAATCTTTTATTATGTAAAGCATTTCTAGGTTTAATAAATGACATGTATTCCCCCGAAAACACTTAATAAAACAGTAAAAGTGGGGAGTTCACGATACTCACAGGTTTGCGTATATCTTCTAGCTAATCTTCTTATTATAATTATATTTCATATATATATCGATACGTGTTACGCGTGGGACTTGTTAGATTGTAATACTTAGGAGATATATATCATATATACAATTTATACATATAGAATTCGGTATATATTAGATAGTCCTAAACTCGGGGTTCATTATTGATATTTATTATATGAGACACGACCCGGACATCCTACATCTAGCTGGCCATTACAGCTTGGCACTCGTAAACTAATAAAGCTGGCCATTACAGCTTGGCACACGAACCTAAAGAACTCTAGACACAAACTTACCCGGATGATGGTTCGGCAGAGCATATTATTATTAACCCGAGTCTAGTATATCGTTTTATATATCGAATCTTATATATATATAAACATATATATTTTATATATGTTTATTATTCTCTTATTATTATTATCAAGTCCGTACGTTCCCGTATTATATATATATTCGTATAATTCTAATAATATTCCTCGTCTAGCTATTGGACCGGGTTCTATTCCGGTAGTTGACCGAGTCACTGAATAGACTCGGTATCGGGTTCAAACTCCTGATTCGATTATTGGCACCTCGCAACAATCATAATTCTTATATTAGGAATTCATCATAAGATTATATAACCCATTAATCTAATGAAACTCTTATTTATAAGAATTATAACCGGATACTTACCGAGTTAAGATCGAAACATAATCGGAGATTAACCGGGAGTTATATCCAACCGAGTATCGAACCCGTTCTCCGTATTTGGTACCTTATAACAATACCCACAAAGATAGATTAATAATCAAGGGATTATAACCAATAATCAATGAGAATTGTTCACCACATATCCAAATTATACACTTATGTATATTAATCGGATACTTAACCCAAGCACGAGCAGATTACAAGCGAAGGTTCCGGGTTGGTTTTTATGCTCGATGACAGTCACCATATTTAGGTGACTGTTCGATTACACGAACAGCCAGATGGTTTAATCAGGAAGTTAATATGGTCCGATAACAGAGGGTTCACGGATGGGTTCTCCGGTTTGACTGATTATAGTTAACCGGTTAATACAAGACCCGTCAATAGTTACCGGTTCCCAAGCGTGGTTTATCAAGAACAATCAGGGACAAGGAAAGAACAAGGTGGGTTAACGGGTTAGGTTTAATAGGTTCATAACAGAGACGACACAGAGAGGATTAGCGAGTGGTTCGGTATCGACTCGATGGAATAGAAAGGGTTACTAATAGTTCATGACCGATGGTTACCGGTGACTGGTTTATTATCGTAAACAAAAAGGGTTGTGGTCCGATGATTGGTTACCGATGACAGTCACCGGTTATGGTGACTGTCTGACTTCGTTTAACAGAAATAGAGAGACGAACAGGAGGGTTTCTGGTAGTTAGCGGTTCAGCAGAGAAGGAGAGGGTTGTGTGCTTACCGGAGAAGAAGATGAGGAACGATCGGAACAACGCAGAGGAGGAGGAAGGGTGGTGCCGGAGAACAAGGCGGCGGCGGCCGGCCATGGCTCTCCGGTCGCTGCTGCTTCGATTGCCATAGACAGAACACACAAGTGTGTGTTGTTCTCGTGAGTTATGCAGGAAGACAAGGAGATGGAGGGATTTTATAGATGGGTTTAATTAGAGGGTGTTTGGCAATGGGTATAGCAGCTGGCTCAAGGGTGTTTGGCAACGAGTATAAGAGCTAAATAAAAACGTTTGGCGGCGTTTTAATTAGCAGATAAGGAGCGTTTAACCGAGATAATAAAAATCCAATAATTATTATCTATATATTCGGTTGAACCGGTTTGTCGCGAGATTCGAACTGGAATATTTTATTCCATAATCGGGTGGTCGGGTACGACCCGACCCGTTTAAGAGACCCGTAACACCTCGAGGTGTTACACCTTGAGAAGTGATTCTTAAGTAAAAAGTTTGAAAGTGTTTCATACCAGGCTCTTGGAGCCTGTTTTAGCCCATAAAGAGCTTTGTCAAGTCTGTAAACCCAATCAGGATGAGAAGGATCCTCAAACCCTGGAGGTTGACAGACATACACTTCCTCTTTTATTTTTCCATACAAAAATGCACTTTTGACATCCATTTGATAAACTTTTATGTTGTTGGAAATTGCATAAGCTAAAAATAACCTGATAGCTTCAAGTCTTGCAACTGGTGCAAAGGTTTCATCATAATCAATTCCTTCCTCTTGGGAATAACCTTGTACCACTAGTCTTGCTTTGTTCTTGATGATCATACCAGCCTCATCTGATTTGTTTCTGAAGACCCATCTTGTTCCAATTGGTTGCTTGTTTTCAGGTAAGGGACAGATTTCCCAAACCTGTTGTTTCTTGAATTGAAGCAACTCTTCTTGCATTGCTTGCACCCAATTGTTGTCTTTGAGGGCTTCTTGATACTTCTTTGGTTCCAACTGAGAGATGAATGCTGAGAATAAGCAAAAGTTGGAAAGCTGGTTTCTTGTGAGTACCCCTGATGCAATATCACCCATGATTTGATCCAATGGATGATCCTTGTGTTCAATCAGTTGTTGTAAACCTGTACTGGATGATGGCTCTACAGGTTCTTCAAATAAACCACTGAGATTGATAATATCTGGTTCAGCTGTTATTTGAACTTCAGGAGTTTTAGGTTCAGCTGAATCAGTAGTTTCAAAATGTTCATCAGTAGTTCCTGAAGTTGAAGCTATTGAAACTTCTGAAGGTTTAATAGTTGATCTTCTGACTGTGTTTGGAGTCCATGGTGCAGGACTATCATCTTCAAATCCTTGAAAACCATTTTGAGGAGGTTTGGATGATTCAACAGTCTTTTCAGGTCCGAAGTGAAAATTGTCAAGATCAAATAATTCAGCAGGATTTGCTGGAATAAGAGTGTGTTTTGATTCATTGAACTTGACATTCAGTGTTTCTTCTACTATCTTGGTTCTTGAATTAAAAACTTTGTAAGCTTTTCTTAAAGGAGAATAACCAAGAAAATAACATGTGTCAACTTTTGCAGCAAACTTAGAGATAGAGTCTTTGATGTTGAGGATAAAACATTGACATCCAAAAGCCCTGAAGAAGGAGATAAGGGGCTTTATGCCATGAAGAATTTCATAGGCAGTCTTGGTATGTCTCTTGTTGATAAGAACTCTATTCTGAACATAACATGCAGTGTTGACTGCTTCAGCCCAAAAATACAAAGGTAGGCCTGAATCAGCTAACATTGTTCTGGCTGCTTCAATTAATGTTCTGTTCTTTCTTTCTACCACACCATTTTGTTCAGGAGTTCTGGGAATGCTGAACTGTCTAACAATCCCTTTAGACAGACAGAATTCATCCAGAGTTTTGTTCCTGAACTCTGTCCCATTGTCACTCCTGATGACTTTGACAGATAGAGAGTATTGCTTCTCTACTTGTAGAATAAAGAACTTGATGATTTCAGCTGCCTCATCCCTGGAATATAAGAAGAAGACCCATGTGAATCTTGAGTAGTCATCAATGATGACCAAGCAGTACTTCTTCTTACCAAGGCTCATAATCTTGACTGGTCCAAATAAGTCCATATGGAGTAGTTGAAGACATGCAGTTGTTTTTGATTCTTCAATAGACTTATAGGAGGACTTATGCTGTTTACCTTTAAGACAGGAAACACAGTGTTCGTTGCACTGATATTCCTTCAAAGGTAGACCTCTGACCAAGCCCATTTTTGTGACTTTATTGATGGTTTTAAAGTTCACATGGCCAAGTCTCCTATGCCAGAGATCATTTTCTGAAGTTGATGCCTTTGAGAAGAAACAGGCAGTCTTGTTCAATACTTTGTCTTTTTCAATGTCCACTGCATAGACATTGCCACATCTTTTGGCAATCAGCAAGGTATGATCTTCAATAATCTTCTCTATCAACTTCTGGCCTTCTGGTGATATGATCTTGCATGTTGTCTTGGTGAAAAAGGAAGAATATCCTTTGTCACACATTTGTGAGACACTCAGCAAGTTGTACTCAAGGTTTTCAACCAGATTGACCTTGTCAAACTGCATTTTGCCTGAGGATACATTGCCATATCCTAGCACATATCCCTTGGCATTGTTCCCAAAGGACACAGATCCTTCTCTTTGGCTGATAAAATTGTTTATCAGGTATCTGCATCCAGTCATGTGCATTGAGCCTCCACTATCCACATACCATATGCTATTCAAACCTCTGGAGACTCTCTGCACAAGATAGCAAATTAGTTAGTTTTGGCAACCCAAGCCAGTTTGGCTTTGGGTTTGCTCTTGAGAACAGGTGCAGCTTGTTGTGGACCATTTTTAGTAATCCATGTCTTTTTGGCAATGGATTTGTCATTAAGAACAATGGTGGGTTCTTTTTGGTTTCCACCATCAACTTTGGTCATCAGAAGTTTAACCAAGTTTATCAAATCTTTAACTTCAGCAGTTTGTGAAACTGCTGATGAGTTAGGTAAAACTTCTGAAATTGAACTTTGAGAAGATGACCTTTGTTGAGATAAAGGCCTCTTCTTAGAAAGGGTTTTGTTTGATTGTTGTTTGTTGGGAAAAAAGGTATTTTGATAATCTTGTTTTATCTGTTTTCCCACAATCAGTTGTTGTCTTTGTTTATTTAACTGATTTACCTTTCTAAATCTGCAAAGTTCAGTTATGTGGTTAAACAGACCACATATTTCACATGCTTTTGCCTTCTCTTTCTTTTTAGATAAGTCAAGAGAGCTGGAAGGCAATTTACTGACAAAATCTGATTTTTGAAATAGGTCATCAGCAGTTTTCAGGGTCTCAACTCCTGATGTAGTTGAAACTGCTGATGGCTTATTGTCAGTAGTTTTAACTTCTGCAGTACTTCCCTTTTTGAGGAAGTTCTGATGGTAGGATGTGCATTCCTCCATATCAGAAGTTTGAATCAATTTCTTCCCATCATTATCAGTTTTGTGGGTGAAATCTGTTGGTGATTCAGTGTGGGTATATCCAATGCCAAACTTAACATTGGCTGCAGTTTGTTTGTTAAGTAACATTTGATACCCTTTACAAGACTCAACCCATTTTTCACAATCAACCTTGGTGTCAGCAAGCTCTTGTCTGACATTTCCTAGGCTGTCTATCATAGTTTTAATTTGTGCTTCTGTTTCAATGGATTTATCATTCAGTTTGGAAATTTCTTTGTTTTTCAAAACAATTTTTCTTTCCAAATCACACTTCATTTGTGTGTATTTTCTTTCCATGTCATTGGATTTGCCTTGTAAATGCACATTAGTTTCTCTAATTAAAGCAAATGATTCTTTGCAAGATTTAGTGCAAAGCTTTAACAGAGATTGTTGTGATACCTGTGTGAGAGCAGAATTTGAAGAGTATCCTTCAAAAGCCATTAAGGCAAAGTTCTTTCTGCCATTATCAGGTTCTCCCCAGTTGACATCATAGACCTTATTGTCTGCATCCTGACTGCATTCTGATGTGTCATAAGGAAGAATGCTCCAGTCAACATACCCTGAGGTAAATAAGCTTTGTTGCTGAGGGGGTTGTTGAGTTTGTGCAGGTTGTTGAGCAGTTGGAAATGGAGGCATGAGCTGCTGTTGTTGTTGAGCAGGCATCTGAACATATTGTACTTGTGGCACATATTGAACATGTGGAGCTTGTGCCTATACAAAATGAGCACTCCCTTGAGTTCCATTATTCCTATTATATGAGGGATTAAATTGATTTCCAGAGGACATTGGTTGGTTGTAGCTAGAGCTTCTACATTCTCTAGCAAAGTGTCCCAACTTTTGACACTTATGACATCTAAGTTTAGATTTGTCAAAACCAACTTTTGTTGAATTGTTTAGTCCTGGAAATTTCCTTCCTGACCTTTTATAAAATTTGTTAGTTTTTAAGCTTAACAAGGCCAGTTGGTGCAATATTTCCATTTCTTCTAAGTCATCACTGCTAAAATATTTTAAATCATCCATGATGAAACACATGTTGTCAGCAGTTTGACTCAGTTCTTCATTGTCATAAGCTGGGAAGGATCCATCTGATGAGATCCCAGCTGTTATGTCAATGTGGTCAAAAGAACCAAAATTATTAGAACAAGATGGTGAGTCATGTCCTAATAAGGCTGTGCTACCCGGAGTATAGTCATCAGCAGTTTTACCAGATTCTTGCAATTTTTTCTTTTGATTGATTTCTCTCTCAAAAGTTAGTAATTTACCATGTAACCTAGTTAGGTTCAAGGTATTAAAATCTGAACTTGTTCTGAGGACTATAGAGTAAGTTTCCCATTTTGAAGGTAAAGACCTTAAAAATCTATGCAACATAGACTCATTTGAATAGGTCTGATTGTTTATTTTTAACTCAGAGATGAGTGAAGAAAATCTTTCGAATTGTTGTGTTAAAGATTCACCCTCTATGTGAGTAAAAGTTTCATATTGTTGAGCCAATATTTCTCTGATGTTGGCTATCACCTCAGCAGTTCCTGCAAACTGCTCTTTTAGGCAGTCCCACAGCTCTTTGGCACTTTCACAGTGTAAAAGGCCAGCATAAATTTCGTTTGGGAGAGCCATAGCCAACATGGAGAAAGCTTTTGCATCAAGCTCAAACTTTTGGAAATCTTCCTCCGTGTATTCTTTTGGATCTTTTGGTCTTTCAGTCTTTCCCTCTGGATCACTAACAACTGGTTTGTGAGGTCCAAAAACTACAGACCTCCAACATCCAGTGTTTGTTTGTGAAATAGTATGTGCCAACCTCTTAGACCATATGTTATATTCATTTCTGACTAACATAGGAGGTTTGTTGGCAGATTCAGTATTGTAGGGGTCCATTTTTAAGAAGTTTGGATTTGTCAATACTTCCTTAAAGTGATGGATTAAAAAGTGAGCCTTTTATCCTTTATTGAATATCAATATTGAGCCTGTGTCTGAATCTCAATTTGTTAGATTGATTTTGATCAGATTAACCAGATGCTCTGATACCAATTGTTGGATCAGTGGCTTAATTTTATGAACACTTATGTGTTATCAGATTTATATATGAGTTATTAAGCAGCGGAAATACAAGTGTTCAAAGGTCTAAAAGATCACTTTGATGAGGAGTTATTACTCCCCCTTGACTGAACAATAAATGAGAAACAATAAACAGTTTAAGTATAAAGCAGTAATAGCAATTTATGTTTCTCAGATGTGAAATGGAATTATAAGTTTAAAGCCCGAAGGATTTCAATTTAAGTTCAAAGATATTACACAAAAATCACATATGAAAATAGATTAACAAACTCATCTATTTATAGACTAATGTACTAAACTGTAGTCTGAAGTAATCTAAGATATTTAACAAAGATATTATGCTAAGATAAGGTTACTACAGTCTGTACATCGAAACTTGAAATCAAGACTTTAACAAAACAATATAATAATCAAAACTGCTGATCTTCAGTCGGTTAGAAGCTTCTGATGTAAAGTGCTGATGAGTGACAAACTGCTGATGAGCAGTTTGTCTTCAGCAGTTCTTCAGTGAAATGTCTGGTTAGACTTCAGAACTTCTGATGAGTTTACTCTTCAGTACTTTGGTGTTTGTTCTTCAGCACTTCTTCTTTTGTTCTTCAGCAGTTCTATACTTAGGCAGATATGAATTAGACTAAGGTTATCAAAAGGTGGTTTCGTCAATCCTCTTTGTCCCAACAAGTTCCCTTAAGTCATGATTAAAAAGACTATAAGGCCCTTGAAACCCTAACCCTACCAAGTTGTTCACCACCTATGCCACCACGCTCACCACCACAACCTCCCATCTTCGTCGCTGCATCTCTAGATCTTGCACCACCACTATTCCTCACCTACTACCTGCACTCACCACAAATCGGACTACTTGAACTATCCCATTTTCACCCACTTGAAAATGCGAGCTGCAATAACTGACATCGCCCCCACCGTCCACCGTCTACCATCATCATTCCACGACCACCCAAACTCGAAGCCCTACCACTCAACAGCCTCTGAAGCCCCACCTCCAAAACCGTCGGCTACCATTTCAAAACCCTAACCCCACCCAACAGGAGGTGGATCGGGAAAATAAAAGGCTCTACTAAGCTTCGAGTGATGCAGGTTATGGTGAGGGTGGCAGCAGTTTTAGGTTATGGTGATGGTGTGGCGGTGTTCATGCCGCAAAACCTTCATATTCCAAATCATTTATGAACGCAGATGGGAGGTTGTGGTTGTAAATGGTGGTGGCAGAGGTGGTCAACGACATGGTGAGTTTAGGGTTTCGATGAGAAGAAGGCGAGAGAGAGAGAAAGTGTGTGTGTATATATACAGATATATAAATGTGTGTGTATATATTATAATTAAAAGAAAAAGTAAATGTAAATATGAAGGGCATTATAGTCTTTTTATCATGACTTAATGGAACTACACTAACGGTGTTAGTGGTGTGGACTGAAACTGAAACAAACAAGCAAACTAACAGAACTACACTAACGGTGTTAGTGGTGTGGACTGAAACTGAAACGAATAAGCAAACTAATGGACTATAAATGCAATTTTTAAACTATTGGACTGAGAGTGTTAAAATCAACAAATCGCAGGGACAAAAATTGAGGTTTACTCCTATAGTTATCCTAGCAAGTTGAAAAACAAAATGTTGCTACCCAATGTAACTCTTGCTTCATTTCTAGTATGTAAACCTTTATTCCTAGGTTGCTACCTTTGTTCATTGTAGTTTACAAACTTGGATGTAAGTGATGCATCTATTCATGAATAAATGAGTTGCTCAATTTGTAACAAGTGGGTGTTGTTAGAGAACAAAGTTGTATAACACAATTAAACTCAAAATTTTAATATGGGCTTGTACCGGTAGGCTGGTATGAGCCGGTATTACTGGATCACCCTATTTATACAGACCTCATTTATGTGGGGACAATAAACGGTAGTCAGTTCAACTGGTATTACCGACAGTTTGAACAAATTATTAAAGCATTTGCTAGATGGATGTATATATATGTATTAATTAAGAACTGTAATCAAAATAGTACAAGAGCGTGAATGCGGTTATTAACAATCTTTTGATTATAGTTCATATTTATGTTTTGTCATTCTGATTACTTCCTCTTTTGTACTTATGCAAGATTATCTCCTAATTAGTTTGAAGATTACTTTATCATTTTTCTTAGTTTATCTTATTTCGTTTCCTAGTTCACATGTAATTCCCAACTATATAATGGGATCTAAGGTTTATTGTTTCGTTAGTTTTTGTGGATTATTGAATATAAAGAACTTTGTTCTTGGAATCTTTGGTTCATTTATCGTCTTTGATTAACTATTTGTTCTTGAGCCATTTGATCGCTTCCGAAACTGCATCAGTTGGTATCAGAGCTTTGATTTTCAAATGGCTCTACGTGAAGGCGAGTGTTTTCTTGTTCGAAGATTCGTCGCCCAAGGCATCGACAATAGCATTGGCGGTTCACGTGTCGGTCGAAAAGATAGATTTTCTATTTTTAGAGTCACCGACCGAGGCAAACAATGGTGTCTATCCCGACCACCAGGATCTTGAGATCAAAAGACTTCATAAACAAGTCCAAGATCTTGGGGTAGCGTCGACTTGGAAGGAAACAGAACCGGAAGAACTCGTCGGGGACGAGTTCAATGGGGATGAGGTGTATCCTACCAATACCAACATTATTTATGATTCTCCTCCTGTGTTTGATGAATACGGAGACGAGGAATGGTATTTTTGGGTAACCAGTGGTGTGGATGAAAAAATTGAAGAACATAAGTCGTCTATAATTTCTTCAGGTGTGTTTGATTCGTACTATAAACATGATATGAAGGTGATGATTATGTGAACATCGGTGGTATGGAGATGACCTCAAGTGGCAATACGGTAGTAGTTATTGGTGATGTTGAATTGTTTACAGATTATGTGTTTTCTTTGGATGACCGAAAATTCTCGCTGGTGATTTTCAAAGAAAAATTTTAGTCAACAACGTTGACCAACATGGGAAACCATTATAAAAGGGTTTGTAATTTACTCCAAGATTTTAGCAAAGGATTGCTAATTTTCAAGAATGTGACTGGTGATTATTTCACGGTTTCAAACTCTCTAAACACGTCTCCAATTAGGAAACCTTTTATTAAATATATGTTTCAAGAAACCGATAGAGCGAGGTTTCTGCGAGTACGGTTCAGTGGCCAATTCGAAACGGTGGTTCCTAGTGGTGTTGATTTGGAAGGAGGTGATAAGTCAGGTTTGGACGTTCCAATCACCATGACGACAATTAAGGAGGACCGACTCGTGACTCAAAAAATTTGGGGTATGCAAATTTGAATTTTAAAACTAAAGGGAAGATTAGGGTTGTTAAAATTGTAGATGCACTTACAAATAATTTCATAAATTATACTCCTAATATTGGGAATATTATGATTTTTTGCAATAGTAGGCGATTTCAAGAATGAAAGAGTGCTTTTGGGTGTTGCATGGGATTTTTTTTTGTGTGTGAAAGTGGGTAGTTCGCTGTCAATCAGCAATCTTCTTGCTGATCCATGTAGCAAACTAGATGAAGTTCGTTGATTTGATGCACGACCTTTGCGAAACTCACTGCAAATTGGTTGGAGGCCTGTTGGCATCTTCAAATCAAGGCACTGCGTCTTCTGCGAATCATTAGACAGTTTTGTAATCAAACATAGCATGAAAAACTCCGGCGAGAATCCGACGTAAGACCAGAGAACTATAAACAGAGCATGAAAAACACTTGTATTCAATTTAAACACTTTTGTAATAATACACTTCACAACAACTAAATATGAGAATGAACACAAATTTCCATTAAGCCACTCTATGAAATCAAGCACTAATATTCACATGAACAAAAAACAGAGCACGAGAACGAAGAACACATATTATATACATGGTGGTCACTGTATATATATTTTTCTTTCTGTAAGCCTTCATATTTTCTTTCTGCAAGTTTGCTACACGGATCAGCAACCTAGCAACCTTCTTGAAGACTGTTGATTGAATCAGCGAACTTCAACAAATTCAACCCACTTTCACAAAAAATCACATGCAACACCCAAAAACACTCTTCCATCATTGAAATCGCTTATTATTGCAAAATATTCGAATATTATAGGTAATATTAAATGTGAGTTGGGTGTCATGCATTGTCCACGTGAGAGGCATGAAACATTAGCTAATATTGGGTTGATAGGTGTCACATATTTCAAGCCATCGACTGTCAATACCAATTCTCCATGTATATTGAACATGTAGGGTTGTAAACGTACCAAACGTTCAGTGAACAGTTCGTGAAATGTTTGGCAGAAAGTTCGTTTGTGTTCGTTCGTTTAATAAATGAATGAACACAAACAAGAAATTTTGTTCGTTTAGTTAAACAAACGAACGTGAACAAAGGTCGCGTACGTTCATTTATAGTGTACCGCATATTAATATTACTTTAGCTATTTTTATTAACTATTATTTTGGGTGGACTAAACGAGGATTTCAAGTTTAATATGATATTTTTGTGTTTTTATGAGACATTATGTGATCAAAATTATGTCTGGTATATTTGTGTAATTGGATTAGTATATTTTGGGCAGACAATGTTCGTGATGAAACTTTTGGAAATTAATATGTGTTAGTTTGTGCTCGGTTTTGTTCATTAATGACTGTTTGTGTTCGTTTTACATGATTTTGTATTTGTTTATGTTCGCTTTTGTCCAACACCTAAATTTAACACATAAAGACAAGTAAACACGAACAAAAACCTCGTTCGGTAACTGTTCATGAACAGTTTATGAACACGTTATTTTAATAAACGAACACGAACAAAAAATCTCGTTCGGTAAGTGTTTGTGAGCACGTTATTTCCGTAACAAACGAACACGAACAAGACATTGTTTGTGTTCGTTTGGTTGTTTACAGCCCTATGAACATGAGACTGTGTGCTCCATTCGACCCAGGTGGTACAAGTCTAGAGTCAGGCAAGACAACCCATGAAATTGAATTGTTTATGCGGTTTGTGAAGATAATGATAACTGGGAATCAGGTTGATGTTCCCTTTGATCCGGGTGGCTTTGGTTCAAAGGCAAAACTCGAGGACGAGTTTTTTCAAAGACGGAGAGTATTATGCAAGATTATCTCCTATAATTAGTTTGAAGAATGCGTTATCATTTATTTAAATTTCAATATCCTAGTTTATCTTATTTTGTTTCCTAATTCACTTTCACTTATAATTCCCAACTTTATAAATTGATCTAAGGTTTATTGTTTCGTTAGTTTTTGTGGATTATTGAATATAAATAACTTTGCTTTTGGAACTTTTTGTTTGTTTATCGTCTTTGTATAAATATTTGTTCTTGAGTCATTTAATCGCTTCCGAAACCGCATCATGTACACATTAATATTTTTTCTTAGTACATGCAAACGTACTGATCCAACACAGAGATTTTAGAAAAATTGTGAAAAAGTAAATATGAAGTCACGGAGTAAACTTTCATATATAGGCCTAAAGTAATTAATATACATCTAGTTAACTTGTTTTAACAGTTGTCAAGCCTAACATATATTGTACTAGACAACTAAATGGTGTGAAATAGTGGCATACTTGTGAAAGACTAATATTCTAATTTGTGTTTTTCACGTTCTATGGTAGGCCAACATGGGACTCATGTTTACAATAAAGAGTCTAAATCAATGTTTGGGTTTGAAAAAAAAAACGGAGTTATTAGATTGGGTTTTGTAGTTTTCAAAGCGTTTCAATATAAGGTTGTTATCGTTAAGGAAAAAAATGGTTTGTTTTAGGAGAGAATTTATTCCAAGTCTTCATCACATTGCTATCAATCATCGTGAAGATAGTAAACACAATTATTAGGGTCTAGGACGAAAGTTGCAATTGAAGATATGAACCATTTTCAAACCATGAACATGGAAGAAGCAACTATAATGTGTGTGTATATATATATATATATATATATTAAATATGTGAATTAAATGAAAACCCTTTTGAGTTGATAAAACATTGGAAACCCATGCAAAACTTACTTAAAAAAAGTTTTTTTTTTTGAAAAATCATAAGGGGTAAACTACATGTTTTTAAGCATTTTGGGCAAAAAAATAAAAAACGCCAAATGAATGTTTTTTTTTAAATAACAAAGTCGCGTTGTTACAAATGTAACAGCTACAACAAATAAATAGAGTTGTTACATTTATAACAACGCAACTTTGTTTTTTTAAATATCCTACCGGCGTTTTTTTTTAATTTTTTTTGACCCAAAACGTTTAAAAACATATATGTTACATTTTTTATTTTTTTTTCAAATTTTTTTTACATGGGTTTCTAAGGTTTTCTCAACTTTAGAGGGTTTTGTGTTTACCTCTCCCCTATGTATTAAATGATTTTGTATTTATTATTTGTTATTTTCAATGACATTTTACTTTTATTAAGATATCAACTTTTATTATGTGATTCGACTTGAATCGATATGACCTTCAAAAGTTTGACTCCAAGTTATTATAAACCCGAGTATATAAAAAATGACACCCTAGGAAAAAAAATTCCGGCTCGTCCACTTTTAATTGGTTTAACTTTTAATAGGTTTTATACCTTAGTTAAATAAATTTACCCATCCACATTTTAGCATGGTTTATATTAGTTCTTTACATATCAATTAAGTAACTAACAAAATTATTCTAAATTTAGAACTTTATAAGTATTAATAACATCATTGTAAATTTAGAACTCTAAACCACTTAGCGTACTTAAGAACATAAATATTTTTTGTTTATAACATAATAGCGTGTGGTTTGGTTCTGAATAGAACAAGATATATATTTTTCTGCATGTAATGGTGACTCTTCAAATCGAGTTGTTCACACTCTAAGATAGACTTATCTTATGACCCCACATGCCCTCGTAGTTTCATAGGGTCCTCACAGTTGTATCATCACAAAATATGTTGCATTTTAGTAGAGAAAGGTTATACAGATAAAACCTTGTCTGACGTAAGCAAATATTGACACTTTCCTTTTTAGAGAATTAAAAGAATTTTAAAAAGTCTTCGGTGTTATTACGGAAGTCATTTTTTTAACAACAAATTTCTACTCCTTATGGGACCTTGAACCCATGACCTCCCTCACTTGCTCTTAGAAGCTTTGATTCTCTCATTGGGTCACCAACCCCAATGGTTATTAAGAAAGTCATTTAATATCATTTTGTAGTACTAGAATCTGATTTAGATTTTGGTATTCAATTGCTAGATAATGATTCGGATGTGTTAGAAAAAAAAAAAATTAATGGATTGAAACCTGTAATTGTATGTCCCCAAACGAACAAGAAACCCTACTAAAGATTGATCAAGGGAGAAACTAAAGATTGATCAAGGGAGAAACAATTGAATTTAGATCGAGAGAGAACATTACATAAGTACCCTTACATGACTATCACATACTTGTATTTAACAAGCTAAATAGACGGTCGTTAGTATAAAAATTCTAACTTGATCTAATTACATAAGGGTGTCTAGTGTAGTAGTGTAGTTAGCTTTGCAAGTTACTCCATAGTAAGTCGGATCATTTTAAAATGTTAGTTTTGTAAAGAAAATTATTTGTGAAATATTGTGTTATATGTTCTAATCACAATGATTAAATTGATCGTAATTACTATTGTAATGTATTTTAATTAGTTTTATGTAATCGAAGTATAAATTTGAAAATTGAGGACTTTGTTGTAAATGATAAAATTGTTTTGAACAGGGGTGTGAACGAGTCAAGATGTATACGAGTTACTAAAGATTGGCTCACTAATAGCTCAAACAAGCCGAGCTTAAATTAACTTGAGCCTAAAAATCAGGATTGTAAACAAGCCGAGACCAAGCTTGGCTCATGCTCTATAACTAAAGCTAGCTTAAGCTCGACTTGTTAATGGTTTTTCAAACTCCGGTTAACTCGTTCTTTTTATCTGTTACTTATTTATATATCTTTATAATTATTAATTTTTCAAGTACAAATTAATGTATAAATAATATGTATTATTAGTTATCTCTGTCATAGTTTTACATAAAACATAAACTATGATATATACAAGAAAAAAAAACATATAAATAATAACCCTGTTGCAGCTTGTGAGTTGACACGAGCTCTGCAAGTGAAGGTCATGTTCGTTTATCTAACTAACAAACTTATTTTTAGACTTCAGCTCGAGCTCGAGTTTGTTTTAGCTCAGTTTGAATTTGAGCTTTTAGTGAGCCGATCTCAAGTAACTCACTAGCGACTTGGTTCATTCACAACCCTACCAAAATAAGTTTGTTTAATAAACAAACCCACATTCACTTTTCTAGCCCGGTCCAATCGCAGGCATAAACGGACATATTATTTGTATAATTCCTATTTAACATTATATACGCACGCATACACATATATTGAATAATAAGTATTATTTAGAATAACTAAATAATATATATTATGTTTTATACAAAATTTTGGATATATATAAAAAATTAAAACGTATCTAAATGTGACAGGTCATTAAGAGCCACGGTGTAATTTTATTATTAATTAATAAATAATAAATGAGTCGGGTTTTGAGCTTTGTTACGACTTAAGCCAATATAGAGGGTCATCATGTAAAAGTGATAGGTCATTGAGGGGCTACAATGTAATTATATTTTCTATAAGTATCCGACATTTTTGGTTAGTAAAGCAAGTCATATATGTACTTGTTTACTTTGCTTCCTTAAAATGAAAGGATCTTTCATGTCCCTCTCCGTTGCAGTAGTAATATTATTAATATTTTCTAGTTGTTATAATCTTTCGTGTGTTGCTATTAATGCTACACCAACAAGTGTAGAAGCATCTGCTCTTTTAAAATGGAAAGCTAGCCTTGATAAACAAAGCCAATCAGCTCTTTCATCATGGGTTGGAAGCAACCCATGCCATAGTAACTGGACTGGAATCGGTTGCAACATACGTCGTCGTCGTACCACAGACGACCAAGAAATTGTCGTGACAAACATCACCATTAGATCTGTAAACTTAACAGGTACACTTGATCATCTAGATACATGGTCATTACCATATCTTGAAACTTTTGATCTTTCATATAACTCAGTCTATGGCCACATTCCTCCCAGCTTTGGGAACATGTCTAATCTTATATATTTATACTTGGGCAGTAATCACTTCTCAGGGGTGATTCCATCAGAGATAGGAAACATAACAACTTTAAGTTTGCTTTCGTTAAATACTAACCGTCTTACTGGTCATATTCCATATAGCATAGGTAACCTCAAGAACTTAACTGAACTTTCTTTGTTCAGTAACCGTCTAACCGGAGTCATTCCTTCTTTCATAGGAAATTTAACCTCTCTCCAAATTCTAACTCTGTATCGTAATCAATTTTCTGGGTCCATTCCATCCGAACTTGCAGGCGCTCAAGGTCTCATACGTCTTGAGATTAGCTTTAACCATATCAGAGGTACCATTCCAAATACCTTTCGAAATTTCAGTGTGCTAGAAAGAATGAACCTTAATGATAACTTTATATCTGGGTCGATCCCAAAATATTTTTCGAATTACACTCAACTTAGATTGTTGCACTTAGGTGATAACAATTTCACTGGATCCATACCACCTGAATTAGGAAAGAGAACAGCTCTTCGTGAATTGTACTTGTTCGGTAATTATCTTGTAGGTTCCATTCCTCGAGATATGAACTTGACTGAGATGGAATGGTTTGAAGTGAATGAGAACATGCTCTCTGGTCATTTACCAAACAAACTTTGTGACGCGGGGAAGCTTACACATTTCACAGCAAACCATAATCTCTTCACAGGCCATGTACCAAAGAGCTTGAAAAAGTGTAGCAGCTTAGTTAGAGTACGCCTTGAAAATAACCAACTGACTGGAAACATCTCTCAAGATTTCGGAATCTATCCGGACTTAAATTATATGGATTTGAGTTACAATAAGTTCTATGGTGAAGTGTCTAGTAACTGGGGTTCATGTCCTAACTTAACTAGCTTAAAGATATCCAACAACAATTTGTCTGGAAAAATATCTTCAGAGCTAGGAGGAGCAACAAGATTAGTCCAGCTTAATCTTTCATCAAATTACTTAGTTGGTGAAATCCCAACGAGCTTTGAAAGATTAAGTTCACTCGTGAACTTGTACCTGGACGACAATAAGTTGTCAGGTACAATTCCTTCAGAGTTGGGAAAATTGTACAACTTAGAAGAACTTAATTTAGCACAAAATTCTCTTAACGGCCAAATCATTGAAAGTTTAGGAGAATGCTTAAAGTTAAGGATCTTGAACTTAAGTAGTAATAAACTTGAGGGAGCTATTCCTATACATATTTCCAAGTTGGCAAAGTTAGAATCCCTTGATCTTAGTGAAAATAATTTGACGGGGAGGATTCCGCCACAACTTGGGGGTTTGACGGTTGTACAAATGTTGAACGTCTCTCACAATAACCTCACAGGCTCTATTCCTTCTAGTTTCCCCGCAATGTTAAGTTTAACCACAGTTGATGTATCTTTCAATCAGCTAGAGGGCCCTACTCCAAAGATGAGAGCATTTCAAGATGCTCCAAAGGAGGCACTTGGACATAACAAGGGGTTATGTGGAAATAACACCGGGTTAGACTGCCCCATCCCAGCAGGAAACCAAGGTAATAAACACAAGGTTTCGATTGTGGTTCTAATCATAATTCCTACATTCGCATTCATTTTGTTTATTGTTTTTATGGTTGTCATATTCGGCTATCTCCGTAAAAGAAACCCTAAGGTAAACTTTAAGCCCCATGAGACAAGAGAAAAACCTTTTACCATTTGGAGATACGATGGGAAACTGGTGTATGAGAGAATTATTCATGCCTTGGAGGACTTCGACTCAAAGCATGTTGTGGGGGTTGGTGGATATGGAACTGTTTATAAAGCAGAATTGTCATCTGAAGTTTTTGCGGTGAAAAAAATTCACGCACCTGAAGATGGTGAGGTGCAAAATCTCAAGAGTTTTGATAATGAAATCCGAGCTTTGACAGAAATACGCCACCAGAACATTGTCAAACTCTACGGATTTTGTTCACATTCACGTCACTCGTTTTTGGTATATGAGTTCTTGTCAGGTGGGAGCTTAAGGAATGTACTGAATAACATGGAACGAGCTGTTGAATTTGATTGGGAAAAAAGGGAGATGACTGTTAGAAGTATTGCAAAGGCCTTATCTTATATGCACTATGATTGTTCACAACCAATCATCCATAGGGACTTGTCAAGCAACAATGTTTTATTCGATTCCAATTGGGTTGCTCATATTTCTGATTTCGGCACTGCCAGGCTGTTAAAACCAGACTCATCGAACTGGACTTCTTTTGCCGGAACGTGTGGTTACATTGCGCCAGGTATTAACCAATCTTTCAACTGATTTTTTCACAAGATGTTGATTCGAGTTTTTGTTTTGCAGAACTTGCATACACAATGGAAGTGAATGAGAAGTGTGATGTTTACAGCTTCGGGGTACTAACATTAGAAATTATTATGGGTAAGCATCCAGGAGATCTACTCACATTGTTACAAGACACGAAAGGCATATCTCACACTAAACTTCTGGACCAACGTCTTCCTCCGCCTGTGCAACAAGTTGCTCAGCAAGTGGAACAACTTGTTGAGGTAGCAATCTCATGCGTACATAAGAGCCCTCAGTCTAGGCCATCAATGAAGGATATTACTCTGGGTCTCTTAGTAGAGACGCATGTAGCCAAAACGAACAAGATCTCTACCTGAACCTTGGACTGGAATCATTGCTGCAAATATTTATTACTACCTACTTATAATATCATAATATGCTTGTTTTCATTTCATGAATAACCTTATATGATTTGTTGTTGCTCTATATTTTATGTACTTTTTTCTTAGTATATAACTTTTGTACGTACATTCAGTTGTTGAGAAACGGTATTATATCACAAGAACATTCATAGGACAATATATTTAAGGAGCCTTTGACAAACATCTTCAAAAAATAGAAATTAAGATGAATAAATATTAGATTACATAGAATAATTTGTATGAAACGTGTAAGACCCGACCCCCTTAAAGAATAATTACCTTTAAACAAAACCATTACTATGTTTAAACATGGTTCACATTGCTACGTACATAATACAAAAAGGGTTTTGAGAGTTTAACAAAACGCCCACGTCGGATTTCCTATAGCAGAGAGCACCAGGACAAGATACATGACATTTTCTGAATAAAAGTACAGTCACTAAACCTCCATCTTGGCATGATTTCACTGATGTGCTCTTAATTAAAAGTTAAGATTCAATGACAGAATTCTCTGTTGATTTCCCTGTTTCGCCTAGATACGACTTGGTATACGGATGAACATGGCTGAATGATTGAGTATGCACAATCTCTATGTGTGCAGGGACTCGGCAATAGTAACAGAGGGTGGGAACCAAAGAAATGTATATACAATAATAATATGTTCCACACAAATGAAATGATTACATATGAGGGTATTTATACCCATACAGACTGACGGTTAATTAACTGCCTATCTTAACCGACATGATAAACTAACAGATACGACTTTCTGTTTTTGGCGCCTTTTTGACAGTTGACTTTTTGTTTGACTTTTTGGTACAATATGAATTTCTTGATTACTAACTTCCAACAATCTCTCCCCTAATCAAGAAATTCGTATTTGATTCTCTGTTTCTTGTTCATCTTTGTTTGCAGTCCTTTCGTCTTCTTTCCTTGATTGGATTTGAACCATTCTTCTAAAACTTCTAATCTTTGATGCATACTTAGTCTTCACGACTAATCCCTTCTTGATCCACATGATCTTCTGATGCTTCTTTGACTCCCCTGGTCCTAAGCATGATAAGGGAAAGATGGGTATCACACGTCCATCTTCTTCTTCCTAAAAAACTGCATCCTTTAAATTCGACTTCTCCGGGCCTTCTGCCTTGTATTGAATTCTTCTTGGGTAACGCCTCTGCGTTTTTAAAACCCTTTGCTGAACATCTTTCTTATGTTCTAAATGGTTCCTCTTGATTAGAACTTGTTTCGGACTTCGCCGGAACTTTGGCCGGAAAAACAGTTTCTTCTCTGTTTTCATTCTAAAATCTGTTACGGCCTTCTTGACTGCATATTTTCCTGATTAACTGATGATAATCCAAGTCTGAATTGAACAAACAATCTCTGATGTTCGTTTCTTATTTCGCTTTGATGTACCGATTAACTTTTGCGAAAACAGGGGATGTAATCGGATTTTTCGCACAGGTTCTTTCTTCGTCTTTATCTTCCCAGGAGCGTCTCGCTCTGATACCAATTGTTGATTTCCCTGTTTCGCCTAGATACGACTTGGTATACGGATGAACATGGCTGAATGATTGAGTATGCACAATCTCTATGTGTGCAGGGACTCGGCAATAGTAACAGAGGGTGGGAACCAAAGAAATGTATATACAATAATAATATGTTCCACACAAATGAAATGATTACATATGAGGGTATTTATACCCATACAGACTGACGGTTAATTAACTGCCTATCTTAACCGACATGATAAACTAACAGATACGACTTTCTGTTTTTGGCGCCTTTTTGACAGTTGACTTTTTGTTTGACTTTTTGGTACAATATGAATTTCTTGATTACTAACTTCCAACATTCTCAAGCCATCTTAGGGTCTATAAAAATGTCATCAAGCTGTTCAAATGTTTTAATACTTTAGGTTTCAGTCAGAATAGGTTCAAAAAGTTCACTAACATTCAGTCATTAGGACTTTTAATAATCAATCTAAGTTGAAACAATTAGGAAAAAAAGTTTCTAACATTTCATTCACTTGTGGGAAAGTTTACTGTCATATAAATTCTTGGTTTCTTGTTTTGTTTGGTTAGTCATTGCATTTGATCCCTGAAAACAATGCTATTGTACTCACTTCTGCTTATGTCGAATTGTAGGAATTTCCATTGAGACATTTCGTCAAACACATGGAGCGCATGACAAGACAATCAGATATAGATAAAGTAATGTTGGACAAAGTTGAACCCAAAGAATTGAAATTTCATAGGCGCCTGTTACGTTTCTTGTATCCAAGTGACAAATTGTGGAATTAAGGTAAATACGGGAATTGTGTCTACCCGCAACACATTTTTACACAACCACAAGGTCCTACTCTAGTTGCACCTGGTCGATAGGAATGTGCTTTAGATTATCAATAATCATTCGACACGTTTGCAAGGAGTAACCCACCTTTTCAGTCCCCACGTGGCAATGAGGAACGACCGCTCCCGTTTATGAAGATCGTGATATTGAAGATGTGTGCTAAAACACAAAATCGATAGCAACATTTTTTTTACCAAGAATATCGATATTGTAGAAATCCAAGTTAAAGATTACAACTCACTCGTGGGCGGAAGCACTCAAAGAGTTTATCAACTAAATTCAAAATGGACCCATTGAATCAACTTCTTTTACCAACTAATATTTCTTTTACCAAGAGTTTATTTTACCCCGGAACAATATTTGCAGTGTGCAAGTGAGTTATGATCTCAAGTCGATACTCTGCTTTTGATTAGGGCCCAAAATTTTAAGATATGAAGGTAAACATCACCCAACTTAACTTGGTTTCACTAAACTTAGAGAAATAAACGATTTTATTGAATTGATATTTGTGTTTCAATGTTCTAATTTATTAATTGGACAGAGTTTGGTAGCGAAATTAGACGAAGTTCGAGTCAAAGAGTAATAGAGTTAAAGGGCTAGGTTTCTACAGCAAGAGGTTATGGAACTTAGCCAGCCTTTACTTTGGAGTGATCCAACTATGAGATTACAGAGTAAGCGCTCTCATCGATTGATTTGAGGAGCACGATTCGGATGATTTGGGTGGATTCCTTTTATCACAGTGGATGATTTTGAATTTTTCACCCATAATGGATTGGATATTTTGTTTTCCCATAATTAAGCACGATGAAGACAAGACATGGTTGATGAAACATGAAAGACACAATCCCATGAGAAACATGATGATGAGAAGAAACATTTTTTTTTTAAAGTTATTACTATCTTTTATGGTTTTTTACAGCTTGGTGTTTTAGGTATGCTATGTTTCCAATAGGCTTGGTTGTGTGGTTACTCTATTTTTGTTTGCTAAATCAATTCTTTTATCACCCACTGCTCTTTTGGTTCCGCTATGAACCTCGACGGTCATGATGGTATTTCAAGGCAGTATGACTCTGGGTTCTTTGGGATTCAAAGCTACAAAATGTATATGTCTTTTCTGCTTCTTCAATTTGGTCTTATAATGGGTTTTTGGTTATGATTCTCTTGGTGACATCATTGAGGTAACTGGTAAGAATGTAAGATTTTCATCTATTCTCACTCTTAGCAGTGGTGGTTCACATCAACTTTACCATGATTCTTATATGTAGTTATCGTTTTTTGCACATGTATGACCACAAACATTAAGTGTAGTATATTGCTTAACATTAATGTGCAGCTCACCAACTATCTACAGAGATAATGTGCTTTCCTTCCTTCCTTGCTTTTTTTTTTTAATTTAATAATTTGCTTAACGACATTTTTTTAATGTTGCCACGTAGGACGAAACGTATTGCCATAGCTTCACTGCTGCTACGACCATCAAAACAACCCTCATTTGAAGTTAGACCTTTGTGGCAAATTAGACCTTCGTCGCAAGTTCAACCTGTGTGGCAAATCAAGAAAGAAGATATTTGCTTAAAAGCAAACAAGTAACTTAACAAAGTTAAAGCAAGCAACAAGCAAGAAAGAAATTGGGAAAGAAGCAATAGCCTCGGTTGATAATATTGCAAGTGAAATTTAATAAGATGTCGACAACAACAATGAAAAAAGTTTAAGGCAAACGTTAAGCAAGAAGAAAGCAAAGAATGAGCAAGAATCCCTTCTCGCTTATGAAGAAGAAGATCCAGTCTTATTACGAAGCAAGAAAGGATAAATCAAAATTAGGAGGAAAATGTTAGACATGACATTTGATTATCCTAAGTTTAGTATGTTATTTGTATTATTGTTATATAACCTACAGTAGTGGTAATTATATGGTGGTTATATTGAACCAACATGTCAGTTCATCAAAGGCACACACCCCTTCACCACCTATAAATAAAACCATACCCCTTCATTTGTATTTGGATGATTCATTAATAATATAACAAGTTTTTGTAAATTCTCTTTTTGAATCCGTCAATGACCACCTAGTGAAACTTGGAGAGGTATATTTGCTTCAAATCTTTATTAACACCTACTTCAATTTCATAATATGTTTATTTTCATTTCATAAATTGAAAAATCCTAGCGGAAGCGATTTTTGTATTGGGTTAGCGGAAGCGGTTTCGGTATTTGGTTAAGTTTGTTGGTTTGGCCTTGCGGCTGGAGGCCGCTTGGTTTCTAGCTTGCGACTCTCAAACCGTCAAGTGGGATTTGTATAGGAGATATGGAGATAGAACAATTGTTATGTTATTGATAATAATATTTGGTTTGGTACAATGAAATGAGGAGATAACATCCTCCTAAAATACAAGAGTGAATATACATAAAATAAGTAATGAGCTAGAGTTGGGGCACACATCATGGAGGCACATATCTTGGGCATAATTGATGGAGAAAATCATGGAGGATCAAGGTGGAGGGAAACATGGAAAATATTTTATCTCCAATATAAATCACATTACACGATTTGTTGTTCTGTATTCTATGTATTTCTTTTTCTATATAAAGACTTATTACACGTACGTGCATTCAGTTGTTGAGAAATAAAATTATATTACAAGAACATTCATAGGACAATATATTTAAGGTGACCACACCGAACATGTTTGTATAAAATACCCACACTGAATTTCCTATAACAGAAAACCCCTAGACAAGATGGTAAAAGTCTCGTCTTCTAGTTATGTTTGGTTAGTCATTGAATTAGATCCCTTTCAACAATGCTAAGGCACTCACTACTTATATGGCGAATTGTATCAAATTTCATAGAGGCATTTCATCAAACACATGGGGAGTGAATGGCAAATCAATCACATAGATAAACTAATGCTGGATAAGGTTGACCTGGAAAACTGAAATTGTAGGAGCCTGTTACGCTTCCATTCTATGTATTAGACCATTTGATTAATGATTTGGTTCATATCATTATCCATTTGCCGCAATAACTAAGTGCAATAGTGTTTGTGGTAGTCATATTAAACCTAAGGTAACAATGTTAATGATGTCTTTATAATGTTACGATATTATGGATATTTTTATAAAATAATATGATATCATTGATTTCAGTATGAAAATTTTCACAATCCATGCTAGAGGTGTACAAAAAACCGTATACTGACCCGTATCCGTCCAAAAAACCTGAAACAGGGTATTAGAATACCTGGGTATAGTGTAATTGGTTACGAACCTTTTATTTTTGTGTAAAATTTACAATAATACCATTAACTACTTTCGGAGTCAACAACATACAGTCGGCCGTTCATTTTAGCCATATAAACTGGACACGACATCTTGGTCTACATGCCAACAGCCTCTCAGGTCCAACATCACTATACTGGATTTAAATTGACCTTAAACCACTTTCAACAACGGGCTTCTCAATTAACCCTGGTCAAAATTTGGGCTCATTCCTTTTTTTTTTTTTGAAAATTGCATATTAAGGGTTGTTTGTTTCGCGAGAACATGTCTGAATGGATTAGACATTTGCCTCTTAATGGGTAAGCATTATACTTAGTACTTAGTCTGGATAGTTCAAACCTCATACTTGTTCAACACTTAATGATTCACACTTCTTATTGGTTAAGCACTTATCCAATCAGAAGTCGCCAGACAACCCCTTAGTTTACTAGGTTATAGCCTGTGTTACACATGGTGTAACAAATGAAATTCGTATAAAGCTTTAAAGTATCATTAATTGAAATAACATATCAACGTAAGTTATGGAAAGGTAATATATATATGTGTGTGTGTGAGAGAGAGAGAATTAATGAAATTCAAGCCTACTTTTGTCTTCTAAAGGTTTACAAGAAGAAACAACACCTTTGTAATACATATTCAAAACTACATGAGTCGTATATCAAACAAATGTTTAAGCATATCTGACTTTTGTTGTACTCTTGTCAAACAAATTGCCTTTTTTACATGCAACATATTGAGAAAATTGAGTAGAGCACGATGCTAAACAAATTTGATCATAATAAGAAAGATGATTCATAAAATTTAAAAGAAAAAAAAAACACAACACAGCTGAAACATATAAAGAACAAAGAAAATAGAAAAGATGTAGTCACAAATAGTATTAAAGTTTCATTTGTGTATGGGCCTCTTGAAAGTGTAAATTGAGTGCATCTGGGCCGATTAAAGTTGTAAAGGATTTCAAACATTATTTGAAGCATTGGGCTTGTTTTAATATGAGAAGATCAAGAAAATACAAGTTGGCGAAAATAATAGGCTGTTTGAGTTGAAAAGACGATTGTAAAGCCTAGGGAGAAAATCTGCTGCTGTTTCTTTGTAATAATGGTGTCATCATAGTGCTCGAAATGATAGATAATCTAGATTGTTAATTTTAGCACACTAATAAAGTACAACAAAGGGGTTAAAAGCATAATATGTCAATAGGCTTGGCATTCTATTCGAAAACTTACTAAATCAGATAAAAGATAAGGGAGGGAGGTGCACAACAATTGATTTCACTGAACTATCATGATTTCCCGTCAATCATACATTGTAAAATCACTTCACTAATCCTCTTCACTGAAACATAATTTTTGAAGACAACACTACTCTAAACAACTACACTAAAATAGTTTTTTTTTTTTTTGTTTTCTTTTAATAAAGAGCTTAATTAAAATTAACATTATATTAAAGAAAATAAAAGTACATCAACTTAAACTAAGAAAAAAAAATATACAAGAAACATTAATTTAGAAAAAAAACTATACAAATAAAAATAAACTCATCTTCGTCAGCCTCCAAATAGTGGTTCCAACCATATTTCTCCGCGATTTCTCTTTTTCGTTCACAACCAAACCCAAGCCTTTACGTTTGAGGTCCTCGTGATGTTTCGAATACATGTCAGAGTCATTGTCATACTGTCTTTGCCTCAACAATTCACATTGTTGCTCTAAAAATACTAAAGCTTTTTCTCCTTATTGAGTTTGTATTTCCACCAACTGGCTCAACTTATCTTCTTTCATCGCTCGGTATGTCCGAAACAATTCGTCAACCAATGAGTGTTTGCTTGAAGACTGTGCGACGACTTTCTTATTATCTTTGCGTTTTGGTCTTGTAGGGCTGTTATCTTCACTAAGATCCGATATCCTATTAGTGGGGGTGGAGTAATCCGGTACACTAGATGAATGATAGTTGCCGGCTTCCGATAACTTGTGTCTCTTGTCGGAATGACTATCGAACGGTTCTTCACCAATCAATGCTTGCATTTTTCATTTGTTGTGATCTTTTACAATCTCCCATGACGCTACAAAATTAAAACTGGAAGGATGACTTTTTCTGTAATTTTTCATCGCCCTTTGATGCACCACATTAAGATCACTACATCCACACGCTTCGTAGGCGGTCCTATAATCAAGCGAGTAAAAAAAATTTAGTATAATTTATGTAAAAAAATAAAAATATAGTTTAACTATAAACACTACCACTTGTTGTGAAGTCCGTTGAACTCATTCGTTTTTTTTTGCTTCATGGAGGTCCATTTTGAAGCAATTTGATCAAGGCTTGGATTGTTCCTCCCAATAATTTGTTGTAATGTTTAAGAACCACCTTCCAAAAACTTCATTTTCTACAACAAGCATAGCTTTAACATCATTGCCCAAGTTGTACTTGTATCCTTCCTCACCATTATTTGCCTCGTATTGTGTCTCTCGTACAAGTTCGTCATTAGAGTGTTTGATTTTTGTTGTGGTTGTAAGTGTTTAAAATATTGTGTATGTGTGTGTATATATATATATATATTAAAAAAAAGTTTTTTTTCCAAACGGTCTTGTTTTCGAACGGTCAAACCACCGTTGAAAATTTAAAACAAAACAACAGTTGCCTATAACCTGCAACAACTCCACGACCCCACTACTCGTTCAACTGGCTGCGGTGTTACTGTGGGGTTAGCGGGGTACATTTCCCTTTACGGGTAGCGGCCCTCTTTCCCAAACAATCCATGAACCGGTGTTAGAGCATTCACATCCCATCCTGTAGTATATTTTTGTGAGAGTCCCCTATATTTTAAAAGGTGAATTTAAGTGATTGTGAGTGAACAAGAGAAAAAATTACTTTTTATCTGTATATTTAGGGGGGCAATATTCTATCCTCTTTATTTTAAATATTTTTTTAAAGTGGTTATTAGTAGAGAAAAGATAAAAGGTAACGATAAATATATAAAAAAATATTATTTGATTGAAAACACAAAAATATTAGTAATTTGTAGTGTAATTTGGTAAATAAAGATGAGGGATGAGATGTGAATATTACTCTTTCCATCTCAGTGTATGGTTTAAGCTACTGTGAACAAAACGGGTAGCAAGATGAGTGGTCCTGACGACGAACTGGAAAATTTGGTTATGCAGTAATGATAGTTTTTTGGAGAGTATTTAGTGTCAAACATGAACATCATAGAAGAATCCATGAAGTGCATTGTTATTTGGTGGAAATTTGGAGTAAAATTGCAGAATTAAGAGTCAATAGTTGGTATTAATGTAATAGTCGGTTAGTTTGGTATTTGCCGTTGTACTTTAGCTTTCTACAAAGCGTTTTTTTTTTTTGGTTGAGATAATATGAGCTCTCTTTTATGTTAAAAAAAGTATTGGATCCAGTTATGGCAGGTAGTTGTCACCAATCAATCGATGATAATCATTCTTCCACATTTTTTGGTATCTGTCGGTTTTCATACGAATTACAAATCAATTAAACTTTTACTTCTTTTTTGACCGTTAAAAAAAAAAACCCTTGATAACGTCGGTGTTTTGGTGATGATAAATAAACACTGGATGACAAGTTTTTGTGAAGTGGTGTAAATCCTATTTGGAAAGATATATATGTGTGTGACAAGTGTGCATGCAAGGACCACAAAAGGTACACAACAAAAGTAAATTCAAGGGGGAAATAATTCAAAGGGTCGGTGAATAGGTAATTAATACACTACCATCAAACATATAATTGACCAATCTATAATTTATCGCCTCACGAAACTACTGTTCGTTTTGTTTTACAACTTCATTACAACTTTTTTTACCTTTATTCCATATATTTTTTTTATCTTTTACACATTTGTCATTTTTTTTTTCATTTTTAACACGACACTTTTTTACTTTCAACTTTGTTCCAATATACTTTACATATTATACAAATTTGTCATTTACGTTTCGGTCTACAATTTGCAGGCCCGGCTCTAGCCCAATTCAAATGAGGCTTGTGCTTTGGGCCTCCAAGTTCTTAGGGCCTCATATATTTACTAATTTTCATGATATATAATAAAAATAAATCTGCATAATAGCATGTAGATAGAATAGCTCAAGTGGTTTGAGCATGTGGCTGTAACTACAAGGTTGGAAGTTCAATCCCTCCTTCTAGCGAATTTTTTAATTATTTTCAGTATTTTATTTTTTTTAAAATAGGGCCCCGAATTTTTATTTTGCTTCAGGCCCCCAATATGGTTGAGCCGGCCCTGACAATTTGTGAGTTAAGACACTACAACGCACACATGTGGTTAAACGTTTTTACATCTACTTTTTTGTTGTTTAACGGCCCCGTCGCAGATCACAAGTCATAAGCCAAATTAGATATTATTTTCTATGTTTTATGTCCCGTCTAACTTTTATGAGTTAACAACTCGCAAGACTCGTAGTATTGCAACATTTTTATGTATAATTTTTGATCGGTTTAATGTCTCTACCACAAAGCATGGGGTCCTAGTATTACTATTAACAACATTACTTATTTTGACTTCCTCTTTTCTCTTTCTTTTTCATTTTCTAATTCAATAATTTGATAATCATAGATAATCTTTTAAAAATAATGTAATAAAAGTAGGGGATGAGGTAATTAAAAATAAAACATATAAAGTTCTTTCTATATAAATTTGAAATCGCTAAAGAAAGTTATAAAGAAGTGACTTATACCGTTATTGTAGGGCCGGCAATTTTGTATACGAACACGATTACCTGACACGAACCTGAACGATCTTAACAGGTACATGTATGGCCTTAACAGGTTTCGTGTCCTAAACAGGTAGACGCGAATTTACCTGTTAATTTTCGTGTCGTGTACAGGTAGCCAGGTTTCGTGTATCGTGTCTTAACAGGTTCGTGTATAAACAAGTCAGATATACATGATTTGCCAATAATGTACGCAAACATGTATTAACAGGTACGCAAACAGGTAATAACATGTACGCAAAGAGGTATTATCTAAGGTCTTTGGTGAACTTTTGGAAATTTTGTCTCACTAAATATGTTCGTAAACATGCGATTAGTATAATGGTCACAAACAGGTATTAACAGGTACTTTTCGTGTATACCTGTTAAAAAAATTAACAGGATCGTGTATGAAAAATAGACACGAAAAATTTTCGTGTCGTGTACAGGTAGTCAGGTTTCGTGTATCGTGTCTTTAACAGGTTCGTGTCTTAACAGGTCATGTATACACGATTTGCCAGCCCTACGTTATTGTAATGTAATAGGCAAATATTGTAATTATATAAGAATACAATTAGCAATGTCGACTGTGAGGGGGAGTTACTGTGCTGCTACAGTACTCGATTTTTCCAAGCGGTTTCAATCTTCTGAGCGGTTTCCACCTTTGTTTGAGATTTTTCTGAGCGGTTTGTGTAATCTGGGCGTTTTCCAATTCGTTTTTGGGCAGTTTCTTTGTTTTAGGCAGTTTCTCCTTTTCTGTTTACTTTTTTTGGGCCGTTTGCTTCTTTGTGCCAAAGTCCAAAATAATCTACTAATAAACATCATGCTTCTTCCTAGCTTATTTTACTAATGAACATATTTGTTCCTAGGTAAATGGTATGGTATGATATGATTACAGAGCCTTGATTGGTGTGAATACCATTTATGATGCATTGTAATACACTTTGGGTATGTTAAAATTTCGTATGCTTTAGTGTTATTATTTGTATAATGATGGTCCGTTCGTATGTCACACATATAAGGATGTCGTATGCTTTAGAAAGTCTTGCAACCACTAGGTTGTCACCGTAACGCGCGACCGCGTAAAATACCAGTTTCATACAATCATCATAAATAAGAATTCTTTTTTTTTTCAAATGTACCATGTAAGAGCATTCACATCCCCTCTACCATTTTATACTCTACTAGTGGGTTTACCCGCGCGTTGCAGCGGACTCCACAAATGGGTTACAATACAACATTATGATACTTCGGTTTTTTGCCGCAAGTTACGTAAAAAGAATAGAAATGTGCACCTTATGTTTTAACAAGTATTCGTAGAAAAAAAAAAGAAATGTGCACCGCCACTTACAACTGATTGCAATTCACCACAAAAACCATGTACTTATTATTGAAAAAATCTTAATAAACTAAAGATATGTTAGTGTAACAGACCAATATGAACATAAACATCACTCTTGTGTAAGTTGTCCGGCAATTGCATATCTACATAACCAAGCCATTGAAGACACCTTTCTAAAATGTAAAGTTCATTTCAATGACAAAAGCATGTAGTCATAATATGATATTGTATACACTATCATATGAAGGTCACTGTCCGTTTATTTAGAAATTAAAAGTTGTGATTTATAAGTTTGTAATAGACTTGCCCAACCTGACCCAACAGCTAAAAAATTGCCCAATGTAGAAAATGAGCCGAACCATCCCGTCCACTTTGCCACTGGGTAGACGCATATATATGATAAGGGTTTATAATATAAGTATCATTATGGCATACAAGTTTAGCTAAGATAAGATTATTCATTGTGGTAACATAAATTATTATCTTTCATTGCCATTATATGAAATTTGTTCAAAAATATTGTTATCCCGTATGTTTATTTAAGGGAAGAAAAGTTGATTATCTTCTAGGGGTATTTAGGAAGAAAAGTGGTAAAATTTAGGAAATTGTAAAGAAACACTTGGTATGCCATCTTGACTTTAGACAATTTGGACATATTTGCCTATGTCTCCTCCTTTATAATGTAGTAGTGATAATATAACAAAAAATCATACTTTTCAAAATTTATCTCTCATTTTAAAAAACCATTCGTATCCTCTCCACCATATTTACCTTTATCTTACTCATAAACACTTATTTTATTATATTCCTCGTTAAAATACAATTACAATAATTTGATGGGGGTGAATAGTAGCTTTTTCAAAATATTAAAATGGGGTATAAAATGGTGGATGAAATGTAGGGTGTTTTTAGTAAGTTTTTTAAAAATTTTAGAGATGGGGGAAATTTGATGGAGTGAGTGCTCTAAAGAGCTCTTATGAATAGGGCTGTAAACGAACCGAACTTTCAGCGAACAGTTCATGAACCGTTCGGCGAGAAGTCCGTTTGTGTTCGTTCGTTTAACAAATGAACGAACACGAACTAGAAATTTCGTTCGTTAAGTTAAACAAACGAACATGAACATAGGCCGCGTTTGTTCGTTTATGTTCGTGAACGTTCGGTAACGTGTTCGTTTGTGTTCGTTTATGTCCGTTTATACTAGTTCGTTTGTGTTCATTTGGTTTTTAAATTTTATATTTAAAATTTTAATATTATATATATATATATATATATATATCTATAAAGAAACTTACAATAACAATGTTTTAAATTTTATATTCGTTCGTCCGTTTGTGTTCGTTTGTGTCCATTAACAATGGTTTATCTATATTTTCTAGTCAAACGTCCGTTTGTGTTCGTTTGTGTCCGTTTGTGTCCATTAGTGTTCGTTTGTGTTCGCAGACAATGTTCACGAACAGTTCGTGAACAACCAAATTACAAACGAACACGAACACGGACAAAATTTTATGTTCGAAAATTGTCCACGAACAGTTCATGAACAGATTTAAAGCTTAACAAACGAACACGGACAAGCTCCGTCCGTGTCCGTCCGGTTCGTTTACAGGCCTACTTATGAACATAAGAGAAAAAAAATATGTTCGTATTTTATGTACAAAAGTTGTTATATTGTAAAAATAAATATTGTATTTTTTTACTTTTTCTTTTGTCTTATGTATAAAAAGTTAAAAACATAAAGTATTTTTGGTTTTCGAAGTAGTTTTTAAAACATAAATCCTTTTTAAATACGGTACAACGTAAGCAATGACCTCATATGATGGAGAAGGATCATGAATATTGTTATGTGGTTGCTGTACGTGAATGGTCCAATGCAAAGGTAAAATGAATATATATGGTGTGTAATTGATGCACATGTGAAAATTCAAATTATAATCTTTTTTCAGTGTTTTCAATTGTAAAAGGGTTGTATTATTTAAACCCCCACCCTTCTATTTTAACCCCCTCAAAGCGCCTCGCTTAGGCCAAAGTGAGGCGCTTTGAGCTAACTTCGATGCCGTCAGTACGATAATCAGAAAAAGCTGATTTTCAAATTCCAAGCGCCTCGCTTAGGCCTAAGCGAGGCGCTTCAAGGGGGTAATTTATTTTGGTAGTTGTTTTGATGTTTTGAGTTGGTTTTTTTATTTTTTTTTAATTTAATAATTATAAAAAGTTAAAAAAATTTAAAAAACAAAGTAATAACCCTAATCATTGTCAATGACTTAAACTTTACATCATCAACCAACTTCAAAATTTCAACTTCCCGTTCATGCCCGATAACACTAGATTGATGATACCTTGTTCCACCCAAATCAAGGGATCTGCTTGGAGTCTAAAGCTTCGTGTGTCATCTTGGTCGAACTCATGTTGCAACATTCGTCTTGTGTGTGTTAGGGTCCGAAATTTTAGGCTTTTTAGTGAATTTTTCCATCTTTGTGTTTCCAAATGTTTTTTAATTAGCTTAAATCTCTCTGATCCATGGTACCTTGAAGACTAGATTCGGTGCAGTCGACGAACATCATTCAAAATTTCAACTTCCCGTTCAGGTGCTTAAGTCCACCTAGAAGACTTGATTCGGTGCAATCAGACTCTGAATGCGGTATGCGCGTTAAATTTCATTAAACGCGGCTCGCTCAAGGTGCAGTCGACGAACATCATTCAAAATTTCAACTTCCCTTTCAGGTGCTTAAGTCCACCTAGAAGACTGGATTCGGTGCAATCAGACTCCGAATGCGGTATGCGCGTTAAATTTCATTAAATGCGGCAATCAAGGGATCCGCTTGGAGTCTAAAGCTTCGTGTGTCATCCTTGTGTTTTCAAGACACAGGCAAGTCCTCGTCTGATCCACAAAACAAAACATCATTCAAAATTTCAACTTCCCTTTCAGGTGCTTAAGTCCACCTAGAAGACTGGATTCGGTGCAATCAGACTCCGAATGCGGTATGCGCGTTAAATTTCATTAAATGCGGCAATCAAGGGATCCGCTTGGAGTCTAAAGCTTCGTGTGTCATCCTTGTGTTTTCAAGACACAGGCAAGTCCTCGTCTGATCCACAAAACAAAACAATAATCTTGAAGTTTTTTTAATATAGCCATTTTCCCCTGGGTTTACCAGGAATGGGTTGAAAGTGTGTGTTGCACCGGCTTGAGATATGAGTTTGATTAGCTTAAATCTCTCTGATCCATGGTATCCACTTTTCAGACTGTCTTCATCGTTGACCGCTATCTCTCGGATAACAACTGAAAAAGTTGTAATTACAAGAAGATGATCAAAGATGCTACAACATAACTTGCACCGGCTTGAGATATGAGTTTGATTAGCTTAAATCTCTCTGATCCATGGTATCCACTTTTCAGGCTGTCTTCATCGTTGACCGCTATCTCTCGGATAACAACTGAAAAAGTTGTAATTACAAGAAGATGATCAAGGATGCTACAACATAACTTGCACCGGCTTGAGATATGAGTTTGATTAGCTTAAATCTCTCTGATCCATGGTATCCACTTTTCAGGCTGTCTTCATCGTTGACCGCTATCTCTCGGATAACAACTGAAAAAGTTGTGTTTACAAGAAGATGATCAAGGATGCTACAACATAACTTGCACCGGCTTGAGATATGAGTTTGATTAGCTTAAATCTCTCTGATCCATGGTATCCACTTTTCAGGCTGTCTTCATCGTTGACCGCTATCTCTCGGATAACAACTGAAAAAGTTGTAATTACAAGAAGATGATCAAGGATGCTACAACATAACTTGCACCGGCTTGAGATATGAGTTTGATTAGCTTAAATCTCTCTGATCCATGGTATCCACTTTTCAGGCTGTCTTCATCGTTGACCGCTATCTCTCGGATAACAACTGAAAAAGTTGTAATTACAAGAAGATGATCAAAGATGCTACAACATAACTTGCACCGGCTTGAGATATGAGTTTGATTAGCTTAAATCTCTCTGATCCATGGTATCCACTTTTCAGGCTGTCTTCATCGTTGACCGCTATCTCTCGGATAACAACTGAAAAAGTTGTAATTACAAGAAGATGATCAAGGATGCTACAACATAACTTGCACCGGCTTGAGATATGAGTTTGATTAGCTTAAATCTCTCTGATCCATGGTATCCACTTTTCAGGCTGTCTTCATCGTTGACCGCTATCTTTCGGATAACAACTGAAAAAGTTGTAATTACAAGAAGATGATCAAGGATGCTACAACATAACTTGCACCGGCTTGAGATATGAGTTTGATTAGCTTAAATCTCTCTGATCCATGGTATCCACTTTTCAGGCTGTCTTCATCGTTGACCGCTATCTCTCGGATAACAACTGAAAAAGTTGTAATTACAAGAAGATGATCAAGGATGCTACAACATAACTTGCACCGGCTTGAGATATGAGTTTGATTAGCTTAAATCTCTCTGATCCATGGTATCCACTTTTCAGGTTGTCTTCATCGTTGATCGGTCAAAGTCTGTTAGCAATGATAACGAAATGATCGTTATCTCTCGGATAACAACTGAAAAGGTGTCTTCAATGATTCTAAAAAACTTGAAAGTAATTACAAGAAGATGATTTTACTGTCTAGTTCTTTTGGCCACAGGTACTGTCTAGTGGTTGGAACAAGGTATGGATATGGAGAACATGGGAACAGACTGTCTAGTTCTTTTGATCATCTTTGAAAAGATTCCATAAGTAAAAGTCATATGTTAAAAGTATCAAGACTATGAAATTAGTAAAACAACTTTACAGTTGTTTATCGGAGAGATAACTGTCAACGATGAAGGCAGCCTGATAAAGGCTGAACACGATTGTAATCAAACAAGGTGCTATGAAAACCACCAACGATCAATTATAATATAGTCTGGAAGTCAAAGATATCAATTAAACATGCAAAAATTATGTTTTGAAAAAATATGGGTATCGAATGTTTAGTCGGAGGACCACTTACAATGATTTATCAAAGTTGTACAAAGCTGGATGTTTTTACTGGAAAACCAAAACGAGCAATAAACGAAGCGAAACGGAGAGATATAATTTTCTTGGCTTGGAAACAACTTAAAAGAAGCAAAAATGAATTAAAATTATTTTTTGGTGATTAACAGATAATTTTAAAGAATTAAAAGAAATTCAAGTTTTTTAAAAAAAAGACCAAAGCGCCTCGCTTTGGTCAAAGCGAGGAGCTTGTGGTCTAATCAAACCAGTCAAGCGCCTAGCTTTGGCCAAAGCTAGGCACCAAAGCGCCTCGCTTTGACCAAAGCTAGGCGCTTTGGCATTTTTTTTAAAAAACTTGAATTTCTTTTAATTCTTTAAAATTATCTGTTAATCACCAAAAAATAATTTTAATTCATTTTTGCTTCTTTTAAGTTGTTTCCAAGCCAAGAAAATTATATCTCTCCGTTTCGCTTCGTTTATTGCTCGTTTTGGTTTTCCAGTAAAAACATCCAGCTTTGTACAACTTTGATGAATCATTGTAAGTGGTCCTCCGACTAAACATTCGACACAACAATTGTTTTTAATTCATATTTAAGTGTTTTTAATTACTTTTCGAGAAATGATAATTTTCAAATATTGCAGAGGTGTTACCAAGCATGTCAAGAAATGATAATTTTCAAATATTGCAAGTCCAAATCATTGTACGATGTCTTTTTTCAGAGGACCTCGACTCTTGAGATGTTGCAGGAGTTTGAAAAGTTTGAACTAAAATTTGGAATGTTCCTGTTTTCATATATTGCAGATCAAGGTGTTACCAAGCATGTCAAGAAATGATAATTTTCAAATATTGCAAGTCCAAATCATTGTACGATGTCTTTTTTCAGAGGACCTCGACTCTTGAGATGTTGCAGGAGTTTGAAAAGTTTGAACTAAAATTTGAACTGTTATTTGGAATGTTCCTGTTTTCAATCGGATCGGCATTAACGCGGAAACCTTCGTTTTTGCAAAAACCTTCATTCCTTATTATTATTATTATTATTTACATTATTATCGTAAAGCAAATACGATAATAATGTAAATAATAATAATAATATGAATAGTGACCCTCTGGCAAACCTGCGTAAAGGACAGTGAGATTGATAACTGGACAGGTTAGCCAGGTGTTTGTCAAAAAGGTAGAGCACACCACTAGAGCAAAAAGTTGTGTGTATGAATAGTGACCCTCTGGCAAACTGGCTTAAAGGACAGTGAGATTGATAACTGGACATGTTAGCCAGGTGTTTGTCAAAAAGGTAGGCCACACCACTAGAGCAAAAAGTTGTGTGTAAGTTTTATTTAGCGTAAAAAGTTCATTGTACATATACCTCCTTATCTAAAAACAAATCACATCATTTGAATGAATAGTGACCCTCTGGCACACAACTTTCTTCAACCAAATCATTTCTTCAAGTTCATTTCAACAAAAAAAGCAAAACCCAAGAAAACAAAGATGAAACCGATTAATGTTCTAGTGGTGTGCCAGAGGGTCACTATTCATACGCAGGTTTGCCAGAGGGTCACTACTCATACAAATGATGTGATTTGTTTTTAGATAAGGAGGTATATGTACAATGATGAAAGAAGTTATCAATCTCACTTCTATTGTTTCGGGTTCCCTTTCATCGTTGACACATATCTCTCTGAGATGATAAAGGTAGATCATGGAAAGTTCAACTCAAGAAGTAAGATTGATACCTTCTCTATGGTAGTTGCTAAAATAGTTAAACAAAAGCTGAAATTGAACAGTTATTTGGAATGTTTCTGATCATTACAGTAAAATTCATTAGCCGGCGTTTGTCAAAACGAACAACTAAAATAAACTTTTCATGCAAGCAAGTAAAATTCAGTTGTTTGGACAGTGAGAGATTTGATAACTGGACAGGTTAGCCAGACGTTTGTCAAACGAACAATTAAAATAAACTTTTCATGCAAGCAAGTAAAATTCAGTTGTTGGACAGTGAGATTGATAACTGGACAGGTTAGCCAGACGTTTGTCAAACGAACAATTAAAATAAACTTTTCATGCAAGCAAGTAAAATTCAGTTGTTGGACAGTGAGATTGATAACTGGACAGGTTAGCCAGACGTTTGTCAAACGAACAATTAAAATATACTTTTCATACAAGCAAGTAAAATTCAGGAAAAAGCTGACATTTTGTTCCTTGTTGCAGAAAGAAATCAACAGTCGGATCGACGATTTTGTTTACCCTCCCATTGACATAAAAAATGTTTTTTTGAAAAACGTCTGACTTAAAAAAAAAATGTTAAACCTTAATCTCAAAAGACCAAAAAAAAAAAAAAATAAAAAAAAAATATTCGAAGCGCCTCGCTTAGGCCTAAGCGAGGCGCTTTGGGTCAAAAATCAGCTTTTTCTGACCTCGTACCGAGGTAGTTAAAAAGCAAAGAAAGCGCCTCGCTTAGGCCTAAGCGAGGCGCTTTCAAGGGGGTGAAAATAGAAGTGGGGGGGGGGGGGGGGTGGAAATAGACCATGCCTTGTAAAACTATGAAAAAGGAGAAAAACTTGATTTATAAGTTTTGTGTTAACAAACTAAAACTTTGAAAAATATAATATATCTATTATTGTTTTCAGTATGGTAGGATTTGTTAATTCAAAAGAAGATGTAGTGCAGTTTGTTGTCCGTTTTCTTGCTATTACTCTGTAAAAGTTGTTTTACGCAATGGAGCTTGTTCTAAAAAATCAAGAATTTGAGACTAGTTCGCTATTATTTGGTTTAAAATGGTGCAACTTGATCAAACCCATCTCAAATCTTTAGATGATTGGTATTGTTACGAGGTATCGCTCCTGACTTGATATAATACAAATAAACTAACTTAACATGACAAACACATATAAAACATACCAATTCTCATATGTAAATTGCTAAAGCATAATCTAGATCTTAATTACCTATGGTTAAACAAACATACAGGTACCTCATATGAGGTTTCGAGAAGGTCGTCCTATTCTTTTGTGTAAAGGTTTATGTATGCAATGCCTTAAAGATTGCAGCAACTGTGTGATGGGGAACAGAAGCCGGAACCTCTATGCGAGAAGTGTAATTAGTTACACCCATTAATTATTATTTTTTCCAGAAAGGGGTGGCGGCGCAGCTTGTTGCCCGTCTACCTTCTATTGTGATGTAACGTTCGTATTTCGTTTTAATTAATGAAAGAAATAAAAAAAATTAATTAATCGGATTTAAATACGTAATTAGTGTCAAAGATGAAACATTCAAGATGGAGAAATTTTCATCTGTATGCAATGAAATAAATAAGAACTTAACCAAGTGAATAGCAAAAATGGTGAAAAAACTTACCAATAACTCATATGCGGCAAGCCGATCGTGTCTTATATGCAATGCCTAACTAATTATACAAACTGTTATTCTTAAACAAAGATTATTGTTATAGCAATAAACATAGTAAAAATATAATATAGTACTAGAAAGACATACCGTAAAGCTCTCATAGCATTCTTGATAGCAAATTTTTTGATCATCTCTTTGCAGTTTATACTCTGTAAGATTTCTTTCTTGATAGCTATTAGTGGCAATCACTAAGCTAGTCTTTCTTGAGACATTGTGGATCGTAAATAAGATTTCAATAACTTCAAGTTCGAAAAAACTATCTTTTGCATATGTCCTCGTGACTGGAATAGTAAAAAAATATTCTATAAGCAGTCCTTGCATTTGAGGACTTTCAAATGCTTCCAACCGTCAGTAGGGTTGCTAAATTCACTAATTTCTAAGGCTAGAGGGGGGGGGGGGGTTGTGAGGGTGTGTGTGGCCCCTCCACGACACCAACATCATCCCCTATGTGGTACGCCACCAACATCATCCCCTATGTGGTGTGGAAACTGGCGTGGGGCTCTTTGCTTGGGCAATATAATGGGCGTGGGGCAAAAGAGGGTGGTGGCATGGCGACTCGTTATTGGCTGGTCATCCTAGCCGTTAATAAAGGACTATTCAAAAAAATAATCTAATATATGAACCCATTAAACCACAACCCATTCAATCTTTATTTCCACACAAACACCTACTTTCAATCTCAAATCCTTCATTACTAAAAAATTGCAATCATTAAGTTCATCATCATCCTCGCTTGACAACTTTGTTTTATCATGTTCATTTGGCGAGGGAGTGGAACTAATTATAACAACGGTTCAGAAAGATGTACGGTGTATTTTATTGCAAGACGAAAGAAGTTCAAAACCAAAAGGAGGAAATATATAAGACACGATTGGCTTGCCACACATGAGATATTGGTAAGTTTTCTCACACAACCTAACATATGATGATATGAGTTTTAGGCGATGCTTTCGTATGAGCCGACGTTTACTTCTAAAAATAGAAAATGATTTAGAAATAAAATATTATTTTTTCCAAGAAAAATCTGATGCGCGTGGTAGTATGAGATTACCACTTTGCAAAAAGTCACACCCACAATTAGACATTGGCGTATGACACTAGCTCCGTCATAATGGATGGCTAGTTAAAAATGTCAAATGAGCGGTGTGGCAAAGTCTTCATTATTTTTGTGAGTATGTTATTGTACTATAGCTATTTTTTTTAGAAAACCTATGTTTAGTGACATAGAAGAAAATTTAGAGTTTCATGAAGATAGACATGGTTTCCCCGTGATGATCGGTAGTCTAGATTTTATAAAATGGGAGTGGGAAGTTTGTCCAAATGCGCGGTGTGGCCAACACATGAGTGGATATCATAAACGGCCCGCTACGATACTTGAAGCGGTTGCATCACAAGGTATTTGGATTGGGCGTGCATTATTTGGTTAGGCTAGTTTAAATAACGATATGTATATTCTTAATCAATCACCCATTTTCAACGACTATATAAACAATGTTGGACCAAATGCCTCTTTTTAAAAAAAACTGGGTGGAGTTTAAGTACGGATATTATCTAATGGATAAATTTACCCTGAATATGTTGTGTTTGTAAAAGCATTTAGAGATACAACGTTAGATGAAAAGAGGATAAAGTCTAACCAAGTTCAAATGATGACAAAGTTTAACAAAGTTCAAATAAAACATTTTGAGCATCCTGTCTAGGATTATGGAAAAATATAGAGTTAGAAATGTGATGTATGCGTGCACTATTTTACAAAACCCGATTTTCAAGGATGAAGGAGTGCAATTTGCGAATACTATGAGGAAGATACACAACCAAATAATGAAGACATCAGTAACAGACATACGCATCACAACCTTTGAGTGAATTTGGTTGAACATATTTGGAATCCTTCAAAATACAACGACGTTGAGTAGGAAGATAATGAAAATATGTATTTTTTTATTTTAAATTTATGTATTTTTTTAGGAGAACTGTTATTGTTTTTATTGTTCTTTTAATATAAATGTTTTTTTAATTAATTTGTTTTTTAAAATAAAAACTAAAAAATAACGCAAAAACGTCCCTTTTCTATGCACTATCACCTCGTGGTTTCCTGGAGATTGGAGGGGAAATCCCTCTTTGCTGACCTAGCTGCCACATGTTGTTTCACGCCTATTTTACCTGATGATAATTAGTTTGGAAATAGTAAAAAAAAAACTCAAAAGTGTTTTTTTAATGAACAAAAGTACAAAACCATATATGCTACACCAATTATTTACAAAAGTGTTTCTAATCTACTTGACCGACCAATTTCAACCTGTACGCTAACATCTTTTGGCATGTTAACATCTCTTAAAGGTGTTATAAGGATGCCATCCCCTCCCTCTATACACATACACACATATATTAGTTCTTTTTTGCTTCAGTTTTATTTTAAATTAGAGAAACAATAAGCGTTGGAGGTAGAGAATTCAATGGGAGGCAAGAACCAATGTAAAATTTCTATGACATTTATCAGTTAAACTTTTTTCATCTATGTTTAGTTTGAAGTTCATATTTTGTGTTAAAAATGAAGAAAAGGAAGTAAACCTGAAGCAACTCACCCAATGCCAAGCTTCGACGATGAGGGTCCATCGCCAAAGGTTGCGCAAAGACGGTAATTAATAAATCATTTAGCTTCTAATGGTTTGTTAACACATATATTGTTGTCATTACAAAGTTTTGATTATATTCATACAAGATCGATGTGTTCTATTTAACTAAACAATTCTAACGAACATAAAGTCTCCCAAAGTCTTATCTCCCGTTCATACAATCTCGCTAAGAACAAAAATCCTTGTTAGGATCTGAGTATTAGATTGTTTTGATTAACTATGAAATATGAATGAAGTATAAATGGAAAGTGCAGCGGAATAAAGAATAATCAAAACATAGAGAATAATTGTTATCAATCGAATGCTTTCATTAAACTTGAAAGATTACAAAGGTACAATTATAACTCCCCCTCAGCCTGATCACTCAGAGTTTGTTTGTCTAGAGAGAATGACGAGTGACGAATAGAACAGTACAAGTACTGTTCTATTTAAAGACAAGTACAAACCTCTGATGATCACTTAGCTGACGTTACCTAGAAAGCGACCCCTAACTGACTAACAAACTACAACATCTGTTAAACAATAAACTACTGTTACATTGAATCTACTGAAAGAAAAACTCTGTTAAGCTAAAACTCTGATGTCTTCTTATCATCTGTTGAACCAAAGTGCTGTTGGTTCAACAGACCTTTGTTCTTCAGATCTTTGATCAGCACTTGTTCTTTATCAGACTTTTGCTCTTCAGACTTTATCCATCAGACCTTTCATCTGCAGCAGTTGTCTTGTATCAGATGTTTAAGTATCAGCAGTTTGGGAATCAGCAGTTCTTTGGAGGAAGCTTTCTTGTAACCACTGTTATTTATTCTTGATCAACACTTAGTATATTTTGGCTTTCTATCATCTGTTCTTCTCCAGGTCAGCAGACCCAACAATCTCCCCCTAGAACAGATGATGCCAAAACTCTGCTTTATTCTTGATCTTTATTCCTCATCAGACTTTCTCTAATTTGCCCTTTTAGTTGCAATTCAAAGTGTAGAGAGAAGAGGTCTTCAGCATCTCTATCTAGTGTCAAATTTAGAAGTGTCTGGAGATCTTCAGCACTTAGGCCAGGTGCCTCATCCATACTCAGCTTCTGAATACTACCATCTGATCTGAGCAATGTCAATTCATGGGTCTCTTTATCAGACTTCCATTTTAGAATTTTAGAATCAGAGGAGTGACTGGGATGCATCTTTATTTTGGATGAGTTTGGTGATGGTGGCCTTGCAATGAGTTCTCTGAGCCTGTCTGACACAGGATCAGAAAAAGATCTGACTTGATTCAAGATCCCCTCTTTCACATAAGTATCAGTGAACTGTCTTGTTTCTTCTTCAGTCATTTCTTTTTGCTTCTTAAATTGTCTTCTAGCAGCAATGGTAAGATCTGAAGTTTCCAGTAAACTGTCTAATGTAAAGGCCTGAGAGGGTTTCTTGGGAGCATCATCATACACTGGTTTTCTTGGAAGATCAGGATTGGTCTTTCTTTCTTGTTCAAGCTTTTTGTATGTTTCAATTAGCCTGATTTCTGACCATCTGGCAACAGACTTCATCTCTCCATACTTAGCTGCTACAAGCTCTTGTCTCATTCTTCTGAATTTCAAGGCTCTAGCTTCATCTCTCCCCCTTTTGAAATCAGGAGCAGAGACCTTAGCAGGAGGATTCTTGGCCATGTTCTCTATTCTGATTAGTTCTTCCCTTAGAGCATGTGTGGTCCAGCCTGTAAATTGGTTCTTTGTTGCTTTATAAGGCTTGGATGCCAAGATCTGTTCCAGCAGTGAATCCCTTACTTCCATTTCCAAGTGTCTGCTGAGAGGCATGGTTGACATGGAGTTGCTCAAGGTCTTAGCAAAATCTTCAATCCTTCTGAGTTTGCTAAGCTCTGCTGAATGGATGCCCTGAGCAGTCCTGTCATCCTTCCCTTTGCACTTCTCTTTGATGACAGCATCAGCCTGTTCACCCTTGTATTTGAGATATGTGTCTATGTTGGGTGGAACAGGGAAGCCTTTAAGAGATGGGAAGGATCTTTCTGATGGCTGATCAGTATTATAGAAGGATTGAAGTTCCCCCTTGATTAAATCCAACTCAAGGGGATACTTCTCAGCCAATGGGGTGATGGATGGTGGTGGTCTGTGTGATCTGAATTCAGCAGTGTGTGGTGAGAAAGATGTGAGTGGAATGGCATTGACTGGTGTGGATGAGATTGGAGTGTTAGGTGGTGTGTTGTGGATGTTTTCATCTTGTATAACAAAGGTGGATTTCCTTTTTCTGCTATACAAGATTTTGGGTGAAGGTGAGGATGTGGCAGTGGTTTGAGAAACATCTGTTGGTCCTTTTGTGGAACCAGCAGTTGTTTGGATTTTGGGTTGTGTTGAAGTAGGTTTGGGAGTTGGTTGAGTGGTGATTGGTTTAGTGACTGGTTTGGGTTGTGCAGATGTTTTAGCAGTGGTTTTAGTTTCAGTTGTTTTAGGTGCAGTGGTTTGGGTAGCAGAGGTTGTGGTGGCAGTGGTTTTAGGAGCAGTGGTTGTGATAACAGGTGTTTGTTCAGCAGAGGTTTCAGCAGTTAATTTGGAAGGTGGTTTTCTAATGTGTTTGGCTGGCATTTTCTTTCTCTTTGAAGTGTTCACATCTTCCACTTCCTGCTGCTGTTCCTTTTTCAGCTGCACCAACCTCTCTGCCTTTACTTCCAATGTATCAGCCCTTTTCATTTTGTCTTGAGCAGCCTTTTCAGCTCTTTCATTAGCTGAAGTGTCAACTTCTTTTGCCTTTGATGCTGGAGCTGGTTCAGAGACAGGGATCTGAACATTTGGTTGTTGTGTTTGTGGAGCTGATTTGGGTGACCCTGGTTTGTCAGCAGTTGGCTTCTTCCCTTTTTGTGAGGGTGGTTCACCAAATGGATTAAGTTTTGGTAGCCTATCTCTGCCACTCTCCCCCTTTTTGGCATCATCAGCAGTGAATTCATCATCATCTTCATCTCTGAGAATTGTGGTAGGGGCAGAGCCAGTGGTCTTCAGCAAGTGGTCTTTGATCACCTTGATGTCAGCCTTTGTATCATTGAATCTGGCATCAACCATGTTTCTGATCAAGGTCATGTAGGTTTTCTGTGTCTGATCTGCTAATTTTCGATGAGCTATGATGATGGGGGAAACAGATTTCCATAGCTCATTAGCAACATCAGCAGTTGATGGTTGACTTTTTGCAAAGTTATTCAATGTCTCCAATATTGACTTGACATCAGATTTGATTTCAGCAACAGAGGATTCAAGGTTTTGAACTTTAGCTGTCAATTCTTGAAGTTTTGACTCATCACCCAAATTAATAGGTTCATCTGAGTCCCTACCAGAGGTAGTTTTAGCTGGTTCAGTCCTAGGAGGTGAGTCCATAGAATAAGAACCTGCTGCCCCTTTTTCTTGGTTCTGGGGACTTCCAACTGTTTTAGGAGACACAATTGTGTCTTCATCAGTTGTTGCCTTCAAGGAAGTCTTAGCAATGTAACCACTGTCCTGCTGTGAGACAATGGTCTCAACAGCAGTAGTGGCTGCTTCTCTTGAAACCTCATCAGAAGTAACATTGACTTCTGGGAGTATAACCTCCTCATCTGTTTGTGGGATGGCTGATTGATTTTCCTCAGCCCCAGTCACTGGTAGTGGCATACTCTCAGTGATAGGTGAAGGAGAGGAACTGGGGTTATCCTGAGTTTTATCAATAGCCTCAAACAGGGGTTGCATTGTTTGTGGGACATGTGGTGGTGATGTAGGTGGTGTAAGAAGCTGATTAGCCCTGGGAGATGGGCTTGTAAACATATGATCAAGTGACTCATATGCCTCAGTTTGAGGTTCCCTTTGGCTTACAACAAGTTCCTTTTGTGAGGAATCTTGAGGAGTTTGCTTGGGTTGAGATATCTCCAACTGTTGTGAGGAAGTAGCAACAGTGGTTTCATGTTGCTTTGGTGATGCAACAGGGTTAGCTTCTGGTATCTCATCTTCCAGAAGTCCCTTTTTAGTGTTGGTGGTTGTTTTGGTGGATGGACGTTTTCTTTTGGTGGCTGGTGTGGGTTTCACAACACTGGATGAAGTGCCATGATCACCAGGAGCAGTGGGCTCACCAACAGAGGTTTCAACAACAGTTGTTGTCTTTGTCCTCTTTGGTTGTGTTTTGGAAACTTTTTGAACTTTTGGTGCTTTTTCTTGGGTTGAAGAACCCAGCATTCTTGTAAAAGTTTCATCAGTTAAACTTTTCATTTTAAATGACTCTCCCTTTTGAAAATCCTTTTCAGGTAAAAGCTTTTGTAGAATTACACTTAGAATTCTAGGGTAGAGCAGAAAAACATTGTTTGAGCCAGATTTTATGGCTTTCACATTTGATACCAAGTCTGAAAACAATCCCTGAGATAGGTTGAAGTCAGAGTCTGACAACATAGCATATCCCAAGTATTGTATCCTCAATGGGATTTCATTGAAGGATGTAGTCTTGGCAGAGGCACAGAGGAGGAGGGTATGGAAGAAAAATTTCATGACTGGTGGGAAAAACTTTTTGTATAGTGTGGAACCAGTCATTTGAGCATCATAGCCTCTCTCTTGAAACTCAGTGTGAAGCTCTGTTTTTGGAAAAGTATCCATACCTGACAAGTCATTCAGGGAGAAGGTAGTGGAGATGATCTCAGGGGTTATGGCGATACTGGTGGCTCCAATTTTTGAAATGATGGACGTAGGCTTTTTGTCTTGGTATAAAACCTCAGCAGTTGCCCAAAATTCTTGGAGTGTTTCCAGGTATATGGGGGCATCAGCAATAAGAACATTTTTATATTTTGAGTTATTGATGATGTCAATGGTGGAATGGAATGGTGTGTTGTCTTCGGTTTTAACCAAATATGGAAGGAAATTGTGAGTGGCTTTTGTTTGAAGTTCCATTTTAATGGATTTTGATTATGAAAGCGATGAACTTTGATTGAGGGTTATGAAGAAGACGAGAGCGGTTTTTAGTATTTTGAATACAATGAGACAGTAAAACTGCTGTTGGGGGAAAGAACAGGGTTTTATAGGCTCTGTGAAACCGCTGATGTGAAAAAAAAACTCTGCTTTTGAGAGCAGACGTGGCAAACATCTGATGGTTGAAACATCTGGTGGCAGACAGCTGTTTTGTTAAACCTCTGTTGCCAACCTCTGTTGTTTAACCAAAAGACTGATGAAAACAGTTGTTTTATCTGATCAGATGTTTGAAACAGATTTTTCAACCAACAGTGGTTGTTTTACCTGATCAGATGTTTTGAAACAGATTTTTCAACTAACAGTGGTTTTAATAAAACAGTGGTTGTTTTATCTGAATCAGTGGTTTTAAGACAGATTTTTCAACCAAAGTGTTAAATTAGCAAAATTTGATTTTCTGAAAACATTTTAATGTTTTTATTGAAAACATTTTTGTTGTTTTTAATCCATGTTTAACATTCCAATTCGAGAGATCAGATTTGTGAAGGTAGATGTGTCTAAAGCTTTTGTCAGCACATCTGCCAACTGATCCTCTGTTGGAACATGGTGCAGAGAAATCAAACCTTTTGCATAGCTATCCCTGACAAAGTGATGTCTGATATCTATGTGCTTGGTGGTTGAGTGGGAGACTGGATTTTTGATGATATTTTCAGCAGCTTGACTATCCAACATGAGTGGAGTCCTCAGTGCAGTTATCCCAAAATCCAGTAATTGATTTTGAAGCCACATAAGTTGGGCTGTACAGCTTGCAGCAGCAATGTATTCAGCTTCAGCAGTGGATGTTGAAACAGCTGCTTGCTTTTTGCTTTGCCAAGAGACTAAGGCATTCCCTAGAAACTGGCACCCTCCTGATGTGGACTTCCTTGTAGTATGACAGCCAGCAAAATCACTATCTGAATAACCTGAAAGCTCAATGTTTCCATTAGCAGGATACCAGATACCAAGTGTGGGAGCACCTTTTAGGTATCTGAAGATCCTTTTCACAGCAATAAGGTTAGACTTTCTAGGAGAAACTGGCACCCTCCTGATGTGGACTTCCTTGTAGTATGACAGCCAGCAAAATCACTATCTGAATAACCTGAAAGCTCAATGTTTCCATTGGCAGTTGTTTTGAACCACTGCGTCCTCTGATGCAGGATAGACTTTGTAGTGGTCTGGAACCACAACATCTATTCTGTAGTCTTGTTGTGAAGATTGTGGAGTACCTGCAGAGTTAGTTTTGACAACAATATCTTCAAATTTGAATTTATCTAAATCAAACAACTCAGCAGGGTTTGCTGGGATTTTTAAAGAGGAAAGTTCATTGAACTTCACATTCAGAGTTTCTTCTATTGTTTTAGTCCTTGTGTTAAACACTTTATAGGCCTTTGCAACAGAAGAATACCCCAGAAAATATCCACAATCCACTTTGGCTGCAAATTTTGAAATGGAATCTTTAAGATTTAAAATGAAACATGGGCAGCCAAAGACTTTGAAAAATGATATCAGTGGTTTGATTTTAAACAGAATTTCATAAGCAGTCTTTTGATGTCTAGGGTTGATTAAAACTCTGTTTTGAACATAACAAGCAGTGTTTACAGCTTCTGCCCAAAAGGACAGAGGTAAACCAGAATCTGCTAGCATTGTTCTTGCAGCCTCAATGAGAGTCCTGTTCTTCCTTTCAACCACCCCATTCTGCTCTGGTGTTCTTGGGATACTGTACTGCCTTACAATCCCTTTTGACACACAGAAATCATCTAACTCCTTATTTTTAAACTCTGTTCCATTGTCACTCCTAAAGACTTTTACTGGCAAGTCATATTGTTTTTCAACTTTGGTGACAAAGTCCTTCAAGATACCTGCAGTCTCATCCTTAGAATGTAGAAAGTAAGTCCATGTAAACCTAGAAAAATCATCAACTATGACAAGACAAAATCTTTTCCTTCTTAGACTCATGATTTTTACAGGGCCAAACAAGTCCATGTGTAACATTTGTAGACATTGACTAGTTTTGGACTCATCAATGGATTTGTAAGAGCTTTTATGTTGTTTACCTTTTAGACAGGAAACACAATGCTCATCACATTTGAATTCTTTTGATGGTAAACCTCTGACAAGGTTTTGTTTGGAGAGTGAGTTGATAGTTTGAAGGTTGGTGTGACCAAGTCTCCTATGCCACAATTCTGTCTCTTTGGTGGAGGCAGCTGAGAATAGACAGACATTTGCAGTAGGATTATCCTTCAACATATCAACCACATACACATTGCCACTTCTGTGAGCAACAAGTTGTGCTTTGCTCTCAGCAATGATGGTGTTAATCTTTTCTACAGCCTCTGGGCCAACAATCTTACAAGTTTGCTTAGTGAAGAATGACCCAAAGCCTTTGTCACTCATTTGTGATACACTAAGTAAATTAAATTTTAGATTGTCGATTAGATTAACATTTTCAAACTTAAGCCTCCCTGCTTTGACAGTACCAGAACCCAACACTTTACCTTTAGAATCATTACCAAAGGATATATCACCCCCTCCATGAGCAAGAAAGTCCAGAAGAAGGGCTCTACATCCAGTCATGTGCCTGGAGCCTCCACTATCTACATACCATAAACTGTCTAAACAAGCAGAAGCTCCCTGCACATCAGTAAGGATTTTAGTTTTGGTGAGTGTCCAAAGCCAAATTGGCTTTGGATGAGTCCTGAGCTGTCTCAGCCTTAAGTTGAGGAGAATGATCAGTGGTTTGGACTAGCTTTTGAACTAGATTCAACAGCTGCAGTTGACCATTTGCCAGTGCTTGTATGTCAACACTTGGTCCAGCAGATGTTTGATCATTTCCTATCAGTTGTTGAAAACCATGAGGGTGTCTGTTCACTTTTGGTTTTGAAGGCCTCTTGGGCTCTTCATAAACATGTGGCAGACGATGAGAAGTGGGTTGTCCATATCCTCTTGGTAATCTGTTAACAGGTAGAGCATCTGTTACCTGAACTTCTCTGGGAGCAGAGTTTTTGTTCAGACTTTTGGTAACAGATGTTTGAACTGATTCAAAAGTCTGTTTGGGTTTTCCTTTTGAAGTACTTACCACTTGACTTTCCAGAGTTTTAGCCTTATACTCTTTTATCTTTTCATCAAAAATTTTGAGATATAGGCACTCTTTTGTTTTGTGATTCTTTTTCTTGCAGATTGAACATTCTTTAGATTTTGAATCATTTAAACTTGTTGTTTTGTTGATGTCATATGCTTTTAGAAGAAAACAGTTTTTGGTGACATGGTTCTTCTTTTCACAAAAATCACAAAACAAGTTGTTCTTAGCTTTCCCTTTTTCTTTCTTCTTTTCAACAGATGTTTCATCATCTGTTGGAAGACTTACTAGAGGGATTACTTTGGCCTGTGGTGCCATTTTACCATTAGAGGTTTTGAAGGTCATTGGTTTGAAATTTTCAAGGACTTCACACTCATCTGACCATGTTGGTTTGAATTGATATTTCTCAATTTCATCAAATGAGGGTGTACCTTCCAATTTTTCAAGAATGATTTTCTTGCCATTGGGTTCAGTAACCTTGATTTCTTGACCTTTTGAGTTTGTAGGGATGACCTCAACCAACTGTGGTTCCTTTTTGTCAGTGGTTTGTGAAACTTGATCAGTGGTATTAAAACCAAACCCAAATTTCACATGACTTTTAGATTGTTGGTTGACAATCATTTCAAAACCCTTTGATGATTCCACCCATTTCTTACATTCAACTTGGGTGGACTCAAGCTCCTTCTTACAACTATGATATTTTGTTATCATAGTCTGAAGCTGGTCTTTGGTTATGCTTGCTTCATGTTTTAGACTGCTGATTTCAGACTCTTTTTCAGATATTTTTGATTTTAACTCTTTTGTTAATTTTTCAAAATGAATTTCAGAATCCAAAATTTTCTTTCTAAAGTTTTCATTCACCTCTTTTATCTTAGCAAATGCCACAATACATTTGTCTGAGCACAAGTCATTTAAGATTTGAGGAGATACCTTAGCAGCAGCCATCAAGGCACAGTTACACTGGCAATCACAGTCATCACTACCCCAGGGGTCTGATAGATTCACAACCTCCACTTCAGATTCTTCAGCTGAAACAATCTCACCAACAACACCATCAGTCACATTTTCAGACATAGACACCACTTCCTCAGAATCAGTCTCTTCAACAATTGTTTCTAGTGCCATAAAACAAAAATCCTTTTCAGTGTTGGCAACTAGAGCAATGTTATCATCTGTTATCTCATCTGGTAGACTGCTCCAATCAACAAAACCTTGAGTAAAGAAACTTTGTTGACCTGGTTGACTGGTCTCTGCAGGAGCAGAGGGTGGAGTAACAGTCATTGGCACAGGGCCCTGAGCAACAGGTGTTTGGACATAGTGATACTGAGGAACAGTGGTTTGGACATAATGCACAGGAACAGTGGTTTGGGTCTGTGCAAAATGAGCAGTGTTTTGCACATTAGGTACATTAGGGATGGTTTGATAAGTGTTGGTCTGTGGTCTTTGATTTGGATAGGTAATCATAGGAACTCCATTTTGACTCCTACACTCCCTAGCAAAATGACCCATTCTATGACACTTGTAACACTTTATCTTTGATTTATCCAACCCAACCTTTGACCCACCATGTAAACCTGGGTACCTCCTGCCAGTTTTCTTATAGAAGTTATTGGTTCTAATACTGAGCAGGGCAACCTGATGTAAGATGTCCATTTCTTCTAGGTCCAAAGGGTCAATGTATTGCAAGTCATTGTACACAAAAGATGAATTATCAGAAGCCTGGATATCACCACTGGCTGTGAAAGCACAGTTGTTTGGTGATGAGTAAGAATCATTATTGAAACCAGTTGTTATGTCAATGTAATGATCATAACTCTGATCCTTACTACTTCCAGAACCATCATCCTGACCCAACAGTGCAGTATTACCAAATACATAGTCATCTGACACTTTGCCAGAGTCCTGGAGCTTCTTTTTCTGGTTAAGCTCCCTTTCATAAGTCAGGAGCTTACCATGAAGCTGGGTCAGGGTTAGGTCTTTGAATCCGATAGAGTTTCTCATAACAATAGCTATAGTGTCCCATTTGTCCTGAAGTGATCTAAGAAACCTATGATTCAGTGTTGAATTAGGAAAAGTTAGACCAACCAGTTTAAGTTCACTAATTAGACAATTAAACCTTTCAAACTGTTGTGTTAATGACTCCCCTTTTATGTGACTAAACGTTTCATATTGTTGGTTAAGTATTTCACGGTTGTTTTCAATCACATCATCAGTTCCCCCAAATTGCTCTTTAAGAGCATCCCACAGTTCTTTAGCACTATTGCAGTGCAAGAGACCGGCATAGATATCATTCGGCAGTGCCATGGCTACTATGCTGAAAGCCTTGGCATCTAGCTCGATTTTTTGAAAATCTTGCTCTGAGTAGTTCTCAACACTCTTTGGTACTTGGATCTTTGGATCCTCGGCACTCGGTACCATTGGAACATGTGGTCCAAATACTACCGATTTCCAGCACCCTGTGTTCTGTTGTGCTAACACATGAGCTACCCGACGCTGCCAGATGTTGTATTCTGACCTGACAAGCATCGGAGGCTTGTTGTGTGTGCCAGTGTTGTGTGGATCTTGATTAAGTGAAGTCATTCTCTTGGTTTTTCAAAAACAAAGTCTGTTTACTAACTGTTGAAACGAAAATAAACTATTACTTTGTTTTAACCTGACAAACAAACGATATCAATGATTATGAGCTGATCTGTGTATTAAATTGATTGATTAGATCAGATTTAATTGACCAAGCTCTGATACCAATTGTTAGGATCTGAGTATTAGATTGTTTTGATTAACTATGAAATATGAATGAAGTATAAATGGAAAGTGCAGCGGAATAAAGAATAATCAAAACATAGAGAATAATTGTTATCAATCGAATGCTTTCATTAAACTTGAAAGATTACAAAGGTACAATTATAACTCCCCCTCAGCCTGATCACTCAGAGTTTGTTTGTCTAGAGAGAATGACGAGTGACGAATAGAACAGTACAAGTACTGTTCTATTTATAGACAAGTACAAACCTCTGATGATCACTTAGCTGACGTTACCTAGAAAGCGACCCCTAACTGACTAACAAACTACAACATCTGTTAAACAATAAACTACTGTTACATTGAATCTACTGAAAGAAAAACTCTGTTAAGCTAAAACTCTGATGTCTTCTTATCATCTGTTGAACCAAAGTGCTGTTGGTTCAACAGACCTTTGTTCTTCAGATCTTTGATCAGCACTTGTTCTTTATCAGACTTTTGCTCTTCAGACTTTATCCATCAGACCTTTCATCTGCAGCAGTTGTCTTGTATCAGATGTTTAAGTATCAGCAGTTTGGGAATCAGCAGTTCTTTGGAGGAAGCTTTCTTGTAACCACTGTTATTTATTCTTGATCAACACTTAGTATATTTTGGCTTTCTATCATCTATTCTTCTCCAGGTCAGCAGACCCAACAATCCTCTATTAGCTTTATGAGGTTGTTTGGATATGCTTTTTCCAAGTTATTATCTGATTATTTGATTTTGGGTATTTAATATAACAATATCACTTTTGCAAATACATATCCGAATGATCCTTAAATGTTGAAATTTTTAGGTGGAATTGTGGAAACATCTTAATTGGAGCCTTAGCTGGATGAGTGGCGGCTAGGGATACGTAGCTAGAGGTTGACCCTATAATTGAAGGATTATCTACCAGCATGTAACTTTCGAGCTGTAAGTAATTACCATTCATTTGAAAGGTACTGAGATATGTAGCTAGAGGTTGATCCATAACTTCTTTTATTGTAAATGACACATTAATTAATAGTACTTAGTGTGCACCCTATGCGCAATGGGTTCACTTGTTGCTTAGATGCAAGGGGCAAAGGCGCTATTTGACCCATAATAAAGCATAACTATGACTTGGCTATTTGATCATATATGTATATTTATTTCTATTCAAATTGAGGTTATCCTTTTATTTTCTTTATAATGTTTGTCTTCCTATTCAAGATTGCCATGGTCTCAACATTGAAGCACAAAAATCCTGTTGAGTTGTGTGGAAGGAAATACATGTGTCTTAGCTTATGAATTTGCAACCACAGGATTTCTATATGACATATTGCATTACATGAACACTTGTTTGCACTTTTGTTTTCGTGTTTAAATTAACGGATATATAAGTTGAAATATAATTGGTGTTGGGTTTAAAATCTATATAATATGCATATATACATGTAGGTAGGAATGTCTCTGCAAGGAGCACAACCGAGGCCCGTGCTTGATTGAGTGCAGCGGGTGAAGATTTTTGTTAATGCAACAAAGGGACTGGATTATTTGCATGACAAGGTCCATCCTTAAATAATTCAGAGATATTAAGTCTAGCAATGTGTTGATATTTGAGGATTTAAGAGCCAAGATTGCCAATTTTCAACCATTCAAAACAATCATCCCGATATGGCCGAACACTTGCATTTTACTCGTGTTTTGGGAATTTTTGGCTATCATGTGCCATAATAATACTTATATTATAAACCCTTTTCATATATATTCGTCTACCCAGCAGCAAAGTGGACGGGATGGTTTGGCTCACTGGCTACATGGGGCAATTTTTTAGCTGCTGGGTCAGGTTGGGCAAATCTTTTACAAACTTACAAATCACAACTTTTAATTTCTAAATGGACAATGACTTTCATATGATAGTGTAAACAATATCATATTATTAATACATGCTTTTGTCATGTAAATGGACTTTATCATTTACCAAGGTGTCTTCAATGGCACGGTTATGTAGATATGCAACGAACGGACAACTTACACAAGAGTGATATTTATGTTCATATTGGTCTATTACAGTAACATACCTTTGGGTTTTTAAGATTTGTTCAATAATGAGTACACGGTTTTTGTGGTGAACTGCAATCAGTTGTAAGTGGTGGTGCACATTTCTTTTCTTTTCTTTCTATGAATACTTGTTAAACAGAGTGTGTACATTTCTATTCTTTTTGCGTAATTTGCAGCAAAAAACCTAATCATTATAATGTTGTATTGCAACTCATTTGTGGATCCAGCTGCAACGCGCGGGTAAACCCACTAGTATGGAAAAATATGATTAAATCCATAATCACATATAAACACATCATTTATGTACTTCATCTTTTATGATAAATATAAGACCTCTATACTATATTGTAAAGCATATATTTTGGAAGGACTTCTTGAAAATTAAGAGCCACAAGTATATAATTGTTATCATACAACATACAATACATATGTTATGACACTGAATATGTTCATTACTTTTTAGGGGCAAATTTGTCTTTAAAATAAAAAAAAGCATATATACTTTTGTATTGTTGTACGAATAAGATAAACTAAAAGAAACATATATACTTTTGTATTGTTGTACGAATAAGATAAACTAAAAGAAACATATATACTTTTGTATTGTTGTACGAACAAGATAAATTAACTAACTGAACTATTATACAATACTAGAGGGTTTACCCGCGCGCTGCAGCGGGATCCACAAATGGGTTGCAACACAACACTATGATACTTAGGTTTTTAGCCGCAAGTTACGCAAAAAGAATATAAATGTGCACACTATGTTTTAACAAGTATTCGTAGAAAGAAAATAAAAGAAATGTGCACCGCCACTTACAATTGATTGAAGTTCACCATAAAAAACATGTACTCATTATTAAACACATCTTTATAAACCAGAGGTATGTTACTGTAACAGATCAATATGAACATAAACACCACTCTTGTGTAAGTTGTTCGATTATTGCATATCTACATAGCCGTGCCATTGAAGACACCTTGCTAAATGATAAAGTTCATTTACATGACAAAAGCATGTAGTAATAATATGATATTGTATAAACTATCATATGCTGGTCTTTGTCCATTTAGAAATTAAAAGTTGTGATTTGTAAGGTTGTAATAGACTTGTCCAACTTGACCCAGCAGCTAAAAATTGCCCAATGTAGCCAGTGAGTCGAACCATCTCGTCCACTTTGCCGCTGGGTAGACGCATATATCTGAAAAAGGTTTATCATATAAGTATTGTTATGGCAAAGTTTTAAAATTCATACAAGTTTAGCTAAGATAAGATTATTCATTGTGGTAACATAAATTATTATATTTTTTCGCCGTTATATGAAATTTGTTTAAAAATATTGCTATCCCGTGTGCTTATTTAGTTTCGGTGAGTTCCATTTTCATATAAAAGTTAATTATCTTATAGGGGCATTTAGTGAAGAAAAATGGTAAAATTTAGAAAATTGTAAAGAAACCCTTGGTATGCCATCTTAACTTTGGACAATTTGAAAATATTTGCCCATACATCCTCCTTTATAACGTAGTATAAATTATAGATTAAATATAGTATGTAATTAAAACCAAATGTCATAGAAAATTTCAATGAATATAGATAATAGCAATAATTTAAATATACAAGAAAACATATATTTTTAAAACCAACAAAGTATGTAAGTAAATGCATTGTTTATGTGAAAGATGTTAACAGTTTTTCATACACCATATATAGTAATTCCACTTTAAATATATTTTTCTTAAAACATGATGTGTGGTCATATGACACAAGTCCGTCTATACTACAACTGAAAACTATCTTTCTAAATAAACATGAAATTGTGGTGGATATCATCGCGAAGGTGAAATCATGTAGTTTTTTGTGGTACAAACATAGACATAAGGATATTATAGATATAGATTAATGGTAATTGAAGGTTATGATAAAAGAATATGTACAAGTAGGTTTTGCATAAAGGGTAAAAAGGAAAAAATTACATGACATTTAGGTTTTAAGCATGAAACTTTTCCTATGCCATCTTAAAATTCATGTAAAATGATATGTGAAGAGTGAAGGCAATGAATGTACAAGTAACAATGCATCAAGGGGTAATATGGGAAAGATTTATAGACGTTATAGGTTTAAAGCATGTGTTTTTTCAAATGCCATCTTAACTTTGACAATTTGTAAATTGTCATCACCACAACATTGTGTAGAGGTTGCAGTTCTGATTTAATCGATAATAGGTGAGATTGCAATTTATGAGTTCTTCAAAATGGGTTAAATTTTCGCGTTTGAATGTGCTCATATAGAGGCGAATTGTCGACTCCTCCACAATGCATGGGTTCCTCACTAGTATATTTCAATGGAGAAAGTAAACAGTACACACATTTAGATCACCTAATAAAAAATTGTCAAAACAAATTAATACCTTATGCGATGGTAAATAAATGACTTACGCAATATAATAGAAAACTTGCTAAAAACAAAGTCATCGACATAAATGTTACATGTGAAGAAGTGGGTGACCGAAGGGTGGGTAGTAGGTGGGTGGACTTCAATTTATTTATGACTTATATTGAAAATGATAATGTGTTGTAACTTTAGATAATTAACTATAAATTAATTATCTTTTTTTAACGATCAACAAAGTTTTATTCCACCAAACTAGCAGGGTACTAGGAATACACCTTACAACATAGGAATCACAATAGACGACACTATTACTAACTGATACTAGTAAGATTAAAACTACACCATATGTTCCACTTAAGAGAAGATTGCTTTGCTCTCGCTTTGATCCAAAATAAGCTAAGTGCTTTGATGTCACCCAATACCTTTGTTAATGAAACTTCACTTTGATTGAACACCACCTCGTTCCTATTTTTCCAAATGCACCAAATTGTAACCAAACATATCGCATAAAAGGCCTTTTTCCTGAACCTGGAACCGTTAATGAACTCGTGAAGCTGAACAAGATCTTTGAAATGTAAAGCGTATATCGGTCCTACTTTACACCATTGTGCCACAAGTTTCAGATAGTTTGAGAGAAGCCGCATGAGACAAAAAGATGTTCCGAAGACTCCGCATAATCACTGCAGAATGGACAGATTTTCGAGCCCACATTAACATTCCTTTTCATTAACGCACTTTGAGTTGGAATCCTGTCTTGTTCGGCACGCCATGCTAAAATCAGCACCTTGTTTGGTATCCACGAGCACTTTTCAACAACAAAAGGACACGCCTCGAACCTGGCTGCTTGAAGCTGTTTCTTGATTCCCCCCACCGAAAAGCTGCTGTCCCAACCCGATCCCCAAACCCATATGTCAGCAGCCTCGGACAGGACTGGAGCAGCAATGCAGCCTTAAAACTGGTACAGTTCTGCTTGTTCCTTAGCTGTTAGATGACTTCGCTTCGAATCCCAAACCCACCCGGAACCCGATTGCGGAACCCTCTCAGAAACCATTGCTTTCTTATTCTTTTCGAGTGCAAACAAGGCTGGAAAAAGAACAGCGAATGGAATATCCATCGCCTAACTGTCCAGCCAAAAGGAGACACCCAACCCACTGCCCACAACCCCTTTAATGGCGCAACCCACATCCAACCCGACCTGTTTCACAATCTGCATCGACTTATGTACCTGTTTCCACGGCCAAAAAATGGTTAGCTTAGATGGAATAGGATTCCACTCTTTATTTGAGCTATGAATTGACCAAATCACTTTCCTCCAAAGCACACTTGAATCTGTTTTGAAACGCGACCACCACTTTGCCATGATTGCTAAGTTGGCATCGAGGAGAGAGCCGAAGCCTAGGCCACCACAATCAACAGGAGCACACACCCTTTGCCAAGCAACCCAATTCATACATGCTTTCTCTTCCGAGCCTCCCCAAAAGAAGACCCGCCTCAACTTGTCTAGTTTGTTTATTATCCTACCGGGTGCTTTAAATAAAGTGAAGTAATAAGTAGGTAAGGCATTGAGAACAAATTTTATAAGAGTTACCCGACCCCCAAAAGACAATGTTTTGGCCTTCCAAATAGATAACTTGTTTCTAAAAGCGTCCACCACCGGCTTCCAATATTTGCTAAGGTTCATATTCGCTCGCACGCACTTGTAAGCCAAGATAAATAAAAGGAAACAAACTCGGTCTACACCTCAACACCTCGGACATAGATTGTATTTCACCACTCAGTACGCCCAACCCAAAAACGCTGCATTTCCCTAAGTTTACCTCTAAACCCGACACTAAATGAAAGCACCGAAGAATACATTTAAGGTTCCACGCATTGGATGTTGACCATTCTCCAAGGAATACCACATCGTCCGCATATAATAAATGGGATAAAACGATACCACTTGAGCCACAAATGACCTCTAAACAAACCCACTTCGGTCGCCTGCTTCATAACACAAGATAGAGCTTCCATAGCAGTTAGAAACAAAAAGGGTGAAATAGGATCACCTTGTCTAAGACCGCGACTACACATGAATTCATGAATAGGAGACCCATTTACCAAAACCGAAGCTCTAGCCGGTGTGACAATAGCCATGACCCACTTGCACCATCTACTCGGAAAATTCACTTGTATCATAACTAACTCGAGAAAATCCCAACTCAAAGATTCATAGGCTTTCTCGATGTCAACCTTGAAGATCATACCTTGCCTTTTGAGTTTTTTCATCCACCCAATTACTCCATTTAACATTAAGGTGCCGTCCGTTATATTTTGTCCGGATAGGAAAGCCGATTGTTCAGGATAAATCACTTCAACTTGCCAGATCAGATTTTAAACCAGTCTTAAAACCTCTATGTTTCTAAAGTCATGTGTACTGGGAGGGCTTTATGGGATTAAAATATTAATAAAGTATTAGGAGGGGCTTTACGTAAAATAAGCGTGTAGTGTGTGATGGCTTTATGAGGCTTTATAAATCATTAAGTAATCATTGCTTAATTATTATTTTTTATTTAAATAAATAATAATATTTCATTAAATAAAAAACATTACAAATACTAAAAAAAATACAAATACTAAAAAAAGTACAAATACTAATAAAAATAACAAGTACTCATAGATTATATTTTTTCTCGATTTGGGACTTGTGTTTCAAACACATTTCCATCGCTTTTCCGGTTAAGTGGTCCTGGGACTTCGAGTAAAACTCAAAGTTGCGTTCAAATTATCGATCCCTCATAAGCTCGACCACCTCTCGATTGTTTTGGATACGTTGAGCCCCAATCTCGCGTATGTCTTGAAGGCGTTGGTTCATCTCGGAAAACGCTTGAATCAACTCGTTGACCCCCAACGATGACTCCGCTCTTGCGACTCGAGCAAATCTTCGACCGGCTGGACGTGGTAACTCTTCCGCCCCTTCCTCCCCACAAATAATGGATTTTCTTCGGCGTTTAAGTTGATGTTTCGATCATCAGACGTTGGTGTTTCGGGATCAACCGACTCAGAGGTCCTGTACATCTTTGTAGGGCTCATATTTCTAAACCTAGATGAAGGACTTCCGACCGTCGGTGGACGTTGGACCATTTGGAGCTATGTCGCAGGAGCCTCTAAACCTTCAAGTATTGAAAATTTCCATGTGTGGTTTTATATTCGTCCAAAGCCTCCAAGATCATCTCGTCGCCATTTCCGCTTTTCCAACCGTACTTTGTCTGTTGATAAATGGCTTGAAAGTTTGTGCATTTACTGTTATTATCCCTCCACTTGCCCAATATTGAATTCGGGGCCCGGTAATTTTCTCCCCTACCAAGGAGACCAAAAAATATTGTCCGGATTCGTCTCCAAAACTCATCTTTATTTTGGTAGTTCGCTAAAAAAACCAAACCAAAAAAAATATATAAGTGTGCGTTAAAAATAATACTACGTATAAATTAATTTAACATAACTAAAAATACATATCTTACAAACAATGGGATCCTCCGAAACGTCAATCCAGGCTCGGGCTAACGCGTACAACTCTTCGTCGTCCCACAATTGTATGTTTTTTTTGCACGGGTTTCGGTTTCTTTCTTTTTGTGGGATCGTCTTTTTCGCCGGTTCGTCGCTCGGCTCCGGCTCCTCATTGATAGGCTGTGTCTCTGGAACGAAGTTTGGCTCCGTTTGCCAAGCTTGTGATGACCCGAACATTTGAGAAGACCCAAAGACTTGAGATGACCCGAACCTCCCATGTTAAAGTTATATGCGTTCAGGTCCATCCCATGGGTACGTTTAACAGGTTCATAAAACCGGCTTGGTTTTGAACCGAACCTGGAGCAATGGGTTTGTTAGGCTCGCTGGATGATTGAGGAACGAAACCGCGACCGATGGAATTCATGTTTTGAATGGTATGTGTTTATAAATGGTGTAGGATTAGGTGAATTTGTTGTTGATTTTTGAATGGTATGTGTTTATTGTTGGTGTTAAAATGTGAGAATAAAAAGTTGGATTTACAAATGCTTTTTTATTTAAAAAAAAATCGATCGTTCCCAACGTTCAACTCAATCCAACGGTAACATTTTCACTTCCTTCTCTCGCCACCTCCATAACGAGCTATAGCCTATAACGCTCTCATAGCGTCGGCGGGGGCGGTGTTCCTAGCGCTGTGGGTGGCCAAAACGCCCCCATAGAGCCCCATAACCCCCACTACATAAGACTAATAACACCAAACAACTTTGTGTGGATGCTCCAAAAGAAATTTAAAATACTCAAAATAAATGGGAGGAATTAACAACTTTTTCACGATATAAAATCAAACACCATGGTTAAAGTCAGTTTATAAATATGGTTGGACTAAGATGATTAGGTGACTCTTGATCAACAAATTTATATTTCACCCAATGCTAGTGGGAAACTAGCAATACACCATACATCAACAATAAAGTAAAAACAAAGGCACAATAATCACCATCCTACTCTATACAATGCAAACGAGCTCCAAACATGTGGTTTATAACGAAAGTAGAAATTAAGTCACTTAAATTCAACAATTATTGAAACTAGAGTAGTTTATATATTATTAGAAAGAAGGAATTGAGTGAGTTATAAATGAATGGTACGGAAACAACATTTTCACTCTATAAAATCATTCACCACCCATCCATAGCATATGTATTAACAAGTCAATTCAATTGAAGCTATTCATTCACCATGGTTAAAGCAATAAGAGTATACGAATATGGTGGCCCTGAGGTGACACTATCTTCCTTTTTCTTTTATAACATGTGTGGTTCATATTCCATGAAGATATTATCTTCAAGACGCTTCGTTTATCGTTTGATCTACCATAAAAAACATGATTCATAGCTATTTTAATTTAATTATTGTTTCAGGTTTTGAAATGGGAAGATGTGGAACTAGGAGAACCGAAAAGTGGACAAATAAAAGTGAAAATCCAGGCGGCTGGGATAAATTATTTGGATATTTACATGCGTAAAGGAAATGTAGTTGATCATACTCCGGCTGTGCCATACACACCAGGTTTTTATTTTAATTATTTGTGATTGAAATAGTGAGTAAATTTAATATCAATGTCGCATATCTTGGAAGAAACAAGTTTACACCAACTTCGTATATAAACAACTTAAAATTTGTAAGTTTCTCATTCACAAAACCAACGTCAGAATAGTTTGAATACAAAAGATCTTGAAAAACACCTAAAACAAATATGTCAAAAAATGGTAGAAGAAAGCTATTGGAAGGGTCACGACAATTAAATTGACTTTAACATTTTATATTATTATTCTAAAGCAATAACATTTTAGGATAGATTTAATTTACTTATCCCAACATACTAACTGAGTTGATATTCTCAACAATCAAATTGAAGGTTTGGAGTGTGCTGGAGTTGTGATAGCAGTGGGTCCTGACGTCACCTCCTGCAAAGTTGGAGATAGGGTGGCTTATGCTAGCTACCCTGTAGGCATGTATGCTGAAGAACAGATACTTACTGCAGATAGAGTTGTGCCCTTTCCGCCTTCTATCGATCCGATTGAAGCAGCTGCTGCAATGTTTAAGGGATTGACCGTTTATGGTTTGGTCCGAAAATGCTTTAAGGTAATTAATACTTTGCTGTTAGATCGGAATCCATAGCCTCAAAACTGAGTGGTTAATTTTGGAATCAGGTTGGGCCTGGGCATACAATCCTTTACCATGCAGCTGCAGGAGGTTGTGGATCTTTGGCGTGCCAATGGGCAAACGCGCTTGGGGCCACTGTCATTGGAACCGTATCAACAAAAGAGAAAGCGGTGCAAGCAAAGGAAGATGGATGCCACCATGTCATCATCTACAAAGAAGAGAACTTCGTTGATCGAGTTATGGAGATCACATCAGGAAAAGGGGTTGATGTTGTATACGACTCTGTTGGGAAGGACACATTTGAGGTTAGGCTTTATGGTAGTAAATTTAACTAGAGAACCGTATAATGCATTTGTAGATGGTAATTAAGAGATTTAATTGTGTAGATAAAAAGAGAATGAGGTATGCGGTTACACATATATGCCATCACACTTTAACCAAAACCTAGAAATGCATTATGTGGTTCTAGTACTAGTTCTCTTGGTTCAATTCCATTCGCGAGCGCGCGCGCGCACACACACACACACATATATATATAGGGTATGGTTCTATGGAAAACCCTATATAAATTAAAGTTTTCAGATAACACATGTTACACGAAAATAACACATGTTATTTTCCACTAACATGTGTTACCCGAAAACGGTTTTTATTTTATTTTTTTTTAAAAATAACCACTCGGCGCTTTTTTGATTTTTTTGGCTCAAAGTGCTTAGAATTATGTATATTACATGCCCTAAAATTTTCAGACCCTAAAAATCTCAGGAAGTTAGAGTTTCCTCGGTTTTCACCCTAATATAGGGTTTTCCATTTATCCTTATACTATATATATATATATATATATATATATATATATATATATAGTATATATATGGTGTAAACAATGAACAAATGTTTTCTTTTGAAGGGCTCAATGGCATGCTTAAAGGTTCATGGAACCCTGGCAGTATTTGGGATGGCATCGGGTGAACACGAACCTCTAAGGATGCAAAAGGTTGCACAAAAAGGAATATACTACACTGTCCCATCGATAAGCCTTTACACGCAAGAACGAAACGACCTACTTGAAGCTTCGAAAGAGCTCTTTTCTAACATTGAGAAGGGAGTCATACGGGTTCGTGTAAATCACAAGTACCCTTTGTCACAAGCGGCCCAAGCTCATTCAGACATGGAGAGTCAAAAAACAAAAGGTTCTGTTGTGTTGTTATCTGATGCCTAATCGTGTTGCGTTATTTAGTCCTTTATTATTAATGCTTTGTGAGTCAATTTACTAAGATGGATGTTGTTTGCTTAATCGTGTAGTATTATCTATGAGTCACCTATGACTAATAATAACTAATTCGTGGCCTACACGTTGTTGTTTTGTTGAGTCATTGGTTTGTATTTCTTTCACGGGTACGTAAAAACATATATTATAAACTTGTATATGGGATTTCTAAACTTACAGCTCCTAAAAAATCTTCATTATGGTTTTGATAATGAGTTGTTTTGGCAAGCTGCGTTAACGGGTCGTGCTTGTGGATTGTTTGACAAAACCTAACAATTGTGCTAGACAACTGGGACCTAAATATGAGACGAAACTTGGAGACTGTTTAAAAAATAACTATAATTTTGCCCAACTGTGCGCTGTAGCAACGCTACAGCAACACAACGAAACAGTAAACACGACATTCTTCTTACAAATTCAACAATGTTATGTTACACAAACATTACAATAAAAATTGCCAACATATATTGTAAAAATTCAAATCCGCAATACATAAAACTCCTAGGTACCATATGAGTATTAACGTAATACAAATTCCACATAATGTGACCACAAAAGGTTGTAAAGTATCGTGGATAGTACTACTGCCATGTCTTGCAGACTGCAGCAGTTAATGTAATATGGGGGAAACCTAGTCACATGATCTGCTTCCAATATCATCTTCCTTTAGTATGGATATCCTGTCTTCGGAGAAGTTTTATAGTGAGCGCGTGTTTGCTCCACCCGGCTTATCGTCATTTACGCACAGGTGTCACATATGCTCCACTTAGATTACTATATTTTAGGATGTGTGTTTTTTACCTATTAATGCTTGATAAAACAAATCCAGCAAAAGAACACAGCTATGACATATGCTCTATTAGGATTATCGTTAATCTTTAAACATGAAAAAAACATTTAAAGAAGTCAGATTAAATGACACAATAGCAAACAAAAGACAAAAAAAAGAAATAAAAAGCTTAACACACTAACCTTAGTCAATGCTTTTTGAACCTCTGCAACTCATCATTGCTTTTGCGTTCTTGAACAACAACTTGATTTATTGTGTTGTAGTATCTTAAGCTAGTATTTGCTTTTCCGTTCTTGAACAACGATAAATCGTGTTATTACCGTTGCCACATTATATATATTTTCTCTTCGATAACTCCAAAAAGGCTGAGAAAAATATCATCATCGCCCAAAAACACCAATATAAAACATTAATAGACTCAGAATAATGGCTGCCATAATGCAACAATTTTCTTTCAAAAACAAAACAATAAGTATTTTTTTTGGGTTGTCCATGGACTATTAAAAACAACACGTTGATAAGTTCGGAACCATAAAAAAAACATAGCAAAAAGATTAATCATCGCCTAGTAAACACTTAAAATCAGCTGAAATAAATCATTTATTTTGATAACACTAAAATATGCCACTTCCAAAACAAATCACAAGCATAAGCTCATTGTGGTTCAAAGCTAAAAAAAGGCATGGCTGCAAGGCCGGTTGCATGTTATAACCTGCCATCCCCCAACCTAGGCACACCTTGGTTACCAATTGCATAAAAAACACTTTTAACTCATCATAACTAACCAAAATGAAGAAGGCTTTAAATACAACACCAATACAAAAAGCAAATAGAAAAAAAAACAACAATAATAACATCAACAAAAACAAAGTCACACATAAAGAAAACCCAGGACCACAACAACAAAGAAAAGCTACTTAAATCAAAGAAAACAACTAAATAAGAAGAATACAAACCTTCACCAATATCAAATGAACAACCAAGGAGGCATAGAGCCAAAAAGAAGAGAAAAAAAACGACAACACCATGGTTGCAAGATAGGTTGCAGCTCATCAGGTGCCATCCTTGAATCCTTCCATGCCAAGGCGGCGGCCGCATCAACCTTACATTCAGAAGTGGTGACTCACCATAGCCTTATGGAAATGGTGCATTACAACAAAAATCTTCAGTAGGTACAAGAAACTATAGCAACATCGCCAAAGAAACCGATCAAGCCTTGCAGCAGTGATTGAACGCAGGTTCACAACCCAAAGACACTGAAAGAAAACGCTCATCAAACTAGAATAACGCCACACAAGACCTACACAACTCATCACTGCCAACATATGATGACAAACACACACAACTACCCAACACAACAAAGAACAACAATCACTCACAGTCTGCTACAACTAACAAACAATCATTATGATCAGATTAAGACTGTTTCACCCTGCCAAGGCGTAAACACGGGTATATGATTCGAATGGATTTTAAAGAATATGATTAAACAAACACGTACGTGACATTGAATGAAAGTTTTACAAAAGTTTCACAACTATGAGCAACAAGGTTTAAAACAAGATTTACTATTAAGCAGTCATTGCTAAAGTCTTCCAAGTCAAATGCCCTAGTATGCATGCACGACATGAAGAAGCCTTTCAACCTCGGACTTGACACCTGAGAAAGCATGCTTAAAAGGGTCAACATAAAATTGGTGAGTTCATGGTTTGTTAAGAAAACGTTATTGTCCATTTCCTAAAATGTTTAAGTATGACATTTCTCCAAAATGTCTAAGTATGATATTTCTCCAAAATGTTCAAATATGACCAAAATGTTTAAGTATGATATTTATCCAAAATGTTTAAGTATATGCATTTATCCAAATCGTCAGTAGGTATTTTCAAATTTAATTTGGAAACCCTACATTGGAACCCTTACCACATGTTCCATTCCCATTAATGTATATGTGAAATGTTCCCGAAATGGTTAGCAAACTCATTCCTTGGAACTAATAATGGAACAATGTATGAATATATGAATGTATGAATTGAATTATAATTAATGAAATGCATGGTGATCAAATCATTGCCTTGCAAGGACAATGACGTCTGTGCCCACATAAGCCCATAACCACACCATGAAAAGTATTCTTTGCCTTGCATAACTTACACTCCTACGAATGCAAGACAACTAATTTGGCAATAAATTTAGTCCATACCGTTGGAGTGACCAACCAAGGGTGGGGATTGTCAATCCCAATAGATCTATTCGGATATTCCGCGGTCAAGTAGACTAATGGTTACGGTATAAAGCAACACGAGGTCTTCCCCTAAGCTTAAATTCTTGAAGTCTCAAGCACACACAGTTAATACAAGTGATTTGATTACCACAACCATTCAATTTAACTAAACCATTCATACACCCAACTTGCTAGATATATGAGATGTTTATGTTTTAGGAAAATGTTGAAATTTTCGGTAAGTTGGTGATTGATTATCCAAGTTTACGTTGTATAATTGATACCAAATATACACTTATGTTATCACACACCTTAGGATTCCATCCAAACACATAGTTTCAACACCCGTGTAAACACACACCCACATAGTCTAGTTACCCTTTACACGTTTGGTTATCCCATGAATACTTCCCGCATTAGCATGAAATTAAGTTGGCCAAGTTCATACATTTATTAGATACATAAACAAATATAGTTGTTACTTATCTGTTTTTGAGGAAAATGGCATATACAATATTATTTACTTTCACATGAAGTCGTTCGTAAACATAGTCGTCTAATACACATATCGTCAGTTAGCATGATCACACGTAGAACGCTTGTCCATATTCATGAACCTAATACGTTTAGAACATAACACCAAGTAAACATATACTTATATATATTTACTTAAAAGTTTCCAAAAGTCATCGTATTCTCAAAAGTTGATACTTTTCTATCCAAAGTAGTCCATATATATATATAGGGAAAGTATAAATTGAAAACCCTCTTGAGTTAAGAAAACTTAGAAAACCCATGTAAAAACCATCTAAAAAAATTTTATTTATTTTTTTGAAAAAATACACAAGGTAGCATACATGTATTAAAGCGTTTCGAGCCAAAAAAAATAAAAAAAACGTCGATAGGATATTTTTAAAAAAATAAACAAAGTTTGTGCTGTTACATATGTAACAGCTCTGTTACGTATGTAACATCAGTTGTTACATATGTAACAAAGCAAATTTTGTTTATTTTTTTAAAATATCCTATCAGCTTTTTTTTTTATTTTTTTTGGCCCAAAACGCTTAAAAACATGTATGTTACCTTGTGTATTTTTTTTTTTCAAAAATAATAAACAAAATTTAGATGGTTTTTACATGGGTTTTCTAAGTTTTCTCAACTCAAGGGGGTTTTCAATTTATCCTTCCCCTATATATATATAGGGCAAAGATAAAATGCAAACCCTCTAAAACGGAAAAACCCTAGAAAACTCCTACTTCCTGAGCTTTTCTCTTTAATTTTTATGTTGGATAAGTTCTTAACTGTTTGTCATAGTTTCTTTTAGGCACACTAGTAAGATATATCAAAGTAAATGCCCAGTGGAATAATATTAAGTGTTCTAAGTTAAAGTATAACTTTTAACAGGAGTTATTGTTCCCACTCAATAATAGAACTAAAGCAGTTAATATGAGAGTCATACAGTTAATGAATAAAACAACAATAAGTGCTTCAAAATGATTCTCATATATTAGAAATGTTAACTACAAAAGATATATAAAATAGAAGGGATGAATCCATCTATTTATAGACGGAACAATACGTACATTGGAGGTATTGAAATAATATAATAATACTACAATAGGCTGTAGTATTGGAACTTGTACATAAAGTAGCAAAAAACTAATATAACACTTAAAATACTGCAGTAAGGGCGATGGGAAGCTTCTACTAGAACTGCTGAAGACCAAACAACTTCTGATGACAAAGTTGTTCTTCAGGTGTTCTGTCTGGTTCACCTTTCAGCACTTTGTTCTTCAGCACTTGTATTAGCTTCTTCAGTACTTTGTCGTCTTCTTCTTCTTCTTCTTTTTCTTCTTTAGTACTTTCTATACTTAGCAAAATATGCAGAAGGTGATTCAGACCAAGGTTTATACTGGCTTGTCAATCCTCTTTGACCCAACAATCGCCCCTTGGATTGATGAAGTCAAAACCTTATCTAATCCTTATTTTCTTTTCTTCTGCAATCAAGAATTCTCCAAATTTCTCTAATCATGGAGATTTTAAGTTGATGAGCTTGTTGTTCAGTGAGAATTGGTCCTTGTTCTGGTTCAAGATGTTGCACAGTTAGAAGATCTTTTGTTGAGAGACTATTCAGCTCATTCTTGTGTTTTAGAACTTTCTTTGAAGTATCTTCTCTTTCAAAGCATATGGCATTTGACTTTGTGAAGGACAATTTGGTAATTTTGGCTCGAGATGTATCAAAATTTAACTTGAAAGGTATGATACTCATCTCTTGTTTTGAAGATTGGTTTTGATCTTGATGGATCTTCTACTTCGGATATGATCAGCTTGGATCTCCTTATGTGCTCATGGTGTGTGCTGGTTTTCAATAAAAACTTAACTTCGTTTCAAAAAGGGCAAGTCCTGAGAGAAATGCCAAGAGTGGTGATGAAAAGGTGAGAAAGTTGGAAAACAGTTAGACACGTGCAAGTTTTAAATTTATAATTTAAAACGATAGTTGTTTAACGTTCTAGACCCAGCACAATAGGCAAGCGCACCTATCGTTTATAGTATAGAAATGTGCAAGTACCGAGTATCGAATCCGTGGACACGATTTTTCCTACTCAGCTTCCTAAAATAACTTTAAAAAGACTTTTTAATAACGTGGATTAAAGTAAAAAGAGAGATGTAAACTTTTAAGAGAAATCAATGACAAAACAATGGTGTTGCTTCGGGATCAGATGGAACCTGGTATGAAATATAGTTATCTTTATTTTAAGTGGTGGGTTCGAGTTGCGCACTTATGCTTAATTTAGAATTGCTACAACATTTTCTAGAGGTGACTGTTATCGCAAAAGCTGTACAAACAACTGTGTTTTTAAGGTTATTTTGAGGGTCTCCCGACCTGGTAAGCTCACCTCTCAACACTGAAAATAAAGTGACTCGAGACTGTGTCGACTCAACCCCAAATTACCCGCCTCCCAATGTTGCGATATAGACATCTAACCATTTAAACTTTTATGAATAATTTACTGGTGGCCGGAGCATGACCGAATAAATTACCACTTAATATCATAAAAGGGTCGTGACTAGGTGGCTTTCTTTTGTAGCCTCTTCAATACTTCAACACCTCCCTAGTTTCGTCATGGCAGGGGCTAAATGGATGTAAGGAAATGAGAAAGGCTAAGGCTCAAAAATGGGTGACTAGGTGTGTGGGAAATATCTGGAAGTCTAATGATAACGGAATGGGTAAGTCCTAGGTGCCTAGATCATTTTGCACACACTCACCTCTGATGTGGTCTTGCCACGCATAAGTCACACAAGTTCTAATCGGGTCATGCCAATCGGGGAATATCTCTCAAGTTAAATGAACGAGCATGTGTAGCATATATGTGATGGTGTGCTCGATAAGGCTCAATACTCACATGTAAGGGTAGGGGTTATTTAAGGAAATTGTGAACACCTCAGGCTGTCCTTTTGTCTACCAAAAACCTCCCTAATCTCCCGCAAAGTCGTTGAGATGACTCAAAGGGTTTGAAAATGTTTTTGTTTCCAAAAACTCTTTTAAAAACATTACCTTTTTGTTACGGTTTACTGACTGCTTTGAGGTGTTTTAAATTTTTAAAAATTTAAACACCTCAGACTTAATTCTTTTTCACAATTTTAAATTTTATGATAATATATATGTGTGTGCAAAGAAAAAGCGGGCAAGTCAAAAGGAACAAGTATCTCCCCTTTTTGTCTTCCAACATTCCACATGTGGTCGATCCCTGCAGCTGCCTCTACATGGATACGTGCTCGAGAGAAATCACTTGGCATGAACTTCAATAGTTTATTAGTACTAAAATAAAAATAAAAATAAAAACAAGCTACTGGTCCTAATGCCGAGAGGGCATACCTGGGTGATAGAAAGTATCAAGAGTGAACGACCATACCTGATGGTTCTTGACTGACTCATCTACCGTATGCACCAACCTCTCAACTTATTCGTCCTAATCTACTGAATCCGGGCTGCCTCCATGGTAGCGCCACGTTTCACGTCTTTGGCCGGACAAAACGCGTGATGCTCAGATTGCTTCCTTCCCTGCCCCTAGGCACTGACGGTGTTTTTCTTTTGTCTGTTCCTTCTCCTGTGACGGTTGTCCCAGTACTCATCTATCCACTTGGTATTGTCAAGTCCCACTGCTGATTCTTCTGGTGGTACCATTGGTGCACCTTTGGCTTTCTTCAGTTGATAGTCAAGTTGTCTATCAATGAAGTGGGCCACATCAAACGGATCCTCAGGCGCGTATTCTTTTCCACCAGCCATGTAGTGCAATTTTTTACTTCCAACCCGAAGTGTCAGGATCCCCTCAATTATATCTTTGGTAGCTCTGGCAGTGGCTTAAAACGGTCGGCCGAGAATGATGGGAGCATGAGTTTCGCCCATGTTGAGGATGACGAAATCCACGAGAAAGACAAATTTTCCTACCTTGATGAGTAGATTTTCAACGACTTCCTCAGGCTTCTTTATGGAACCATCTGCCAACTCGATCGTAGTTGTCAACGGTCGCGATTCTCTCAGATTGAGTTGCTTGTAGATATAAGTGGGCAAAACATTCACACTCGCACCCAGATCTGCTAACGCATTATTCGTAGGCATGTTGCCTGTAGAAGTGATGGCATTGCCTTGGGCTTTGCTCAACTGGTTGAGGCGAGTTGAGAGTGCCTCAATTTGAGCTTGCAAAGAAGTGGTGGAATCGACTTGGTAGAGGCCGGTCTTGGACGGCCGGCTTCAAGGGTTGTACCACTGATAGCTGTTAACTGCAATTTCTTCGATAAGATCATAGGCTTCCTGCGGTCGCTTGTACCCAAAAATACCTCCTGCGGTTGCGTCTAGCGTCTGCCTTGCTTGGTTCGTCAGCACATTGTAGAAGGATGAAACTTGTAACCAAACTTCAAGACCATGGTGTGGGCATTTTCTCAGCATATCTTTGAATCTCTCCCAGGCTTCATAGAGCGACTCTCCCTCTTCTTGACAAAAGGTGGTGATGTCATTTCTTAACTTTGCGGTTTTGGCTGGGGGAAAATATTTTGAGAGAAACTTTTGGGCAAGGTCATTCCAGGTGGTAATGGAACCTGCGGGTTGTGAGTTTAACCATGCTTTGCCATGATCCTTTAGTGAGAAAGGAAACTTGCGAAGTCGGATAGCGTCAGGAGTGACGTTATGCAACTTAAAAGTGTCACAAATTTCGAGGAAATTTGCGATGTGAGCATGGAGATCATCATCGGGAAGACCATGAAAAGTGCAGTTTTGTTGTATCATGTGGATAACATGGGACTTTATTTCAAAATGCTCAGCATCAACGTTGGGTCTAGCGATGCTAGGGCCCAAGGCATTGATGGAAGTTCTAGCAAAATTTGAGATGGTTCTATCAACTTGTGCCATTTTTAATCTTTGTTCTTTTCTTCTAGCTCTAAAATATCTTTCGGGTTCTTCAAGAGGAGGTGTAAGAATTGGTGAGGGACGCAAGTTCATACACTAGTGAATAACCTTTTTGATAAGATTTTCATAAAAACACTTAAGAAATTTGAAAAAGTAATTTTTAAGAAAAACTTTCTTTAAAACAGTCGTGTCCCCGGCAACGGCGCCAAAAACTTGGTGTGTGCTGGTTTTCGAAAAAAACTTAACTTTTTTTCAAAAAGGGCAAGTCCCGAGTGAAATGCCAAGAGTGGTGATGAAAAGGTGAGTAAGTTGGAAAATAGTTTGACACTTGCAAGTTTTAAATTTATAATTTAAAACGATAGTTGCTCAATGTTCTAGACCCAACACAATAGGCAAGCGCACCTATCGTGTATAGTATAGAAATGTGCAAGTACCGAGTATCGAATCTGTGGACATGATTTTTCCTACTCAGCTTCCTAAAATTAATTTAAAAAGACTTTTTAATAACGTGGAGTAAAGTAAAAACAGAGATGTAAACTTTTAAGAGAAATCAATGACAAAACAATGGTGTTGCTTCGGGATCAGATGGAACCTGGTATGAAAAATAGTTATCTTTATTTTAAGTGGTGTGTTCGAGCTGCGCACTTATGCTTAACTTAGAATTGCTACAACATTTTTTTGAGGTGACTGTTATCGCAAAAGCTGTACAAACAACTGTGTTCTTAAGGTTATTTTGAGGGTCTCCCGACCTGGTAAGCTCACCTCTCAACACTGAAAATAATGTGACTCGAGACTGTATCGACTCAACCCCGAATTACTCGCCTCCCAATCTTGCGATATAGACATCTAACCATTTAAACTTTTATGAATAATTTACCGGTGGCCGGAGCATGACCGAATAAATTACCACTTAATATCATAAAAGGGTCGTGACCAACTGGCACACGTGGACCTTTTACTTGATTTAATTAATTGATCAAAAAGTGAGTGTTCTATTATTAACTGTTTTGCAGTATAATAATGAAAGAAAATAAAGACCGTTTTCTCTCAACACAGGTTCATCAAACCTTAACCTGCGCCAAGGCTAACACATAGACCATGTAGCCAAGTCACAAGATTAAACTTTGACTTATCACTAGGACCAAGTATAAAGACCGTACCGACCCTAAGTGAGATCTTGATAGTAGAGGATTAAGCCACAAAGTGTGTCTATTTCTACCCACAAATGGGCTAATCACTACTCGCGGGATTAGGTTAGCTCACAAGTGTATTGGTTGTTACACACCATGGGTACACTCATGAGTCATCCCACTTCCTATCAAGACACCCACAAGAACAAAGACTAGATGGTTTATTAATTAGATCATTAAAGAAAGTTTAGAATAGTTAGAATTATTAAGAACACAAAACACCACTTGAAAATAAAATGATAAATTATATTAATTCATACCAAGTTTCCATCATCACCCTAGCAACACCAACAGAAATCTAGCTTAGCATGGTTAATACAACAAGCTCACAAGGTTGGGTTTGTGTACAAGACATCATGAAGGTTGTATGAAGAATTCTAAAGGATTTGGGTGGTTTTGGTGATTTCTCTCTCTCTCTCTGAAGGTGTTTATGGAGTGATCCCAGGATCCAAAGGACACCAAAGATCCTCAAAGAAGGCAGAAACACTCTGGAGAATTGTGGGGTTTCGAGTGAGAAGGGATGCTTCAAAATGTGGGGTGGAGGCCTCTATTTATAGGCATTTTAGCACAAGCACGCCCTCGACAACGTTTTGGCACGCCCATGCCAGACAACAGGTACTGTTGCAGAGTCCTTGCATGCAGAATTGTCTGTACCAGAGTAAGCACGCCCGTGCCGTTTCTGAATCTCAACCGTTTTGTCAGTCTTGGTTGGTTTTTGCATTGGAGAACACGCTGGAGTAAAGCACGGCCGTGCCATACACCTGAGCATGCCCGTCCACATTCTGAAACACTGAAATTGACCTCTTTTGACTTGAAAATGTTGACTTGTTGACCCGGGAGGGTGGCATGACCTTGGGCACGGCCGTGCCATGTGTGGCAGGTCTTCAAAATCTTCAAATCTTCATCCGTTTTGTGTCGTTTTGTGCGGTTTTTTTTACTTCTTTTCATCATAGGACCTCCGAACCTGCAATTATCAACAAAGAAACATAAATCCTGACAAAACAGAGATAAAAGCATGATTTTAGGTGCAAAACGGGTGATAATCATGAGTGAAAACATATCAATTTCTCGGCACATCATAACACCTCACACTTGAGCTTTTGCTTGTCCTCAAGCAAACCAAACATTAGGCAATTCTTTTTGGGATAAAAATTGTAAGTTTAACTCGATGTGCAGCTCAACTTACCTCCTAAGAGTCTAACTTAATAAACTTTCGGGATTTCGGGCATGGTTTAGGGTTAGACTTAATGAAACAATTCCTAAGGCGCCCCTTTTTTCCTTTTTCCTCACGCCTCTCATTCACTCGGGTTTTATTTGGGGTGATCACTCAAATTCTACCCGATGACTAACTTGAATCATAGGCTTTAGTGCAAATCGCAAGACATACACTAAAATAAAAAAAGTGAATTAGTCCATTTTAATAATAATAAACGAATAATAATAATAATAATAATAATAATAATAATAATAATAATAATAATAATAATAATAATAATAATAATAATACATATCCATGTATTAAAAAATGGCCTAGGGGGCATATTTGGACATCTATATCCATCTGCCGGACTTTCCAACACCTTGTCCTCAGGTGATATTGTAAGGTCATTGGAAGTCCAGGTCCTAAAACTTGTCAGGACATGACCCTGGTGGTGAAAAAAACCAGAAGACTTCATTTTGACCAACATTTTAAAAAATTAAAAAAAAATTGCAACTGACCTGATGTTCTAAAGCGATTTCCATGTATTTTAAAAAGGCCCAGGGGGCCTTATTTGGACATCTGTATCCATTACCCGGACCGGTCTGTGCGATCACCGAATTTTCCAACGCGTTGTCCTCAGGTGATATTATAAGGACATTGGCAGTCCGGGTCCCATAAAACTTCTCAGGACATGACCCGGGTGGTGAAAAAACGCGAAGACGTCATTTTGACCAACATTTTTAAAAATGGAAAAAAAAATTGCAACTGACCCGATTTCCTAAAGAAATTTCTATGTATTAAAAAATGGCCTAGGGGGCATATTTGGACATCTGTATCCATCAGCCGGACCGGTCTGTGCAATCACCGGACTTTCCGACGCGTTGTCCTTAAGTGATATTGTAAGGTCCTTGGCAGTCCGGGTCCTATAAAACTTGTCAGGACATGACCCGGGTGGTGAAAAAAACCTGAAGACGTCATTTTGACCTACATTTTTTAAAATTGAATAAAAAATTTGCTACTGACCCGATGTCCTAAAGCAATTTCCATGTATTTAAAAATGACCCATGGGCCATATTTGGAGATCTGTATCCGTCTGCCGGACCGGTCTGTGCGATCACCGGACATTCCGACGCGTTGTCCTCAGGTGATATTGTAAGGTCATTCGCAGGCCGGGTCCTATAAAACATGTCAGCACATGACCCGGGTGGTGAAAAAAACGCGAAGACGTCATTTTGACCAACATTTTTAAAAATTGAATTTTTTTTGCAACTCACCTGATGTCCTAAAGCAATTTCCATGTATTTAAAAATGGCCCACGTGGCCTTGTTTGGACATTTGTATCCATCAGCCGGACCGGGCTGTGCGATCACCGGACTTTCCGACGTGTTGTCCTCTGGTGATATTGTAAGGTCATTGGCAATCCGGGTCCTATAAAACTTATCAGGACATGACCCGGGTGGTAAAAAACGCGAAGACGTCATTTTGACCAACATTTTTTAAAATGAAAAAAAATTGCAACTGACCCGATGTCCTAAAGCAATTTCCATGTATTAAAAAATGGCCCGGGGGGCATATTTGAACATCTATATTCGGTGCGATCACCGGACTTTCCGACACCTTGTCCTCAGGTGATATTATAAGGTCTTTGGAAGTCCGGGTCCTATAAAACTTGTCAGGACATGACCCTGGTAAAAAAACGCGAAGACATCATTTTGACCAACATTTTTAAAAATTGAAAAAAAAATTGCAACTAACCCGATGTCCTAAAGCAATTTCCATGAATTAAAAAGTGGCTCGGGGGCATATTTCGACATCTGTATCCATCAGCTAGACCGGTCTGTGCGATCACCGGACTTTCCGACGCTTTTCCTAAGGTGATATTGTAAGGTCATTGACAGTCCGGCTCCTATAAAACTTGTTACGACATGGCCCGGGTGGTGAAAAAAACGCGAAGGCTTCATTTTGACCAACATTATTAAAAATTGAAAAAAAATTGCAACTGACCCGATGTCCTAATGCAATTTCCATGTATTAAAAAAATGGCCCAAGGGGCCATATTTGGACATCTGTATCCATCAGCCGGACCGGTTTGTGTGATATCTGGACTTTCCGACCCGTTGTCTTCAAGTGATATTGTAAGGTCATTGGCAGTCCGGTTCCTATAAAACTTGCCAGGACATGACCCGGGTGGTGAAAAAAACGCAAAGACGTCATTTTACCAACATTTTTAAAAATTGAAAAAAAAGTGCAACTGACCCGATGTCTTAAAGCAATTTCCATGTATTAAAAAATGGCCCGGGGCCATATTTGGACATTTGTATCCATCAGCCGGACCGGTATGTGAGATCAACAGACTTTCTGACGCGTTGTCCTCAAGTGATATTGTAAGTTCATTGGCATTCCGGGTCCTATAAAACTTGCCAGGACATGACCCGGGAGGTGAAAAAACGCGAAGAAGTCATTTTGACCTACATTTTTATAAATTATAAAAAAAATTGCAACTGACCTAATGTCATAAAGCACCGGAATACAATGGGATCTTCGTAAAGTTCATTCTTTTTTGCCATTTTTTCATTGCCATTTTTTTATATTTCTTTTTTATGAAGTGAATTTTTCATCGTAGTAAAAGCAGGATCTTTCCATGTATTAAAAAATGGCATAGGGGGACATATTTGGACATCTGTATCCATCAGCCGGACCGGTCTGTGCGATCACCAGATTTTCCGACGCATTGTCCTCAGAAGATATTGTAAGGTCGTTGGCAATCCGGGTCCTATAAAACTTTCAAGGACATGACCCGGGTGGTGAAAAAAACGCGAAGATGTCATTTTGACCAACATTTTTATAAGTGATGAGGCCTCTGAACGAGACAGCGGCTACTAAAAATATTAAAATATTTGGCATTTCACTTATATAATGGGGAGTTCCCCCAAGCCAAATTCCTCACCCAAACTTTCTTCCCAATATATCTCTTTCTCACACAAACCCTGTTCCCCCTCCACCCCCATTATGGTCTACTTCAATTGTGGTTCGCCAACAATTATCCGTGTGTCATCTACTTCTTGAAACCCAGGTCATCGATTTCATTGTTGTAATAGGACACCCCGTGGGTGTGGATTCGTATGCTAGGAAGAGCCACCTTTGGGTGAGAGATCCATACCTAGTATGATGAATCAAATAAATGAACATCCTCATTTTCATCTACACATAAATGGGGAACAACAACCCAACCCTCGTTCACAAAACTCGATTGTACAAGACCCCTAACGTCACCAACACCAACACTACGCTATGCATCAACAACACCATGACCATCATCCGATTTGGGGCCGACCACAACGTGACCGTGACCATCATATGATGGGGGGCCAACCACACCGTATCAACCGTCACCGCCACCATCGTAACCCTAACCAACACCCCCACCATGACCATCACCAACACTGCACTATACAACAAGCCCATTGTCAACATGACCATCACCAATACGGCACTATGCAACAAGCCCACTGTCAACATGACCACCATGAAAGCACTATAGAAGAACCACACTGTGCCTGTCTCCAAGATGACTTTGATCCTGAGAGGGCGGCCTACGATGAATTGCAATTCGAGATGTTTCGTGAACAACAAAAACATGAAGAGTACAACTCAGATGTAGAGGACGTTGCTGGTTATTAATTGTCTTTACGTTATGTGATGTGTTGCAAAACACATCTAATTTCCTATGTATTTTGTAGTCATTTTCTGGTCTTTTTATTAGTGTTATTATTAGTTTTAGGCTTGTACTTGTCTATTTAATTTATTTTAACGTTTTATTATATTTTTATTAGTTTTGTGTCATTTTTAGTATTTATGTATTTATTTCATATTTTGTAGGTGTTCATGGACATTGGAGCATAGACGAGAAACTTTGGTTGAGCCAAGAACACCCGAGTCACTAGCTTAGTATATAATAATAATAATAAGAAGAAGAATAAAAAAAAAAAGAAATTGCTTGGGCCGTAGTCCAAGCCAAACAAAACAAAACAACAATTCAAAGCAAAAGGCGGTGAACGAAATATGTGAATGGATATATAGATATTTTTTTACGGCAACAGATTCATTCGAAAAACATTATTCAATCGAAGAGGAAGCTGCCAGTTGACGACGAGAACAGTTGTGGAGGAGAGAAGGGTCCGGGCACGTTAAAGATTAATATTCAAGGAGCCTCGGGTTTGACTTAGTTTTCGTTTATATTTTTATTAGACATGATTAAACCTATTTTTATTTATTTTGTGAAGATGTTTCTAAATATTATAGGCTAAACCTTTTATTGGTGACTTGGGATGATGTACTAGATTATGGTTTTTAATTACAGACTTATGTTTTTCGTTTTGGATGTGTTGGGTTACATGATTTAATTTTTATGTTTGATTTTGAATATTTGTGTACTGGCGCTTTTTGATTTGATTACTTGTTTGTTGGTTTTGATGTTCTAGGCGTATAGGAATATCCCCTAGATCTAGAAATCATTCTAGTTTGATTAACTTTTGTTGTCGAGCTAGTTCTTGCAGTTAGGAATAGCGCAAGTTTAATAGGTTTTTAAGGTCAATTAGCTAAGGTGTGCAATCCCTTCCCGAAGGTTAGGAATATAATTCGGGATTGCTAGGTTGACTAACTAGGCATTGTTTGGTAGTTTGGTTATCGCTGGGGCGAGACCGGTTACTTATTCATGTTTAGAGTTTTCCTAGGATTTCATTCGTATTAGTTAAGTTTGCTTCACAGTTTGGGAGTTTTCGATCCAAGAATGGTTGATTAAAAGATTACTGCGGGATTTGGTTTCGCTGGGGCGATCCACTTTCATTTTAACATCTCAATACTTGTCCCGCCTTGAGTCTAGTCGGCTATCCTTGACAGGAGGTTTTATTAGGTGAGAACAGGGTCTCCAACCGGATTACATAAGTCAGCTTTTATAACCAGAGTCTAGGGATTCTACCCAAGTTACCAGTTTTCTCCTCATTAGAGTTCCAACCCAGTTCGTCAGCTTTCGTTTATTTTCAATTTCTTAGTTAATTAGTAATTTAGTTTTAATTAATTTTAATTAATTTAATGTAATTTCAGTTTAAACCCCCAATTAATAAATCAATTTAATAATAGTAATAATAATATATCAGGTAATTCATTAGGAGTAATTTCAAAAGTGTTAGATAAAGTCCTTAGGTTCGATACCTGGTCTTGCCTACTTGCTACTTGCGATCGGTACACTTGCCGATATTGTGTGGTTTTAGAAGAGTCTAGGATTAAACTTGATTAATTTATTTATATACTTATTTGCACACATCAAGTTTTTGGCGCCGTTGCTGGGGAATTTTTACTTGCACTTTTTGATTTTACTTGTTTTGTTTTGCTTGTTTACTGCTTGCTGGATTTACCTGCGATTATTTGTGCTACTTGTGCTTTTAGTCTTAGGTTATTTGCTATCCATTAGTAACTCCAGCATGGGTTGCACTTTCAGTGTATGCCACATACTCGCTCACAAGGACCACCTGAAGTCACCACCTGCACGGATCCCAACCAAGACATCCACGAGCGCCTTAACGAGTTTCGGACGGTCATCCGGAAGAAAATTGATCAGGTACGCTCGTCTTCTCCATCCTCTTCATCCTTTTCTTTTTCTAAACCTAAACCCACCACCAAAACCCATTCCTTTCCCACCGCTCACTGCTGAAATGGCTGAAGGAAATGTCAGACGCACTGTGCACTCTCGTGCCACTGAGGGACTTGACGCACTGTGCACTCTCGTGCCACTGAGGGACTTACTGGGATTCGTTCTCCCATTGCTCGCCCTGTTACTGCTGATGCCAACAATTGGCAAATCCCCTCCCATGTCATGTCCACTATTACTAACTCCACTCATTTTCATGGTCTTGAGGAGGAGGATGCTCCTGGACATCTGTCCCGATTTGTGCGCATCTGTGACACTTTCAATCTTTCCCACATCACTAAGGAAGCCATTTATCTGCGTCTGTTCCCATTTAGTTTGTCTGGTCGTGCCGCCTCTTGGTATGACACTCTGCCCAATAGTTCCATTGCTACTTGGGTGGACATGCTTGGAAAATTCTTGAAAAAATATCACCCAGCTTCCAAGGATTCCCGCATTAGGGAGCAGATTCACTCTTTCCGTATGGATCCCGATGAGCCATACTACATGGCTTGGTAGCGTTTCCAGACCCTACTGAGCCGATGCCCTCAGCATGGCCTTTCTGACTGGGCCCTTGTGGACAAATTCTACAATGGCCTCACTTTTGAGACTCGAGTTCGTTTTAATACTGCTGCACAGGGTAATTTCATGGGAAAAAATGGATATTGATGCAGCTAATGAGTTGTTTGAGAGTTTTGCCCATTCTGAGAGACCACCAAAGCATACTGTTGGGAATTCCAATCCCATGACTAGTAAAACCTCTCCCACTACCCGAGGTGTTTATCAGATTTCACCTGATACTGGTCTGGCTGCGATGATTGAGAATTTAGCTAAGCATGTGAGAGATCTTCAGATGAGGTTAGATAGGTATGAAATATGTAGGGGGTCATGACACATCTGCGTGTCCAATTCAAAGTCAGGAACAAGTAGATTCTCTAAATTCTGGGTGGCTTAAACCACCTTTTCAAAACTACACTTCCAACTCAAACTCTAACCGGAGAAATCAGAACTCCAACTGGCAAGGGGTAACTCTTCTAGGTACCAACCTCGCCAGAATCTGTTCCAGGCTCCCAACTCTGGGGTTCCTCTAGTCGTACTGAGTCTGACCTTACTACCATTCTAGAGAACCAGTCCCAGATGCTTAGTAACATTCAGTCAAAGCTTGCTGAGAATGACACTTTTATGAAAGGTCAACAAGCGGCATTTCAGAACCTAGAGGCCAAAGTAGTAGAATTAGCTAATCAGGTTAGCCAGAGACCACCAGGAGCCCTTCCTAGTAACACAGCTACTAATCCTAATTCATCTACTTCTGCTTTTAGACAGGCTCAGGCCAAAGCTGTTATCACTAGGAGTGGGAAGGGGATAGTTGATCCACCACAGGTTGATGTTGAGGAGTCTGTAGATGAGGAAATTGATTTCGAGACCCCAACTGGCAAAGTGCAAAATAGGCTAGTCCCAGAAAGTACAGCACAGTATAGTGGGTCAAGTGAGGGTAAGAAATAGGAAGTTCCAGTGCGTGTTTATAAGCCTAAACCACCGTTTCCAGGTCGTCTTGTGCGTGCTGATGATTCTGAGGAGTACTCTAGGTTCTTGGAGATGCTTAAAAAACTCCATGTGAACCTTCCATTCGTTGAGGCACTTTCGAAGATGCCTAAATATGCCAAGTTTCTGAAAGATTTGCTCACCAATAAGAAGAAACTTGAGGACATCTCTACTGTTACTCTTTCTGAGGAGTGTTCTGCGGTCTTGCAGAATAAACTACCTTAGAAGATGTCTGATCCCGGGAGTTTCACTCTCCCCTGTCTGATAGAAATCTTCCTGTCAGAAATGCTCTTGCTATTTGGGATCTAGCATTAACTTGATTCCTTATTCACTTTATGCTAAGCTCAATATCAGAGACCTCTCTCCTACTCGCATGAGTATTCAGCTCGCTGACCGTTCGGTGAAGTTTCCTCGGGGGATTGTGGAAAACATGCTCGTCAAAGTTGATAAATTTGTTTTCCCGGTTGATTTTGTTATTCTTGATATGGACGAGGATTCACAAGTTCCACTCATTCTTGGTCGTCCATTCTTAGCTACGGCTCGTGCCATTGTTGATGTTTATGATGGTAATTTGATATCCAGAACTCAATGAAGCATACTGGCCAACATGATGACACTCTTTATTTCATTGACTCGTTCATGTCACATGTTGGTCTCTTTCTCACTCCAATGTGCGAGAGAGATACCCTTGATACACAGCTGCTAGATTCACCACTTCAGGGGTGCATTGAGATGACTGAGCTGGATCTTGAGCAGGATCCGACTGCACCCACTGTGCAGCCTTTTCTCTCTGTTGAGAGTTCCCAGGTTTTTGAGGTTATTGATGAGGAGATACCTGTGGAGACACCATCTGTTAAGACGCCCCCATCCATAGAACTTAAGGAGTTGCCATCTCATCTGGAGTATGCATTCTTTGGTGAGGGTTCTCAGTTGCCTCTCATCATATCTGCTGAGTTGACAGAGGAGGAGAAGAGTAAGTTGATGTGTGTACTGAAGGCACACAAACAGGCTATTGCGTGGAAGCTTATTGATATAAAGGGTATTCACCCTTCATTCTGTACGCATAAGATTCTCATGTAGGAGGAGTTTAAGCCTGTAGTTCAGCCTCAGAGAAGGTTAAATCCCAATATGCAAGAGGTATTGAAGAAAGAGGTGATTAAGTTACTAGATGCAGGTCTTATTTATCCTATCTTTGATTCATCTTGGGTGAGTCCTGTCCAGGTTGTTCCCAAGAAAGGGGGTATGACGGTTGTCACGAATGAGAAAATGAACTCATACCTGCTAGGACAGTGACTGGTTGGAGGGTTTGCATTGATTATCGCAAACTCAATGATGACACTCGCAAGGACCATTTTCCCTTGCCTTTCACTGATCAGATGCTCGAGCGTTTGTCAGGTCACCAATTCTATTGTTTTCTTGACGGCTTCTTAGGTTATTTCCAGATCCCTATTGCACCCGAGGATCAGGAGAAAACCACTTTCACATGCCCTTTTGGTACCTTTGCCTACCGGCGTATGCCATTCGGTTTATGTAACGCTCCGGGTACTTTTCAACGATGTATGGTGGCTATTTTTCATGATTTGATCGAGGATTCCATGGAGGTTTTTATGGATGATTTTTCTGTGTTTGGGAATTCTTTTGATCATTGTTTGCGTAATTTAGAGTGTGTTCTTTCTAGGTGTGAGGAAACGAACTTGATGCTTAATTGGGAAAAGTGTCACTTCATGGTTCGTGAGGGTATTGTGCAGGGGCACAAGATTTCACAGGCGGGAATTGAGGTTGATAGAGCCAAAATCGACACCATTTCCAAACTCCCGCCGCCTACTTCTGTGAAATCCATTCGTAGTTTCTTGGGTCATGCGGGATGCTATAGGTGTTTCATTAAGGATTTTTCTAAGATTGCTCGCCCGATGACCCAACTTTTAGAGAAAGATCGACCATTCGAGTTTTAAACTGAATGTGTCAAGGCATTTGAGTTGCTGAAGGAGAGGTTAGTGAGTGCTCCTATTCTTGTCGCTCCCGATTGGAGTCTTCCTTTCGAGATTATGTGTGATGCGAGCGACTTTGCTGTTGGGGCTGTGTTGGGCCAGCGTAGAGATAAACATTTCCATCCCATTTACTACGCTAGCAAAACACTAAATGATGCCCAAGAGAACTACACTACAACAGAGAAAGAGTTGTTAGCTGTAGTGTTTGCTTGTGACAAATTTCGTGCTTATCTTGTGCTTTCTAAAACTATCATTTTTACTGATCACTCTGCTCTTAGGCACCTTTTCTCTAAGAAGGATTCCAAACCTAGACTCATTAGGTGGATCCTGTTGCTTCAGGAATTTGATATAGAGATTAGGGCTAAGAGTGGAGCTGAGAATGTAGCTGCGGACCATCTGTCCCGTTTAGAAAACCCTGATTTAGAAAAGCATAGGGAAGAGAGGATTAGGGATGATTTTCCTCATGAGAGTTTGATGGCCTTAGTTTCTTCTAAGTGTAATGATTTCCCATGGTATGCCGATATGGCAAATTACTTAGTTTCAGGTGAGTTTAGAGATAAAATCCCTTTACAAGAGAAAAAGAAGTTGATAGCTGATTCTAAGTATTACTTTTTGGAGGATCCGTATTTGTATAGGCTAGGTGCAGATCAAGTTATGAGGAGGTGTGTGTTTGGATCTGAAATTGTTGATATCCTTAGAGAGTGTCATGAGGGTCGGGCTAGTGGTCACTTTGGAGCCACCAATACCGCTAAACGCGTGTTTGATGCGGGTTTTTATTGGCCTACCATCTTTAAGGATGCTCATGAGTTCGTGAAGCGTTGTGACGCTTGTCAGAGGGCCGGTAATATCTCATCCCGAAATGAGATGCCTCAAAATCCCATTCAAGTACTTGAAATCTTTGATATGTGGGGCATCGATTTTATGGGTCCATTCCCCGTCTCTAGAGGGAATAGATACATCCTTGTTGCGGTTGATTATTTGTCTAAGTGGGTGGAGGCGCAAGCCTTACCTACAAATGATGCACGGGTTGTTGTGAGATTTCTCAAGAAGTTGTTTGCTAGGTTCGGTACACCTAAGTCGTTAATTAGTGATCGTGGTACCCACTTCTGTAACGATCAGATGGATAAGGTTTTGAAGCGTTATGGGGTCACCCATCGGACTTGTACAGCCTATCATCCACAAACGAGTGGTCAAGTGGAGAATACCAATCGTGGGATCAAGCGAATCCTAGAGAAAACCGTAGGACATAACCGAAAAGATTGGTCAGATAACCTAGATGATGCTTTGTGGACGTTTCGTACTGCTTACAAAACACCTTTAGGCACCACCCCGTTTAGGTTAGTCTATGGAAAAGCATGCCATTTGCCGGTTGAATTGGAGCATAAAGCCTATTGGGCGTTGAAGAAGGTGAATCTTGATTTGGATAGCGCGCGAAAACATAGGTACCTTCAATTGAATGAATTGGAAGAATTGAGAGATCAGGCGTATATGAGATCTTGGGGGTATAAAGAGCGTACTAAGAAATTGCATGACAAGCACTTGAAGGTGATTAAAGAGTTCAAGTGTGGGGATAAGGTCTTGCAATACAATTCCCGTCTTAGATTGTTTCCAGGAAAGCTTTAGTCCCGGTGGTCAGGTCCTTATCTGATTAAGCAGGTTTTTCCATATGGTACAGTGGAATGTGAGAGTGAAGATGGCCGTAGTTGGAAGGTAAACGGTCACAGGTTGAAGCATTACGTAGAGGGTCCGAATGCGGAGGTCGAGGAAGAGGAAATTGACCTCCCACCAATGAATCATTAGTCGGTTATATGCACACTTGGGGATTCGCCCAAGTTGTAGAGTTTGTAGATTCTTGCTTATTTTATTTTATTTTTCTTTTATGTTTTGGTTTGTGTCTAGTATGGGGATTGTCCCGTATTGTTATTGGCAGATTTGGAAGGATCCCGCCTGTACTCAATCTCCATTCAGGCGGGGTTCATCCAATAATATTTTAATTTTAAAAGGACGTCCCTAGTTCGTCGGTCTATTTTTATTTCATTTTACGTTTTGGCTTTTGAGTTTTTGTTTGCAAGATTTATTGCTTACAACCGCGAATGAAATGCTATACGGTTGCTTTGCACTTGGATGGGACAGCTCAGGACATGCTTTGCGAGGATGTTACTGCAATATTACCAGGGGAGTCTGTTCCACTTTACTTGTTAATTTTTTTTATTATTATTCTGCTTTATTTTTAGTTCCTTGTCACGTACTACACATTGAGGACAATGTGCAATTTTAAGTGTGAGGACGGGAACTGCATTTTAGTATAGTTTGAGTATGTATTTCAAAAAAAAAATAAAAAAAAAAACCGAAAAGAAAAAAAAAGTCCCTGATTTTGTATGGCTTTAAATGGAAAATGATAGGTAAAATTAGGTAAAAAAGTGGTAGATAATAATCTTTGCCTCATAAGCTTGATTTGGGATTAGGATGGAGTCGAGACGCTTGAGTGTGAGACCCTTAGATGATTGAATAAAATTGAACATAATTGATTAAACACAAAAGGGGGCTTGATTAGTCGGTGGTTGGGTTTATGTGGACCACAATACCAACAGTTGCATTTAGTATGTTGTTCTGCCCTGCTAAGAAAAAGTATCGAAATAATTTGGAAACCGAATATCTTAATTATGATTCCATTGTATGCTTTTCCAGGGACGAAAAAGAGTTAAGTGTGGGGATGTTTGATGTGTTGCAAAACACATCTAATTTCCTATGTATTTTGTAGTCATTTTCTGGTCTTTTTATTAGTTTTAGGCTTGTACTTGTCTATTTAATTTATTTTAGCGTTTTATTATATTTTTATTAGTTTTGTGTCATTTTTAGTATTTATGTATTTATTTTATATTTTGTAGGTGTTCATGGACATTGGAGCGTAGATGAGAAACTTTGGTTGAGCCAAGAACACCCGAGTCAGAAGCTTAGTATATAATAATAATAATTAGAAGAAGAATAAAAAAAAGAAATTGCTTGGGCCGTAGCCCAAGCCAAACAAAACAAAACAACAATTCAAAGCAAAAGGCGGTGAACGAAATATGTGAATGGATATATAGATATTTTTTTTATGGCAACAGATTCATTCGAAAATCATTATTCAATCGAAGAGGAAGCTGCCAGTTGACGACGAGAACAGCTGTGGAGGAGAGAAGGGTCCGGGCACGTTAAAGATTAATATTCAAGGAGCCTCGGGTTTGACTTAGTTTTCGTTTATATTTTTATTAGACATGATTAAACCTATTTTTATTTATTTCGTGAAGATGTTTCTAAATATTATAGGCTAAACCTTTTATTGGTGATTTTGGATGATGAACTACATTATGGTTTTTAATTACAGACTTATGTTTTTCGTTTTGGATGTGTTGGGTTACATGATTTAATTTTTATGTTTGATTTTGAATATTTGTGTACTGGCGCTTTTTGATTTGATTACTTGTTTGTTGGTTTTGATGTTCTAGGCATATAGGAATATCCCCTATATCTAGAAATCATTCTAGTTTGATTAACTTTTGTTGTCAAGCTAGTTCTTGCAGTTAGGAATAGCGCAAGTTTAACAGGTTTTTAAGGTCAATTAGCTAAGGTGTGCAATCCCTTCCCGAAGGTTAGGAATATAATTCGGGATTGCTAGGTTGACTAACTAGGCATTGTTTGGTAGTTTGGTTATAGCTGGGGCGAGACCGGTTACTTATTCATGTTTAGAGTTTTCCTAGGATTTCATTGGTATTAGTTAAGTCTGCTTCACAGTTTGGGAGTTTTCGATCCAAGAGTGGTTAATTAAAGTATTACTGTGCGATTTGGTTTCGTTGGGGCGATCCACTTTCATTTTAGCATCTCAATACTTGTCCCGCCTTGAGTGTAGTCGGCTATCCTTGACAGTAGGTTTATTAGGTGAGAACAGGGTCTCCAACCGGATTACATAAGTCAGCTTTTATAACCAGAGTCTATGGATTCTACCCAAGTTACCAGTTTTCTCCTCATTAGAGTTCCAACCCAGTTCGTCAGCTTTCATTTATTTTCAGTTTCTTAGTTAATTAGTAATTTAGTTTTAATTAGTTTTAATTAATTTTAATTAATTTATTTTAATTTCAGTTTAAACCCCCAATTAATAAATCAATTTAATAATAAGAATAATAATAATATATCAGGTAATTCATTAGGAGTAATTTCAAAAGTGTTAGATAAAGTCCTTAGGTTCGATACCTGGTCTTGCCTACTTGCTACTTGCGATCGGTACACTTGCCGATAGTGTGTGGTTTTAGAAGAGTCTAGGATTAAACTTGATTAATTTATTTATATACTTATTTGCACACATCATTATGTCTTTCATTTTGTATAATATTATGAACTACGGGGGTAGGAAATGTAACAACAATAACAATATTAATAATAACATCGGTAGTTAATCTTCCTAATATTCATTTAATTTAAACTACAAATACCATATCTAATGTTTCGCCAGTGACCAACGTGCTGCATAAAATTCATCTGCCATTTCCCATCAAAAAAGTGCACAAGCAACATAAATACCTCCTTCAATGTTAATTGGTTCACCTGCAACTATACGGCTAAGTAACATACAAACAATGATCCCTGAATTAGCACCGACGTTTTCGACACTGAATTGGCAATACACGATATTTTATACACTTGTTTTCTCTACGAATGGTCGTCCTGAATGTTCCCAATAACAGATTTGATCCAAAAAGGATTTGAATAAATATTCAAATCTTATAAGTGTAGGGTAAACCGTAGCTTGGATAGGTTTACATCCATTAGAACTATGTAAACCACACGGACTAGTAAAGTACAGGGTCATGTCAAAAGTTCGCATATCAACACTAACGACGAACCACTCTGATTGTTCAACACATAGCGGAATATAAACCTGTAGAAATTTGGTTTGATTATTTACATATTAACTGATATATATAAGCAAACAAAATTAAAAATACAATTTTTACCGTATCAACGTCCCAAAATGGAGGATAATGTTCTTTCATTCCAATGGCAAATGGTAACGCACCATAGTTTGGTGTATTAACTAAAATGTCCAAGAAGTGAGGGGGCAAAATTGTCCATGGGTACATATGTTTCGAGTCTTTACGTTTTGTGCTCAACACCCATCGGAACCTATCAACCTGATTACCTAACCCCATACATGCTAAAACAAAACGAAGCATAATAATTTTTTTAAGGTAGTTAACAAAATCTTTAAAACATAAGTTCATTTGCTTACCAGGGCCCACAAGTAACCTTCGTTTTCGTATCCCATTAGTGTTCCTCAAAAATCAAGCCCTAGTTGTTTCTTACCGATGAACCAAGAAAAACATAATGGAGCGTCACTGTTACTATAATACTCCACCACAGTTTCATGCCATTTTTTGGAGTCTCTTATGGGTAGTGTATACCAACGCGGTTCTCTTTAATTTTTTGGCGGTATCAGGTGTGACACCCCACATTTTCACGTTCACAATCTAACAAAACTCTAGTTAACTTCCACTTACATTCACAGCATGTTACTTGTCTAGGTTTAGTTAGTTATGTCACATGTTGCACAATTATAAGTAAGTAACTACATAAGAAGGTAATTCGGGTAATTACAAGACTACGTAGACGAGTATCAAACCCTGAACGTTGGTGAATCAAGAAAATAAATAAGTGTGAATAAAGTGTTTGATACTATTTGCAATTATGTGTTTATATGAAACTAAATGTAAACTGTTATGTGATTATATTATTTAAACTGAACGTGTTATCAAACTCGTAACCGATGAACCGAGAGGATGGTTCGGGTCTAAAAACAGGGGGTTATTTCTTGGTAGGGTTCGAAATAACAATTATAACAAAGAAAACATGCGATACGCTAAACCAGTCCAAGAGATGAGGGCCTGATAGGACCGAACGGCCGTTCGGTCTGGATGAACGACCGTTCTGCAGTGGGTCATGGGCTAACCGACTTAAACTCACCATATAAATGATCTTAAGCCCCATCTTTCTCATAAAATCAACCCTAATCATCCCCTACTGCCCCCATATGAAAAATATAACCCCTAGACATCTCCTAAGGCTCAAGAACATCATTCGGGTGACTTGGAAGGTGTTCGGTTGTGTTATTGAAGAGCTTAGGTATAACACTTGATCCCTTGTGTTTTAATCTTCTCTTTTATGTATTAAAACACCATAAAATAGTTTGTCCAGATCTAAAACAATTTTGTAAAGATTAAAACATGAGTTTTCTAAAAGATTAACACGTTAAACATAGGGTTTTATGATGCTTATATGATTATGTTTGCATGTTAGTGTATATCGTTGATTGTTAAACATCTAGTGTTTATAGATGACTATAGTTATGATGAATCTTGCATGTTTTGATCATGGTAATGTATGAGAGTTCAGATATGATGCTTATTTGATGTTTTTGATCGATAATACAGGGTTTGTAAAAGTTAAGATTATAGCATGATTAAAATCTGGCAGATTGCATGTAACAAATTGAAGGCTCTGTAATGTGACATTAAAGTATATATTTTGATCGTTTCTTGTATGAGCATGTCGTATGTGGTCTCATCTTTCTGGAATTGGTAAAATCATATGATTTGGTTATCGTTTGATATGTTTTTGGAATTTTGTTTGAATAAAGGTCTAAACTGATTTTCAGATTAAAAAATTAGGTCAACTTTAAACGGCTGTAACTCGAGTTTTACAAAGTGTTAGGTCACAAAATTTGGTCAGTAGGCTGATATAGGAGTAACTCGGTTTTTCCAAGTGGATTCATCCCATTTGGATGAATACACTATTTTTGAGAATTTTTATCGTAAACTAACCTGATGTGAAAGTTTTCAAAACCTAGTTGTAGTAATTTATTTTTCATAAATTTTCAACAAGGTTTTGTTACGAAAACAAAAATAGTGGAATGACCATTGGACTCCTAGGAATATTTAGTAAAATTTTGGGAGTCTAATTCGTTATGTAGGTATTTTTAATAAAATCGTTTCGGTAGTGCATAATATGTCCTGAAAACGCTGATTATGACATATGTGTATATGTGCTTATTTGGAGTTTTGTATGACTTGAGTTTGACTTGAACTTGCATGTACACTTATATGAGATGTAAGTAACGTGTATGACTGATGTTAAAAATAATGTTCACCAACAGGTTCGTAGGGTCTACTTGTGCATGTAGTTACAATAGGTGTCACTTAAACGTTTTCGCATAAATTAACGTCTTGGACAAACGAGTTATGTGGTGTACCGTGTATACACATATACTCACGCAGTGGCACATATAACAGGGAGTCGGTAGCACATCCTTATTTGTGAAGTTTGGATTTAGCTTGCAACCTAAGGTGAGTTTCACTACTCTTTTCTCAAAAGCATGTGTCTCGGGTTTGAGACAACTTAATAAACCTTTTCTAGTCCGGTTTGGGACTGCTTTTACATCCCGGGATTTAGGGTGCTTTGACTCCTTGTGTGGGTCGGGTTTTCGATTCCTTGTGTGGATCGGGTTTTCGATTCCTTGTTTGGATCGGGTTTTATCTGTTTTGCAACTTTAACTGTCCTTTGTGAACTAAACAAACTCTATCATTTGAAAGTCCTTACAATATTATTGGGTTAATCGCTGGAGGCGAACAGGGTATTAGTTGATAGCGCTATTAGGTTGTGCAGCAACCTCATGCCTGAGGTTCTTGGGTCACGGGCATGAACTTCTGACCACAAATTTTCTTGCTAGTGCTGATAGACACTAGTGCTGAGGCATTGTATCATCTGTAAGTTCCCAATAATCCCATGTTTAGTTACAATGAGTGGGTTAGCTACTCCTGACAAGCTTAAAACTGATGGTTTTTACAATGTTGGCAACTTTACCTTGCTACTTAAACTGTGAACTCACTGACTTTATGTTGACACACGCAACTTATTTAAAACTTTTGATTAAACGTTAAATTATATTTTTGGAAATGAACTAAATGGTTTGGGCATTTAGAGTCGTTCATATGACTTATGGCTACGGGGATCCTGGTGTGTCATGCACCTCGTGGTATAAACCCCACAGAAGAAATTTGAGGGTGTGACATCAGGGACATAACCAAACTTGGGATATGATTGTTGAAGATCTTGCATTATACGGTCATTGGTAGTGGACTCCATCATGTGGTAGCCTCTTGGTGTGCATTGGCCATATTTATAGACAAATAAAAATAAATGGCCATCACGTGAAGCCTCAGAACGAGACAACGACTTCTAAAAATATTAAAAAATTAGGCATGATGAAGCCTCAGAATGAGACAGCGGCTTCTAAAAATATTGAAAAAATTAGGCATGATGAAGCCTCAGAATGAGACAACAGCTTCTAAAAATATTAAAAAAATTAGGCATGATGAAGCCTCAAAATAAGACAGAGGCTTCTAAAAATATTAAAATATTAGTCATTTCACCTATATAAGGGGTAGTTCCCCTAAGCCAAATTCCTCACACCAAACTTACTTCCCAAAATATCTCTTTTTTACACAAACCCTATTTCTCCCACAAAACCTAGCAACCAATGGCTTCTTTCAATCCATATATTGTTAGATTATACTGGTGTGGTCGATTTTCATACGTAGACAAGGTTGTTCTAGAAGACGACTCTTTGGTATCAACTAGCTTTATCATGCGAGAGAAGATGTCACTTGAACAACTACTTGAATGCGTATGTGCTCATGTTAGTATTAACAAAGAAGCAGTTACTGTCCGACTACTACTTGGTTACACTTTCCAAGGATGCTCTCAAACAACCCAAATCTTCAATGATTACGGGGTTGATATGATGGATTATCTATCCATGGAGAGACCTGGTAAATTCGTTGCGGAGATCTACGTTGAATGGCAACAACCACCTCCTTTACAACATATTAGTTTTACTAACCTGCTGTGTGATGTGGCCAACGTAAATGTTGTCGCACCCTTCGGGTCTCAGCATGATTTCCCCCAATCGAACATACTACCGGTAATGAACAAAATGAGGAGGTAGGATCCCTTATGGCGGACGAAGAAATTTACAAGAACCTCAATATGTTGACAGTAATGAACAGAATGAAGGGTTTGATGAATCCGGAAGCGGAGACTCTAAAGACACGAGAGAAAGTCAAGACGAAGAACCGTCATTAGATGACAGTTCCTCTAAAGACGAGGTCGGACCAAGTCAGCCTATTACCCAACATACCCAACCAAACGACAACCCGACTCTCCAGTTAGGTCCACGTCAACACTATGATCCTCAAGATGATGTGGAGCTAACATATTACATGGTTCCGGAAAACGAAGATGATGGCTTCGAGTTATGGAACGAAAAAACAGGGGGCCGTATCCGTCTTGGTAGGTATTTCAAATCAAAAGATGAGGTAGACCGTGCAGTTAGACAGTGGAACATCCATCATGGCCGGGAGATGTGTGACAATAGTCAACAAACCAGGTCAACATTCGTACATAGTTCAGTTATTGCTTTACTATATGTGCATATCTAGATAGTTTTTCATACACTATACCCCCCCAAGTCTAGTGAAGCCAGAGTTAATCACAAAACTCAACATTGGGTACTTGTTTAGTCATACAACACCCGGATAATCTCTTAAACAAGCCTTTCAAGAGGTTATTACACCCTAACAGATGACAAGTTCACCTCTAACACATGTATGTGAAAACAAGATCTACCATGAGTTATCAATTATTACACATACGATATCTACGAAACAAAATACATGTTAATGTCGTCATCCGACACCCAGGAGACATTCCTATGTCTCAACTAACCTATGATAAGCTTACAAACCAACAACAACCATAACCAAAGATGTATATATATATATGCATGTATATACCACACGGCTATTATCACGACACACACAGACATGAACAACAAGACACCAACACTTGACAAGAACATGACAATGACTCACACATACATACATCTCAACACTAAGGCATGACTCAAGCCTAGTAACACCACAACACCTCACCCATAGTTTCCTAACTTACACTAAATAGGAAAACAAATAAGTAAGAGATTAGAGACACTTGACTAAGCTATGCTTTCCTCTTTCACAAGCCCACCAATCGGCCACATATGTAGGACTAGGAAGCATTCACTTGTCAGCATCATCTCATTCACACTTTACTCTAACTAGGCCTTAACACCTAGGTTATGACAATATCTTACAAGAACACCACCTAAAACTAGAAACAGCCTATCTTTGTTCCATAAATCGGCCGCCACCCACATGTCTACTCTCTCAAGTCACTTTCAACAAAACACTAACTCACATGTGGATTTCTTGGAACTTGCTACACCAATCAACAACTAGAGTGATCCATGATCTATCACCATCAAAGAAAGACAATCTTTTGTCTTAGGTATCGGCCGAAAAGCACCCAACAAACACTCCATCCCTAGATGTCAACCCTTACACCAATCTAGGCAATAAAACAAGAAGTAGCTTTGTACTCCTTAAGGTCAACACGCCTTCTTTTGAACCCCTTACACCTATCAGCTATAGACCAAGGAAAGAGCATGACACTAACTTTCATACAAACAAGAATGAGACAAGAATGATACACCTCCTCCCAAGAAGGAAAGCCTTCCTCTTTTGGATAATCATTAGCGGCCGAAAGAAACAAGGGACACAAGCTCATGCTTGGTTGTCAACATTCACCAAAATAAGCACTCAAACAAGATGAGAAATCCCACTAGTTTAAGTCAACATATCCCTTAATTGTCTAGTCCCATCGATCGGCTCATACAAGAGCAAAGCATGCCATCTTTTGTTTGATTCATAGCCTACACAAGTCTTACACATAATAGGAAATAAGCTTTAGACATTGCACCAATTCTAGGCTAACTCATTTGCCATATTGAGCTTCTTTTGTCCATATCTATCGCCTATATAAGAACCTCCACCCTTACCCTCATTCCTTGCACCAACACTCAACACAAACACTTACACACTCTAGCAAACAATCGGCCAAGCATTGAGGAGCATCAAGCCGAAGCTATCAAGGAACAAGGGAGCAAACACACGACTCTCTAAGCATCCTAGGTAAGATACATTACACTATAAGCTTCTTTCCTTCGATATATCCTCTTGTTAGATCCAATACTCGGCCATAGAACACCATGATTAGGTACACAACACTTTGCAAGAGAATAGATTTCAAAACAACACTCTTTGGATATAAATCTTAGGCGCATTGTCTTAATACTAGTGTTTGTTCATATAATCATGTCCTAACATCACTATAATCGGCTTTGTTATAATCAAGAATAGTCAAATTGTATTTTGGAACCTTGAACGATTTAGAACACTTCGGGTTTCATAAGTCTAAGCTTACTTGGCTTAAGTTTGAAGCTAAGACTAATAACATAATGATCAAAGCTTAAACTTGTTGCAAAACTTGCAAATATAACTTGTAACAACACTACAAGGCTCGAATAAGCTTGAAACCACCAAGTTTATTCACTAGCTAATCGGCATCAACCTTTACACCATAAGAGCACATCGGCTATCCTAAGCTAACATGTGTTAAGCTAGGCCAAAGCATGTGTAAACCTCAAATGGTGTAGTATAGAGGTCTAAACATATGTTAAGGTACTTATTTATCACAAATCAATCACACAATAACCGAAATCACAAGCGTTGGGTGAACAATTTGTATGATAAACAAGGCTAGACAACTTACCATGTCCATAATGATCATAGGGTATCATTTGTCAGGACGGTGATCGTCTACAGTTTTTCCTAGACCACCTACACTGCTATCAGGTGAGTTTTCATGGCCCCATTTTACTACTATCCATTTTGGGGGAAATACATGCATCAATACTTGTGTCATTTTCAAGTGTGTGTACATCCTATCATGACTGCCATGTGGAACATGAGGCATTTTGGTTCATGAGCTCACTAGTCCTCATACATCGTTTACTGTAACCATTAGCTAAACATCTAGCCATGGAACACTTTAATAGATATATTGGGTTGACACCCCCACTCTTGGTTAGTCTCTCTAACCGGTCACATACAAAAGAGTGTTAGTATTCTACAATACATACATTGTCTTCAGTGTACAATGCGCAAGGCACAACAGTCAAGAGGTTTGGTTACATGACTCATGGTTTGCACAGTGATCATTTTCCTAGCTAGCATATGATTGGTCATACACGAATTACACGTTGGCTTTACTCATCACAAACAAAACCCATGAACTCACCAACATTATTGTTGACAAACTCGTTATGCATGTGTTTCAAGTAACTAGATGGAGGGCCACAGAGATTTGAGGGAGAGGTTCGAGCAAGCACTATGTGGTACCACTATGATGGTTTTACCTTATTGCCCTATTGTTATTTAGTCATGAGAGTAGTAGACACATATTCTCTTTTGCTAACGCCATGGTGACGTTTTAAAATAATTAATGACAATGCCCATCTTATACGGTGGTACTATTTTGAATAAAATTATGTGATTGCTTGAACCTTGTGCTTGAAAACTTTTCGGTCGATACATCTCGTGTTTCCGCCTTGGCGGGGTGTGACAAGATGTATGTAAATCAAAGCAAAAAAAAAGTCATATATGGTCGTATGTTACACCAGACGTCCAAAGTTTGTAAATCTTTTCTCTAATGGTCGAAAGTGTGAGTGGCATTGCACCGCATCAAAAAGGTCTGACTCACATTATTAGCAAATTATTGTATGGGCTACAACACATGTGCTATTCAACGACCATATGTAATAGCAACAGAAGTTTAAAATCAAAGGTTATTGCTGCACACATCCTCCCACCAATTAGTATGGGCATCAAGTTTAAGTTAAACCAAATTCAAACCTATGTCAAGCGAACTCTGAATGTTGTTGTTGCGTATTCTAAGGCATGGTGAGCAAGAAGAAAGGCTATAGAAAGTATCTACGGTGACATGAACAGGAATTTTAAGGAGCTACCCACGTATATTCTGCGGCTGTAGACTCGAAACCCAGGCACCGTTGTTACGTTCTATAATCATCCACATGGAGATCAGCATTACCCCACGTTTAAATATGTTTTTTTGGGCGTTCAGGCCTTCTATTCATGCTTTTCATCGTTGTATGCCTGTCATCTTGGTGGACAGGACTCATCTAAAAGGACCCTACCGAGGTAAGTTGTTGATTACAGTAGTAAAAAAATGCAAACAACTATATCATGCATGTGGCGTTTGTTGTCGTTGACCAAGAGACTATGCATAGTTAGTGTTGGTTTTTCCAAAATCTTAGCGAACATGTTACCATTAATAGCATGGGGCCTTTGCGTGTTATATCCGACAGACAAAACGGCATACTTAATGCAATGGAAAACCATCCAGACTGGAAGGAACCGAATGGCTACCATCGTTATTGTCTTCGTCACATTAGAAATAATTTCAGCGGGAGGTTCAGGAACAAAAGCCTACAGAAACTATGTTGGGTTATTGGTAGCATATCTCAGTTAAGTTGAGTGTCAGGCATGATAAAGAGCATCGTCGTTAGGGTAACCTAACGACCAACATTTCGGAGTCTATGAACAACGTTTTGCAGTAAGCCCGACTACTGCCTATCACAGCTCCCATTCACTACACCTTTCAAAGAGACATCGACCAAAATGTTATGCACACTGAAATTTCTCGCAGTTGCAACACCCCTCTACCACCTCGCATATGGAGCAAGTATGAAAAGCTTTTGGAAGTTACTATGGAACATGAAGTGACGATGTATGATGCCAATGAGGCACGGTTCAATGTTTTTTCAAGGTTTGAGACAAATGACTGAGGGGGAAATGACTACATAGTTGAGTACAAAAAAAGGCTATGCTCGTGTGGCAAATTGCAAATGTTAAGATTTCCATGTTCCGGTGCAATTGCAGTTTGCAATGGGTTGGGTAAACACCCTCACAATATTACTAGTTGGAGATTCCACACGAACATACATCGAGCAGTATAACAGTCATTTCTACATGTTGGGGCATAAGTCTGAATGGCCGCATGCGGAGTTGAGAATTCAAGGGGACCCGTCGATGAATACAACACATCGAGGTAGAGTACGTAAAAGAAGAATGCAGAATGAGATGGATGTGAACTATGACAATCGCCCGAGGGCTTGTACATGTACTCGGTGTGGAGAGACAGGCAATAACAAGAAGACTTGTTGAAATGCAAGGCGTCAGCGAAATCAGTGAATGACCCTACGGGGTTGTGTGAGTGGTATCATGAATGTCATCTTTTTATGTTTTTTAATTTACCGTATCCGTATCATTAGTCACCCAATGGTATCATTGATGTGTCGATTTTATGCTTATGTTTTTTTTCGTAAGGGAAATTGGATTGTATCGCACTCAACTATTTGTTATTGGCCGATAACGCACTGAACTATAAAATTGATCACCAACGCACTGAACTTTAAACCTCTTGGATTGTGTCACACTAAGGCTGTGTTTGACAAGGTCCAAATGGAAGAATCCATATGTGTTAATTGTATTAATTTGTCACTAAGTAATCGTTTTAAACCTCTTTATCACTAAGTAATCGTTTTAGTGGTTCTGGACCTGGTCAAACACAGCCATAGTGTGACACAATCCAAGAGGTTTAAAGTTCAGTGCGTTGGTGATCATTTTTATAGTTCAGTGCGTTATCGGCCAATCCCAAATAGTTGAGTGCGATACAATCCGATTTCCCTTTTCGTAATGACAGTCTTATTATCGTAGTATTATTATAAATGGACAAAAAGTTAAAAAAAAGCAATTTTACCAACTATATTATGAAAGTAGTCAAACTATACAATCTACCGAGTTGATAATCTATACAAATGACAGTTACAAAACAATCTATATCCGAGAACACCAACTCCAACTTTATAAGCATAACAAGAAACTCAAAACATGCAGCATTTCCAATCTAATTGGTCATGAACGTCTTGAATATTTAGGTGAATCGGTTTTAAACAGCTAAGTTGCATTATACTTTGGTCATGGGAGGGGCCTTGGAAGTTACCCTATCAAATACGATAAGGGCATCTTCTACCATGATCTACAGCCTACATTAATTAACTCTCCATGACATTGATCCCGGAGACACATCACCTCTCCTGTATCATTAACTCTCCATGTAGATGTAACATCAATCCAATGAATCGTTTTCCGAGAACACCAATTCCAACTTTATAAGGGGAACTTGATGAGATGTTGGAGCCGCAATGCTCAAAATAAGATAACATGCAGTCTCTCTCGGAGCACAGGTGTAGAAGGGTAGACAAAAAATCCAACACCGGAAATCCGGTGTCAGATTTCTTAAACCAAAATAATTAAAAGGAAGCTCAACGAATAATCCGGGCTCTCCACGAGATGACGGAAGAAACATATCGCCCTTGCAATTTATCCTATCAATAACGATTAAGGGCATCCCCAACCACGATCTCCGTCGACTCGTATGCCCCTAGATTGATCACGTCGACTTCCTCGCCAACCGTAGGTGCCAGCCTCTCTCGTGTCGATTACCTTTCTTCCGCAAATCGGTAGACTGAAGTTGCCAAACGGGAATGAGGTTGATCACCTAAGCAAACCACCACCTCCGTATTATAAACTACCGTACCAACAATCCATTCTACACGTGTTACTCCACGTGCAGATGTAACATCGATCTGAGTAGTTTCATGCAGATGTAACACCGATCAAAAAATAAAAGAAACCCAACCCGCAATTTTTTCATTGTTACCGAAGTTGCAGGATCATGCATACTCCCTGAAAAAAAGTGCGGGTCTTGGGTCCATGACATGACAAAAATTGATAAAAAATCTCCTTGACATGAGAATGCTGGAAGACCACCCCAACCACCACTATCGAAGAATTAGTTGGGGGTTGCAAAGAAGTAGCTGGATGCATTCTTCTACAACCTTTGGACGCTCCAGCATTAATATATTTGAAATCACATGACCAGACTGCCATTTAACACGTGTTATACCACGTGCGGATGTAACATCGATCCAATTTATTTCATGCAGATGTAACACCAATCCAACAACACTAAAAAACCATAGCCTCCAACACGAATTTCATTTCAAACTTAAGAAACGCCACCATTTTTTTTCTTCATATACACCTGTATAATATCACCGAGTATTTGTAACACTTCTAACTTTCTAACTCGTGAACACTTGACTTGTCTACCATATTATTTACTTTTGAATGGGAAATGTTGCATGGAAAAGGGTCGGGGAAATCTTCTGAATGATGAACAATCAAAATGTATGAAGCATAAAATGAATCAATCGGGCTTTCCTTTATTTTCCTAGACAGAAAACATGAAGCCTCGAATCAAGTCGGCAACTTCAATATGAAGCCTCAATCCCAATAAGCGACTTCAATGTGAAGCCTCTAGCTCAATCAGCGACTTCAAGGAAACCTCAATCTGATTCAGCGACTTCATGTTTGAAGCCTATGATTGATTCGGCGACTTCAATGAAGCCTATAACTCAATCAGCAACTTCAGCAACATTTCCTACACCTTTATCAGACATTGGCAGCATCCTATTATTTGAGAGGGAGAAGTCGCTGAATTAGACAACGACTTCACCTCTTTTGCTTTTTTCCTGAACCAGTGCGTATTTGCACTCTCCCAAACAATATCTCACTTATCTGTGCAAATGATTCATATAATTATACACGGTCATACATGAAAAATATAATTTTTCTTGACCAATTTGATTACTTGAAGCTCAACTACCATACATGTGCCTTTTAATTTGTTTTCAACACAAGTATTTAATTAAGTTATTTCATGCAATCATTTCAAGTATTTTTTTTTTTGGGTAGAAAGTTGAATGGGAGGTCAAGGACCGAAGTCCCAAGCCAAGGTATTCTTGAAGCAACTGTTGTGATTGATTTTATATCTGTCGAATTTGTTATCATTGTGGCCGAGGACCCACGCTCCACATCACACATATTCAGTCTTAATTAAGTTACGATATCAGTAGTTATCGGGTTCTAGTATGTTTTGCAGCCCTATTCGCAGCCCCAGAAGGCATTCTTTAAGCACTTGTGATTATTCCTATGGTTAGAAACCAACTTTAAACCTTTAATTTTTTTGTAACTTTTTTGGATTTTGTTATAAATTTAAGAGAATTCTAAACCAATTTGATGTCTGATTTTTATATTAGATTTTTGTGCAACTGGTCCCAAATGTAATTAGTTGACTGCATTGGCCACTAAAACACACGTTCTAGCCTATTTTTCTTTCTTTTTTTTAGAACATGTATCTTTTATAAAACAGGCCAAAAACGTCACATTTTTCTTTTTCTATTAGTTAGATTTACATATTTATGCTGACCAATTCATCCAAGACTGTGAAGTTGTACGTAGGGGTGTAAACGAGCCGAGCCGAGCCCGAGCCTGACTGGGCTCGGCTCGGGCTCGTTAAGGTTTTGTGAAGCTCGAGCTCGAGCTCGGCTCGGTTCGAGCCTACAATCTTGAGCTCGAGCTCGGCTCGCTAGCAAAATCCAAAGCTCAAAAGCTCGGCTCGAGCTCGCAAAAGCTCGGCTATAACTTAGGCTCGCAGCCCAATCGTTAAGGCTATAACTTAGGCTCGGCTGTAACTTAGGCTCGGGCTCGGGTTCGGGCTCTAGCTCGTTAAGGCTCGATTAGGCTCGCGAGCCCAAACGAGCTTTGTATCTAGGGCTCGAGCTCGGGCTCGATAACTAAACGAGCCATATTTCAGGCTCGGGCTCGGGCTCGTTAAGGCTCGGCTCGTTCGAGCTTTTTACCGAGCCGATCCCGAGTCGATCCCGAGCCGCTACGTGTCATTTACACCCCTAGTTGTACGTAGCAACAAGGTGGGAATATTTATCTTCTACAATTGGGAGGAAAAATAATATGGTGGGAAGCCGATTTAACACCATAAGGTTTATGTCGAGTATTAGGTTGGTGGGTGTGGGGGAGGTCCCTGTGAGGATCGTCCCACACCGCCGCCGCACATCTTGTCCCGTCCCTTCTGTCCCAAAGTTGACGTTTGAGACGATCCACTTGGAATATTTTTTTTCATAAAAACTCAACCCCCACTGTTGGTGGTGGTGGTGGTCATCGGAGAAGAAGGAGGTCGTTGTGGTGGTGGTGGTTGCCGAAGAAGAAGGATGTCGCCGGGTTTTTTTTCCGGTAGTTGTGGTTGATAATGGTGTTTTGGTCTGGAAAAAGGGGGGGGGGGGGGTAGTGGTGGTGGATGATGATGATCATTTAAACTAAAAAAACATAAAAAGGGGGAGGACTAGCCAAGGGGACTACCCCCATACCCTTGGCCCATCCCCTTGTGAAGGACTACCCTCCTAGATGATGTGGTAGTTGAGATGGCGGGTAGTCCTCTCTTGAAAGCCCATACCCACACCCGCCAACCTTAGAATATCTTACATAACAACCAGTTAGGTAGTTGACACAAGATTTAATTAAAATTTTGCACCTTTTGTGGTTACATGTTCGATTCCTCTTAAGAAAGTATTGACTAGACCAGTAGACCTTATGATTCATTTTTTTAATGACCAACTAAATATCATTTGAACTACCAGTGGGTTAGCGCTGGACAATTGGTTGTCCACTGGGCAGCCCAGGTCCACCAAGCCACCAATTCGGGGAAAAACCTGCCGCTCGAGGGCCCACTGCAGTAAAACCCCTTTGGATCGGATTTGAACTTGAGACCAAATGGCCTCAAGTTCTTATCTTCATTTCCCGATACCACTCCACCAAATGGTGGGTGGTAAACCTTCTGATTCTAATGAATCATAAGTTTCTAATGAATTCTTTACACTAAATAAAACTGTACCGCTGCCATGCTGTCAACCACCTCCTCTCCCACATTAATCCCGAACAAATTTCTTTTCCCCAAATTCACTTTTAGTCCCGATGCCAGGAAGAAGCATCTTAGGATCCTATTAAGATTCCTAATATTATCCTCCGTCTATTCCCCCATGAATAATGCATCGTCTGCGTAGAAGAGATGTGACATCTCCTGACCCCATTAGGAAGCTTTACACCAAAGAAGGTCCCCGAATCAGCCGCTCTGACCATCATCACATGAAGCACTTCCATCACTAGCGTAAATAAAAATGGAGACAGTGGATCTCCTTGTCTAAGGCCACGTTTTAGATGGAACTCGTCAATTGTGGCTCCATTACTTAGAACCGAAGCTTTACTAGTAAATAACAAACCCATGATCAACGTCTTCCATTTCGTCAGAAACCCATGTTGTGCATTGTATTTATGAGGAATTTCCACGATACTCAATCATATGCCTTTTCAAAATCCGCCTCAAACAGTAAAATTTTTCTTTTTGCTCTCTTCTTCCACCCCACAATCGCATTTGCTATTAAAGGCCCGTCAAAGATATTTATGCCCTTCAAAAACACAGATTGTTCCTCAGATATTATACACCCCATAATCTTTTTAAGTCTCAATGCCAATACCTTTGATATTATGGGTAGCATCGACCTTCGACAACTTCTTGAACCCCTCACCTGCAATCATTGGTCTGATCTGCTTAGGCTCATTAAATTTTTTTGAGAAGACCTGAACCTCTTTCGCCTTTATAGTACTCGGATACGAATTCCAAGGACCATCAATAATAAGACCGTCGACCTTGCTACAAATTCGGTTATTGGTTATAATACCATGAAAGAGCGCCGAGTTTTTATCCCCATGAATAACCCAATTCACCTTAGATCTTTGTTTAAGGTTTTTGAGTCTTTCGCACTCCCAATTTTTTATCCATTGCTTTTTCTCCTTCCATAAAATTCTCTTTACCTCATTCAGGCCTCTGTCTTTAGCGACATCCTCCATTCGTTTAACTTTAGCCTTTACCACAAAAAGATCCCTTTCTTCTAAAGTTGACATTTCATGGCTCCAAACCTTAACCCTGTTTTTAATAATTTTCAGCTTTTGTAACATTATAACATCACTTCTGGCAGCTACCACCTGCGATTCATGGCCGATCGACACAATTTCTTACAAACCCGATTTTCCTAGCCACGAATTGAAAAACCGAAAAGGTAGAGGACCCACTTTGGAATCCCCAATAGAAAGAACTACTAGGGAGTGATCAGAAACATCTTTATCTAATGCCACCAATTTAGCATCCAGCCATAACAATATAAATTCACCATAAACCAAGACCCGATCAAGTTTACTCTGCTTTTGCCCATCACTCGATAAATAGGTAAACCTTCTACCACCCATACTATATCCACTAACCCAACAAAGGATATGAAATTGTTAAAAGCCAAAGCGTTTCCAGGAAAAAAAAATGGAATTTTGCCTTTCATCTTCGATCCTAACATCATTAAAGTCCCCTAACATAATCCATAACCCATTATAAACATCTTTAGTCCCTAGAATATCATTCCACAATTGTCTTCTAAGTGCCGACTCCGTTGGGGCGTATACATTTTAGACATATAAATATCTATCTACCCAATTTAATTGACCACCAGTAAGAATAAAGTTCTGACCTCATTGGATTACATTCACTTTGAATACCACTGACTTCCACATAGAGATCAAACCCCCCCGACCTGCCATTTGCGTCCACCTTTACCTTCTCATGAGTTGAGTTATCCCAAAATTTATCCATTTGAGCCTCAGATATTGCTGCCATGTGTGTCTCCTGAATTGCAATAAACGATAAATTGAACTTTTTCTTTAGTTGCCTCACGTTGGATGCTTTACCTATACTCCCAGCCCCCTTCAAATTGAAGCTTAAGTAATATTTATGACCCAATAACACCTTTTCCGTAACCACATATGCTTCAAGATCTGCTTCAAACCCCAAAAGAGCCAATCCAATCGCTTCACCAACCACAAGAGTTTCCAAAGCCTCATATTACCCCACATTGACCATCTTGTACTTCCTCAGTTTTCAATTCGAGATTCATCTTACCCAGATCTGGCTCAGACTCCCCCCCCCCCCCTAATTCTCAACCTATTCCAAATCATACCCATCATCCACACTCCCCTTATCCCATTCGCCAACTCCAGTGGAACTTCCTGAAATTCCAAATCCACCCCATTTACAAACTTCTTACTCCCCTTCCTCTTTTTCTTGCAACCCCCCCCCCCCCCCCCGCTTGATGATGATCCGCCAGAGTCAGCTTTGTTGGAGTTAAAAATTTGGAATTTTGATGAAGCTTCTTTGTCTTTGAGATAACTTAAATTTAGTGGGTCTCTTCCTTTTATTTGTATCTCCCAAAAAAATAGTGGTCAATACCTTTAATCCCTTTGGGTCCAAATTATTAGGCACATTAATGTCCATTTGTGATGGCCCACATGACAGGTTGTGGTCAACCCCGGAATTATTTACCTCATTCCACCATTAATGTTATCCCCCTTCCCATGCAACCCTATGTGTTCCCATGCAGATTACTAAACGGTTCAACTTCCTCCACGGGACCTAGATGGTCATCACCACCGGAATTCTTCACCACCGGAATAGGTACCGGATCCATCGAAGCATTCTCACAAGCATTAGCATTAACAAGATTGATATCATCTTCCAAATCAGTACCGGTGATCATCACCACTTCCGACACAAAGCTAGGTCTCCAGCTAATCGCCGGTTCACTCACCCAACATGTAATCATTACCCCTTTCCACCTTCACTTTCTCATAGATTTTCCGATCGTGGTTTACCACTACCCCCACAAAAACACTACGAAGATCCGGTTCTGAGATACCATGATATGCATCCCAGACAATAGACCCAAAAGGACTTCCAATCTTCAAAATATGGTCGGCACATCTTAAATTAACTCGTAGTCCCATAATCCTCAACCAAACTAATCTTTAGAATCCCAGCTCTTGGCCTTCCCACACACGGATATTCAAACCCACTAGACCACCACTCACGATTATCCATAGCCTTTTTAGCTTTATCCGGCGAAGAGAATGTCAATAGCACTTTCATACCCCCTCCCCCCATACCTAGTCTCAACCTTCATATGTGACACCCAGAAAATTTTTCGGAATTTTCTCTCACTTGACACTCACTTGACGCTAACTTTACTGTTTACTTGCTGAATTTCGGGACGAAATTCTTTCAAGTTGGGGATGATGTGATACCCCGCAATTTCAGGTTCTCACTTTAACTAAACTCTGGTTACATTCTGTGCATTCTAGTTAACTAGGGTTAGCTAGATAAGTCACACGTTGCACAGTATTAGGTTAATAACTGCATGAAGTGGTAATTCGAGGAATTACCAAACTAATTACATGAGTAGTGAACCCCGGACGTTGGTGAATTGTTAAACAAGATGATTGTGAAGTAATTGTTTGAGATTCATTGCAATTACGTGCTTCTATGATACTCTATGAAACTATGTGCAAACTGTATGTGATTACGTGAACTTAAACCGAATACGTTAATAAAAACCATAATGGATGGACCATTAGGATGGTTGGGGTCTTAACACATGGGGTTACACTTGTTACGGTCCAAAATAGCGAAAACATTGAAGGAAACAGGCCGTGCAACGAAGCAGGGCACCCGGAGCAAGCCGGGGAGCTGTGAGCGGCCGGCTCCGCGCGGCCGCTCACGGGGACCTGTCGATCCCAAACCGCCTTAAACATGTATTTAAGCAACCTTAAGCCTCTTGTATCCCCTAAACTCAAACCCTAATCGCCCCTACTGCCCTATTTACGAAATATTAACCCCTAAACACCTGCTAAGGCGCAAGAACATCGATCGGGAAGCTTCAAGAGCATTCGGTTGTTTTTTTTGAAGAGCTTGTGGTATAATCTTCAATCTCTTGTGTTTTAATCTTCTTTAATATGTTATAAAACCTTATAACTAAGTTTTTCCAGGTCTGAAACCTTTTCATAAAGATTAAAACTTGAAGTTTATAAAGATTGAATGGGTTAAACATAATCTTGTGTGATTAGAAATTGATTGGTTGCATGTTGCGCATGTTTGTGATGTTTTGATCTTTAGGGTTTATGATTCCGTATGTGTTATGATAGAATCTGATCATGTTAGGCCTTATGAATGTTTTATGATGATTTTTTATTGTTGTTGATCGATTACACGCACACGTGAGTCGTTTAAATAAGAGTTTATACATGATTAAAATCTGGACAGAATGTTTGGGTCAATTTGTAGGGTCTGTTACGTGACTTAAACATGATGGTTTTGATGATTTCTTTGCATGGTTGTATTATACCTAGTCTTAGATTTTCATAATGGGTAAAATCGATTGATTTGGACGTAGTTTGAATAGTTTGTGGAATTTTCTTTGAATAAGAGTCATATCAGATTTTCGGATTAACAAACTAAGTCAACTTTAAACAATCATAACTCGAGTTTTACAAGGAATTAAGTTATGAAATTTGGACAGTAGATTAACATTGGAATAACTCGGTTTTTCCAAGTGGATTCATCCCATTTGGATGAATACACAATTTTTGGGAATTTTTCTACTAAACTGACCTGTTGTGGAAATTTTCTGGACATATCTGTGTGGTACGAACTTTATTAATTTTTGTGTTTGGTTTTAAGACAAAAAAAAAATATGGGTTATCAACTGAATCCCTATGAATACTCAGTAAAAATTTGGGACTTTAATTCATTTGTTAAGTATTTTAAATAATTCGTTTTTCATAGCGCACAATCTGCCCTAAAAACGCAAATTGTGTACGGGATCTTTATGGGACTATTTGGAGTCTTATATTGTATGTATTTGACATGAACTTGTATGGACACTGGTATGAGATGTATATGAAGTGTATGACTGATGTTAATCATAACGTTCACCAACGGGTTCGTAGGGTCTACTTGTGCATATAGAAACACTAGGTGTCACTTACATGGTTTTAAACATTTAAACGTCTTGGACAAACGAGTTATATGGTGTATTGGTTATGCACATATACTCACTTAGTGACACTTGTAATAGGGAGTCGGTAGCACCCTATTGTTTTGGAGTTTGGATAATTTAGCTTACAACCTAAGGTGAGTTTCACTACTCTTTTCTCAAAAGCATGCGTCTCGAGGAGACAACTTACTTAACTTTTCTAGTCCAGATTTGGGACTACTATTTTATCCCGGGTTTTGGGATGGGTTGATTCCTGGGAGGTATCGGGTTTTGCTAGTTTCACATTATGTGTCCTTGATGAACTAAACTACACTCTATCACGGAAGTCCTTCTTTATTTACCGAATGAGTTGCCGGGTGGCAAGCGAGTTACTAGTTGATAGCGCTATTAGGTTTGACAAACCTCACACCGTGCTGGGAGCCAGGCGTGAACTACGACCTTAGACTTTATCATTGTTGATAGGCAATGATGGGAGGCAAAAACCAGCTCGCGGGGCGAGTGCATCGTTTGAATAGCAATTCGGTATATCATTGTTTAGTTATCATGAATGGGTTAGCTACCCTTGGCATACGCTGAACTAGTGGTTCTTGGTTTTGGTTATTGATTACTACTTTCTGGTTTGGGAAACCTAACTGTTGATCTTGGTTTGGGAAACCTACACTTTTACTTACCTTACTTTGTGAACTCACCAACTTTATATTGACACACGATAGCATGCTTTAGCAGGTCTCTAGGTTCGGAGCACGATAGGACATGCATCATTGTGTCATGGGTTGTGAATATTATTTAACTTATACTTTGCTTTACGTTCAATGGTGTTATTTTGGGCGCGTTGTTTTGCGCATGAACTTAAACGATTATGTCTGATTTACGCTTCTGCAACTTATCTAAACTTTTTGGTTAAATGTTAAAACTATATTTTTGAAAACGAGCTAAATGGTTTGGGCATTTAGAGTCGTTCATATGACTTTTGGCTATGGGGATCCTGGTATGTCACGCTCCTCGCGGTATAAACTCCGCAGTGGAATTTGAGGGTGTGACATCATATTTTGAAGACCACCAATAATCTTCTCCATATCTTCCATGGACTTGAAACTCTTAGCATGGCCGATTAGAGACCTACAAATCCAGGACCCAAATATATCCGATTCAACCTCTTCCAGTTCCAACACATTAGCAACCTCCCTTGAGAATAATGAACCTCCGTTTAAAGTATTCCTACATGACCACACCCTACTGCCACTTCCATTCGATGTGTTTACCGGCAAAGGTTCCTCAACTCTAAGGCTTTTACCACCGTCTTTTACACCAGCCTGACGAGCGTGTGGTTGAAGACCAAGTCCAATATTCTTCGTTCTATTATCTTATTTGCTAAAAAACCCACTTTAGCAAAAGTCTTTGTCCTAAAAAATCTCACACCGTTCAAAGCCTTAACCACTTTTGCTGTTTTTTGACCTTTGAGAATATGACGAAAGCGAAAATATTCCGGAACTTGTCCCTTTTCCTGGTAAGTAGGCATCTACCAGTTGCCCACATCGACCATACTCTCCCCGGAGGCCCTCCGTCGTTAAATCTTCCGGGATCGATGTTTGAAATGTAGAACATTATGGATCCCACTGTGTTACCACCAGATGTCTCCGGAGGAATCTTATAGCTTCATATCGTTTTCATGGTTCTCAAAGTGAAGGATTTTTGGTTCATCATTCATGGTGAAATCTTTTTATCGTTTCATAGTTTGATTCATGATATTATAGTTATTCAAAATCTTACACTTCTTAAAATAAAAAGACAACAAAAGCGTAGTCTTGCAACTATTGAACCCAATCAAACCCACCCGTTTTTCCACATCCAATATAGTTAGATCACACTAACTCAAAAATTTAATGAAAAATAAAAAATATATACTTTTGTACGGATAAGATAAATTAACTAAATCATGAAAGTATTAATAAACTAAGAGAAATGAGTACTACATTGTAAATTGTCGTCACCTCAACATTGTGTAGAGGTTGCAGTTCCGACTTCATCGGTAACAGGTGAGATTGCAACTTGCGAGTTCTTCATAATGAGTTAAATCTTTGTGTTCGAATGTGTGCATACATAGGCGAATTGTCGACTCCGCTGTACCGCATGAGTTCCCCATTAGTATATTTCATTGGAGAAAGTAAACACTACACACATTTAGATTACCTAATAAAAAATTGTCAAAACAAATTAATACCTTTTGCGGTGGTAAATAAATGGCTTACGCAATGTAATAGAAAACTTGCTAGAAACATAGTCATCGACATAAATATTACATTTGAAGAAGAGGGTGACCAAAGGTGGGTAGTAGGTGGGTGGACTTTAATACTCAAAAGAAAAATACCAAATCAAATTTAAACTTCGCTTAAAACCTCTTTGTTACCCATAACACCAAACAACTTTGTAGAGGCTCCAAAAAAACAAATTAAAAATACTCAAAATAAATGGTGAGGAATTAACAATTTTTTCACGATATAATATCAAACACCATGATTAAAGTCAGAGTTCATAAATATGGTTGGCCTAAGATGATTAGGTGACTTTCCTCCTCTCTCTTATAACAAAAACCGAACTGAAAATATGTGGTTCATAATGAAAATAGAAATAAAGTCACTTAGTTTCAACAATTATTGAATGGTACGGAAACAACTTTTTCACACTATAAAATCATTCACAACCCATCCATAGCAGATGTATTAACCAGACAATTCAATAGAAGCTACATTCATTCACCATGGTTAAAGCAATCAGAGTTTATGAATATGGTGGCCCTGAGGTGACACTATCTTCCTTTTTCTTTTATAACATGTGTGGTTCATATTCCATGAAGATATTATCTTCAAGACGCTTCGTTTATCGTTTGATCTACCATAAAAAACATGATTCATAGCTATTTTAATTTAATTATTGTTTCAGGTTTTGAAATGGGAAGATGTGGAACTAGGAGAACCGAAAAGTGGACAAATAAAAGTGAAAATCCAGGCGGCTGGGATAAATTATTTGGATATTTACATGCGTAAAGGAATAGTTGATGATGATAATCCGGCTGTGCCATACACACCAGGTTTTTATTTTAATTATTTGTGATTGAAAACAGTGACGAATCCAGAAATGATTTCTAGGGGTTCATTTCGTAGATTTTCACCGATTTTTCAACTTTATCCAGTAAAATTTTTTATTTTTTCCTAATCAACCCCGGAACCCCCTCCGGATCCGCCACTGATTGAAATAGTGAGTAAATTTACTTTCAATGTCACATATCTTGGAACAAACAAGTTTACACCAACTTAATATATAAACAACTTTAAATTTGTAAGTTTATTATTCACAAAGCCAATGTGAGAATAGTTCGAATACAAAAGACCTTGAAAAAGACCTAAAATAAATATGTCAAAAAATGGTAGAAAGAAAGCAGAGACCAATACTCTGCGAATAATAAAAGCAACAACAACCATATCCAGTAAATCTCAGAATTGACAAAGCTATTGGTAGGGTCTGAGGCAATTAAATTGACTTTTAACATTTTATATTATTACCCTAAAGCAATAACATTTAGGATACATTTTATTTATTCCAACATACTAATTGAGTTGATATTCTCAACAATCAAATTGAAGGTTTGGAGTGTGCTGGAGTTGTGATAGCAGTGGGTCCTGACGTCACCTCCTGCAAAGTTGGAGATAGGGTGGCTTATGCTAGCTACCCTGTGTGCACGTATGCTGAAGAACAGATACTTCCTGCAGATAGAGTTGTGCCCTTTCCGCCTTCTATCGATCCGATTGAAGCAGCTGCTGCAATGTTTAAGGGATTGACCGTTCATGGTTTGGTCCGAAAATGCTTTAAGGTAATTAATACTTTGCTGTTAGATCGGAATCCATAGCCTCAAAACTGAGTGGTTAATTTTGGAATCAGGTTGGGCCTGGGCATACAATCCTTTACCATGCAGCTGCAGGAGGTTGTGGATCTCTGGCGAGCCAATGGGCAAACGCGCTTGGGGCCACTGTCATTGGAACCGTATCAACAAAAGAGAAAGCGGTGCAAGCAAAGGAAGATGGATGCCACCATGTCATCATCTACAAAGAAGAGAACTTCGTTGATCGAGTTATGGAGATCACATCAGGAAAAGGGGTTGATGTTGTATACGACTCTATTGGGAAGGACACATTTGAGGTTAGGCTTTATGGTAGTAACTTTAACTAGAGAACCGTATAATGCACTTGTAGATGGTAATTAACAAATTTAATTGTGTAGATAAAAAGAGAATGAGGTATGCGGTACACATATATGCCATCACACTTTAACCAAAACCTAGAAATGCATTATGTGGTTCTAGTACTAGTTCTCTTGGTTCAATTCCATTCGCGCGCGCGCGCACACACACACACATATATATATATATATATATATATATATATATATATATATATATGGTGTAAACAATGAACAAATGTTTTCTTTTGAAGGGCTCAATGGCATGCTTAAAGGTTCATGGAACCCTAGCAGTATTTGGGATGGCATCGGGTGAACACGAACCTCTAAGGATGCAAAAGGTTGCACAAAAAGGAATCTACTACACTGTCCCATCGATAGGCCTTTACACGCAAGAACGAAACGACCTCCTTGAAGCTTCGAAAGAGCTCTTCTCTAACATTGAGAAGGGAGTCATACGGGTTCGTGTGAATCATAAGTACCCTTTGTCACAAGCGGCCCAAGCTCATTCAGATATGGAGAGTCAAAAAACAAAAGGTTCTGTTGTGTTGTTACCTGATGCCTAATCGTGTTGCGTTATTTAGTCCTTTATTATTAATGCTTTGTGAGTCAATTTACTAAGATGGATGTTGTTTGCTTAATCGTGTAGTATTATCTATGAGTCACCTATGACTAATAATAACTAATTCGTGGCCTACACGTTGTTGTTTTGTTGAGTCATTGGATTGTATTTCTTTCACGGGTACGTAAAAACATATATTATAAACTTATAGATCATAGATGGGATTGTCTAAACTTATATCTCCTAAAAAATCTTCATTATAGTTTTGATAATGCGTTGTTTTAGCAAGCTGCATTAACGGGTCGTGCTTGTGGATTGGTGGGCCACGAACCTAAAAGATTGACACAATGACGAACACAACAAACCCTAAAAATTATGCTAGACAAGTGGGACCTAAATATGAGACGAAACATGGAAACTGTTTAAAAAATAAATAGAATTTTGCCCAACTGCACGTTGCAGCAACGCTACAACAACACAACGAAATAGTAAACACGGCATTCTTCTTACAAATTCAACAATGTTATGCTACACAAACACTACAATAAAAATTGCCAACATATATTGTAAAAATTGAAATCCGCAATACATAAAACTCCTAGGTACCAAATAGGTATTAACATAATACAAATTCCACATAATGTGACCACAAAAGGTTGTAAAGTATCGTGGATAGTACTACTGCCAAGTCTTGCAGACTGCAACAATTAATGTAATATGGGGGAAACCTAGTCACATGATCCGCTTCCAATATCATCTTCCTTTAGTATGGATATCTTGTCTTCGGAGAAGTTATATAGCGAGCACGTGTTTGCTCCACCCGGCTTATCGTCAGTTACGCGCAGGTGTCACATATGCTCCACTCGGATTACTATATTTTAGGATGTACGTTTTTTACCTATCAATGCTTGATAAAGCAAATCCAACAAAAGAACACAGCTGTGACATATGCTCTATTAGGATTATCGTTAATCTTTAAACATGAAAAGAAAGAGCATTTAAAGAAGCCAGATTAAATGCACAATAGCAAACGGAAGACAAATAAAAAGCTTAACACACTAACCTTAGTCAATGCTTTTCAAACCTCCTGCAACTCATCATTGCTTTTGCGTTCTTGAACAACTTGATTTATTGTGTTGTAGTATCTTAAACTAGTAGTTGCTTTTCCGTTCTTGAACAACGACAACTCGTGTTATTACCGTTGCCACATTATATTTTCTCTTCGATAACTCCAAAAAGGCTAAGAAAAATATCATCATCGCCCAAAAACACAAATAACAAACCTGGCGGAGGGGTGGTTTACTTTGCGTCAAACATGCGTTCTTCTATTTGGCTAGGCAGGTGGAAAACACACTGTGTGGACCCCATGGGGTGTCTCCTCTTGTTGGGTTTCGAGATAGCGGGTTTCTTGGAAGGCAAGCCATGTTAAAAGCAGAGTCCATGAAACTCGAGAAGTATGCTAAAGCCTACACGGATAATCAACATGCTTTTCTCTCCTTAGTCTTGCTTTTAACTTTCTAACCCCGGAAGCTATCTAGTTCCTTGGCAGAGTTCAATGAGTTGTCCAAAGCAATATTTCTACCTCAAGCCCAAGAGTTTGTTTTCAGTAGGTTAATTTTGCTATGCAGAAAAAGATGGCAACACAATCTGTTACGCATCTACCGGCCATCCTAATGTAAATTGCCCTTTCTATTAATGAAGTTTTAGTTACATTTATATATTATAGAATGAGTCATGACGTCTGTACGTGTTTGTGCAGATAATGGTCTAGGTTGCATCTAATTCGATGAATATGTCTAAAATAGCTCTGCAACATTTCAAACTTTATATATTGCTTTTACTATAATATTCACAACTAATTCCTTGCAAAACAAAAAGAATTTCATATTATCTTCAAAAGAAGCATAACTATGTTATAACATATAGGAAAGGGTTAGCGTACACCGGTACATTCTGCGAGAAGGGTAAGAAGTATCTTTGACCACTAGATCTACAAATGGAAGAAGGTGAAGATTGATCAATGACAAAATTGTAATATTTTTTATAGTTTTGATTACTAATTTGATTAAATGAGGGTAAAATAGTAAATTGGTGTATAATTGTAATATTTTTTACTCAATGTCGCTTATCATCATTTAACCATGAAAATACTCATCATTATCACTTTTCACTACCATTTTTTTCATTTTTTAACTATAAATATTTGTATTACATGTTAAATTGTTATGTAAAAAAACAAACAAATACAACTTTAATTAATGAGTTTCTTTTAAATCTTAACAATAAAAATTATTAATAAAAAACATACTTCATTATAAATAACAACTATTAGAAATAAACCACTCATAATTAAACAAACATTTCCAAAATCTTGGTATTATATTATGGGAGTTAGGATCAAATACACAGTGAAAGAAAAATAGGAAGTCGTAGGAAGGGTACCAAACGGACTCCGATTGAACTCATTCAAGCGGCATTGGAACCGTCTTATCGAACCTTACGACGTCCGTTTTTAGGTCTTCATTTTTTGGAGTTTTAGCTTGTAGTTTTTAGAATATGTCTTATATCATTGTGTCTTTTATGTACCATTGTGTCTTTTTCTTATTTTCATCATTGTGTCATTTTTTCAATTCATTGTGTCTTTTTTCTTCAGCATTGTGTTATATTTTTTGGCATTGTGTTATATTTTGTGGCTCATTGTGTCATATCTCATTATCTATTGTGTTTTTTGTATCCTTCTCACCCTTCTCATTTTTTGTAGCCTTTGTAGAATAACCCAACCCTATATTATCGTTGTGGTGGTGATCGCATCTCTAGAAAGGGTTATGATTGTTCAGGTTGTTAGGGTGGGTTATGATTTTTCTGGTTGTTTGGGTTGTTTGTATTCCAAATTTTGTATGATATTTATTTCATGAAACACGATTGCCTTGGGAGCGAGACATCCATACGTATCAAAGGCAAAAGGAACGAAAGCATGTTGATTCTCATTACAAGCTTCTTCATGCTTGTCAAACTTCTTATACTCTGCCTTAAATACCGCTTGCCTCTGCATGACCCACTTTCCCAGAGGCCTACAAGGGGAGACACTCTGGTAAGGTCCACACAAGCGTGCTTTCCACCTGCTTAGCTAGCTGATAACATGAACATCCGTTGGGCGGAGGGTGGACCTCCCTTCAAGTGGGTCAGTGAGGAAGTTCACTAGCGCCTTGTTTTGGGCCGAGATCCCTACTCGCCTAAGCACGTACCGTTGGAACACTCCTACTATAATCATGTCAGAATTTGAAGTCGTACAGCTCCTTACAGTGGATAACATGCTCCCTGGACTTATCTTAACATGCCACTTTTGCAAACGGTGCAAGGTTCATCTACTAGGGAAAAGGGGCATCATAAGTTGGTACTTTAGAATAGCCTAATATTCCATTGCCGACATGTGTTGTTCTAGCCCACCAATGAGGGAAACTGTCAGGAACTCTTGGGCATGGTGTAATGCCCTAAAAACCCGTTTTGCTTAATTACACAGTTAGGCGTGATTAAGAAAATATTAAAACGGAGCTTAGACGAATGGGAATGCGAGTTATATATGTTCTAATATGGAAATAACATAGAGAATGTTATTATCTATACAATAGGGAAATAACACTAGAAACTATCTTGGTTAGTTAAGTTTTGAAAACAAAAGACTTTGGGGAAAACTTGAGGGACAATAGTTGATAACTAGCCAAACATGAAGTGTTAATAGTTGAAATGGGTGTGAACCCACACATAAGTGTGTGTGTGTGTCGAATTATAGAGAAGAGAAAAGGGGAGATTCTCCCCAAACCATAAAACACCATTTTTTAACTTGAATCAAGGGCAGATTAAGGTCTAATTCGAGTGAATGTAGCCAAATATCAGTCATCTAAGGTCTAATAAACACAAAGGTACCTTTTATTTGATATAATTTGTGGTTATATTCATGCTAGGTCACAGTGGAAATTGTGGGTGTTTGTAAAAACGTGAATTTTTCGTATCTGTAGGTTTCTAAATGATAGTAGACATCAATTAAACAGATATGGATGATAAAACGATGTATGTTGCTTGATTCATGTGAAATAGGATGATTCTTGTATGTTTAAGTAATGGGTTTTAGCCCTACGTATGAACTACACTTGTGTGTAGGGAAATCTTGCATTTGTATGTGATTAATATCAAGTATGTGTGTTAAATGATTAGAATGGATGATACAATGAAAAACCTAGTTGAATGGTAGTCAATTGAACATGTATTAGCCATGAAAATCATACAAGAAAAATGGTGCACACCAAATGTTCGATGAAATGTCTAAGTGACCAAATTGTGGCTAGACATTGTCATTGGGTGCACTTGGGTGCAAGCTTTAATATGAGGGGTTAATGAACCTCGAGAATATGAACCTAGGATTGATTTAGCTCACTCCTAATTATCTAATGGAAATTGTCCAAATAGATGTTTCGAGTGGAACTCCGGGAGGTCAAGATGCAAAGGTAATTGACCAAAAATGGACGTGTGTTAAGGTAAGTCATCTTATCACTTAAAATAGATGAATTTTATTTATGCGTTTGAGCATGTTCATAGTGAGTCATTGAATCACTTGTGTTTATTTTGAGTTGTGTTGAATTGCACCCTCCTAGTCGAGAGTGGATGCAATGTTTATGAAGCAAAGAAAGCCAAACGGGTCATATGCATAAGTCATTTTATGATTAAGCTTGGTAAGTTGTACAATATTAAGGTAGGCTTGGCGGTAGCTTAGAAGATTATACAATTGTGTCTACACTAGGTTTTAAATGGATTTGCACCCACGTTATTTGATGGTGGATGCATGATAACATTTGCAAAAGAGCTCGTAGGGAGAGTATTGGTGAAGTTTGACCTTAGTTGAAGGTTATGGTGCACCAAGAAATCCAAATAGGTCATTTGACATGATCTTGGAGTTTTGGTAAATAAAACATCCTATGACTAAGATTGCTAAGTTATGTGTTAGATGTGGAAATCGTCCATAGTTAATTGTTAACTAGTTGCATCGGTGGATTGTTATTGAAGAACAAACAAATGAATGGCCTTGATGAGTATTGGCCACCCCATCGTTAGTTGGAGGATTGGGGTTGACCAAGAATAGTCAAACGGGTCATTGTTGGACATATGTGGTATTAGTAGAATTGGTGTGCATTAAAGGATCATGGAACCCTATTTAGTTGGATTAGATGGTGTCTTTTAAAATCCTTGAAATGAAAATGATGATAACAATACTTGAAATTGACCCGCAAATGGTCAATTGGACCATTGGCGGGTGGAGCGCGAATTCGTTATGTTAACAACCTTAGTTGAAGGTTGTGCAAGCTACATATATGGTTATTCAGACGATATGTGTGGCATGTCGAGGAACAAACCTTAGTTGAAGGTGTCACTTAATTATGTACGCAAACGGGTCGCTTATGCGATACTAGTTATGTGTGGTTAATAAATAGTAACCCGGATTAAGTTAATGACCGAAAAAGTCTTGGATGTTAACTTGGTACTCATGTGAACTCACTAGGTGCAATGGAGAGCCATTGTGGCGCAAACGAGGTAAGTAAGCCTAGTTTTAACTTCCCAAGACTCGAATTTCACGTATGGGATGCATAGACAATAAGGGGACTTATTGGTAAATAAATCAAGGAGCTTACAGCAGCTTAAAACCGTAGCTTACAGCTCTACGGCTAAAACAAACAAACGGAGAGGTGCACTTGCGAAGATATTTTGGGCTTTTTGGGGGGCGGTGTCGTTATTAGTGAAAGTGCAAAGATAAAGATTGGGAAGTGAACTGTGTAAGTTGCCTAGCGCGAACTTATAATCCGAGCCCACCGCTGCAACACCACTGTCCCTTAAAATGTGGTATTGTAACTTCCAAGACTACGCCATCCACAAAAGCATACACGTACACATCTGTTTCCAATTATAGGTCTAAACCGCGAACGTACTGGCATAGATGCCATCCTCCATTGAAAATATCCAAAGTGCGGACCTCCGTAAAATGCAATATCTTAATAGCGTGCCAGAGAACCTTGTTGAATAGGGCTATGGCATTGTCAAAAGTAAGATCTAAAGGCCAAACATAAGCTTAGCAACGCCCATACAAGAGTGAAGCAACATAAACTCGCTTTAAGGGTCCCGTAAATGAGGTAGGCACCCCATAAGGTCGACCGCACGCGAAGCCATTTTCATAGTCAGGTTTCTTGCTGATATAACTCGCATCTTGGCTAACAAACCCACCTAGGAGCTTCACACCCTTCCCTAGCCTCCCAATACCGCTTGTGGAAAGCCCAATATTCACTTCACCCCATTGAACAATGGCCAAAAAACCTAATTTTTCTTGATGTTGAGCTCAAATCCCAGACCCAATCCTTGGCCTGATTATATCCAAAGATTTAGAAACTTCCGTCATGTCCCTTATAATCATGTGATCACCTATGTACCACGCATGGAAGGGAATAGTGAACCTATCTCACACGTGAATGATGAAAGGGTAAAAAACAAGATAAAAATGACGGGTCCTAGGGGGTCTCCTTGCTGGACCCTTGTAGCGGACCAAATACAGTCACCCTCGACATACAACCTCGGAGGTTGGGCATAAAGGAATTGGACCTAAGGGGAGATAGATGGGAAACGGGAGTGAACTTCTCACATGAGAGTTGCTCGGTCCATGAGGTTAAAAGCATTATAAAAATCGATTGTATGCATAGCCAAGGACCCGTTAGAGTCGAATGAATTAAGGCACGTGTTTGCTATATGAAATACGACCCCTGACCCACTAGGAATCCTAACCCCAAATTGTAAATCCCCTAGGTAATTGGCCATCTCTTTCCCTACCCTCTGCATTGCACCCACTAGGAATCCTGCCCTCCCGATAACACCAACCGAGATAGGCCTAATACCAGTATTTGGCTTAAGCAATGGGGTCAAAGGGGCCGAAGCAATGTACACCGCGAGGACCCCTGGGCATCGCCCCAAGCCAAATGTTGACCACCTTAGTGATGGTCATAAGCAAGCAAGAAGCGGTCGCAGATCCATGCCCACAAAAAGCGTCCAAGATATGTTGAGCCCTTAGACCATCTCTCTCACAAGAAGTCATTTTCAGGAAGGATTTATCACACTCTAGGACTTAATCAGCATCGACAAATAAAGCGTGTTAGGAGGCCAATGTGGCAGGAAAAGCTAGGTGGAAGATGGGTGTTTGTCAATTAAGCCTTTCAAGGTGGTATACATGGTAAGGGCCACCCCTTGAAGAGAATTACACCTTAACCGCAATAGTGAAGTGACCATCGGAAAATTTCCGAAGACATTGCTTAATGTTGGCATTTCCTTCGAAGGTACCCTAGTCGAGAGCCTCCCTTCCTCCCACCCATAACTCATCCCCCTCTCCTAGGGTTAAGCAAAAAAAGATTGGACGAGATTAGCGAACCCAGCCATATCTTTCCACACCGCCAGTAATGCTACTACACTCTTGAGACTTTCTGTTCATTTGCCTACGTTCCTACCTACCGGACTGTCTGACCACCCGCAACTTACAATGCGGCCACAAAAAATGTTTAGACCGACCTCAATAGACCCTGGGGTAGCCACCACCTTGCCCCCCTATCAACACTTGCACAAATGCCATGTGACAATTAGGGGCAATACCCTTGAAAGTCTTAATAGGGAGAGAGAATAAACGCTCAAGGAGGGCGACATCCGTAACCAGTGTACTAAAGGCTCACATAGCTTGGGTATCCCCATAATTAAATCTTTCGCACCTCCTGAGCTCGGCTTAAAATGAGCATCCCATTTGCATGGTAGCACCCCCAACTGAGAGCATGCAGAGACATACATTCCCCACACAACCATTGGCTAAGCACTTTCAGGGCTTTCCCATTATCTTCCTAAAAAACTGGGTCCTTGGAATCAGGCCCTCCAAAACCTTCTTCCCATTATCCAACCGTAATTGATCTCGCTTAAAGTGCGCAAGCAGCTTTGATTACCTAGTGGAACCTCAGGTTGCACACCCCCTAACGGTGTTAAGAAAAATGTCAAGTCATGGGCTGCCACAGGAAGGAACCGGGGTCGGGCAGGTATGGATGTAGGTAAGCGCTAGGATATTTTGGGGTAGGCAAGGACGAGTGTGAGTGGTTGTGCATGTGGGAGGGGGCGTAGATCCAGGGTGGGTGAGGAGGTAGATGTAGGGTGGGGGTGGGGAAGGCATGGATGACAATTTGAAAATGAACATGTAGGTTACAGGGCAATTAAGGTTTAGGCCCAGGCTTATGGGTGAAGTGACAAGATGTAATTGCTCTTGAAGATATTTTTTTAAAGAATGTTTAGTGAATAAACTTTAATTTGTGATTGATTGTGAAGGTTACAAGATACATATATATAGAAATAAATGTTTCACCTAGGTACCTATACAATACAAAGATTTACAAAACTATTATCTAACATCCCCCCGCAAGCTGAACGGTGGTGGACCAATACGAAGCATGTCACGAAAGATATTAAACTGAGAACTTGGAAGACTTTTGGTAAAAATATCAGCCACCTGAAGCTTGGTTGGAACAAATTTAGTTGCTAATTTACCCGCAACCACTAACTCACGCAAAAAATGGTAGTCTAGATCAATATGTTTAGCCCTTTTATGCGAGACAGGATTTTGAGTAAGAAATATGGCACTTTGATTGTCACACAAAATAGTTGGCCTGTCAGGAGGCAAAGCATGAAGTTCCTGAAGTAGATGTGTTATCCAAACAATCTCGGCAGCAGTGTTGGCCATGGCTCGATATTCGGACTCACAGCTCGAGCGAGCGACAGTAGGTTGCTTTTTAGCACTCCATGAGATCAGATTTCCTCCCAAAAAAATAGAATATCCATAAGTAGAACATCGTGTCTCCAAGCAACGAGCCCAGTCAGCATCGGAGTAACCAAGTAATGATGTGCGAGTAGGACGACTATAATGAATTCCAAAAGCAAGAGTCCCTTTAAGATAGCGTAGAATACGTTTGACTTCTTGAAAGTGATCAACAGTTGGAGCATGAAGAAATTGACTGACTTGATTAACAGCATAGGCAATATCTGGACGTGTAATGGTTAAGTACTGAAGTGCACCTACAATAGAACGATAATGAGTAGCATCTGAAAAACTGTCACCTGTAGAAACAAAAGACACATTAGTGCTTAAAGGTGTTGGCGCGGGTTTTGCATCCAACATCTTGGCACGAGATAAAATATCCAAAGCATATTTTGACTGATTTAAGAAAAGACCATTTTCAGTGTAGGTAACCTCCAGTCCCAGAAAGTAGTTGAGTTTCCCAAGATCCTTAATGGCAAATTCTTTGTTAAGGCATGATATAAAGGAAGTGAGAGTAGATTGTTGATTGCCCGTGAGGATTAGGTCATCAACATACACAAGAAGATACATGACACATGAGTCACGTTTGAAAATGAACAATGAAGGATCAGCACGACTGCATAAGAAACCATTGTGTGTAAGGAAAGAGCTTAACCGATGAAACCATGCCCTGGGAGCTTGTTTAAGGCCATAAATGGCTTTATTCAGTTTACACACGTGAGAAGGAAAGCGGGCGTCAACAAAGCCAGTGGGTTGTTCCATAAAAACATTTTCATTGAGATGACCATGTAAGAATGCATTATTGACATCTAATTGATGAAGAGGCCAGTTATTAATGACAGCAAGAGCAAGAACAGTACGAACAGTGGTGGCTTTAACAACCGGACTGAACGTATGAGAGAAGTCAATGCCAGGAATTTGAGTAAAGCCTTGAGCAACTAATCGTGCTTTATACCTCTCAACTGTTCCATCCGATCGATATTTAGTGCGAAATATCCATTTGGAACCAACAATGTTAGCACTAGATGGACGAGGAACAAGGGACCAAGTGTTATTTTTATGAAGTGCATTGATCTCATCTGTCATGGCACGAATCCATTTCACGTCCTTAGATGCTGTGAGAAAAGTTTTGGGATTAGTAACATCAAATAAGGCTTTATGAAGTGGAATATAATCTGTGTGAGCTAAATCGACGTGATAACGCGGCTTAAAAATGCTCGCCTTTGCCCGGGTTATCATCGGGTGTGATGGTGCAACAACCTGTTCCGGAGAAGAAGTGACGGAAGTTGATGTGGTGGGAGAGTTTGGAGGAGTGCTTAATGGGGTAGTAGGTGGCGTGGAAGTGGGTGTGGAGTGTGGTTCAACAGAAGGTTGATCAGTGGGTTCTATGGATGGAGATTGGATGGTGGGGCCGGTTAGAGAGGTTGGGTCAGTTAATGTAGTTGGGCTGGTATGGGTGGAGGATGAAACCGTGGGGCTGTTGACATTATTTGGGCCTGATGAAGCATTAACAGGACATGTAGTTGGGCCGCTTTGATTAGGAATGGAAGACTGGGTCATTTGTGGATATAAAGGATTTGGCTTGTTGGTAAAAGGAGGAAAAGGAATGATAGTAGGCTGACTGTCAATAGAAGGTGATGGTGGTGGAACCAAAGGAGGTGTGGAGGAATGTGACTCCTACACCAGGTAATCAAAGAGTTTATTTTGGAAATGGTGAATCGTTGCCAATCACTCACGTTGGTAACACAAAAATCCTTGGTAATATTGCTCTCAATGACGTTTTGGTTGTTCCACATCTAACGAAAAATCTTCTTTCTATTGGAAAATTGACTGAAGATAATCCTGTTGATGTTTTATTTTCTCATCCATATTTTTATATTCAGGATCGTCAAACCAAGGAAACTCTAGCTCGAGGATGCCGTGAAAATGGCCTATATGTTCTTCGTAACAACCATGAAGCTCTCATTGCTACACCCTCGTGTCCAAAGGCTTCTTTTGAGTTATGGCATTCCCGTCTTGGGCATGTCAATTTTGATATCGTTAATTTGCTAAAAAATAATGGTTGTTTCTCTTTTACGTCTTTATTACCCAAACCGGGTCTTTGTTCGTCTTGTGAACTTGCCAAGTCAAAAAGGCAACCTTTTGTTTTGAATAATAAACGGGCCAATTTTCCTTTGGAAATGATTCATTGTGATTTATGGGGACCTTCTCCTATCATATCGGTTGATAATTTCAAGTATTATGTTGCATTTGTCGACGACTTTTCTCGCTTTACTTGGGTGTATCCTTTGAAAGCAAAGTCGGATTTTGTTGAAGCCTTATCTATATTTGTACCCTTTGTTCAAACACAATTTGTGATCAACTTAATGCCGTTGGGCACCCCGTTGATTCAATGGACCAACTTCATTGGTTTTTATGCGGTCTTGGTCCGACCTTTGAAAGCTTCTCTACCAACAAGCATGAATAAACTTTAATTTGTGATTGATTGTGAAGGTTACAAGATACATATATATAGAAATAAATGTTTCACCTAGGTACCTATACAATACAAAGATTTACAAAACTATTATCTAACATTTAGTTCTATAAATCTATAGATTGTAGTTTTTGCAAATCTCTCTCTCCCTCTCTCTCTCTCACTATATATAGGATCCTGTAGGAAAATTGTTTTGTGTAGGAAGTGTAAGAAAGAGTTATGGCCCCTGGATCAAATATTGAGATGAAGGGCATTTTAGACTTTTTTTTTAAATCTCTTAAACCCACTAATTTAGCAACATTATCTGGTAAGTTATGAAGATCATCATCCTAAAATAACTGAATATTCCTTCTTTTCATATGATTAATTCCATCTTCATACCAATTAATTCGATTAGTACCCCAAAAATATTTTCAGTTCTTCAAGCATATCAACGATCTCGATCGCATCAGACACACCAATTGTTTATTGTTATGGCAGAAGTTATACATGATCAATCGATTGGTATGTTTTTTTTTTCGATTTTCATTTATTTTTTATCAATTTAATTGTTTGTAAATTGTTTCGGTTAGTTGATCTTTATGGTATTGATTGGTTTGAAGTTTTAAGATTTATGTTTCTAATCGAAATCTCTAAGTTAAATGCGTTTTAATTTTTTTGCAAATGTGTAATGTTTTTGTAACATGTGATATTAGTAGAAGCACTGCAACGAGTGTTGTTAAGCAGTGTTTTTCATGTATCAGAACTTACAGTAAATTTCTCATTTTTATGTATTATATTCAATTGATATTATAAGTAACCACACAAAAATACTCAGTAATATCACACTCAAGGGTAGGGTCTGGGGAGGGTGGCATCTTTGGAATATTATGTATAGTTTAGGTGTTTGATGAATGTATTTCGTACTTTAGCTCTTAAGTGGCTTTTTTAATTTTTAAAGGAGTGTTTAACATAAAACTGTATATGTGAATTCTGAAATCACTATATGAACCAGTAGTGTTTTTAATGTATACGTATGAGTAGTGTTTTTTAATAGATACGAAATAGTCATGTTTTATTTAAAACTATACATATTGGCATATGTTGAGTTTATGGAAGTCATGTAATGTGTGTTTTAGTTTAACAGAAAATGAAGGTTGTTTTATATATCCTTTTTGTATTGTTTTAAAATAAGGATTCACAATGATTTTTTTGTTATTGTTTAGTGTAGTGTTTAAGTGTGTTTTATAAATTAAAAAAAGGGGTGTTATTATAGTTTTTATATGAATCATTTCCCTTTTTTTTTAATAAAGGTCCATCATCTTACATTACAGTCGGGATAGAACATGTATCTCCTATTTCACGAAATAAGTCGTATTCACCTGTAGTAGACCAATCAATTATTCCTCAGCTTGGAATGACGTTTGCTACGGTTAAGGAGTGTTATATTTTTTATAAGAAGTATGCTGATGCAGATGGTTTTACAATTTGAAGTGCCACCGACTATAAAAAGGATGGTATCATTCAAACTAAGTACTATGTATGCTCTAAGAAGGGTTATAAAAGACCGAAGCCGTTTGATTCATCTAACGAGGAGTCTTCCTCTAAAGTTGTACGGAGAGTACCATCAATAAGGACAGGATGTCGGGCATGCATTCGTATAAGGTTGAATGATGATAAGCGGTATGAAGTATATTTTTTTAATGCTCAGCATAATCATACATTGGTTGATGATGATGATAGGCACTTACTACCATCTACATACCAACAAGAGGAGGCAATAAGTTTGTTGGTCGAAATAAACGCCGGGCTAGTTAGGGCTTTCAATATAATGAGGTCGTTGTACGGTGGTTTTAACAACGTGGGAGCCACCAAAACCGATTTTAAAAACTTTAGGAGAGATTTAAACAAATATGTTGGCGAGAATGATGCAGATGTGTTAATAAAACCGCATAACAGAAAGAAAGAATATTTATGTAACTTTTATTTTGATTTCTTTGTCAACAATAAAGGTGAGTTAGCCGGTGCCTTCTGGGCTTACGAACAAGCAAAGAGGAACTTCCTTTTTTTTGGTGATGTTGTATCTTTTGACAACATATAGGCAAAGCAAGTAAGTTAAACATATTTGATTGTGTTTTTGTTACATGCTAAAGAGTGTTTTATTCACTAATAAATATGTTTTATTTTTTATGTGTTATATTAACTTAAAAGACGTGTTTTAGTTATTTTTGTTTGATATATATATTTCCAGGTACAAAATGAAGTTTGTTACTTTTACTAGGGTTGATAATCATAATAGGAATGTCACACTTGGTGCAGCAATTATTGGTAACGAGACCGTCGATACTTACAAATGGCTGCTAGGTGTATCTAAGAAAGCTTTTGGCAGTGCACCACCTGTTACTATCACTGATTAGGACCCGGCCATGAAAAAGGAAATCAAAGAAACATGCCTTGGTAGTAGACATAGGTTATGTACGTGGCATATTATGGATAAGCTTGTTGTTAAGGTACAATTTTTTCACAGTAGTGTTGTAATTTAATATTTTTTTACATAAATAAAAAAATGTTGCTTAATTTCTTTTTTATCAGGTTGGGGCTATCTTATGCAATACCACTGATTTTAACCAACGTCTGTGTTTTATTTGCTAGACTGATTCCATATTACCAGAAAAGTTTGAGAGTAAATGGGCTTGAGATTTTAAATGATTTTGGCCTAATCAATCATGATTGGTTGAATTCTATATATGTAGTTAGAGAGTCGTGGGTCCCAGCTTATTTCCGGCATGAGAAGATGTCTGGCCTCATGTTTACGTCATCTTGGTCCGCGAGTGAGAATCACTTTTTTGGCAAGTTTTGTAATCCTGGGTGCACACTTGTTGAGTTTCTTGGACATTTTGATTCAGCTATAGAAGCGCAAAGGCATGAACATCGAAAAAATGACAATGATACACCAAACACTATTCCCGACATTTGGAGAGACTACCCATTAGAGAGACAGGCTTCTCGTATATATACTCGTACGCTATTTTTTGATGTTCAGCTTGAAATCCAAGATGCAATACATAGTTGTACTCAACAACGATTTGAGGAACCTGGAGAACCTGGTGGTTTTATGAAGTTTTTTTGTCAAGGATTGGACGTAGCTCACAACGAGGTTGTATGAGGTTAGTGAACGTGTTATATTTTTATACATAAACATGTATGATACTTTATTATATTTTTTATTTTTAATTAAGCTTATGTTATTTTTACTATGTTGAAAGTGTTAAATGTTTTCTTATAGGTTATACTTCAGAAAGAGGACATGAATATGTCTTGTAGTTGCCTACGATTTGAGCAGTTTGGGCTTTTCTGTAGTCATATTTTTGTGTTCTACGTGTAGGCGAAATTAGAGAGTTCCCAAATAACTACATTTTACCTCGGACAAGGGAGGTTGTACCTAATACAACGCCCGGTGAATCTTTTTTACATGATAGCACAATGAATCGGAGCGAAGATGTTAATGGTGTTATCCGTGAGATTACATATACCACGGAGACGTATAATAACAAGGTGGTAGAACAGTTTGAGACGTTATGCAATTTCCGAGATCACATTAAAGAGTTCATGCCAAAGGCGATTGAAGCTAATATTAATGCACCACGAAAGAGCCACCGAGACAGGTTTGCAGAGCTCTGTGATGAAACTCAAGAATCTAATATAGTTGTTCGAATCCCAGTGGGTACAAGGTGGAAATGGATGAGCAAACCTAAGTGGTTTAGGTCGAAGCGGGAACAAGCGATTAGTCAAGGTGTGAAAAAATGAAGGCAGTGTCAAAATTGATTGCAGTACGACCACAACATTCGCACCTGTTGAAATCCCAAGAAAGTTGCAAACCCGGATGATACTTCTGATGAAGAGGACCCAGGTGTGGATGTAGAGGTGGATGATGATGAGGATGAGTAGTGTTTTAAAATTATAAAATAACTCAAAGTTCAATGTGTTTGTTTTTGTTTTTCCATGTTTCATGTTTTGTTAATTTTTAGATATTGTTGGTACTGTTTTCACGTGATTACGTATTTCGCTAGTTGGACGCAGATTTAATTTCAATATTTTGTCATTTATATTTTTTTATATAAAAGGCATCTTATCAGGTGTGTTTTATGAGATCAACGGTGTCTTTCAATATCAAGAGTGTTATATAACAGACTAGTATTGATTAACATGTGATCCACAACATCATATTGTTTGGGTTTTATAACGACTATTTATGTAAAATGTGTTTAGGAGGGGGGGGTTAACAAATGTGAATTCTAATGGCTTTTTAACATATATGAATCAGTAGTGTTTCATACGTTGTGTTTTTTAAAATGTTATGATTCAGTGGTGTCTTATAGAATTAGTAGTGTGTTATGATTTAGTAGTGTCTTATAGAAACCTCTTTTTACCTCTATAGGTTGATACAAAACAAGATTTAGGCGTGATACAATAGACGTGTGCAAAATCTTATCAAAATATTACCAAAACAAGATTTATGGGTTGTTATATGACATCAACAGTGTTTTTCAATATCAAGAGTGTTATATAACAAGTTAGTATTTGATTAACAACATGTGATCCACAACATCATACAAAAGGGGTTACAAGTTATGGTTGGGTTTTTTAACGACTATTTTGTAAAGGCCTGGTCTATTTCAACCCCCCCCCCCCCCCCACACCTTCTATTTTCACCCCCTCAAAGCGCCTCGCTTAGGCCTAAGCGAGGCGCTTTGAACTCATTTCGAGGAGGTCAGTACGAGGGGCAGAAAAAACTGATTTTTAAAAGCGAAGCGCCTCGCTTAGGCCTAAGCGAGGCGCTTCGAATTAAAGATTTATTTTGGGAGTAGTTTTTGATGTTTTGAGTTGGTTTTTTATTTTTTTTTTAATTTAATAATTATAAAAAGTTAAAAAAATTTAAAAAACAAAGTAATAACCGTAATCAAACGTCAATGACTTAAACTTGACATCATCAACCACGTATAGTCAATGAATGCGGTATGCGCGTTAAATTTCATTAAATGCGGCAATCTATGGATCCGGTTGGAGTCTAAAGCTTCGTGTGTCATCTTGGTCGAACTCATGTTGCAACATTCGTCTTGTGTGTGTTAGGGTCCGAAATTTTAGGCTTTTTAGTGGGTTTTTCCATCTTTGTGTTTCCAATTTTTTTTAATTAGCTTAAATCTCTCTAATCCATGGTACCTTGAAGACTAGATTCGGTGCAGTCGACGAACATCATTCAAAACAAAACAACACAGGCCAGTCCTCGTCTGATCCACAAAACAAAACAATAATTTTGAAGTTTTTAAATATAGCCATTTTTCCCTGGTTTACCAGGAATGGGTTGAAGGTGTGTGTTGCAAATATAATAAACAAAGATAATACAAGAAGATGATCAAGGATGCTCCAACATAACTTGCACCGGCTTGAGATATGAGTTTGATTAGCTTAAATCTCTCTGATCCATGGTATCCACTTTCAGGTTGTCTTGATCGTTGACCGCTATCTCTCCGATAACAACTGAAAAGTTGTCTTCAATGATTATAAAGAAACTTGAAAGTAATTACAAGAAGATGATAAAAGATGCTACAACATAACTTGCACCGGCTTGAGATATGAGTTTGATTATCTTAAATCTCTCTGATCCATGGTATCCACTTTCAGGTTGTCTTGATCGTTGACCGCTATCTCTCCGATAACAACTGAAAAGTTGTCTTCAATGATTATAAAGAAACTTGAAAGTAATTACAAGAAGATGATAAAAGATGCTACAACATAACTTGCACCGGCTTGAGATATGAGTTTGATTAGCTTAAATCTCTCTGATCCATGGTATCCACTTTCAGGTTGTCTTGATCGTTGACCGCTATCTCTCCGATAACAACTGAAAAGTTGTCTTCAATGATTATAAAGAAACTTGAAAGTAATTACAAGAAGATGATAAAAGATGCTACAACATAACTTGCACTGGCTTGAGATATGAGTTTGATTAGCTTAAATCTCTCTGATCCATGGTATCCACTTTCAGGTTGTCTTGATCGTTGACCGCTATCTCTCCGATAACAACTGAAAAGTTGTCTTCAATGATTATAAAGAAACTTGTAAGTAATTACAAGAAGATGATCAAAGATGCTACAACATAACTTGCACCGGCTTGAGATATGAGTTTGATTAGCTTAAATCTCTCTGATCCATGGTATCCACTTTTAGGTTGTCTTAATCGTTGACCGCTATCTCTCCGATAACAACTGAAAAGTTAGAAGAAGGTGATGAGATAGATGAAAAGTGCTCCGACATAAATTGCACCGGCTTGAGATATGAGTTTGATTAGCTTAAATCTCTCTGATCCATGGTACCTTGAAGACTAGATTCGGTGCAATCGACGAACATCATTGAAAATTTCAACATCCCGTTCAGGTGCTTAAGTCCACCAACCTACTTGATCGTTGACAGATATCTCTCCGATAACAGAAGAGTTATCTTCAATGATTCTAAGAAACTTGAAAGAAGAGGTACTTTGAAGACTGGATTTGGTGCAATCAAAATCTGAATATTATATTACAATAATATTACGTTGAGCAAAAAGTTGTGTTTGAAGCCTAGTTCTTTTGGCCACAGGTACATAAAGGTTATAAATGTTCATGTCGTTTCAGGTTGCCTTCATCGTTGACAGATCTCTCTCCTATAACAGAATAGTTATCTTCAAAATTGATGTAATGTATAAGTTTTAGAGTCGGTAAGGATTTAACTGAATCCATTGTATCCACTTTCAACTAAATCTTTCTCTGATATACTCTATATCAACCGAAATTGAGTATCATCAATCTGGTATTAGTGGTTGGAAACTGTGATGACAAAGCTGGTGTGTGTTGAAACAAGGTATGGATATGGAGAACATGGAATGAGATGGTTTCGATTTTCGTACAAAGATTCCATAAGTAAAAGTCAGTTGTTATCGGAGAGATATCTTCATCAATCTCCTTGATCTACGCATAAGTGTGAGAGTCGATCCGAGTTAGTTGTTATCGGTATATGTACAATGATGTGGTTTGTTTTCGATAAGGAGGTATAAGTACAATGATGTTTTACACTCGAAGAGATAACTGTCAACGATGAAGGCAACCTGATAAAGGCTGAACACAAGTGTAATCAAACAAGGTGCTATGAAAACCACCAACGATCAATTATAATATAGTCCGGAAGTCAAGCATATCAATTAAACATGCAAAAATTATGTTAGAAAAAATATGGGTATCGAATGTATAGTCGGAGGACCACGTACAATGATTCATCAAAGTTGTACAAAGCTGGATGTTTCTACTGAAAAACCCAAACGAGCAATAAACGAAGCGAAGCGGAGAGATATAATTTTCTTGGCTTGGTAACACCTTAAAAGAACCAAAAATGAATTAAAATTATTTTTTGGTCAATAACAGATAATTTTAAAGAATTAAAAGAAATTCAATTTTTTTTTAAAAAGGCCAAAGCGCCTCGCTTTGGCCAAAGCGAGGCGCTTTGGCCTTTTTAAAAAAAAATTGAATTTCTTTTAATTCTTTAAAATTATCTGTTATTGACCAAAAAATAATTTTAATTCATTTTTGGTTCTTTTAAGGTGTTACCAAGCCAAGAAAATTATATCTCTCCGTTTCGCTTCGTTTATTGCTCGTTTGGGTTTTTCAGTAGAAACATCCAGCTTTGTACAACTTTGATGAATCATTGTACGTGGTCCTCCGACTAAACCTAACCCACAACAATTGTTTTTAATTCATTTTTAAGTGTTTTAAATTACTTTTCGATAAATGATAATTTTCAAATATTACAGATCAGGGTGTTACCAAGCATGTCAAGAAATGATAATTTTCAAATATTGCAGATCAAGATGTTACCAAGCATGTCAAGAAATGATAATTTTCAAATATTGCAACTCCAAATCATTGTACGATGTCTTTTTCAGAGGACCTCGACTCTTGAGATGTTGCAGGTGTTTGAAAAGTTTGAACTGAAATTGAACAGTTATTTGGAATGTTCCTGATCATCATAGTTATGCCTTTTTTGATCAGAAAATATATTCCCAAACATTTAAAAATAACTTTTCATGCAAGCAAGTAAAATTCAGTTGTTTTACTAATTTCATAGTCTTGATACTTTTAACAATCGGATCGGCGCTAACGCGCAAACCTTCGTTTTTGTTTTTTGATAGAAAGGAACTAAGTTGCAAATACGATAATAATGTAAATAATAATAATAATATAAAGGTAGATCATGGAAAGTTGAACTCAAGAAACAAAGATGAAACCGATTAATGTTCTTTATGTATGAATAATGACCCTCTGGCAAACCTGCGTAAAGGACTAAAGCCACATATCTTGCCATTAATACCAACGATGATTGACAGAGGGTCACTATTCATATATAAAGAACATTAATCGGTTTCATCTTTGTTTTCTTGAGTTGAACTTTCCATGATCTACCTTTATCATCTCGGAGAGATATCTGTCAACGATGAAAGGGAACCCGAAACAATAGAAGTCTTGAAGACTAAAAGTCTTTTTGCAAAAAGGTAGACCACACCACTAGAGCAAAAAGTTGTGTGTAAGTTTTATTTAGCGTAAAAACTTCATTGTACATATACCTCCTTATCTAAAACAAACAACATCATTGTACATATACCTCCTTCATCGTTGACAGATATCTCTCCGACAAGAGAAGATGAAGGGTTACTACTCTGCACTTCAAGTAGAAAAAAATGAAGAAGAATAAATGAAGTCTATTATAGAGGTTAGTAGGTTACTCATTACCGTTGGACGTTAGCGGTGTGTGTTGATCGTTGATCGTTGAAGGTAAACATGGACAGTGAGTAATATGACTGGACAGTGAGATTGATAACTTCTCTATGGAAGTTGCTAAAATAGTTAAACAAAAGCTGAAATTGAACACTTATTTGGAATGTTCCTGATTATTACAGTTATGCCTTTTTTGGTGAAATGAACTTGAAGAAATGATTTGGTGGATCTGTCATGAGTTAAACAAAAGCTGAAATTGGACGGTTATTTGGAATGTTCCTGATCATTACAGTTACGCCTTTTTTGATCAGAAAATATATTCCCAAACAATTAAAAACAACTTTTTCATGCAAGCAAGTAAAATTCAGTTGTTGGACAGTGAGTAATATAACTGGACAGTGAGATTGATAACTTCTCTATGGAAGTTGCTAAAATAGTTAAACAAAAGATGAAATTGAACACTTATTTGGAATGTTCCTGATCATTACAGTAAAATTCAGTTGTTGGACAGTGAGATTGATAACTGGACAGGTTAGCCAAGACATTTGTCAAACGAACAAATAAAATAAACTTTTCATGCAAGCAAGTAAAATTCAGTTGTTGGACAGTGAGATTGATAACCGGACGTTAGCCAGACGTTTGTCAAACGAACAACTAAAATAAACTTTTCATGCAAGCAAGTAAAATTCAGTTGTTGGACAGTGAGATTGATAACTGGACAGGTTAGCCAGACGTTTGTCAAACGAACAATTAAACTAAACTTTTCATGCAAGCAAGTAAAATTCAGTTGTTGGACAATGAAATTGATAACTGGACAGGTTAGCCAAACGTTTGTCAAACGAACGATTAAAATAAACTTTTCATGCAAGCAAGTAAAATTCAGTTGTTGGACAGTGAGATTGATAACTGGATAGGTTAGCCAAATCATATGAGGTAGCAGGAAAAAGCTGACATTTTGTTCCTTGTTGCAGAAAGAAATCAACAGTCGGATCGACGATCTTGTTTACCCTCCCATTGACATCAAAAATGTTCTTTTGACAAACGTCTGGCTGAAAAAAAAAAACTAACTCAAAAGACCAAAAAATAACAAATTTTTTTTTATTCGAAGCGCCTCGCTTAGGCCAAAGCGAGGCGCTTCGGGTCACAAATCAACTTTTCCTGACCTCGTACTGAGGTAGTTAAAAAGTAAAGAAAGCGCCTCGCTTAGGCCTAAGCGAGCCGCTTTCAGGGGGTGAAAATAGAAGTGGGGGGTTTAAATATAACCACCCTTTGTAAAATATGTTTAAAGAGGGGGGGGGGTTAACAAACGTGAATTCGAATGATTTTTTAACACATGTGAATAAGTAGTATTTTTAACAAGTTATGAATCAGTAGTGTTTTATAGAATCCTTTTTTTACCTTTATAGGGTTATACAAAACAAGATTTAGACGTGATACAATAGCCATGTGTAAAATCTTACCAAAATCTTACAAAAACAAGATTTTATGGGCTGTTTTGTTAACATGTACTAATAATTAGTGTTTTATAGGCTATTTTTTTAACATGTTATGTAGGCTAAGTAAGCATTTTTAAGAATCAATGGTGTGTAAAATATAAAAAAAAAAAGTACCAACATAATAGTGACGTTTTCTTAAGATCAAATATCAGAAAAACACAATGTACCGTCATCCAAAACATATTCTAGACATAATCCAAAACATAAAGATAAACACATATTTTTCCAAATCACAAAAATATAGTGACTTTTTTCCCATTGACGGCCCCAATCTTTTACCAATTCGATCAAACGCGGTCTTTTCCAATTCTCTCTTAGTTGCATCCGGTAACCTGGAATATTGGTCCACAACTAACTCAACATCCGTTCAATACAAATTAATATCACTTAGTAGGATCTTTGCAACATACTTCCTCCTTAGTTCATTAAGTTGTCTTCTTTGCGTCCCCAACAATTCACCCTTTTCGTTGCAGACTTTAGAAAAGCCGTATTTCCACTCCCTAACTAGCATACCCTTGTTGGTCTCCATGTGTCTCATGGTGAAAACACCACAGTCTTCTTTATTATGGACCGTCTCCCACTGTAATTCCAATCGGTGCAGCATTGTTTGCTTAACCCAATTTGCACTAGTGTGGCCCACTGATTTAAGGTAACCGACGAAAGCTTCAATCTGGTAAAAAAAATGTGTTAATATAAACAAGTAGATAAAAGCTAATTTAAATAACTTTGTATTAATAAACTTTTGATTTTACCATTTTTTTGGGCCAAAGTTGGTTTCTCGCCTTGAAACTATCCGTTAGTTTAATGTTATCAATCACTAGTGTGTCATGCGTCATGAGGTTAAAACACATGAGGTAGAAATCGTCCGACTGGGCACGAAAATTAGATCAAACCCAACGATCGTTTTGCCCTCGGTCCCTTCCAAACATGATACCATGTTTTCCTGAAAGTGTTTTATCCTCACCCAGACCGGCCCATCATAATCCGCTTGTTCCTGTCCACATATAAAAAATAATTATCATTACACATCAGCGGTGTGTTTTAAATGTTAGTAATAAGTAGTGTTTTATAAAATATAACATGCATTTTCTAAAAATAAAACTGTAGTGTTTTTGAACATACGTCAATCAGTTTTGTCTTTTACAACAGAACCCTACCAATAGTGTTTTCAAACAAAAGCGAATCAATAGTGTTTTAGAATCATACCAACATGTTTGGTGGGCAAAACAAGCAATTTGGTGACCCATCGCTTTTGAAGTTTTCCCCATAATTTAACACTGCTACCCAAGTGCTCAATATCTCCACTTGAAGCCAATGTCCCGGATGTACCGACTCAAGTGCGCCCCTCATAATCGTCAAACCCCAGCTTGTTTTGAAGATAGGTAGCCTATATTTTTCAAGACATTTTTTTTTCAAATCAGAACATGTTTTTCAATTTCAACCAGGAAACTATAAACGACAAGTACATATACATACAAAAACTTACCACATGTCTTCCCAAGCGGCGAATACATAGGTGCTCACGGCGGACTCTGCCAGTTCATACTTCGTTCATATAAGTCCACCGCTCTACGAACATCGCACCGGCCTACCCCTCATATTAACCTTCCCGTCAACATTCATCGTTTTCACAGCATCAATTGGTTCACCAACATTCATTGGTTCAGGCTCAGTATCAAACAACTTTTCAAGTGGCTCCGTTGTTTTTTGATCATATTCGGACATGATTTTATTCGCATGTTGGGCCAACTGTGAATCACTTATCTCCCATTCTACGGCGTCACCTAATAGAAAGAGTTTTTATCACTGAATTCAATTTCAAAAGGTAAAAGTTACAAAATACAAAATATGGGTTTCTTACATGTTTCTTTGTTCACATCCGTACCCACGCTCATTTTTTCAGGAGCATATTTTGATAGCAAAACTGCCCATTGTTCATTTTTTTCCTTAATCACATTGCTATCTGGGTAATTGCAAATCGCCTACAACGTGTCCTTGATCCGCGCCACATGATCCTCAAATTGACCAAAATATGTAGCTAATAGATCCCCAACAACCTATTATTTTTTATGAAAAATAGATGCGGTTCAGTACTTATTAACTTTATACAATTTAATATTAAACGTTGAACAAATAACTGAATCATGTTGTTGGATAAAAGTTGCAATATCTTGTGAAACACCCAGTTGCGTGGAAATGGGCTGGGATTCTATTGGTTGTGTATCAGCTAGAGACCCATATTCTCTTTTAGCACAGTAGTAGTTCTCTACATCCGTAGTGACATCAGGGACAAAAGCACCATCAGCATCCTTCATCATTTTTGTTCAAATGGTTTACAAAAAATATCATAATATAAACAACTAGCTAATATAACATAATAAAATATCTAATATGACAACATAGTTAATGATTTGCCAATACATGATTAATGAATAATAATAATAATAATAATATAATTATTTATTTTAAACAAATTTCTGCCATAAGTTATCATATTCAAATATAAAAAAAAGAATATCTCCTTATGAAGTTATGTTTATCGTTTGTGATTTATTAGTAGAGTAAAATATATTTGAAAACAAAACCCCACAAAAATAGTTGTTTTTTTCTCCGTTTTTTATATAGCACTATGGTACTCGTTGGAAAGATAATAAAACGCTCGTTAATTTGGTGTAATTTTTTTATTTAAAAAATCTCGTATATAAAAGATATTAACGTTTAAAAGTTATGGGAGAAAACATTAGAGAGAAAATTTAATTTTGTTTTTAAATTCTTATCTTTTCCTAAAATAATTATAATATATATAGATTTATTAAAAAAACTCAAAAATTAAAAAATCCTACATGATGCCACGTGGCACATTCAAGGAGGGGTTGAGGCCTCCATTGAATGCACATCATCAAAGTTCAATTCTTTTATTATAAGTTATAGATGTTATATTAACAAGGTTATATACAATGTTATTTTGTATAATAAAATAAATAAGCAACATGCCTTGTTCCTCGCCAATAGTGTTTTACAACAGATCATAATTATTATATTTTTTGACAGTGTCCTAAGATAGTCTATGCCAAAAATTTACCCATGTGTTTTATACAAAAATGTCATATTACAATGTTATATACAATGTTATTTGTATAATAAAATAAATAAGCAACATGCCTTGTTCACCGTATTTTAAAACAACATTTTATAACAGTTTATGTTGGGACGAAGAGGATTGAAGAAACCACCTTTTGATAACCTTAGTCTTTTCCATATCTGCCTAAGTATAGAACTGCTGAAGAACAAATAGAAGAAGTACTGAAGAACAAACACAAAGTTCTGAAGAGTAAATTCATCAGAAGTTCTGAAGTCTAACCAGACATTTCACTGAAGAACTACTGAAGACAAACTGCTCATCAGCAGTTTGTCACTCATCAGCACTTTCCATCAGAAGCTTCTAACCGACTGAAAGATCAGCAGTTTTACTATTATATTGTTTTGTTAAAGTCTTGATTTCAAGTTTCAATGTACAGACTGATGTAAGCTTATCTTTGTATAATATCTTTGTTAAAATATCTTAGATTACTTCAGACTTCAGTTTAGTACAATAGTCTATAAATAGATGAGTTTGTTCATCTATTTTTATATGTGATTTTGTGTAATATCTTTGAAATTATATTGAAATCCTTCAAGCTTTAAACTCATAATTTCCACTTCACATCTGAGAAACATAAACTGCTATTACTGCTTTATACTTAGATCATTTATTGTTTCTCATTTACTATTCAGTCAAGGGGGAGTAATAACTCCTCATCAAAGTGATCTTTTAGACCTTTGAACACTTAACTTTCCGCTGCTTAATAACTCTTATATAAATCTGATCAAACACATAAGTGTTCATAGAAACAGCCACTGATCCAACAATTGGTATCAGAGCATCTGGTTAATCTGATCAAAATCAATCTAATAAATTGAGATTCAGACACAGGCTCAATATTGATATTCAATAAAAAGGATAAAAGGCTCACTTTTTAAATCCATCACTTTAAGAAAGTATTGACAAATCCAAACTTCTTAAAAATGGATCCCTACAATACTGGATCTGCCAACAAACCTCCTATGTTAGTCAGAAATGAATATAACATATGGTCTAAAAGGTTGGCACATACTATCTCTCAAACAAACACTGGATGTTGGAGGTCTGTAGTTTTTGGACCTCATAAACCAGTTGTTACTGATCCAGAGGGAAAGACTGAAAGACCAAAGGATCCAAAAGAATACACGGAGGAAGATTTCCTAAAGTTTGAGCTTGATGCAAAAGCTTTCTCCATGTTGGCTATGGCTCTCCCAAATGAAATTTATGCTGGCCTTTTACATTGTGAAAGTGCCAAAGAGCTGTGGGACTGCCTAAAAGAGCAGTTTGCAGGAACTGCTGAGGTGATAGCCAACATTAGAGAAATACTAGCTCAACAATATGAAACTTTTACTCATATAGAGGGTGAAACTTTAACTCAACAGTTTGAAAGATTTTCTTCACTCATATCTGAGTTAAAAATAAACAATCAGACCTATACAACTGAGTCTATGTTACATAGATTTTTAAGGTCTTTACCTTCAAAATGGGAAACTTACTCAATAGTCCTCAGAACCAGTTCTGATTTTAACACCTTGAACCTAACTAGGTTACATGGTAAATTATTAACTTTTGAAAGAGAAATCAATCAAAAGAAAAAGCTTCAAGAATCTGGTAAAACTGCTGATGACTATACTCCGGGTAGCACAGCCTTATTAGGACATGACTCACCATCCTGTTCTAATAATTTTGGTTCTTTTGACCACATTGACATAACAGCTGGGATCTCATCAGATGGATCTTTCCCAGCTTATGACAATGAGGAACTAAGTCAAACTGCTGACAACATGTGTTTCATCATGGATGATTTAAAATATTTTAGCAGTGATGACTTAGAAGAAATGGAAATATTGCACCAACTGGCCTTGTTAAGCTTAAAAACTAACAAATTTTACAAGAGGTCAGGAAGGAAATTTCCAGGACTAAACAATTCAACAAAAGTTGGTTTTGACAAATCAAAATTGAGATGTCATAAGTGTCAAAAGTTGGGACACTTTGCTAGAGAATGTAGAAGCTCTAGCTATAACCAACAAATGTCCCCTGGAAATCAATATAACCCCTCATACAATAGGAATAATGGAACTAATGGGAGTGCTCATTTTGTACAGGCACAAGCTCCAAATGTTCAATATGTGCCACAAGTACAATATGTACAGATGCCTGCTCAACAACAACAGCAGCTCATGCCTCCATTTCCAACTGCTCAACTTCCTGCACAAACTCAACAACCCCCTCAGCAACAAAGCTTATTTACCTCAGGGTATGTTGATTGGAGCAGTCTTCCTTATGACACGTCAGAATGCAGTCAGGATTCAGACAATAAGGTCTATGATGTCAACTGGGGAGAACCTGATAATGGCAGAAAGAATTTTGCCTTAATGGCTTTTGAAGGATACTCTTCAAATTCTGCTCTCACACAGGTATCACAACAATCTCTTTTAAAGCTTTGCACTAAATCTTGCAAAGAATCATTTGCTTTAATTAGAGAAACCAATGTGCATTTACAAGGCAAATCCAATGACATGGAAAGAAAATACACACAAATGAAGTGTGATTTGGAAAGAAAAGTCATGTTGAAAAACAAAGAAATTTCCAAACTAAATGATAAATCCATTGAAACAGAAGCACAAATTAAAACCATGATAGACAGCCTAGGAAAAGTCAGACAAGAGCTTGCTGACACCAAGGTTGATTGTGAAAAATGGGTTGAGTCTTGTAAAGGGTATCAAATGTTACTTAACAAACAAACTGCAGCCAATGTTAAGTTTGGCATTGGATATACCCACACTGAATCACCAACAGATTTCACCCACAAAACTGATAATGATGGGAAGAAATTGATTCAAACTTCTGATATGGAGGAATGCACATCCTACCATCAGAACTTCCTTAAAAAGGGAAGTACTGCAGAAGTTAAAACTACTGACAATAAGCCATCAGCAGTTTCAACTACATCAGGAGTTGAGACCCTGAAAACTGCTGATGACCTATTTCAAAAATCAGATTTTGTCAGTAAATTGCCTTCTAGCTCTCTTGATCTATCTAAAAGGAAAGAGAAGGCAAAAGCATGTGAAATATGTGGTCTGTTTAACCACATAACTGAACTTTGCAAATTTAGAAAGGTAAATCAGTTAGATAAACAAAGACAACAACTGATTGTAGGAAAACAGATAAAACAAGATTTTCAAAATACCTTTTTTCCCAACAAACAACAATCAAACAAAACCCTTTCTAAGAAGAAACCTTTATCTCAACAAAGGTCATCTTCTCAAAGTTCAATTTCAGAAGTTTCACCTAACCCATCAGCAGATTCACAAACTGCTGAAGTTAAAGATTTGATAAACCTGGTTAAACTTCTGATGACCAAAGTTGATGGTGGAAACCAAAAAGAACCCACCATTGTTCTTAATGACAAATCCATTGCCAAAAAGACATGGATTACTAAAAATGGTCCACAACAAGCTGCACCTGTTCTCAAGAGCAAACCCAAAGCCAAACTGGCTTGGGTTGCCAAAACTAACTAATTTGCTATCTTGTGCAGAGAGTCTCCAGAGGTTTGAATAGCATATGGTATGTGGATAGTGGAGGCTCAATGCACATGACTGGATGCAGATACCTGATAAACAATTTTATCAGTCAAAGAGAAGGATCTGTGTCCTTTGGGAACAATGCCAAGGGATATGTGCTAGGATATGGCAATGTATCCTCAGGCAAAATGCAGTTTGACAAGGTCAATCTGGTTGAAAACCTTGAGTACAACTTGCTGAGTGTCTCTCAAATGTGTGACAAAGGATATTCTTCCTTTTTCACAAAGACAGCATGCAAGATCATATCACCAGAAGGCCAGAAGTTGATAGAGAAGATCATTGAAGATCATACTTTGCTAATTGCCAAAAGATGTGGCAATGTCTATGCAGTGGACATTGAAAAAGACAAAGTATTGAACAAAACTGCCTGTTTCTTCTCAAAGGCATCAACTTCAGAAAATGATCTCTGGCATAGGAGACTTGGCCATGTGAACTTTAAAACCATCAATAAAGTCACAAAAATGGGCTTGGTCAGAGGTCTACCTTTGAAGGAATATCAGTGCAAAGAACACTGTGTTTCCTGTCTTAAAGGTAAACAGCATAAGTCCTCTTATAAGTCTATTGAAGAATCAAAAACAACTGCATGTCTTCAACTACTCCATATGGACTTATTTGGACCAGTCAAGATTATGAGCCTTGGTAAGAAGAAGTACTGCTTGGTCATCATTGATGACTACTCAAGATTCACATGGGTCTTCTTCTTATATTCCAAGGATGAGGCAGCTGAAATCATCAAGTTCTTTATTCTACAAGTAGAGAAGCAATACTCTCTATCTGTCAAAGTCATCAGGAGTGACAATGGGACAGAGTTCAGGAACAAAACTCTGGATGAATTCTGTCTGTCTAAAGGGATTGTTAGACAGTTCAGCATTCCCAGAACTCCTGAACAAAATGGTGTAGTGGAAAGAAAGAACAGAACATTAATTGAAGCAGCCAGAACAATGTTAACTGATTCAGGCCTACCTTTGTATTTTTGGGCTGAAGCAGTCAACACTGCATGTTATGTTCAGAATAGAATTCTTATCAACAAGAGACATACCAAGACTGCCTATGAAATTCTTCATGGCATTAAGCCCCTTATCTCCTTCTTCAGGGCTTTTGGATGTCAATGTTTTATCCTCAACATCAAAGACTCTATCTCTAAGTTTGCTGCAAAAGTTGATACAGGTTATTTTCTTGGTTATTCTCCATTGAGAAAAGCTTACAAAGTATTCAATTCAAGAACCAGGATAGTAGAAGAAACACTGAATGTCAAGTTCAATGAATCAAAACACACTCTTATTCCAGCAGATCCTGCTGAATTATTTGATCTTGACAGTTTTCATTTCGGACCTGAAAAGACTGTTGAATCATCCAAACCTCCTCAAAATGGTTTTCAAGGATTTGAAGATGATAGTCCTGCACCATGGACTCCAAACACAGTCAGAAGATCAACTATTAAACCTTCAGAAGTTTCAATAGCTTCTACTTCAGGAACTACTGATGAACATTTTGAAACTCCTGATTCAGCTGAACCTAAAACTCCTGAAGTTCAAATAACAGCTGAACCAGATATTATCAATCTCAGTGGTTTATTTGAAGAAACTATAGAGCCATCATCCAGTACAGGCTTACAACAACTGATTGAACACAAGGATCATCCATTGGAACAAATCATGGGTGATATTGCCTCAGGGGTACTCACAAGAAACCAGCTTTCCAACTTTTGCCTATTCTCAGCATTCATCTCTCAGTTGGAACCAAAGAAGTATCAAGAAGCCCTCAAAGACAACAATTGGGTGCAAGCAATGCAAGAAGAGTTGCTTCAATTCAAGAAACAACAGGTTTGGGAAATCTGTCCCTTACCTGACAACAAGCAACCAATTGGAACTAGATGGGTCTTCAGAAACAAATCAGATGAGGCTGGTATGATAATCAAGAACAAAGCAAGACTAGTGGTACAAGGTTATTCCCAAGAGGAAGGAATTGATTATGATGAAACCTTTGCACCAGTTGCAAGACTTGAAGCTATCAGGTTATTTTTAGCTTATGCAATTTCCAACAACATTAAAGTTTATCAAATGGATGTCAAAAGTGCATTTTTGTATGGAAAAATAAAAGAGGAAGTGTATGTCTGTCAACCTCCAGGGTTTGAGGATCCTTCTCATCCTGATTGGGTTTACAGACTTGACAAAGCTCTTTATGGGCTAAAACAGGCTCCAAGAGCCTGGTATGAAACACTCTCCAACTTTTTACTAAAGAATCACTTCTCAAGGGGATCCATTGATAAAACTCTTTTCATAAAACATGTTGGAAATCATGTCTTACTTGTTCAAATATATGTTGATGATATCATTTTTGGTTCAACAAATTCAAAACTGTGTGAAGAATTTAAGAAACTCATGCAATCAAAATTTGAAATGAGTACAATGGGAGAATTGCAGTACTTTTTGGGACTGCAAATCAAGCAACAGTCAAATGGAACATTTATACATCAATCAAAATATGTTAAAGAATTATTGAACAAATTTTCTTTACAAGACTGTAAAACATGTTCCACTCCCATGACACCAATCACACAAGTTGAACCAGATGATCAAGGGAAACACATTGATCAAACCATGTATAGATGTATGATAGGTTCTCTTTTATATCTAACTGCTTCTAGACCAGATATCATGTTTTCAACTTGTGTCTGTGCTAGATACCAATCTGCACCAAGAGAATCTCATCTAATTGCAGTCAAAAGAATCTTCAGATATCTGAAAGGAACTCCTACTTTGGGGATTTGGTATCCTGCTTCAAGCAATACCAAGTTAACTGCTTTTTCAGATAGTGACTATGCAGGCTGCAAAATGTCAAGAAAATCAACATCTGGTGGTTGTCAATTCTTAGGAAACTGTCTGGTGTCCTGGCAATCAAAGAAACAAACATCTGTGGCAACTTCAACAGCTGAAGCTGAATACATTGCTGCTGCAAGCTGTACTTCACAGATACAATGGCTCCAATATCAACTGCTTGATTATGGAATCAAAGAGACCAAGACCCCACTTTTTGTAGACAGCAAATCTGCCATTAGCATCATTCAAAATCCTGTTCAGTTTTCAAAGACTAAACACATTGAAATCAGGTATCATTTCATAAGAGATTGCTATGAAAAAGGCAAGATTGAGGTGAAGCATGTCACAACAGCCAATCAAATAGCTGACATTTTCACCAAACCCCTTGACTCAACAACTTTTCAGAGGTTAGTATCCATGCTTGGGATGTTAAACTTAGAAGAAAGTCTGTAAGTGTTTCACTTTTTAATTCTACACATATTTTATTTTTTCACTTACATACTTATCTGTCACAAACCTCTGAAGACCAAAAATTTGAGAAAAGAGAAAGTTCTGATGAACAAATTTTGAAAACTACTGATAAACATCAAAATGGGATATTTTCAAATGGATATAACTACTGATGAAAATCAGAAGTTAGAAAAGTGTTTTAAGAGTCATCTGCATCAGCAGTTGAAACTGCTGATGAGAAAACTAAAACCTGTTCAGTTGAAACTACATAAGTGTTCAAAAATTTGACTAAAAGGGTAAAACAGACTTTTCACTCGTCAGAGGTTTGACCTAGTCGGTTAAAAACTTCTGATAAATACCCTGTTCCAACACTTATCCATTCAAAAAGCAAAATTCCCTCTTTCTCTCTCAAATTCAAAGCAAAACCCCTTCTCTAACCTAAAAATCACTGTTCGATCAAAAACATCCATGGCTCTCGTGTTAAAACAGGGACACAACCAAAGAGGCTACTTTGTTAAAGATGAAGCCTGGTCCCAATATGATGAGATACTTGATCTCATCATGAAATCCCAATATTATGATGCTTTCACCATTGATCCACCCATTCATGAAGAAACTCTTAATGAGTTCTGGGCAAATTCAGAAACGGTGAAGGTGAATAATGAAGTGATTTCCCTCAAATCTTCTATAAAAGGGAAACTGATGGCCATCTCACCAGAAACACTAAGCATCAGGCTTGGTTTGAAGGATTCTGAGGCACCTGAACAAATTCCAACCTCAGATATTCATCTGACCATGACAGAATGTGGCTATCAAGGTACTTTGGCACAAGCAACAGTTTACAAAAAATATTTTGACCCACAATATAAACTGTTATTTCATTATATTATTATGTGTCTTAGTCCTAAAACTGGGTCAATAGATCAGATGCCTTCAACCTTTCAACCTATTTTTCATTCCATCATAAATGAAACTTCTTTCAAGGCATCAAAACTATTTTTCAATGAACTGGTTTTACATCATCAAAATGATAAAAAGAGATTTTTGTTGTATCCAAGGTTTGTTATGCAGTGCATAATAAAAGAACTTGGTGAGGGAGTACTTGAGGGAAAAACAACAACTTTAAATCCTTTAACTGCTCAAGTATTCTCTAGGCACAACAAACCAGCACTTTTGCTTGAAGATGACCAAGGGGAAGAACAACCCATCCCCAAGGAACCCACATCTTCCAAACCCAAAAAGATAACTAAAAAGCCTAAACAACAAAAACCAAAAACAACCAAGTCACTGAAAAAGAAAGTTCAGGAAGTGGAGAAACCTGAAACTACTGATGTGCAATCTGCACTTGAAAAGGAAGTGGCTGAAACATCCTCTCAGCACACTCCTTCTCCACCACCCAAAAGAAAACCTGTCACAGTTATATTTAAAAGAAAAAGATTTAAGAAACAAATAACTGTTGATCCTGCCTTTGAAACTGCTGAAACCATTCCCACCCAAACTCCTGAACACCAACCCATCCAAACTACTGAACCTGAACCCTCACATACAACCATAGAAATTGCCCAACTTCTCTCAGGACTTAAAGGAACCCATTCACCACATGTCACTCCCCTTACAACACATCAAATTGGGGAGATGCCTTCAGAAGTTGACATGAATGTGGATCCCTTTAGCCCAACACAGAGAGATGAGGATGAACAAGGGTTTGTAAGCCCAAACTTACAAACTTTTGGTATTTTTGAGGCTGCTACTACTCACTTATCACCCAGTGGTGAACCTGAGGACAGTAGTAACATAGCTAAGACCTCAAATCTGGCAACTACTGATGAAGGCCTAAGGCCAGAGGTAGGAAAACCTCAGGACCAAGACAAAGAGGTTCATGAGACTACTGGTTTGGGTCCAGCTCATGATATAACTGATCCTGCCCTCTCTGAGGACACTATCAGGGATTCAGATGATTCCATTAAGTTGGTTGATGAATCAAAACTTCCACAAACTGAATTGACGGTTGATATTGAAGGTCCTGCATCTAAGGTCTCCAAGCTCAAGAAGCTGGTCACCAAAGATCAGGTTAAAGACCAGTTAGCCCAAAAATCCCCACAACTGGCATCTTCAGAGCAATCTGAAGATCACCCAAAACTCACCCCTTCACCAAAACAACCTACCCAATTCACTGGGCTCACAAGCATAGACTTGAACCAACTATGCAGCCCAGATGGTCCCCTGTATCAGGCACTCAAACAAATTATTACTGATCAACTCAAACCCTTCACAACTGCTTGGGAGTTAAAAGCTAACAATCAGTTTGGGTTGATCAACTCGAGACTTGCAGAGTTGAACAAGAAAATGGATGAAACTCAAGATCAACTTGCAAGGTTGTCTGCTGCAACATCTCATTCTATTCGGCTTCCAGAAGTGGATGAAGCCAAAAAGGGGGAGATGATTAAGGAACCAACAGATGCTACACAAAGACAAAATCCTGATCAAGAAGCTGATAGACCAACACAAAGACCAGGAAAAGAAGTAGCACCAGAGTTCAAGTTACCTAAGGCATCAGAGGTAACTGCTGATTACATTTCTCAAACTACTGAAGACAATCCTTCAGCAGTTATGACCAAACCTACCACATCAGCAGTTCTACCTCCTAAACCATCATCAGAAGTTCCTAAGGCAACTGAAAAAGACCCTGCTCCCACTCCTTTGCCTACAACAACTTCCACAGCTGTTTTAAACCCTACTCCCATCAGAATGTCAAAAGAATTATTAGAGAAGAGTTTGAAAGAAGCTGCCAAGAAGGCAAAAGAAGACAGAGTATGGAACAGCCTAGAAACTAGAGAAGACTTGAACTATGATGAAAAACTGATCAAGTATCAAGAAAAACTTGATGAGCTTGAGGCTGAAGAGAGAGCACTTGAAGCTGCTGCTGAAGATGACAAAAGAGCACAGCTAATAGCATTCATCACAAAGAACTCCAAATCCAAACAAGTGGCCCTCAAGAAACTCTCAACACAAGAACTAACAAGAAGAGCTCAGATGCTATCTGACAGAATAGCAACTGAAAATGAGAGGAAAGCCAAAAGAGCTGAAGTGATTGAAGAATTAGTGGCTAATGACTATGGTTCAAAAGCCTCAATCAGCAAATGGAAAGAACAAACTCTCTATGAGGCTTACAAGAAACTCAAAGCAAAGAAAGCTGCTGAACCAGAAAGATTTGAAAGCCAAGAAGTCCAAACAACTTCTATTGTCAAAAGACCATCTGGTACATTAAGAAAGCCAGCCACTAAAAGAAAAGCAGATGGAGATCCCATTGTCAAGACTGACTTCAAGATGATTCTGTTAGAAGGAGATCAGTTGGTACATGGTGATTTTGATGTTGAAGAGAAACCCATCTTGACCCAATTCAGAGACAAGGCTACCTATGCTTATCAGTTACAACAATCCATTCAAGAAGAAACACATACAAGGGTTGTTACAGAGCATCATCTGCCCAACATGCCAATCCAAGGTGCTGCTGAATTACAAGGAAGTCAAGAGTCTCACCTGAGAGTCACTGAAATTGAAGACATTCCTCAATCAGGTCAACCTAAGGAAACAGGCTTGGTTTCCTATGCCTCTGACTTTGACAGGTCAAAGGTAAACATTGTAAAATGGTCATTTACTGAATCTAACTCAGTACTTGTGACCAGGAGAGACCGTTCAAGTAAGGTCTATAGAAACTCAAAGGAGTTGAGTGTTTTATCGTCCAAAGACCTTCTCACCATTCAACATTTAACACCTGAACTTGGTCCTCTCACTGAGCAACAAAGATGTACTCTTACCACCCGGATGACAGCAGAGATCTGGAGGATGCTAGAAGAGAGAAAAGGACAACAATAAAGGATAGATAAGGTTTTGGCTTCATCAATCCAGGGGGAGATTGTTGGGACGAAGAGGATTGAAGAAACCACCTTTTGATAACCTTAGTCTTTTCCATATCTGCCTAAGTATAGAACTGCTGAAGAACAAATAGAAGAAGTACTGAAGAACAAACACAAAGTTCTGAAGAGTAAATTCATCAGAAGTTCTGAAGTCTAACCAGACATTTCACTGAAGAACTACTGAAGACAAACTGCTCATCAGCAGTTTGTCACTCATCAGCACTTTCCATCAGAAGCTTCTAACCGACTGAAAGATCAGCAGTTTTACTATTATATTGTTTTGTTAAAGTCTTGATTTCAAGTTTCAATGTACAGACTGATGTAAGCTTATCTTTGTATAATATCTTTGTTAAAATATCTTAGATTACTTCAGACTTCAGTTTAGTACAATAGTCTATAAATAGATGAGTTTGTTCATCTATTTTTATATGTGATTTTGTGTAATATCTTTGAAATTATATTGAAATCCTTCAAGCTTTAAACTCATAATTTCCACTTCACATCTGAGAAACATAAACTGCTATTACTGCTTTATACTTAGATCATTTATTGTTTCTCATTTACTATTCAGTCAAGGGGGAGTAATAACTCCTCATCAAAGTGATCTTTTAGACCTTTGAACACTTAACTTTCCGCTGCTTAATAACTCTTATATAAATCTGATCAAACACATAAGTGTTCATAGAAACAGCCACTGATCCAACAGTTTATAATTATTATATTTATGGACAGTGTTTTAAGACAGATTATGCCAAAATTAAAACATACCTTCTTTATCGCCATCACCCGTAGCACATTCAACACCGCCCATCATCCGCTGTTTTTTGAACATTTTACACTTTCACCACTGTCCTTTTCGGGTTTTTTATTAGTTGATTTTGACACCCTGTCATTCTTTTTAGTCGATTCACACATTCTTCAACCGGTACTTCTTAATCAACACCCGCATTTACCAACTCATCCTCGGTCCTCAACTTCTTTTCAAACCTCTTTGTCTCTAAGGTAAGAGCCAATTCTTCTAACATATCTTGATCGACATTCTCGATCACATACATACCTTCCTTAGATGTTGAAACATCTTGGTCATACGCATAAGCCACCTAAAAATTAAATGACTTTTTGTTAAGCGTGTGTTTTATTATTCCATATGTGTTATCACTAATTACGCGTACTATGAACATTTTATAGTTAAAAAGACATACCGCAAGTAACACTAGAGGACCGTTGAAGTTGTCTTCACCGTCCCAATAGTTGGTTCAGGCCCCTAAACTCACACACAATACACACTAAACTTACCTATGTAAAGTTGCAGAAATGAAAAGATGAAAAAGCTTCTTTACTAAAATGAAAAGGGGTACATATTGTGAACTACTACTCAACTCTATTTATACTAAAAAAAACATAACCTCCTCTAGACTTGCACATTTCTAGCAATATCTCGAACTACTTCCAACGTTCACAAAGACTTTGTCATGCAATGTCTTTATTTTCCACTGAATTCGGTCAAACCACTAACATGTGCAGCTCCTACTTTTCTGGTCAACCAATACCAAGTAGGATGACCCATAACCATCACCCATGACCCGTATGTAAACCCGCGACCCGTAAACAACCCAAACCATCAAGATTAACCCAACATTCACCCCCTTAATCTTGATGTCGGTTCTTGTTTCGTTCTTCGTTCGGTGTTCTAGTTGCTATGAGCCACTCGGTTCTTGCTGCACGAACCACATAGGTTCGATCTTCTTCATGCTAAATGAACCGTACAGGTTCGGTCTTTCTCATTCGTGAACACTTTCGGTCTTCGGTTCACGACTCGGTCTAATGTGAACTCTCGGTCTTTGTTCACAATTACGGTCTTTCGGTCTAAGCTTTCTTCAATAAAATCTTCTTTCGGTCTGTCTTGGTGTGAACCTCCGGTCTTGTCACACCCACGGTCTCGGTCACGCTGTTCGATCTTTCACGGCTTCGATCTTCTCGGTCTCACGCCTACGGTCTTCTTGGCGAGTTCTTCAGTATTTCTTTTAAACCGTTTGGTCTATTATGAGTTCGGTCTCTTCTCAATCAGTCTACCTTTCTTATACCGGTACGGTCAACCTCGGTGACTCACTATTCTTGGGTGATCAACGGTCACACGCCACAACTTAATATTGGGCCTAACGTCTCCTTCTTTTCATCATTCACCCACTACACCAATTAATGCTCCTTCCTTCAAACCCAAACAATCCCTTTTTTTTAATTTAGTAACACTTCAAAACTCAAGGCTAATTGATAACAATTACACGCCTGACGCCACCGTCACTGCCAGGTTGCTTGCCTCTTTGTTTCTTCTCTCAACCAATTCTCAGCCGCCTCCTATACACATTCTCCAAACATCCAAAATCTAATTAGAATAAATTAAAACACCGACCTTATAAGAATTTCCAACATGTATCGGTTGTTTTCACCACACTTCAGTTGCGACAAAAGTTTCTTCACTTCAATATTTTATGTGATTCACTCTTCTCCTTTTGTTCGATCACCTGTGACCTTCTTTATTCAAACTTTCACAACTTGCTTTCTTTAATTCACTTGACAGAAATTACTGCCACATAATTAAACGCCGCTCTTCCCTTACACATTATCCTACAGGCTACTCTCCCCTCGAAACACGACTCTCGAACGCGCTATCTTCTCAACCTCGCAGTTTAGAAGGCTGCAACCCTCTTCTCGGGATCGACTCTCGAAACGAACGAACACCGTCTTCACCTGCTCTGATACCAAATGTTGGTTCAGGTCCCTCAACTCACACACAATACAAACTAAACTTACCTATGTAAAGTTGCAGAAATGAAAAGATGAAAAAGCTTCTTTATTAAAATGAAAAGGGTACATATTGTGAACTACTACTGAATTCTATTTATACTAAAAAAAACAAAACATAACCTCCTCCAGACTTGCACATTTCCAGCAATATCTCGAACTACTTCCAACGTTCACAAAGACTCTGTCATGCAACGTCGTTATTTTCCACTGAATTCGGTCAAACCACTAACACATGCAGCTCCTACTTTTCTGGTCAACCAAGACCAATTACTATGAACATTTTAGAGTTAAAAAGACATACCGCAAGTAACGCTAGAGGACCGTTGAAGTTGTCTTTGTTCGAAGTCTGATCTGCACAGGTCTGGTACTTCTGTTTCTGCGTAATTGTTTCTGATGTGGGCTTCATATACATAAGGCGATGGCAGTTATAGATATGGAGGGAAAGAAAGGTTGTTTGAAAGTTAGTTATTTAACATAGACTTTCTGCATTAAACAAATGAAACATTCGGCCCTTATATAGGTCTGAACCGGTGTGAGTTCTAACAGACGCGTCCCTTACATATTTACAAACTTAGGATATGTTTTCTTTATCAACCGGTGTGTTACATTAACCGGTGACACAACTATTAGACTTAGGATATACTAATTAACATAAGTTCTATAATACATTAACATATGAATAAATCAAGTTTAATCTATATATCTAACAATCTCCCCCTTAAACTTGATTTATCTTCCTTCGGATCTTCATTCTTCGCTTGAGGACGATCGGCTTCTTTTCTTTGGTGGCAAGTCTTCATCATTCCATTTGTTTCCACCACTTGTGCTACCTTCTTCATTTGTAACTTCAACGACTAACTCGCGGCCTTTGTATTTGAGATGGTACCATTCCATCATCTCCAAATATCGGACATACACAAGCCTTAGAGTCAACGCTATCTCTTCTTTCTTTGCTAAACTTGGTAGCCCTCTTCCATAACCCATACTCATAGCAACAATCGCCCAATTTTCATCTTTTGTGACTTTATCATATCCACCAAACACTTGTACTTTAGTGTATAAATCCAATAAACATATTGGATATCCGGTTGTATCTCTTGGTGGCATAGGGGCTTTGTTTTTTATTTTCAAGAATCCATGCATAAACCATTCTACAATCTTTTCAAACTCTAGTTCAAATTTACGCTTGTACCTTTCAACCATAGTAGTAACATGAAGCAAGTCCATGAAAACTAAGCAATCTTGTATGCGAGAACCATTGGTTGGGTACATGATAGGACCTTTCTCCATAAAACCTTCATAATTGTCCTTATCAATAGAGAATTCTTGAAATTGCTTGAACATGTAAGCCCTCTCTTTATCTTCATCATTTAGTGCTTCTTTTATGCCATCAAATCTGACCCGTTTGTTTGAGAACTTATCTAGCGGCCCTTTTCCATCTTTTTCAACAATATTTTCTCTTTCGGGGCATTTAAATGTGAAGTGATCTTCACTATCACATATTCGGCATAATATCATCTTTCTTTTCTCTTGTATGATCGGTCGATGAATATGACATATATCACCATCGAATTCTATTTCTAGACCCTCTTGGTTCAACCTTTCTATACTTAACACATTTTTACGAAGTGTAGGAACATAGTATACCTTTTTGATCTTGTGTACTTGTCCTCCACTTGTGATTATCACCGATCCTCTTCCTCTAAAATACTCCCTCCTATATCCACTTGGTTGGCCTTCTACTCCAAACGATTTGCTAAAAATAGCGAATTGATCTTTATAGCCACACCCATGTTCTTTTCTTGTTAGGCTAGCATACCACACATCATCCCATCCTTTCTCATCCGTTCCTTTTACCATAAATTCTGTTTTACCCATCTTCTTTGGGCAATTTCTTCTATAATGGAAGGGCTCTTTACATTTACCACAACACATCGCGTGTGGGTATTCGGGGGCATCTTTTACTTGACTATTGAACTCTTGTTGCGCCTTCTTTTTCTTCTCTATGTGCGACTTCGGGGCTGATCCGATATGAAATCATGAGAAATTGATGTTCGAAGGGTCCATACACTCCTTCTTGAATTCTGCGATCTTCTTATCGAGAACAAATTGATCCAAATGATCATCTTTAATAAATGGAGACATCGGCCTCTTGCCTTTGTCTTCGGGAACATCCTCTGATTTCTCTTCAATATCGAATATACCGTATACTTTCCTTTGATCGGGCTCTGATGCCATGTTCGAAGTCTGATCGGCACAGGTCTGGTACTTCTGTTTCTGAGTAATTGTTTCTGATGTGGGCTTCATATACATAAGGCGATGGCAGTTATAGATATGGAGGGAAAGAAAGGTTGTTTGAAAGTTAGTTATTTAACATAGACTTTCTGCATTAAACAAATGAAACATCCGGCCCTTATATAGGTCTGAACTGGTGTGAGTTCTAACAGACGCGTCCCTTACATATTTACAAACTTAGGATATGTTTTCTTTATCAACCGGTGTGTTACATTAACCGGTGACACAACTATTAGACTTAGGATATACTAATTAACATAAGTTCTATAATACATTAACATATGAATAAATCAAGTTTAATCTATATATCTAACAGTCTTCACCGTCCCAATCCTCAACACTCTTGTTCAAACACTTTATCACGTATACGGACACGAGGAACCCTATGTTCATAGTATTGTTCATAGTTGTAAACCCCAACACTGTGTTGAACAAAATAAGAAAGTATAACCTGACTTCCATCCAGAATCGTCCTCACAACTACAACAGTCCACCATGTAATTCGCCAAAGTCTTCGGTGAAATCCGTGTATCACTACAAAACTGTTTCCTCCAACACTTAACAGTTGGGATACTTTTCCTTGCCCTTTTCACTTCAACCACCTCCTCATTACCGAGTGGTATACCAAATAGTTTTTGAACAAATTTCGGTGTAAACCTAATTGAATGGGTAGGCAAATTCAGCACGCTTCTTGAAGGGACATAATTTGATGCTCACCATTGATCCATCATTGTTGGTATTATCTGCAACTTCCAATTCAGAATTGCTCCAAATCCCATTTCTTTAATAGCTTCCCTTTGTCCCTTCCTCAAACATTTCACCATATCTTGAATGTTACCTTCAGGAGTGTTTAGGTCAGATTAAAAGTGTGTTTTAACGTTATGCCCAACAAGACTAATATATGGGAAAGTAAAACAGTGTTTTTGGTTTAATGTATATTTTACCTGGTGAGCTCTTCAACTTATTTTTGTGCCCCCGAATATTCCCTGTACACATAGGGTTGTTTTACTTCTTTCCCCTTGTTTGCTGTCTTCAAATTTACAGTACTTGACTTCCTCTTAACCACCTTCTCCTTTTTCTTCACATCTTTACGATCATCAACCTTTGATTTCTTCTTGACACCTTTTTCTTCAACATGTTGAGACTCCTTCCTTTTCCTCGAATCCTTTTTTTTCAGACATTTGTGCAATACGTATCCCTAACTTAGATGTCGGGCTCATAAAGTCGTCATCGGATCCTTGGACGAAAAGTTTACAAAAAACTGCACATTAATTTACCAAAAACATAGATGAGACAGATAACGAAATATGTAATGTTGTAACATAATACATTCTTCAACAATTTTGTTCCCTTATCGGTTCCTTATATTTCTTGCTACACTTGTCGGACGACTTTGTCTTCATGATTCGTTCACTCTTCAAATTCTTACTAACATCCACTTTCACGGGCTGCCCAACTAGAGTTTTGAACAGTGTTTTAGAATCTAAGCATTTTTCTCTTAAAAAAATTACAACAACAATTTTTTTATGTACATATTACCAAAGAGTTTTTTTTTTCAAAATCTATAGTACCAAGCTTTATTTTTGGGAGTGTCCATTTTTTGTTTTTTCAACTTCGAATGGTACCTTAATTACACGAATTCCAACGTCCATATTGCTATTCATGTTACCTGATTTACAGTGCCCTTTGTCATGTACCGAAGAATGTCGCTCATTCTGTTTCTATTCTAAATCCCTCAATTCCAGCTCTTAAAAAACAAAATCAAAATTAAGAGATTAAACCGAAAAACACAACATATAATGTATTCATAATGTAAAACATTATAAAACTCTTTCAACATATAATGTATGATATCCACAAACTTCACACTATCATATTTGCAAACACTATCAATACAATATTGTACCATCAAAAAACAAAGCCTAATTTCAAAACTAATGAGGAACAAAACAAACATATAATGTATTCATAATGAAGCAGTTATGAAACCGTTCAACTATTGCTGTCGATTCATTCAACGCGACACACTTTGTTTTGCAGCCTCAAAACCTACTGCCTGCAGAACTATAGCTCGATTAGTTAGCATTATAAATCCCAAAATATAGAGCTCATTATGTTCAATTAGTGTTTCCATATCATAACTATAGCATGAACCTGTTTCATATTTACAACAAATTAACCCTTCCACCAAAATATAGGTTGATACAATAGACACCTTCTTCGTATTTCAAATACAACAAACCTCATTATGTTCAATTAGTGTTTCCATATCACCAGACACTATCAGCCTGTTTCATATTTACAACAAACTAACACTTCCACCAAAATCGAAAAAACACTATTATTCCTAAAAATGTAAAAAAACAATATTATTACACCAAAATCGGTTGTTTAAAACACTATTATTCCACCAAACGGAAAAAACCCAACAAAAATTTCCAACATTCACGAAACACTATCAGCTTGTTTAAAACAACCACTGAATAAACAAATTACCACTGGGTTGTAGGGAGGCACTGACGTTGGCCATGGTCGTGAACGGAATTTATGGTGGTTCTGGGTTGCAGTGAGGCGGTGACGTTGGCCTTGGTGGTTACGAAGGTGAACCCTTATCAGATCTTACAGCATAGGTATGATTTTTCAAATTAAATTTTGAACCAAATCAATCTTGTGGGGAATATCCAACAGAGCTTACTTGAATTTAGAGAACATTCTTGTTTTTTTTCTTTTAATACCCTAAAGCAGCAGCATCATTGCTATGAATTTTCAAATGTAAATCTTGAACTAGAATAAGCTGCTCTCTTTACATTTGGTATATTCTACAATGTAGATTTCAGGTGTTAAGGCACCTCTCTTCATATTTCTTGTAAAATCAGGTTTTTAAAAAATCAACATATTTAGGTATTTATTTTTCTTTTTTTTCTTTTTAATTATTGGAAGTCAAAATCAGGTTTTAAAAAAAAACATGTCAAATCTTGATCTTGATTCAGTTTGGAGCATGGTTTTTGGGATTTCAAGGGTTCTTTATGTGGGGCAGTGAATTTGTATAAACCATTGGATACTGATCTTATCATAAGTAAGCATGCTTGAATCTTGATGTTAGATTCAAATGGGTATGTTAGATTCAAATGGGTTAAGGTAAACAGTAAACTATTTAATTAAAAAATAAATATGGTTCAAACAAGTCATTTGGTTAATAAAACTTTATTAAAGAGTTTCATCAATGAAAGCTAGAAATTCAGTTGTCTATGTAAAAAAACTGAAGGGTTTTCTGTAGTGTTATTTTTTAATAAAACTTTGTGAAAATAGTCATGTGTACATTTAGTAGCAATGGGAAGAGGAGAGGTTGAGTTTGTTAACTATACTTTGGAGACATCAAACTTGATACTACACTCGTGTGTCTTATTTTACATAGGTGTAAAGCAGAACGATAGTGATGAAAAAACCCAAATCCATGTGAAGATCAATGGATTTGTGTTTTGATCTCTGCGTATATCTTTTGAGAAGGAAAGAATAGGAAGAACAGAGAGAAGGGGTATGTTTTGTTTAGAAAATCATTTATTTTGCTTTAGGTCTACTAGTACCAGCTTTGATTATTTTTACAGTGATTTAATTGTAAATTTCACACAATATTTTTCACATGTAAATTAGATTTCAATATGTAATTTGTTTTATATTTATATAAATTGTTCGCCGCCATGTAATTGTAATTTTTATACAATGTTTTCATAGATGTAAATTAGATTTTACATATATGTTTTAGATATTTTATAATTTTTACACAATATTTTTTAGGCAAAATGGAATTTATTAATCCCAACTTTTTGCAGTTGGCCGATAATAATCCCAACTGGGTTTATTCTTCCCACCAGTCCCAACTTTCACACATTTTACTCTCACTGCACCCACCGTTAACTCACACTAACCCCGTTAGCTGAAATCCACGATTCTAGGCGATTACTCACCGGACTTGAAAGAAGGAATCGAGACGAAGATATTGGTATGTTCAATTGCAGAAATAAGCACGGTTCATCGGTCGTAGGTTGATGTTCTCCTCGGATGGGATGACCGGAACCAACGATTAAACCATCGAACCGTGCTTATTTCTGCAATTGAACATACCAATATCTTTGTCTCGATTCCCTCTTTCAAGTCCGGTGAGTAATCGCCTAGAATCGTGGATTTTAGCTAACGGGGTTAGTGCGAGTTAACGGTGGGTGCAGTGAGAGTAAAATGTGTGAAAGTTGGGACTGGTGGGAAGAATAAACCCAGTTGGGATTATTATCGGCCAACTGCAAAAAGTTGGGATTAATAAATTCCATTTTGCCTATTTTTTATAGGTGTAAACTATATTTCTGTAATAAAATAAATAATTTTTTTTTGAATAAGATGTAAAAGTTGTGTGTGTGTGGTTTTTTTTTTTGTGGTTGATAGTTGGCTGTGTTTCAAAGGTGACGATGGAGATCAAGAAAACGAAGGATGACTAGTTGTTGTTTACATGTTGATTTCGACTCAAGTTTGATATTTACACTGATGTAATACGATTATTATAGATGTTGCTGGGGTATTTACACTGACATAAGTTATGTTGCTGATTATTTTACAATGATGTACAGCAAAAATACGATTATTATTTTTTCTAGGTTTTTATATATTGAATAAGTTGTTGTTGTTTTAAAAGAAATGAATTAAAAAATAAAATAAAATTAAAATTAAACAAATATTGATGTGATGGTGATAGTAACAAATAAAACATATGACAATGGTTGTGACTTATTTAATATTTTAATATTTTTGTCATCAAAAGAATCAAAGTCTTTCATCTTAGCCTTATTTAATACTCCGTATTTTAATATTTTTGTTAATCCATTAAAATAATGGGGGAAACAAAAAGACAAAAAATATATGTGGCTTAGTTAGAACCATTGAATGATTAAAAATCAAAGGCTCTAGTTGATTTCTATTGTTCTTTCAACTCAACTTTATTCTCGTTTTACCCATTCTCTCTCTCTCTCTCTCTATCTCTCTCTCTCTCTCTCTCTATATATATATATATATATATATATATATAAAGTAAACATATAAAGATTTTTTTTAAAGAAAACTAGTTAGGGTACCCATGCCACACAATAGAGTTATGATCGTTTTGGTTTGGTCTTGTAGGGCACTGGCACTCGTATATATGTCGATACTTAAAGACTTGATTCGTGGGTGCAAACAAGGTCAGCGAAACATGACTACAAATCCTTATAGATGAAAGACTTTGATTCTTTTGATGACTTTAGGGTAAAGATTAGTCAACTTGTGTAACAAGTAAATTATTTGATCCGCAATTGATAGAAAGAGGTTAGTCCAAAAGCTTCTAGGATCGATACCAACAAGCTTTATTTGAATTGGTGCTGCAATTTAACAATTTATTGAATTTAATGCCATGAAATTTTAAGAAGCCATTGGTAGATTTACATACGACGAACGCATCAAGAAGTCAATACAGAGGAAGACATACATGACAAACTTATATTCACTAAAGTAGATGAAAAGGAGAAAGTCAATGAACATAGAGTTAAATGATATGGTCATGAGAATTCAAATCAAGAAAACAAAGGATGGTTGGGAAATCATCATGCGGCTGGAGATTGGAGAAGAACCCAAGTCATGGGAGATCATGATGGTCGCTACTATCTACTTCATCATTGTCTGCCGTTGTTGCCTAGCTAGGACATGGCAGCAACCAGCTTTCATCCTTTCTCTCTGTTGTCACCCCGAAAACCATGAAGACTAGTCTCATACATGATGTAGTGACTGAGATGATATCACATATACAAATTGATCTGTCAATGCACGCTTCAAGTTTCATATTGCATCATTAAACATTAAAAGTTTTCACTAAGTAATTAATAATAGTAATAATTACTCTTGTTAGATAAACTTTGATTAAATGTTACAGCTTATTATTAGCAGTAATTCCTGACTCATCACAATTCGGTGATGGGAAAGCATGGTAAAGGAGACAAGGTCACAAGTTGGTGTACTTGAGGGACTGAATTTGACAGGTGATAAATGTTAAGTTTCTTGATTATATTACAATAGATTGTAACAGTACTGATTTCTGAGAAGATTAACATGGACCATTGTATGACACCCTAGGCAAATCCCACATCGGCCGTGGCCAGGAGAGATCCTTGGTTCATAAGTAATCCAAAGCCTCTTAAATCACCAACGCGTTTTGGGCTTAATGTTAGTGGATGAGAGGAGAACTCCATAGTTAAGCGTGCTCAGGTGGGAGTAGTACTAGGATGGGTGACCTCCTGGGAAGTCTCCACCGGGGCAACCAAAAACAAATCCGTGAGCTTCTGGATGGGCAACCCATCGGAGGCAAGGCGGACAATATTGGTGGTGAGAGAGGCCGGAAGTTACAAATGGTATCAGAGCATTGTAACAGTACTGATTTCTGAGAAGATTAACATGGACCATTGTATGACACCCTAGGCAAATCCCACATCGGTCGTGGCCAGGAGAGATCCTTGGTTCATAAGTAATCCAAAGCCTCTTAAATCACCAACGCGTTTTGGGCTTAATGTTAGTGGATGAGAGGAGAACTCCACAGTTAAGCGTGCTCAGGTGGGAGTAGTACTAGGATGGGTGACCTCCTGAGAAGTCTCCACCAGGACAACCAAAAACAAATCTGTGAGCTTCTGGATGGGCAACCCATCGGGGGCAAAGCGGACAATATTGGTGGTGAGAGAGGTCGAATGTTACAAAGTTATGGTAATGGGCGGAGGGGCCTGCGTCACGTTGTAATGGGCGCGCCTTCCTGTTGGGAATATGGTATTGTTGGTTTTTGGTACCATATCCTTTCAGTCGTCTTCTCTTCTTCGTTGTTTCTTTTTTCTTCGTGTTTTCGATATGTCTGTTGAGGAGAAGAGTTCGAAACATGAGTTGGCGATGGTGGAGGCTCGGGTTTCTTGGTCTAAGGATAAGTACAGGTCCCTCCTGGAGAAGTATGAAATCCTTCGGGAGTGGGAGCCTGAATTTCCAGCAAAGGGCAAGACTCTAATGGACTGTCCTGAGGGGAAGATCTGTCTATATAAGGCTTTCTTCCTAAAGAGTATGTTCCGTATCCCAACGAGTCATTTTCTGATCGATGTGTTGAAGAAGTATGGGGTTCATATTTCTCAGATGAGCCCGTTTAGAGTGATGAGGGTGATGCATTTCGAGTCGACTTGTAGGGCGTTGATGATGGAGCCCATGTTTGAGCAGTTCAACGTGTTCTATTGTTAGGATCTGAGTATTGGATTGTTTTGATTAATTATGAAATATGAATGAAGTATAAATGGAAAGTGCAGCGGAATAAAGAATAATCAAAACATAGAGAATAATTGTTATCAATCGAATGCTTTCATTAAAGTTGAAAGATTACAAAGGTACAATTATAACTCCCCCTCAGCCTGATCACTCAGAGTTTGTTTGTCTAGAGAGAATGACGAGTGACCAATAGAACAGTACAAGTACTGTTCTATTTATAGACAAGTACAAACCTCTGATGATCACTTAGCTGACGTCACCTAGAAAGCGACCCCTAACTGACTAACAAACTATAACATATGTTAAAACAATAAACTACTGTTACATTGAAACTACTGAAGGAAAACTCTATTAAGCTAAAAACTCTGATGTCTTCTTAACATCTGTTGAACCAAAGTACTGTTGGTTCAACAGACCTTTGCTCTTCAGATCCTTGATCAGCACTTGTTCTTTATCAGACTTTTGCTCTTCAGACTTTATCCATCAGACCTTTCATCAGCAGCAGTTGTCTTGTATCAGTTGTTTAAGTCATCAGCAGTTTGGGAATCAGCAGTTCTCTAGAGGAAGCTTTCTTGTAAACTCTGTTATTTATTCATGATCAACACTTAGTATATTTTGGCTTTCAATCATCTGTTCTTCTCCAGGTCAGCAGACCCAACAATCTCCCCCTAGAACAGATGATGCCAAAACTTTGCTTTATTCTTGATCTTTATTTCTCATCAGACTTTCTCTAATTTGCCCTTTTAGTTGTAATTCAAAGTGTAGAGAGAAGAGGTCTTCAGCATCTCTATCCAGTGTCAAATTTAGAAGTGTCTGGAGATCTTCAGCACTTAGGCCAGGTGCCTCATCCATACTCAACTTCTGAATACTACCATCTGATCTGAGCAATGTCAATTCATGGGTCTCTTTATCAGACTTCCATTTTAGAATTTTAGAATCAGAGGAGTGACTGGGATGCATCTTTATTTTGGATGAGTTTGGTGATGGTGGCCTTCCAATGAGTTCTCTGAGCCTGTCTGACACAGGATCAGAAAAAGATCTGATTTGATTCAAGATCCCCTCTTTCACATAAGTATCAGTGAACTGTCTTGTTTCTTCTTCAGTCATTTCTTTTTGCTTCTTAAATTGTCTTCTAGCAGCAATGGTAAGATCTGAAGTTTCCAGTAAACTGTCTAATGTGAAGGCCTGAGAGGGTTTCTTGGGAGCATCATCATACACTGGTTTTCTTGGAAGATCAGGATTGGTCTTTCTTTCTTGTTCAAGCTTTTTATATGTCTCAATTAGCCTGATCTCTGACCATCTGGCAACAGATTTCATCTCTCCATACTTAGCTGCTACAAGCTCTTGTCTCATTCTTCTGAATTTCAAGGCTCTAGCTTCATCTCTCCCCTTTTTGAAATCAGGAGCAGAGACCTTAGCAGGAGGATTCTTGGCCATGTTCTCTATTCTGATTAGTTCTTCTCTTAGAGCATGTGTGGTCCAGCCTGTAAATTGATTCTTTGTTGCTTTATAAGGCTTGGATGCCAAGATCTGTTCCAGCAGTGAATCCCTTACTTCCATCTCCAAGTGTCTGCTGAGAGGCATGGTTGACATGGAGTTGCTCAGGGTCTTAGCATAATCTTCAATCCTTCTGAGTTTGCTAAGCTCTGCTGAATGGATGCCCTGAGCAGTCCTGTCATCCTTCCCTTTGCACTTCTCTTTGATGACAGCATCAGCCTGTTCACCCTTGTATTTGAGATATGTGTCTATGTTGAGTGGAACAGGGAAGCCTTTAAGAGATGGGAAGGATCTTTCTGATGGCTGATCAGTATTATAGAAGGATTAAAGTTCCCCCTTGATTAAATCCAACTCAAGGGGATACTTCTCAGCCAATGGGGTGATGGTTGGTGGTGGTCTGTGTGATCTGAATTGGGCAGTGTGTGGTGAGTAAGATGAGAGTGGAATGGCATTGACTGGTGTGGATGAGATTGGGGTGTTAGGTGGTGTGTTGTGGATGTTTTCATCTTGTATAACAAAGGTGGATTTCCTTTTTCTGCTATACAAGATTTTGGGTGAAGGTGAGGATGTAGCAGTGGATTGAGAAACATCTGTTGGTCCTTTTGTGGAACCAGCAGTTGTTTGGGTTTTGGGTTGTGTTGAAGTAGGTTCGGCAGTGGTTTGTGTTGGAGTAGGTTTGGGAGTTGGTTGAGTTGTGGTTGGTTTAGTGACTGGTTTGGTTACTGGTTTTGGTTGTGCAGATGTTTTAGCAGTGGTTGTAGTTTCAGTTGTTTTAGGTGCAGTGGTTTGGGTAACAGAGGTTGTGGTGGCAGTGGTTTGTGGAGCAGTGGTTGTGGTAACAGGTGTTTGTACAGCAGGAGTTTCAGCAGTTAATTTGGAAGGTGGTTTTCTAGTGTGTTTGGCTGGCATTTTCCTTCTCTTTGAAGTGCTCACATCTTCCACTTCCTGCTGCTGTTCCTTTTTCAGCTGTACCAACCTCTCTGCCTTTACTTCCAATGTGTCAGCCCTTTTCATTTTGTCTTCAGCAGCCTTTTCAGCTCTTTCATTTGCTGAAGTGTCAACTTCTTTTGTCTTTGATGCTGGGGCTGATTCAGAGACAGGGATCTGAACATTTGGTTGTGTTTGTGGAGCTGATTTTGGTGACCCTGGTTTGTCAGCAGTTGGCTTCTTCCCTTTTTGTGAGGGTGGTTCACCAAATGGATTTAGTTTTGGTAGCCTATCTCTGCCACTCTCCCCCTTTTTGGCATCATCAGCAGTGAATTCATCATCATCTTCATCTCTGAGAATTGTGGTAGGGGCAGAGCCAGTGGTCTTCAGCAAGTGGTCTTTGATCACCTTGATATCAGCCTTTGTATCATTGAATCTGGCATCAACCATGTTTCTGATCAAGGTCATGTAGGTTTCCTGTGTCTGATCTGCTAATTTTCGATGAGCTATGATGATGGGGGAAACAGATTTCCATAGCTCATTAGCAACATCAGCAGTTGATGGTTGACTTTTTGTAAAGTTATTCAATGTTTCCAATATTGACTTGACATCAGATTTGATGTCAGCAACAGAGGATTCAAGGTTTTGAACTTTAGCCGTCAATTCTTGTAGTTTTGACTCATCACCTAAATTAATAGGATCAGCTGAGTCCCTACCAGAGGTAGTTTTAGCTGGTTCAGTTCTAGGAGGTGAGTCCATAGAATAAGAACCTGCTGCCCCTTGGTCTTGGTTCTGGGGACTTCCAACTGTTTTTGGAGACACAATTGTGTCTTCAGCAGTTGTTGCCTTCAAGGAAGTCTTAGCAATGTAACCACTGTCCTGCTGTGAGACAATGGTCTCTACAGCAGTAGTAGCTGCTTCTCTTGAAACCTCATCAGAAGTAACATGTACTTCTGGGAGTATAACCTCCTCATCTGTTTGTGGGATGGCTGATTGATTTTCCTCAGTCCCAGTCACTGGTAGTGGCATACTCTCAGTGATAGGTGATTGAGAGGAACTGGGGTTGTCCTGAGTTTTATCAATAGCCTCAAACAGGGGTTGCATTGTTTGTGGGACATGTGGTGGTGATGTAGGTGGAGTAAGAAGCTGATTAGCCCTGGGAGATGGGCTTGTAAACATATGATCAAGTGATTCATATGCCTCAGTTTGAGGTTCCCTTTGGCTTACAACAAGTTCCTTTTGTGAGGAATCTTGAGGAGTTTGCTTAGGTTGAGATATCTCCAACTGTTGTGAGGAAGTAACAACAGTGGTTTCATGTTGCTTTGGTGATGCAACAGGGTTAGCTTCTGGTATCTCATCTTCCAGAAGTCCCTTTTTGGTTTTGGTGGTTGTTTTGGTGGACGGACGTTTTCTTTTGGTGGCTGGTGTGGGTTTCACAGCACTGGATGAAGTGCCATGATCACCAGGAGCAGTGGGCTCACCAACAGAGGTTTCAACAACAGTTGTTGTCTTTGTCCTCTTTGGTTGTGTTTTGGAAACTTTTTGAACTTTTTGTGCTTTTTCTTGGGTTGAAGAACCCAGCATTCTAGTAAAAGTTTCATCAGTTAAACTTTTCATTTTAAATGACTCTCCCTTTTGAAAATCCTTTTCAGGTAAAAGCTTTTGTAGAATTACACTTAGAATTCTAGGGTAGAGCAGAAAAGCATTGTTTGAGCCAGATTTTATGGCTTTCACATTTGATACCAAGTCTGAAAACAATCCCTGAGATAGGTTGAAGTCAGAGTCTGACAACATAGCATATCCCAAGTATTGTATCCTCAATGGGATTTCATTGAAGGATGTTGTCTTGGCAGAGGCACAGAGGAGGAGGGTATGGAAGAAAAATTTCATGACTGGTGGGAAAAACTTTTTATATAGTGTGGAACCAGTCATTTAAGCATCATACCCCCTCTCTTGAAACTCAGTGTGAAGCTCTGTTTTTTGAAAAGTTTCCATACCTGACAAGTCGTTCAGTGAGAAGGTAGTGGAGATGATCTCAGGGGTTATGGCGATACTGGTGGCTCCAATTTTTGAAATTATGGACGTAGGCTTTTTGTCTTGGTACAAAACCTCAGCAGTTGCCCAAAATTCTTGGAGTGTTTCCAGGTGAATGGGAGCATCAGCAATAAGAACATTTTTATATTTTGAGTTATTGATGATGTCAATGGTGGAATGGAATGGTGTGTTGTCTTCGGTTTTAACCAAATATGGAAGGAAATTGTGAGTGGCTTTTGTTTGGAGTTCCATTTTAATGGATTTTGATTATGAAAGCGATGATCTTTGATTGAGGGTTATGAGGAAGACGAGAGCGGTTTTTAGTATTTTGAATACAATGAGACAGTAAAACTGCTGTTGGGGAAAGAACAGGGTTTTATAGGCTCTGGTGAAACCGCTGATGTGGCAAAAACTCTGCTTTAGAGAGCAGACGTGGCAAACATCTGATGGTTGAAACATCTGGTGGCAGACAGCTGTTTTGTTGAACCTCTGTTGCCAACCTCTGTTGTTTAACCAAAAGACTGATGAAAACAGTCGTTTTATCTGATCAGATGTTTGAAACAGATTTTTCAACCAACAGTGGTTGTTTTACCTGATCAGATGTTTGAAACAGATTTTTCAACTAACAGTGGTTTTAATAAAACAGTGGTTGTTTTATCTGAATCAGTGGTTTTAAAACAGATTTTTCAACCAAGGTGTTATTTTAGCAAAATTTGATTTTCTGAAACATTTTAATGTTTTTATTGAAAACATTTTTGTTGTTTTTAATCCATGTTTAACATTCCAATTCGAGAGATCAGATTTGTGAAGGTAGATGTGTCTAAAGCTTTTGTCAGCACATCTGCCAACTGATCCTCTGTTGGAACATGGTGCAGAGAAATCAAACCTTTTTCATAGCTATCCCTGACAAAGTGATGTCTGATATCTATGTGCTTGGTGGTTGAGTGAGAGACTGGATTTTTGATGATATTTTCAGCAGCTTGACTATCCAACATGAGTGGAGTCCTAAGTGCAGTTATCCCAAAGTCCAGTAGTTGATTTTGAAGCCACATAAGTTGGGCTGTACAGCTGGCAGCAGCAATGTATTCAGCTTCAGCAGTGGATGTTGAAACAGCTGCTTGCTTTTTGCTTTGCCAAGAGACTAAGGCATTCCCTAGAAACTGGCACCCTCCTGATGTGGACTTCCTTGTGGTATGGCAGCCAGCAAAATCACTATCTGAATAACCTGAAAGCTCAATGTTTCCATTAGCAGGATACCAGATACCAAGTGTGGGAGCACCTTTTAGGTATTTGAAGATCCTTTTCACAGCAATAAGGTTAGACTTTCTAGGAGAAGCCTGAGATCTAGCACACACACAGGTTGCAAACATAATGTCTGGCCTGGATGCTGTTAGGTACAGTAAAGACCCAATCATGCATCTATAGTGTGTCTGATCAACAAGTTCATCCTTTTCATCATCAGTGAGTGGCTTGACAGTGCACATGGGTGTACTACATGGCTTACAATCATTCATCTCAAATTTTGTTAACAAGTTTTTCACATACTTGTTTTGATGAATGAAAGTGCCATTTTGCAGTTGCTTCACTTGGAGACCAAGAAAGCACTGAAGTTCACCCATTGCACTCATTTCAAACTCTGCTGTCATGAGTTCCCTAAACTCCTCACACATTTTATTACATGTGGATCCAAAAATGATGTCATCCACATATATTTGAACAATCATTAAATCTTTTCCTTTCCATTTTAGAAATAAGGTTTTGTCAATTTTACCTCTAGTGAAACCAATGGATAAGAGAAAAGTAGAGAGAGTTTCATACCAGGCTCTTGGTGCTTGTTTGAGTCCATACAATGCTTTGTTAAGCTTGTAGACATGATCAGGATGGAACGTGTCTTCAAAACCAGGTGGTTGACATACATAGACCTCCTCCTGAATTTTGTCATATAGGAAGGCACACTTGATGTCCATCTGAAACACCTTAATGTTGTGGTTGACAGCAAAGGCTAAGAAAAGTCTGATTGCCTCTAGCCTTGCTACAGGGGCAAAGGTTTCATCATAGTCAATACCCTCTTCTTGTCTGAAGCCTTGAACCACTAACCTGGCTTTGTTCTTGACAACTATACCCCTTTCATCAGTTTTGTTTTTGAAGACCCACTTTGTGCCAATAGGACAGACATCCTTAGGCAGTGGTACAAGTTCCCATACTTGTTGTCTTTTAAACTGAAGGAGTTCTTCTTGCATGGCTTCTACCCAACTGTTGTCTTTCAGTGCCTCTTGGTACTTGACAGGTTGTGTAAGGGATAGAAAGCCTGCAAAAAGGCAGATGTTTGAAGATTGGCTCCTTGTGAGCACACCTTCTCTGATGTTGCCAATGATTTGATCTGGTGGATGAGCTCTTAGGTAGATTAAATCTCCCTGATATGGTATGATGGCATTTTGTGGTGAAGGACAGAGGTTTGGAGACTCTGTTGACATAACATCTGTTGGCACTTCTGAAGAGGCAACAGATGTTTGAAATGGAGGTGGAGGAATGGGTCCAAGTGGTGTAAGATTGGACTGACTTTTGTCAACAGATGATTGACTCTTGTCAACAGATGATTGAACAGTGGATTGGCTGGGTGAATCAGTGGATTGAAGATAAGACTTGCCAACAGTGGCTGACTCAGCTGTGACAGAGTTTTGACAGTTGTTTTGAACCACTGCTTCCTCTGATACAGGATAGACTTTGTAGTGGTCTGGAACCACAACATCTATTCTGTAATCTTGTTGTGAAGATTGTGGAGCACCTGCAGGGTTAGTTTTGACAGCAATATCTTCAAATTTGAATTTATCTAAATCAAACAACTCAGCAGGGTTTGCTGGGATTTTTAAAGAAGAAAGTTCATTGAACTTCACATTCAGAGTTTCTTCTATTGTTTTAGTCCTTGTGTTAAACACTTTATAGGCCTTTGCAATAGAAGAATACCCCAGAAAATATCCACAATCCACTTTGGCTGCAAATTTTGAAATGGAATCTTTAAGATTTAAAATGAAACATGGGCAGCCAAAGACTTTGAAAAATGATATCAGTGGTTTGATTTTAAACAAAATTTCATAAGCAGTCTTTTGATGTCTAGGGTTGATTAAAACTCTGTTTTGAACATAACAAGCAGTGTTTACAGCTTCTGCCCAAAAGGACAGAGGTAAACCAGAATCTGCTAGCATTGTTCTTGCAGCCTCAATGAGAGTCCTGTTCTTCCTTTCAACCACCCCATTCTGTTCTGGTGTTCTTGGGATACTGTACTGCCTTACAATCCCTTTTGACACACAGAAATCATCTAACTCCTTATTTTTAAACTCTGTTCCATTGTCACTCCTAAAGACTTTTACTGGCAAGTCATATTGTTTTTCAACTTTGGTAACAAAGTCCTTCAAGATACCTGCAGTCTCATCTTTAGAGTGTAAAAAGTAAGTCCATGTAAACCTAGAAAAATCATCAACTATGACAAGACAAAATCTTTTCCTTCTTAGACTCATGATTTTTACAGGGCCAAACAAGTCCATGTGCAACATTTGTAAACACTGACTGGTTTTGGACTCATCAATGGATTTGTAAGAGCTTTTATGTTGTTTACCTTTTAAACAGGAAACACAATGCTCATCACATTTGAATTCTTTTGATGGTAAACCTCTGACAAGGTTTTGTTTGGAGAGTGAGTTGATAGTTTGAAGGTTGGTGTGACCAAGTCTCCTATGCCACAATTCTGTCTCTTTGGTAGAGGCAGCTGAGAACAGACAGACATTTGCAGTAGGATTATCCTTCAACATATCAACCACATACACATTGCCACTTCTGTGAGCAACAAGTTGTGCTTTGCTCTCAGCAATGATGGTGTTAATCTTTTCTACAGCCTCTGGGCCAACAATCTTACAGGTTTGCTTAGTGAAGAATGACCCAAAGCCTTTGTCACTCATTTGTGATACACTAAGTAGATTAAACTTTAGATTGTCTATTAGATTAACATTTTCAAACTTAAGTCTCCCTGCTTTGACAGTACCAGAACCCAACACTTTACCTTTAGAATCATTACCAAAGGATATATCACCCCCTCCATGAGCAAGAAAGTCCAGAAGAAGGGCTCTACATCCAGTCATGTGCCTGGAGCCTCCACTATCTACATACCATAAACTGTCTAAACAAGCAGAAGCTCCCTGCACATCAGTAAGGATTTTAGTTTTGGTGAGTGTCCAAAGCCAAATTGGCTTTGGATGGGTCCTTAGCTGTCTCAGCCTTAAGTTGAGGAGAATGATCAGTGGTTTGGACTAGTTTTTGAACTAGATTCAACAGCTGCAGTTGACCATTTGCCAGTGCTTGTATGTCAACACTTGGTCCAGCAGATGTTTGATCATTTCCTATCAGTTGATGAAAACCATGAGGATGTCTGTTCACTTTTGGTTTTGAAGGCCTCTTGGGCTCATCATAAACATGTGACAGACGATGACAAGTGGGTTGTCCATATCCTCTTGGTAATCTGTTAACAGGTGGAGCATCTGTTACCTGAACCTCTCTGGGAGCAGAGTTTTTGTTCAGACTTTGGGTAACAGATGTTTGGACTGATTCAAAAGTCTGTTTGGATTTTCCTTTTGAAGTACTCATCACTTGACTCTCCAGAGTTTTAGCCTTATACTCTTTTATCTTTTCATCAAAATTTTTGAGATATAAGCACTCTTTTGTTTTGTGATTCTTTTTCTTGCAGATTGAACATTCTTTAGATTTTGAATCATTTAAACTTGTTGTTTTGTTGATGTCATATGCTTTTAGAAGAAAACAGTTTTTGGTGACATGGTTCTTCTTTTCACAAAAATCACAAAACAAGTTGTTCTTGGCTTTCCCCTTTTCTTTCTTCTTTTCAACAGATGTTTCATCATCTGTTGGAAGACTTACTAGAGGGATAACCTTGGCCTGTGGTGCCATTTTACCATCAGAGGTTTTGAAGGTTATTGGTTTGAAATTTTCAAGAACTTCACACTCATCTGACCATGTTGGTTTGAATTGATATTTCTCAAGTTCATCAAATGAGGGTGTACCTTCCAACTTTTCAAGAATGATTTTCTTGCCATTGGGTTCAGTAACCTTGATTTCTTGACCTTTTGAGTTTGTAGGGATGACCTCAACCAACTGTGGTTCCTTTTTGTCAGTGGTTTGTGAAACTTGATCAGTGGTTTTAAAACCAAACCCAAATTTCACATGACTTTTAGATTGTTGGTTGACAATCATCTCAAAACCCTTTGATGATTCCACCCATTTCTTACATTCAACTTGGTTGGACTCAAGCTCCTTCTTACAACTATGATATTTTGTTATCATAGTCTGAAGCTGGTCTTTGGTTATGCTTGCTTCATGTTTTAGACTGCTGATTTCAGACTCTTTTTCAGATATTTTTGATTTTAACTCTTTTGTTAATTTTTCAACCTGAATTTCAGAATCCAAAATTTTCTTTCTAAAGTTTTCATTCACCTCTTTTATCTTAGCAAATGCCACAATACATTTGTCTGAGCACAAGTCATTTAAGATTTGAGGAGATACCTTAGCAGCAGCCATCAAGGCACAGTTACACTGGTAGTCACAGTCATCACTACCCCAGGGGTCTGATAGATTCACAACCTTCACTTCAGATTCTTCAGCTGAAACAATCTCACCAACAACACCATCAGTCACATTTTCAGACATAGACACCACTTCCTCAGAATCAGTCTCTTCAACAATTGTTTCTAGTGCCATAAAACAAAAATCCTTTTCAGTGTTGGCAACTAGAGCAATGTTGTCATCTGTTATCTCATCTGGTAGACTGCTCCAATCAACAAAGCCTTGAGTAAAGAAACTCTGTTGACCTGGTTGACTGGTCTCTGCAGGAGCAGAGGGTGGAGTAACAGTCATTGGCACAGGGGCCTGAGCAACAGGTGTTTGGACATAGTGATACTGAGGAACAGTGGTTTGGACATAATGCACAGGAACAGTGGTTTGGGTCTGTGCAAAGTGAGCAGTGTTTTGCACATTAGGTACATTAGGGATGGTTTGATAAGTGTTGGTCTGTGGTCTTTGATTTGGATAGGTGATCATAGGAACTCCATTTTGACTCCTACACTCCCTAGCAAAATGACCCATTCTATGACATTTATAACACTTTATCTTTGATTTATCCAACCCAACCTTTGACCCACCATGTAAACCTGGGTACCTCCTGCCAGTTTTCTTATAGAAGTTATTGGTTCTAATACTGAGCAGGGCAACCTGATGTAAGATGTCCATTTCTTCTAGGTCCAAAGGGTCAATGTATTGCAAGTCATTGTACACAAAAGATGAATTATCAGAAGCCTGGATATCACCACTAGCTGTGAAAGCACAGTTGTTTGGTGATGAGTAAGAATCATTATTGAAACCAGTTGTTATGTCAATGTAATGATCATAACTCTGATCCTTACTACTTCCAGAACCATCATCCTGACCCAACAGTGCAGTATTACCAAATACATAGTCATCTGACACTTTGCCAGAGTCCTGGAGCTTCTTTTTCTGGTTAAGCTCCCTTTCATAAGTCAGGAGCTTACCATGAAGCTGGGTCAGGGTTAGGTCTTTGAATCCGATAGAGTTTCTCATAACAATAGCTATAGTGTCCCATTTGTCCTGAAGTGATCTAAGAAACCTATGATTCAGTGTTGAATTAGGAAAAGTTAGACCAACCAGTTTAAGTTCACTAATTAGACAGTTAAACCTTTCAAACTGTTGTGTTAATGACTCCCCTTTTATGTGACTAAACGTTTCATATTGTTGGTTAAGTATTTCACGGTTGTTTTCAATCACATCATCAGTTCCCCCGAATTGCTCTTTAAGAGCATCCCACAGTTCTTTAGCACTATTGCAGTGCAAGAGACCGGCATAGATATCATTCGGCAGTGCCATGGCTACTATGCTGAAAGCCTTGGCGTCTAGCTCGATTTTTTGAAAATCTTGCTCTGAGTAGTTCTCAACACTCTTTGGTACTTGGATCTTTGGATCCTCGGCACTCGGTACCATTGGAACATGTGGTCCAAATACTACCGATTTCCAGCACCCTGTGTTCTGTTGTGCTAACACATGAGCTACCCGACGCTGCCAGATGTTGTATTCTGACCTGACAAGCATCGGAGGCTTGTTGTGTGTGCCAGTGTTGTGTGGATCTTGATTAAGTGAAGTCATTCTCTTGGTTTTTCAAAAACAAAGTCTGTTTACTAACTGTTGAAACGAAAATAAACTATTACTCTGTTTTAACCCGACAAACAAACGATATCAATGATTGTGAGCTGATCTGTGTATTAAATTGATTGATTAGATCAGATTTAATTGACCAAGCTCTGATACCAATTGTTAGGATCTGAGTATTGGATTGTTTTGATTAATTATGAAATATGAATGAAGTATAAATGGAAAGTGCAGCGGAATAAAGAATAATCAAAACATAGAGAATAATTGTTATCAATCGAATGCTTTCATTAAAGTTGAAAGATTACAAAGGCACAATTATAACTCCCCCTCAGCCTGATCACTCAGAGTTTGTTTGTCTAGAGAGAATGACGAGTGACCAATAGAACAGTACAAGTACTGTTCTATTTATAGACAAGTACAAACCTCTGATGATCACTTAGCTGACGTCACCTAGAAAGCGACCCCTAACTGACTAACAAACTATAACATCTGTTAAAACAATAAACTACTGTTACATTGAAACTACTGAAGGAAAACTCTGTTAAGCTAAAAACTCTGATGTCTTCTTAACATCTGTTGAACCAAAGTACTGTTGGTTCAACAGACCTTTGCTCTTCAGATCCTTGATCAGCACTTGTTCTTTATCAGACTTTTGCTCTTCAGACTTTATCCATCAGACCTTTCATCAGCAGCAGTTGTCTTGTATCAGTTGTTTAAGTCATCAGCAGTTTGGGAATCAGCAGTTCTCTAGAGGAAGCTTTCTTGTAAACTCTGTTATTTATTCATGATCAACACTTAGTATATTTTGGCTTTCAATCATCTGTTCTTCTCCAGGTCAGCAGACCCAACATCTATAAGTTGGAGGTGAAAGATAGTGGTTGGGTGTCATTTGTTGAAAGGTCGAAGGCGATTACCATTGTGGTGACAAAGAGTTCTCCGAAAAGCCTTTGTGATTGGAAGAGGTGCTTCTTCTACCTCAGGAAGGAGGTGATTCCGGTGGAGATGGGGTGGTTGAATCTGCGTGCTGGGCAGAAACCACCGTCTTTTGAGGTGGTTAGAAACTTTCAATGAAGAAACATGAATCCTAGATCATCGGATTAGGGTTGACCTTGGTAGTGACTCTACGGGGTATTTGTAAAATATATGTTTAGAAAATGTGAAGGGTCTAAGGATAAGACCAAGGATGTTAAGAGTCTACTGATTAGAAGAGTCGAGCCTCTAAACGTTAGTGAATAAAACAAGAGTTGGAAAAGTACGATGTGCTCGTAGTCTTTTCAACGAAAGTGTAAATGAATATCGGATGCAAATAAAAGGAGAAGGGACTCCTCCTTTTATAGTACCTCGACGTCCGACTTCATCAACCCATCCTCTACCCTTGTGGGGCCCGGCCCAGGTAGAGATGTCTCTTGGTTTCCGGCCCAAATCCTAAAGCCCAATTGGTGCAAGTGGGTTTGGTAAAAAAGAGGAGAAAGGGGGGATGTTACCGTCCTGACAATAATACATGTGGCGTCCGTTGAGTGGACACTGATGGACGGCGGACACGTGGCGTCCGCCTGTTGGCTACTCCAGAGCGGTGGGTAATCATCCCCTTATCTAGAACCTGAAACAAGTGGGGGTTGCAAGAGTCTTATGTCAGAGATATCTTGGCTGGGGAGCTGCCACGTCATCGTCCTTTCTGGTAGTCAGTCTGAAGCAACCTTTGATTGGACGAGGACTCTAACGGGCAGCCTGCTGCGTCAGGAACAGTTATCCAGGGTAGGCCTGCCCTGGGGTGTGTGTCTCGATGCTTCCCTGAAAGGTATCCTTTAGTTGTGTCTACGAAGGTTTGCTTGTCTTGCTGAAGAAGCTTCGTCGTGCGTCCATTGTGTTGTGGACGCATGGCAGTCCGCTGACGTAAAACGGGCGGAGGGGCCTGCGTCACGTTGTAATGGGCACACCTTCCTGTTAGGAATATAGTATTAGTGGTTTTTGGTACCATATCCCTTCAATAGCCTCGACAAAATCTCATTTGAGGACAACTTTTGAAGTTTGATATGATACTATACTATTCTTGTATTTAAGTTTTATCTAAACATTTACCGGTCTAGTGTATTCTTTTTCGTCCGTCACCTATAATTAACCTTTTCAATTTAAAAAACACTCAATTACATTCATTTATTTCAAACCCGAACACAAAAAGCAACCAACTATAACAAAATCACAAAACACATTTTTTTTTTTTGAAATTTTTTTATGGTATCAACACAATGGAGCCTGTTGTTTTTCGATTCTCGAGGTCGGAATGGGCTTGAACCGCTTGCGATAGAGGGTACTTGTTGACCCGAACTCGCAAGACTCCCTTTGCAATATTAGAGAAAACCTCTTCTGAAGCTGCAACGAGATCGCTGCGTGCCTCCGTGTAAAGCAAAAACTGTGGAATAGTGAAGAACACTGATTTGTAAGTGAGGTGCCTATAGGTTAGCTCGACTTCTCCCGATGCCATCCCAAATGAGACCATGTATCCGCAAGTCTTTACGCACGCCAACGATCCCTTCAAAAACAGTCACTTTTTTCATATGAGTAAAATTTTGCTATATAGGCTAATTAATTTAACTTATACTTGGCAAAACAATCACATTTTTCATTAGCTGTAGCGGTGTATTTAGTTATTTACTGCGAAAACTAGTCCTAAAAGAGCATTTGCGACTGTTTTGGCAGTCGCTAATGGTCAAATTTGTAGTCAGTGGCGGATCTAGAAAAAATATCAAGGTAACATTTATAAAAAAAATATTTTAAGGGGTAACAAAAAAATTGTTTTAGGGGTAACATTTTATAAAAATACCTTAAAAACAAACTTTTTCCACTTCGCCAGAAAAATCAAGGGGTAACAGATGTTCCCCCTGCTTCTATTATACATCCGCCACTGTTTGTAGTAATACCTCAAATGTGTCTTTCCCAATAGAGTCATAGGCTACATCAACTCCTTTTCCTGAAGTGATCTCCATGACGCGATCAACAAAGTTTTCTTCTTTGTAGATGATCACATGGTGGCAACCGTCTTCCTTTGCTTGAACCGCTTTCTCTTTTGTTGAAACAGTCCCAATAACCGTAGCCCCAAGCGCGTTTGCCCACTGGCATGCCAAAGATCCAACACCTCCTGCCGCGGCATGGTAAAGGATTGTATGCCCAGGTCCAACCTGCTTCCAAAATCAACCACTTAGTCATTGTTCAATCAAACCTGGTTGGGTTGATGGTAATTTTTTGAACAACAATTCATAGAGATTTTAGGATATATTCACCATTAAAAGAAAATTTTAAATCACCTTAAAACAGCGGCGGACCAAAACTTGAGCTGTCAGTCCCTTAAAGATAGCAGCAGCCGCTACAATAGGATCGATAGAAGGCGGAACTTGTACAACTCTTTCTGCAGGAAGTATCTGTTCTTCAGCATAAGCACACACAGGGAAGCCAGCATATGCCACAATATCTCCAACCTTGCAGTTAGTGACTTGTGGACCTACTGCTATTACAACTCCAGCTGCCTCCATACCTTAATTTTGACAGTAAATTTACTTAGTTTTTAACTAATAATAATGATTTGGATCAATAACTAGCTGCAATGTACATTTCCAGGTTGTTGCAAATGTACATCCAATCTGAAATTTTGGTCAACCTAGAGCGACGAAACTATAGACCTAATAGACAGAGCGGTAGGAACGAACCTATTGCGACAAATTTTGTCACCATAGGCAATGCCGACGAAATTTCGTCGCCAAAAGTTGTTTATTCTTGTGATTTTTTTTAGTTTTTTGTTCACAAATTGGATTTGAATAAGTGATTTAGGATTTAGCTTTGTTTAATTTGTTGTAGTGACAAGATGAGCAAAGAATCAATATATTTTGAATAGTTTTATTTTTCACTAAAACTCACTCAAACTCTAACATGTGATGGTGTGCCTTTAGAATATTCCTATACGAAACATGTGTGTCATCGTATATCCATGTGTTACAAACTTAAAAATAAAACATAAATGAATATATTATTTTCAAAATGGCTCCGATTTTAGAATTTGCTTTGGGCCCAGATAGGTTGAGTCGGGCCCAAACAAGACCTGCCACTAATACTTTTGTCACTTTTCAATCATGATCTTCCTATTGTTGTTATTAATTTTAGTTTGCAAGAGAAAAAAGAACAAACACCTGGTGTGTAGGGCAATGGTGGGGAGTAACCGATCAATAGACCTTTACGCATATAAACATCCAAATAATTTATCCCAATCGCAATGTTTTTCATCTTAATTTCTCCGGTTTTGGGTTCTCCTAACTCCACATCATCCAGTTTCATCATCTGTACCATTAACTCATGTACATCAACAATGAAAAAGATACCGGTAATGGTTACAATGAAGGAGAACGGAGAGTTTAATACTAAAATACATGCATGGAAGTCATTAAACTAAAAAAAAAAAACAAAAAAAAGATCTTGATGGTGAACGATATTGTCCGTTTTGCTCCTAGGAGGGAGCCCATCATGTAATACTCTCACTTAGCATACTTTATTGCGGGGTTTTCATCTGCTCTATAGCCAATGCACCTAAATACGTTGATGATTTGAGAGGCAATGTATTTCTTAAGAACCAAGAATCTTCCATGTCCACGTTTGATGTGTGGAATTTGCCTAGGGTGTTACAACCCCCGTCAACTATTAAAATTACTCGTTGAGATGTCCGATTCTTTGTTAAATGATAAAATATATTTTGTAATTTTATTAGCCAAATAAATTAGAAATGTTAAGTCAATAGAATTAGTTTATTAACAAAGTGCAAATGAAAGTATAAATATAAATAAAAAGCTTTACAGATATAGTTCCGGTAAAAGGGCATATATGTATCATGTAATCGAATCAAGTATCACCTAATTTTATACCCATCTCATACCTACGAACTACGACGTAATCTGATAACTACTAGGATTATTTTGGGTTCCAGGTTTACTTAGTCGGGTTTGGGTTCATTTGGCATCCTTATTTATGATCAGTAGTATAAAGGAGAATTAATGCTTGACTTTCAACTAATTACACAAGGAAGATGAATAAGACTTACCTCAGGGGCTCCATGTTCATGAAGTCTAATTGCTTTAACCATGTTGAATGTTGCTTGAACTGAATTTGTATAATTTTATAAATGTTGCGAATGGGTGAAGACGACTCATTTATACTTGTTGCTAGAACTTCTGAATTCTTGGAGGGTCTTTATGGCATTTTGCAATGTCAATGTCAATGTCAATGTCACATCTTAATTATAGTTTTTTTTAATGAATATATGGCATCTTTACTTTGTGAAATGTGTATATAAAATACCATATATAACATTTAAAATTTACGACTAGCTTAAATAATTTGCTAGCTACTAGTATTGGAGGAAATTATGTTAAAAGTTATCAAACTTTTTTGTTGTTTATGTGATTAATATCTAGAAGCTAAACATGCCTAAAAAGGCCACAACAGGTTCACTTGTGTGGACTTTAGACATTGGAACCTATATATGTTAAAAAAAATTCCCTCATTTGAAAATTTATAATATTTTTGTCCAATTATTACAATCATTAAATTGAACACATGCCAATATATCACAAATGGGAATTTATCAATGATCCATCATAGTTTCCAAAACATAGTCGCTACCTGCTAGCATCATCTATCATGGATTTTAATGTCACGGTTGTCCTCATATTTTGGAGGAAGTCAAAAACTTAGTCTTGATGATAAACCTAAAACATCTTGAGGGATTAAAGACACAAACCGGACACATTTTAAGATAACAAACAATATAGCAATAGGTTTCTGTCTTTCTAGGGCAAACTTGGTTTCCTAGTCATCATGAAACCATACGATACTCTCACGCTCGTTTACAAATTCCAAGGTCAAGGATCTAGCTTTTTTTTTAACAATCAAACGGAACTTTTATTCAACACCAAAGAGAGCTATTACATCGACTATCTGCCCAATTAGCCAGTGATTACTTGGACCGAGTCCCCATAATCGCCCTAAATTGGCAATAAACATTAACATTACAACCAGACCTTGTCCTCTTACATTACCTAATTTTTAACCAAAGTCAATACCAGATACTCCCTCCGTCCCATTAGAAGTGTCTTAGTTTGAAAAACACAAAGTTTTAGGCACATTAAATGATTGCTTTTTTTGCTTGACAAATGACAATAATACCCTTGTCATATGTGGGTCCATTATATTCTTTGTTTATTTTAGTGTGTTTTTAAGGGTAAATTTGGAAGTTGGCTAATAATTTTTTTAAGTGGACACATGAAATGGGACAAATAAAAAAGGGAATATGGACACTTCTAATGAGACGGAGGGAGTAATTTGTACCACATTGTTAAGTCCACAGCGAGGATTTTAGATCTTTTTACCACCCACCAGAAAGTTTCTTCTTTAATGTCGTCCACCTTCGTCGTGCTCAAGGATCTAGCTAATACCAAAAAATAAGCCTAATCTTGAATACTAGCTCTTGTAGTCTACTAGGGCTAGATTTATCATACTTTAGTCTTCAAACAATAACGTACTCTGTATTAGGGCTAGTTTATCATACTTAAGTCTATTATATATGCTACAATTAGCAACGTCAACACTTAAAACAGACTAATCGTGTGCTAAAACTTCCTGCTTGGTTAGGCGTGTGCACATACCTCTATGCGAGAGGACATGGTTTTGACCCCCTGCACAAACACTCTTTTCCTATAAAATTTTGGGCCTTTACCGCAATGGTTTGTCCCGTCTAGGGCTAGCAAATTGTGTATAACCGACCTGTTAAGACACGAACACGAAACATGTATACACGAACATGACATGATAACTTATCGTGTCATTTTTTCGATACCCGAACACGAACATGTTTATACCTGATTTACACAATAAGACACGATAATACCAGTTTATTCCAAGTTAACACGATAATACCTGTTTATACCAGGTTAATGCCATAATACACGAACATGTTTTCCAAATCCGACACGTTAAATGGGTACCATCAAGCATTAAAAATGTATGATTCCACCTAGTAAAAACGTATAACTCCAATGCTCCACCCCCACAACCTAAATTAAAAAAAAAATCCTTAACATGTCTTAACGAGTACTAAACAGGTAAACAAGTATTTAACTTGTTTAGACACGAAAATTAACAGGTATATTTTGTGTCTACCTGTTTAGGACACGGAACCTGTTAAGGTCATGCCTGTACCTGTTAAAATCATATAGGTTCATGTTAGGTATTCTTATTCGTGTCTGAAATTGCTAGCCCTAGACTCCCGTCCCACAAGTCACATATCTTAATCCCACTAGCTGTTATGTTGTATTTTCGCCCTTTTTCCCAATGTTTATTTCACTTATATTTACTTATTTTTCATTTTTAGATGACACATTATTAAATCAAGTTCTTTTATATATATAAAAAGTACCTTAAAGACAATTACATATCTTAAGAATAAAATAATTTAACTATTTATGTTTAGCCTTATAAAATGTCGAGTCAGCCGGGATTAATAACAATATTATTTTGCTTAGGTATAAAGCAGGTTCTAACCACTTGGATTCACCTTTAAATAATAGATTTTTTTGGAAGGATGGCAGCTAATATAATTCTTAAAAATGAGTTAATGTCACTTAAAAATGTACTAAAAGTTAATATAATTCTTTTCATTTTGTAATTTAAAGGTTTCATGTTTTATCACGTGCGAATATTTGCTAAACATTTTGGAAACTCATAATTGCAACTCATAAGTCATAACTATAGTTTGCTGACATGTACTTTTTTAACTTCTAATAATATACCTGTCTTCATCATGATACCCTTACATTATTAGCTTGCCGGCCTCGCTATTTTTATTTTGTGATGCATATAATTGAACATATAAAATTGTGTAAATAGTTAAATGTGTACGACAATGTATATTATGTTTCCTTTAATGTAATAGAATAATAGTTGGTACAACAAAAGAACACAAGAAATCAACCATTTTATATTATTGAAAGAGACTTTGATTTTGTCACAATATATGCCGGCTGTTATATGCTACTTATATTGGCATATATATATGTATACTCATAAATAATACATTAATATTAATGCTCTTCAACTTATTTGAAGAAAAATTAAAGTTGTCAAAAATTAACGCATAGGGTACATAACCGACGTTATCTATGCTACTATAGAATAAGTTCTGGATAGGTAATATAGTTATTTGACATTCATTTACAAGGGTGAAATTGTAATCTTATTAAGTTGTCAAGACACATTTAATGAAACAATTAAATCTCTATTGATTAACAATAGATTAATAAAAGAGTTAAGTTTCTTTTCGGTCCTTGTGGTTTGCTCAAAAAATCTATTTCAGTCCAAAAAAATTTTTTTGTCTTTTTTAATCCAATAGTTTAGGTTTGGTATCTATTTTGGTCCATTCCACTAACTCATCCATTTTCTTTGTCCTTTTTAATCCAATAGTTTAGGTTTGGTATCTATTTTGGTCCATTCCACTAACCTCATCCATTTTCTTTATTAATTTATTAAGAAAAGACCAAAATGCCCTTATAATTAAAAAAATAATATATAAAAACCCTAAATTCTATTCTACAACATTAATATATAAACCCGATTATATTAAACTTAATCATATTTTATGATTATCTCGGAACAAGAAACCGGGTTAGTATTTCACATCTCCTGTCACTCTCACCTCCCTAAAATTCCGACCGATTTTTGTATTTATACAATTGTACTTAATGATGGAGATAGTTGATGTTTGTTAGCTTATACTGTGAATTAGTGTTGCCATTAAAGTTCTTTCGCTCAAATTTGTTTATTTTTTTGTTAGATCTGGGTCCCATTGTTTACGTATACACGACGAATACTAGATGTCTAAATCAAGAAGGACAAATTAAGCGGCAAAGAAACGCATGTCTAGTATTTGTTCTTCTGTATTTCAGTTTGTGTGATGGATTAACAACTCGAAAATTTGAGGTGATTAATGGAAAAATTAATAGAGGTGGAAAATTTGAAATATCAATAATTTACTAGCGCATGATAAAAAAACACATAAATTTCTATGAGTTCAAAATCGGTCGGAATTTTAAGGAGGTGAGAGTGACAGGAGATGTGAAATACTTACCCGGTTTTTTCTTCCGAGATAATTATAAAATATGATTAAGTTTAATATAATCGGGTTTATATATTAATGTTGTAGAATAGAATTTAGGGTTTTTATATATTATTATTTTTAATTATAAGGGCATTTTGGTCTTCTCTTAAGAAATTAACAAAGAAAATGGATGAGGTTAGTGGAATGGACCAAAATAGATACCAAACCTAAACTATTGGATTAAAAAGGACAAAGAAAATGAATGAGTTAGTGGAATGGACCAAAATAGATATTAAATCTAAACTATTTGATTAAAAAAGACAAAAAAAATCTTTTGGACTGAAATAGATTTTTTGTTCAAACCACAAGGACTGAAAAAGAACTTAACTCTTAATAAAATGACTACCTGACCAAGATGATATTAATTGGAACACAACTTATATTTTTTTTTTTTGAATTGAAAAACTCATTGAATTTATAAAAAAGAACTACATATGGTCAATTCTTCAAAGACCCTCCTGCATATCGACAAAAAGAAAAAACGGATGCAACGACCGCCATCATAACCACCACTTAGATTTGACACAATTATTACAATTGAATCATCATTAAACCCATTTGATTATCTATATCTATACTACTATATAATGGGTTCTGGACAGGTAATATAGTCATTTGACATTCATTTACAAGTGCAAAATTGCAATCTTATTAAGTTGTCAAGACATATTTAATGAAACAATTAACTCTCTATTTTTTTCGAACAGCAAACTTCTATATATGAATATAGAGCCAGCAAGAAACTGGAAGGAAAACAAACAAAGAAACAGACAAAGAAAAAGGGCAGCCAGAAGGCAAGCCCCGTTACACCAAATCTACAACATCAAAGACTACCCACTTATCCCAAACCGGATTCAAACCTTTGGCTCTGTGCCGGAAGGAGTCTTCCTTAATCAAATCCATGGTCTTGATAACCGGAATAAAAATCCCTTCAAAAGTCTTTAAGTTGCAAGCGTGCCAAATTCTCCAAATAGCAGCCATAGCAATCGTCATAACCATTTTCTTCCAACGTTTACTTCCGGTATGACTCCTCAAGTATACCAGGTACTCGGTTAAAGAAAGGATGTTCGGAGGCCAAGCGACTTTCACCCAAGCAAAGACATTCCACCAAATACATTTAGCGAAAAGGCAAGAGGCGAATATGTGGTCCACTGACTCGATCTCCAAGCTGCACCTCTCACACAACAGATTCTGTATCTGAATACCCCTGGTTGCCAGCGCGCTCTTAGCCACCACCCGGTTCATGCAGCCCCTCCAAACCAGCAGGTTAGCCTTTGGGGTGGCCCAATTGTTCCAATCGAAGGCTGCTTCAGGACCGTTGTTCTCCCTACGTCTGACTAATTCAGTTCTCAGGCAGCAAACTGAGAAGGGGGCGCCTTCGTCGTTATCCCAAAACCAAACATCGGCTCCGCTATTTAGCTTGGTTTTGGTCAAGTAGTCATATTATTAATCTACTATTAATCAAGATGATATTAATTGAAACACCAATTCACTTCATTTCTACAACATTATATTTTTTGTTTGAATTAAAAGCGTTTTAGATAATTCATTGAATTTTTTTTTTTAAAAAACTATATATGGTCAATTCTTCAAAGACCCTCTTGCATATCGACAAGAAGAAAAACCGGATGCAACGACCGCCATCATAACCAACCACTCAGATTTGACACAATTATTACAATTTAATCATCATTAAACCCATTTGATTAGCAACTCGTAACCGATCGACAACAACTGAGTTTGAAACCCAAAACTCATACCATCAAACAACCTTTCGTACCTCTTGGCTCTCTCTCTTTTTCTCTGCAATTTCCGACATAAAGTCGGCAAGACAAAACCTACCATTAAAATCTTCAACCATACTTCAAGTCACCAAGGTCCTCAAAAAATACAGTATGTGGTGGCAGTCGAAGGTGTGGCAGCGCCCGGTTTAGATTGTGGACCATGACTCATATCGATTCGATCCAATGGACATGATCGCTTTTGCCGGGGATCGGTTGCCAGCATCCAGTTTACAATTTAACAAGAAGATGGTAGCTAGAAACCTAACTTGGCTTTTGTGCTTATTAATAATAAACATGTATAGATGTTTAATAGTATATTAACACTATATTAATCTAAGTAAAAAAATTAATCTGACATATTGGTTTCAGGTGATTTGGGCTAGAAGATGCAAATTAATTTTAAGGATGTCGTATTTTCCTATTACAATTTTTAAAAACACGATGTTCTATAAATTCCAAGCATACTGCTTCGATGTGCTTATTTTTATCTATATCTCAATTTAGATTTTACTTAAAACTGAGTTATGATTAGTATTAGAATGCTACGGATATTTACAGTCCCGCGCGCGTAGCGCAAGTTTCCAACTAGTTATGCATAGGGTTTGAACAAACTCCTTTATAGATGTTTTTTACACGAGTTTCTTCATACTAATGTAGGGTGTTGGTGAAACATTTTCTTTGACACTACTACAACTAAATATATTTCGTTGGTGTTGAACAAGTAACAATAACCTCTATGTTAATACATCAAGTTAGTTATCGCACATGACAAGCTATAAACTATTTTGTTAAGGCAAACCTAATATTTTCTAGAATAATCTGAAATAGTGTACAAATGTAGTTTCAGTTAAACTAGTAGGTTTCGCTCGCGCTTCGCGGCGGGTATATTTTGATTAAACAAGAAATTATAGTAACGATAACAAATACGAAGGACTGAAAGTTGTAGTGGGTCAACCCAACCGCTTTCCTGCTTAAAACATATTTCCAGCTTGGTCCATCACAAAGCTAAATGACTTGCCTTGGAGAGTTTGACTGGGCTGCTGCTACGAACAATCTGGTTCTGTTATGGTTCCCACTGCCAGGACCAAAGTCTAGCCACAACAATATCCAACCATTCATTAATTATGTCAGAGCCCATCTAATTACATATAGCCAGCCAGCCAATTCATGAAAAATGCAAAAGGTCTTGTGAGCAACTTATATATCCAACAGTCGATTACCTTACCAATATATTGCAAGAATTTTGAAGGAAATCTTTAAACCTTTTTTTACCGTGTGATGTTGGTTGTCAATGTTGTTAAGATCTATGTAATCTAAATCTCTACAAACTCATATGTGACACTATTACATGCATAAACCAGTTTGTGTAACACATATTCATTAATATAATAAAAGCTGAACTTGTTCCTTTCATGGCAGACCGGAGTTTCAAAATGATACACACCCCCCTCTCGGAAACTGCCAATTTGTGAAAGCTAACGGTGTATTGAGGCCAATGGTTATGGCAATTCAGAGATATAGGTAATTGCACTTGTGTATACTGTTTTGCTTTAGTGAGTTTTTACTCCAATGATTTGAATTTATTATATACCCACATTCCACTTTAGTTCTCTTCTTAATTGAAGTGGCAAAATTCACATTTGATTTTCCTATTGATCGATAATACAACATATTCTCATCTAAACTAACACTGTTTCATTTATGAAGTAATGTTAAATGACTATGTAATTTATATTTCGATCACATTTGAATAAAAAAAAGCCTTAGCAAGTATATCAAATAAGATGTCTGTAGCAACTTTGAAACAATCCAACCTCGGAGTTTTGCTCAAGATGCTGGATCTGAACATACATCGGATTAAAACAATCACCATCATTTGGTAGAGCAACATTGTCACATGACTCACATTGCACATTGTACTTACTACGTTGTGGCTTGGTGTGACACTTTTGCGCTAACCCGTCAAAGTAGGTGTGACATCATATTCTTTGCTTATTCTTATCTACACAATTGAGAAACCACCAAAATGGTTGTGAGGCGACCTAAGAAATGCAACACTGAAACAATTACATACTTCTTTTACTTTATGTGGACAACATTTTATCAAAAAGGTAACATGAACAAAATTCAACATGCATTTTATCAACCAGGTAACAATCAAAACAGTTATTCAATTCAACAACACTCTTTTTAACAAACAGGTAGCACACCAAAAGTGATGGTAAGTACCTCTATTTGGAGTACAACAATTATAAGAAACCAATGTGTAAAACCCACACGAAAGACGCAAAAGTAAATAAACAACTTACGTGCAGCACTAAAAAAACAACTGGACTGAGTAACAACCTGTTCAAGCATGTTGATCCAGCTTCTTTTTTAGCTTATTATCTTCATTTGGCGCAACTGTTTGGTGATCTAGAACCTGAGTTTTCTTCCTCGCATAAATAGAATGAACTTGATTCAGTTCATAGGTGATATAAATTGTTTACACCTCACCAAATGCATTTATTTTTCCTGTTAGGTTCAAAAGTTGTTAGGAATACCCATTTGTTCACCTTGTCACTATAGATATCAATGTGTTCATAACTAAAAGATTGGGGAAAACAAACTTTTTGATAGAAATGCCCGTATGACTGAACTGAATTTTCGAAACAAATTTATATGAAGCAAAATACATCAACATAAAACCATAGAAATCATGAACTTTAGTAAAGCAACCAAAAAAATTAAAAGTAAATTAACAATTAAACCTTAATTATGAAGAACAAAAATATTAGTCACGCTTTGCCAAACCAGAAGAACTCGACTGAAACTCTATATTACACATACCTTCAAGTCGTGCAGAGATTGCGACATCGATGTTATTGTTCCTTCTGGGTGAACACCAACATCAATCTCTGTTCGTCTTCTCCTCCACACCACCACTGCCAGCCAGACATCTGACTTGTTCTTCTACCATCTCCATCAGCGCACCCTCTTTCTTTTTCTTTGAAGATAGTCTCCGTTGCTAATCCATCCCTAACGCCCACATATGATCAGATTAAATCAAATAAACCGTCAAACACCACCATTGCTAAACCACCTTCACTGAGTCATGACTACGCATCGACGACCAATCTAGCACCACATGATGATTGCCTATACTACATTTTTAATCACTGTCACAAACTTAGGCTATCAAACATTAAGCAGTTCACATACCCATGTATACATTAACAATGGCGAAACAAACTCAATTACACCACAAAGCAACCAAAAATTGTTTTAAAGCAATCTTAATTTTTAGACATTTATAACACCATAAAAAGGCAAGAAAATATCACGATAGAACCAATTTTGAAGTACCTTATGAAAGGAAATCAATATATACCATAGGTTTTTAAATAAAAAGTAACACAAAGACTAACAACTCCTAACTTACAGAGAAGGTAACATAAAGGTCAGTTTCAAATATTATAGTAAAGAACTTTATGATTCAAAACAACTGTAAGTAATTCAATTTCACTAAATGCACAATCCCCTGAAGCCTAGAGTAAAACCCCAAAAGCAAAATTGTCTAGACAGCTCATCGAGCGCTTGGTGTGCATTAACAAAAGCCCAGAAGCATACCTGTGAAGCAGTTAGAAGAAGAAGAAAACGTAGCAGAGAGAAATACATAATTAGCAGTTGCGACAGAAATGAATGAGGAAGAAAGCATGCAACAAAGAATCTGGCAACAGCACCATACTCACGATAACCCTGGCTCTTAATTGGAGTGATTGACACGCCACTTACATGCCGGAATGTCGTCGGATTCCTCATTCTGCTTCACCGGCTCTCACTTTCTCTCCGCCGGACCTCAGCCACCATCTGTTTCTTCTTCTCTCTCTCTTCTGGGGTGTGCATCTGAAAAGAAGGCATATGTAAATAATAGATAAAAGAAAGACATGTGTCATTGATTCAAAAGGAACATATGTCGTAGATCCAAAAGGAAAAGACATCAAATTAACAAAATGTCCTGCTTTAGAGCAGAAATTAGAATAAGACCACAAAGTCCTATTCAACTTCATCATCAATTAATGATACGAAAATAATCAGAAGGGCGATTGTTACAATTTCGATTACAGGTATATTCAAGAAGTAAAACAACACAAAGATCCAGGGTGAAGTTTTAAATTACCTGTGGAGATGACGATGAAGACGAAAGGAACCACCACCATTAAAAACCATGATGGAGTGGTGATCGTATGACGGTGGTTGTGGCGTCGTTTTGCCTCTCTCCCAGAGCCCATTTGTCTTTCTCTCTCTAGAGAGGATATGAGATATGCAGAAAAAAAAAACTTTAAATTGGTAGAAAACACATGAGGACACGTGTAGAGGCTGTAGACACGTGTTGACCAAAACACCACGTAGAAGAACACCACACAATCACAAATTACCCAAACACCCTAAAGCCAGGACTTTATATTACCAAAATGCCCTATTTACTATTCATTTTCTCTCTTTAATAGTACAAAAATTAACATATAATATTAAAACGATGTTTCAGGATAAGGTTTAGGCCGTTTTGTTTTTGTTTTCATAGTTTCATTTGTGGATATAGTAAACATATAGTACCTATTTTTGGGCTGGTTTCTCAAAGCAATCTTCAACCAGCCCACTTGGATTATGGGTTACAGAAACTAAAAAGATCATGTTTGGATTCAAATGTGGGAGTCCAAAACTATTTGTCTAGAGATGTAGAAACCGGTTCAAGTTAGAACCAAATCTAGTTTTTAAGGGTCAAACTTGGTCAAAACCGGTTTTAGTTAGAGCCTGTTCTTGAGAGAAGAATGAACTGGTTCGCTTTCAATGCCGGTTTGAAACCGGGTATCCAGCTCAGTTCGGGATTAATCGGTTCCATAGTATAGTTCCCAACCCGACTACAATCCACCAATTCGGGTTAGTTCCAACCCAATTGCTTTCACCGGTTTCGATATCGATCTTTGTTTCGGGTTACAAACCAATTCCAATTCCCAAACCCGTTTTTTTCTTTTGGCCTGGTTTACATCTCGTGGTTTAATGTTTGTTACATTTAAACCGAATATATAGAAATGAAATCACTGATAACTGGTTTGAACGACTAAGTTGGTTTAAACATTACCATGAGTAGCATATTTGTGGCTAGGGTTGTAAAGGAACTAAATGTTTAGCGGACAACGAGAAGTTCGTCTTTACATTTGTTCGTTTAATAAATGAGTGAGCATGAACAACAAATTCCGTTCGATAAGTTAAATAAATGAACGTGAACATGAGTCTCGTTCATTCAATTGTGTTGGTGAACATTCGGTAATGTATTCATACACTTGTTCATGTTTGTATGTTTACAAACAACCATTGCAGGGCGTGATTGAGGCGGTGGTCTTGAATGTGTGACTTTTTTTTTTTGGAAATGAGTGGTTTTCACCTATTGTGCTCTTGACCAAAAACCCACAAAAAAGTCATTTTTTTTAGTTTTTTGTATAACACTATGCTACTCAATGGAAAAATAGTGAAACGTTCGTCAATTTGGCGTAATTTTTAAAAACAAATCCCGTATATAAAAGTTATTAACATTTTAAAATTGTGGAAGAAATGTGAGAGAGAAAAAGACTTTTTGATGGAAATAAAGAGGATGATGTCACGTGGCACACCCAATGAGGGAGAGTGACCTCTTTGAGTGTCATGTAAGATTTCATGCTTTGAAATATTAATATATATAGATTTAGATATATAGATATAGATGTTGTTGATGAAAGATTTGTGTACATTCATTTCATTTAAATATTTTTTATTCTTAATTTTATCACCCAAAGAATTAAAATAGGAAACCCTATCACCCACTTGTGTTTTGCACCATTCCACTTTTCATCCTCATTATTCACATCAATGAACACAAAGACTTACGTTCCATGTTATAACTTTAAGAGGGTGTTTGGGATCAAGTTTCAAAACTCCTTATTGACTTATCCAAGAATCCAAGAAGTAATAACTTGTTTGTGTAAACCAAAAGCAATTTTGGTTTTGGCTTTTCAATAAGGGTGGAAAAGTTATTTTCAAATCCCAAACACCCTCTAAGTTATAGTGTTGTCCCTCTGCCATTTGTTTCTAACCTCCACTGCCTTCACCGATTGTATTTGTGTTCATGAACTGTATATGAACACATCCATTTCCTTAATAAATGAACACACCAGGAAGCATTCGTTAACAAACTATTTCCCCAACCAACGGATAACAACACACCATTTTGTCTATTGACTTAAAAAAAGGATTTGATTTCTCAATTTATAAAAGAAAATCTCACTAGATCTCGATCGAACATGATACGTGGCAAATGGTGGTTTGGGGTGGTTAACAGTGGTTAATGGTGGTTGGCCATAGAGAAAATAGAGAGAGGAGAAGAACACAAAATATCAGTAACTCTTCGACAACTCATTATTACGGTTATATACAACCAGCTGTAACCGACTTAACTGTCAAGTTACCAAACTGGCCCCTCAACTACTAAACTATTACAAACAGACAAATATTACTTTTCCAAATGTTACGATTAAGCCCCTCTATTAAAGACACGTATCATTACTTCCCTCCCAAAAGAATTTTGCCCCAAAATTCAAACGTTAAAGCTGGGAAAACAGATTTGCATTTCTTCTTTATCCTCCCAAGAGGCATCAACAACTGGCAAATCCTTCAATTTTACTAACACTTCCACACCCAAATGGTTCTTTTTTCGAGTGATGCGACTGATGATCATAGACTCAGGATACTACACGAATCGAGGCGGAGCTGGAAGAGGAAATACACTTGAATGGTCCCCTTTAGATAATTTGAGCAAAGATACATGGAAGACAGGATGAATTGAACAATCATTCGGCAAATCCAGACGGTAAGCCACCTTTCCAACTCTTTCCACTATCAAAAAGGGTCCAAAGTATTTAGGACTTAACTTGTTTTGTCTTGAAGATCCTAGGGAGTTTTGGCTAAAAGGCTGCAAATTCAGGTACACATAATACCCTGTACTGAATTCCCTCTTTGATCTTTTTGCATCCGCAATTTGTTTCATACGATTTTGGGCTCTGTTTAGAGATTGTCTTAGCTTAGTTATGATTTTTTTGTCACTACAACGCTAATCAACTGCATCAATTATACAATCTTTCGGGATGTAGGGTACAAATAGGGGAGGTAGATAACCATAGAGGGCCTGAAAAGGGGTTATGTTTAAGAAGGAATGGAAATTGGTGTTATACAACCATTAAGTGATGGACAACCACTTAAGCCAATTTGAGCTATGACCCAAAGTCATACACCTCAAATACGATTCTATGCATCTGTTTACTACCTCAGTTTGTCCATCATACTGGGGATGGTAAGCAGTTGACATTGCCAGGTTTATGCCTTGCATTTTAGTGAACTCTTTCCAGAATGCACTTAACAAGACAGGGTCTCTATCGGAGACTATTGTCTGTGACCATCTATGTAACTTGAAAACATGATCTAAAAACAGTTGAGCAACTGTTTCAGCTGTATAAGGATGACCCAATGGTATAAAGTGGCCATATTTGGTAAACCTATCCACCATTACCATGATGGAATCTTTACCTTGGACTTTAGGAAAGCCACCAATAAAGTCCATAGACAGATCAGAAAACACATTATTAGGAACTGGAAGAGGTTGTAAAATCCTGGGTATGCAACATTTTCATTCTTCACTCTTTGACACACATCACATTGCCTTATAAACTGCCTGACTTGCTTATGCATCCCCTTCCATTTAAACAAATTTTGAATCCTTTGCAAGGTTGCATGAACCCCTGAATGACCACCCATAGCTGGACTGTGACATAAGTCTATGATGTCCAACTGTAAGGGTACATAATTTCCCACTACAATTTTACCCTGCTTAGTGAGGATAGATCCATTCCACTTGTACTCAGGATCGGTATTGCCTTGTTGTAAAAGCTGCAACTTTTTTGTTAGTCAACATCATTCTGTCAGGATGACTGGATTTTAGTTAAAAGAGAGGGGTCCAAATGAGAAACAGAAACCATACACAAAGTAGGCCCCTATAGTCTAGATAGAGCATCAGCAACCTTATTGTCTACCCCCTTTTTGTAAACTATTTCATAATCAAAGCCCACCATTTTAGACAACCAAGCATGTTGAAGGGGTGTGTTGAGCTTTTGTTCTATTAAATGCTTCAAACTCTTCTGATCTTTTTAATGACAAAATGTTTTGTGATTAAATAGTGCTGCCAATGCTTGATAGCCATGATTATAACAAGGATCTCTTTCTCATAAACAGAAAGAGATTGTTGCCTAGCAGAAAGGGCCCTACCGATGAAAGCAAGGGGATGACCCTCCTGCATTAAAACAGCTCCCACCCCAAACCAGAAGCATTTGTTTCTAAAACAAATGTTTTAGAAAAATCAGGTAAGGCCAAAACAGGTGGGGTGCACAGGGCTTATTGTAGTTTATGGAAAGCAGCAGTTGCCTCCTCAGTCCATACAAAACCATCTTTCTTCAAAAGGTTTGTAAGAGGTTTAGCTAAGATACTATAGGATTTACTAAATCTTTTATAATACCTAGAAAGCTCCAAAAAACCTCCGAGTTGCTTAATTGTTGTAGGAATAGGCCATTTCTGAATTGCTTCAATTTTCTTAGGGTCTGTTGAAACCCCCTTTCCTAAGATAATATGCCCTAAGTATTCAACTGAATCAACCCCAAAAGAGCATTTAGATATCTTGGCATATAACTGGTTAGCTTTTAACTTCCAAAACTTCTTTCAAGTGAATCAGATGTTGCTCTAAGGATCTGCTGTACACTAAAATGTCATCAAAGAAAACCAAAACTGATTTTCTTAAGAATGTATAATTCAGAGGGATTGAAAAGTTGCAGGGGCATTAGTCAATCCAAAAGGCATTACTAGGAATTCAAAGTGTCCCTCATGAGTCCTAAAAGCGGTTTTATGAATGTCTTTAGGTGCCATTCTAATTTGGTGGTAACCAGACCTTAGATCAAGTTTTGAAAATATGGTAGCCCCCTCTCATCTAATAAATCTTCTATTAAAGGAATAGGGAAACTATTCTTCACTGTAGCATCATTCAATCTTGTAGTCCATACACATCCTCCAAGTCCGTTCCTTTTTTTTAACTAACACCACAGGGGCTGCAAAAGGACTAGAACTTCCTAGCTGATATTTGTATGGTTTTTGACTAAAAGCTACAGATTCATCTTTACGAATAATCTGATGATCATACTTCCTATGGGGTGGTAGGGTAGTTGGAGTCATAAAGCCATCATCATAGTCTTTCAAAAGAGTTTCTAAAGAAGCATGACTTACAGTATTGTTGAGAACAGAAGAGTGTTGGAAATGAGAATTAATCTCCAACTTGAAACTGCATAAATGGCCCTGAACAACTTGAGCTGGTTTAGACAGTAGTTGAGTCATGACTTCCATTGTACACAGCGACAGTTATTTGTTTTACTGCCTTTTAACACATAAGTTTTGTTGCCCACTTTGAACTGCAAGGTTAAGTCTCTAAAGTTCCAGACTATGTCCCCCCAAAGGCAACAACGATTGCACACCTAACACCATGTCATAGGTAGCTAGAGAAATCACCAATACATCAGCCTTAAACCAAACCCCTTGAATTTGCCATTCAAAATTCCTACAAATTTTCTTACAAATCAAAGGAACACCATTGGCTACCCCAACTTTCATAGGACTAATATCCTCTAGTATACAGTTCAGCTTAATTGCCCATTTTTCATCAAGGAAGTTATGAGTGGAACCAGAATATGTTAAAATATGCAATGTTTTTGTACCAGTATTGCCCATCACTTGCATGGTGGAAAAAGAAGGAACTCCTGTAAGAGCATGAATAGAAATGAGTGGGTCATTTGTGGTGGTTTCAATAGGGTATCAACTTCTTGAGTAGGAACTTTTGTTTCATCATCAACATCTTCAATTTCAAGAACATACAATTGTTTATTAGGACACCTATAGGTAGAAGATAACTTTTAAGGGCACCAAAAGCACCCTCCTCTTAATCTTTTTTCATTCATATCTTTTGTGGGTAGGCTGAGTCTATTTTTGGTGGTGTTAAGTCTTAGGGTCTGTTTGGTTTGCCGTAATGGAATGGATGAGGGAATGGAATGGACGAGGTAATGGAATGGACAAGGTAATGGAATGGAGCATTACCATTCCATGTCTTGTTTGGTTGTCATGTGGGAATGAAACAAACATTACTTTATGTTGTTGGATAAGCAGGAAAAGACGAAGGAATAAAATCGGTGGTGAGTGGCGGTCAGTGGCGGTGATGGTGGGTGGTGATATGTGGCGGTAGCGATGGTGGTGGGTGGCGGCGACAGTGGTGGTGACGGTGGAAGGTGGAGGTGGATGGCCGTGATAGTGGGTGGGCGACGATGGTGAGTAGTGGCGGTGGTGGGTGGTGGTTGGTGGCAGTGATGGTATGTGGTGGTGTGTGGCGGTAGCGTGGTGGTGGGTGGCGACGACGGTGGTGGGTGGCGGTGAAGATGGCGATGGGTGGAGACGACGACGGTGGTGGTTGGTGGCGAAGATGGCGATGGGTGGAGGTGGATGGCGGTGATGGTGGGTGGTGGCGGTGGTGGGTGGGTGGGTGAAGGTAGTGGGTGGTGGTGGTTGGTGGCGACGACGACGACAATGATGGGTGGTGACGGCGAGGGTGGGCGACGATGGTGGGTGGTGAGCGACGGTGGTAGGTGGTGACGGTGGTGGTCTGCGTTGGGTGGTGTTGTATGGCGGCGGTGGGTGGGTGACGGTGGTGGGTGGCAACGGTGGTAGGTGGTGAAGGTAGTGGGTGGCGGCGGCGGTGGCGGGCGACGGTGGTAGGTGGTGGGTGGTGACGGCGGTGGTGGGTGGTGGTGATGGTTGGTGGGTGGTGGTAAAGGTTGGTGGGTTATGGTGTTGTTAGTAAAGGGTGAATGAGGGATGGAATGAAAAAAAAACATGGGGGGTGGATGGAATGGTTTTGAGGGAATGGAATGCCTTGTGGAATGGGTGATTCCATTCCTTTCACCAACCAAACATACTATTTTTCATTACCTCGTAATGATCCATTTCATTCCCCCTTCCATTCCATCATACCAAACACTACCTTAGGTTTTGAGGTGGAGAAGGTAATAATGGTAAGTGATTTGTATTCACAGGAGGTTTGAAGGATGACATGTTAGAAGGGTGAGGTTTATAGGTGTCGGATTAGGATAATATTTGCTAGCATGGGTTGAGTATGATTTGTTTCTGGTTAGCAAAGTCTTATTGGCTAAATCTTGCTTTCTAGAAAACTGTAGGCTTTCTTCAATGTCTTGGGTTCAAACATTCTAATTGGCCTAAACAATTCAGGCTTCAACCCATTCAAGAATATGCTCACAGCATATTCTTCACAGATTGTAATCCTTAGCAGGTTTTCATCAAACCTTTCACGATAATCTTCTAATTCACATGTATGCATTGTAGAAGATAATATCCCCATAGCATCATTATATTGATTGGTTGAAAACCTTTCAATAATATGCCTTGAATATTCAGACCAAGAAACTTCTGAGATAGGCGTTGTTAGTTGTTTGACAAAGTGGAATGCCATTTCATGGCTTTACCTTCAAGATTAATGGCTGCATACCTTACCTTGAAAGTCTCAGGAGTGTCATCAACATCAAAGAAATGGTCGCATTTGCGGATCCAATCTTCCACCTCTACAGTACACCACTGAATTTTGGAAATTCTATCTTCCACAATCTGTACAACCGTTCAGTTCTTGCTACATGGTTGTTATTAATCAAGTTTTGGTTAATTCCCATCTGAATGGAAAGTTGATCATTCACAAGACCATTAGTGGACTAATTATTGACAATCTTTTCCAACAATTGGTGTAGATCATTGAAATTCTTATCAGCCTTTTCAAAATTTTTTTCAGCCCTCTCAACAAATGCATCAAACTTCAATAATGAAGTTGTATGATCTTTCAATGTTTTTTCTACTTCTGATTGACTCCTGGTATTTGTCATGATTAATTTGTAGTGAAATATTATTATTATTATTATTATTATTATTATTATTATTATTATTATTATTATTATTATTATTATTATTATTATGGACGATTGAAAGGAACAATGTATGTGATACTATTATTATTATTATTATTATTATTATTATTATTATTATTATTATTATTATTATTATTATTATTATTATTATTATAGATGAACTGAACTGCAACGCACAAGAATTGCAGTAGGAATGAAGAAATGAAAGGAATGGATCCAATTCTTGGACAGAATTGATCAGATCAATGAACAGAAAGATGAAATTATCGATGGAATGGAGTAAATTGACCAAGATTGATCAATCCGGTGAATGAAAAGAAAACATAGTATGATCAATTAGACGGAGATGAAGGTGGATTATGGCCGGAATCTGAGCTCCGATGGGAATCAGAGAGCTCTGATACCAATTGATACGTGGCAAATGGTGGTTTAGGATGGTTAACGGTGGTTAATGGTGGTTGGCCGGTGAGAAAATAGAGAGAGGAGAAGGAATAAAAGAAACCAGTTAACTCTTCGACAACTCATTATTACGGTTATTACAGGTATATAACCAGCTGTAACCGACTTAACTGTCAAGTTACCAAATTGGCCCCTCAACTACTACACTATTACAAACCGACACACAACTATTACTTTTCCAAATGTTACAATTAAGCCCCTCTATTAAAGACACATATCAGAACATTCCTGTAAATCCACAATCTCCCATTTCAACAAACAGCAGCTCCATTATCCAAACCATAATAATATCTTAATTTATTTTAGAGTCTCCTTAATTTATAAAAAAAGTTCCATTTCTATAATCAAACGAAAACTTGTAATATGGAGAGAAACCCAGATTATTCAAACTGTGATGATGATTCTCCGTCAATCTTGACTTGTAATTTCTTCTTGGATCAAGTTGGAGAGATTGTTCTTACCCTCAAATCAGATATGTTATCATGGAAATCAATGGATTCACTTACAAATGTTAGTGTCCACTGTCTTGATGTTAAATTAAGCTTCTTTTTGTGATTTCATACATGAATTTGGTTTCTTTTGTGTGATTAGTTGTTCATGTTTACTATGGTTTATAATTGTAGTAATGGAATATGAATTTTGTTCGCTGAGCACACTAAGTTAACATACAGAGTTGTTAATTATGTGGTGTTGACGCCCGACGGTTGTTGATGTAACCTGTCTAACCCATTTATCTAAACAAGTCAAACAGGTCGATAGAGTGTCGGGTTGTAAATGTTGGATATTTTAGTGTAATTGGATTGACTGTTTGACCAATATCTTCATAATAATACATCATATAGGTATGGTGGTGCGGAGTGCACGCCTATTTGAATTTATTATGAACTTAAGGGATTACGAATTGATTATCTTCTTGGTCAAAATTCTCTGGTTCTTCTCTCAAACATACACTTACAGAAAATTCTCAATCTCTGATTGTATCCGATTGAATATTCGATTGAACCATCGAATTGATTCAATCTCAAAGCGATTACGTGCCTTCAGAGATCTCAATTATCCGGTTATTTGTTTGTTATTCCTGAAAATCCCCAACAGTAAAGGAGTTGTAATTGCTTTATAAATGGTTGGCGGGTTGACCTTTTTATATCTTTTATTTTAGTTTTAAATATGTTGATGGGTCCGTATGTTTATTTAAATGGGTTAAACATGTCTAACAAAAAATACGACCCATTTATATAAACGAGTCGAATAGGTCTACCTGATGAACACACCTGTTTGTTAAACATGTTAGAATTATTTTTGTGACGTATCACGAATTGCCACCCCTAGTTTAAGGTTTTTTTTTCTACTTCTTTAGATGTAATTGCATGTTTTGGCAAAGTTAACCTTATTGGTTTGTCCTATTTTTTCTTGGAAAAACAGGAAGATAACTCATGTTGTTTAGGAATGCTGTATGCTCCCAAAAGTGATACTTTTATCAAAATTTCTGAGGTTTATGATGTTGAGTTCATTGATGGGGGCTCGCTACATGAAAACCACCGTGCAAACTCAAGATGCTTGTCGAGTCATTTATCTGAGGTTTGTTTGTCATATCAAATGATGGATGACGTGGTAACGGGTCAAAACAACTTATGGTTCAAAGGGGCCATTTTCTGTTGCGGAAGTGAAACTAGAAGTGACGACATGAGCGGGTCTTTTTGTTTGGGTAACAGGTCAAAATGGGATATGGTTGAAATGTATCATTTTTAATACGGGTCAAAATTTTGTGCCCGTTCCTAAATATATTTGTGAATAATTAACACTTTGGTTATGATTACTAAAACAATATTAGAAACAGTTAAATAGGTTATATGCATTGACAATGCAATTTGGGTTATTTTCAAGCCGTTTGACCCGTTACCAACTTACCTATGAATTATATTTTTTTGTAACAGACCATTTGAGATAACCACACGTCCACACACGTAAATAGGCTGAAATTGTCACCTACTGCTCAAATTTCATCAAATGCGACACCTTTTAAGTTTCAAGGGTCTAACTTACGTTTGACTAGTTTCTTGCATATGTTTCTTGTAGATGTACCGGTTCAAAGTTCATGGTGTACAAATGTCAAAAGGTCAACACTCTCTTTGGACTCCGGTTGTTTACACTTTTGGTCATGACAATAAGCAAACATGTGAAACCTGGGTGCATCAAATAAAAACGTTTCTTGACATGGAAACCGATAGGCCTAAGCATCTTCTGGTATGTCTAATTTGTTATTATTTTCAAATGGTCACTTATAATGTTGATCACATATGTTTATTTCTCGATTTGAAACGAAAGTGCAAGATAGCTTTTCTAGATTTTTATATATCGTGATTAGGTTTTTGTTAATCCAAGGAGTGGAAAAGGTAGCGGATGTCAAATTTGGGAAAACGTTGCCACGCTCTTTTCTCAAGCCAATGTAAACACAAAGGTAAAACACGAAATTTGTGGAAACACATATTTTCAACTATTTACGGTTTGTTGAATCTTGATAACTTTTGTTTTATAGGTTATTGTAACGGAGCGGGCTGGTCATGCTCTTGATGCAATGAATTCTATTACAAATAGGGAGCTTACTTCATATGATGGGGTTGTTGCTGTTGTAAGTTTTATATATCTAAATCTGGTTTCTTTTGTTACTTTTTAGTAATTTCGAGAGTGAAAGTGTGATCGCTTTACATTTACTTATATATGGACGTTGACTTGGGTTGTGTTTTATCTTGAATGGGTCAAATAAAATAAACACATTTCTACCGAAAATTTTAGATCATTGTTGCATTAATATTGTTTTTGGAAATTATAATTAAGACATCAATTATTTACTAGAAAAATAAGAAGGGAGAAAGGCTTTTAGGGGACATCCCAACCTGACCCGTTCCATACTAAAAAAAATGACATTTCGACCCGAATCTATTTTGGCATGTTACCTAACCTGCCCGACACATGCATCCTGCCACCTCTAATAGTTCTGCTTTTATATCTTATCTGATGTGATTCAGGGTGGTGACGGCCTTTTTAATGAGATCCTAAATGGTGTTCTCTTGTCAAGACATAACGCTCCATACCCACTGGTCCCACCAGACCATGGTCAAACCGTTGATAACCATAATGCCATAGTTGACCCTGATCCAATCGTAACTATGGCTGAACCATTGCCTTCTGGTGAGGATGAGTCACCTCTCCTGAGTTCGTCACTTGATAAAGCACAAGTCCCAAATATTAGTAAGTTTTTCCAAGTCTGTGATCTGGGCAAATGCCTTGTTTGTTGCCTTGTTATCTCCTTAACTTAAAAAGTAACAAAAAGTTACATAATTGTGTAACTAGACCACGGTCCCGAGATTTCTTTCCCGAATGATCGATTTCGCTTTGGACTTATTCCTTCCGGGTCCACCGATGCTATTGTCATATGGTATTTTTCGCTTCAAATGATTTTCATTTATTTTTCTCTAAACATATAGTTTCAAAATCTTGATATTCTATAGTATTGCAGTACAACTGGAGCTCGGGATCCTGTGACATCCGCGTTGCAAATTATTATCGGTAAAAGATTACGCCTGGATATAGCTCAGCTTGTAATATGGAAAACATCACATATATCCAAACACGAGCCTCGTGTACGATATACTGCTTCGTTTGCTGGGTAGACTCTCATAGTTTTCGCCTTGTGTGACGTAATTTCTGTATTTGTATCTTTCTCAATCTCATTAATTTGTTTATTAATTATTTTCTGGATATCTTTTTTAGCTTAATTTAATGTTACTAGGTATGGATTTTATGGAGACGTTATCACGGAGAGCGAAAAATATCGATGGATGGGGCCAAAAAGATATGATTATGCAGGAACAAAAGTGTTTCTTAGACACAGGTATTTGTAAAACAACTGTTTTCAGGTCATTATTAATATTCGCAAACCTGACCCGTTTGTTTTTTTAAGGTCATACGAGGCAGAGGTAGCTTTTATGAAAGTTGAACATGAGAAAACAGATACACAGGCCAACGAAAGGAGATTAAAGACGTTTTGGGGTCGTCCAAAGGATCCCAAAAGGGTCCCATGTCGCGCCAATTGTCACATTTGTAACGCCAACCAAACATTAGACACGCACCAAGAATCAAAGTTAGTTACAGTTAAAGGACGCTTTCTTAGTATTGGCGCTGCAGTCATCTCGTGCAGAAATGAAAAAGCACCTGATGGCTTGGTTGCTGATGCACATCTTTCAGACGGGTTCTTGCATCTTATTTTGATCAAAGACTGCCCTCGCGCTTGCTATTTATGGTATTTTTTTTTATCTCTAGCAGCTCAAAGGGATAAATTGACACAACCTTCTAACCATTTTATTCTGATTATTATTGACATTATTTAAAAAAAATTGGGATAATGTGCGTATAGTCACCTAAGTATGAATAAGGTTATATTAGGCTTGGTTTAAAAAAACGGCTAAGGATTCGGTATGAAAACGAGTCTGAGGCGCCACCTCAGGTGGTTATTTTGTATTTGCGCCTCATGGGGCTGAGGCGCTAAGGAAATCTGCGCCTCAGGGGCGCCTCAGGGGGTTTGGATGTTTGTTTTTTATGTTGTAGACTTTTTGTGCCAATTTCAAACATTCCATGCCTTTTTAATGTGTATTTTCGATGTTTTTGATGAATATAATAATGATTTTTTTTATATAATTTATATACATATTTTTTAGTTCCGCCTCGGGCTTACGCCTCGGTTCGCCTCGAGGCTAGTTTCCGTTCTTTAAACTTTGATATTACGGCCACCTTAATATCTAAGCAGCATTATAGAGCCACCCAAGTATCAATGTCGTGTCGTCTATATGCCAATTCCATTTTCCACAGATTTTCCAGGTGACGAGTATGCGCATAAAAGTTCAAATCGAAACAAAACTTGTCGTTTTAGGGTTGATGTTTCAAGTTGGTTTTAATTTTTGTTTAAAAAGGGAATCGACATTTTTGTACTATTCTAGTTTTCATAGCTATGGCCAAAAGAAAGTAAATTGATACTTGTGTGGTCTGAAATGCTGTTTCAAAAGTTACATAGCTTTGTGTTATTGTACAAAACATAAATAATTTGGACAAAACTGTATCGGGTCAATGCAACATGCTCGTTTAACCACCTATACCATGCAAACACAAACGCAACGAGCACAGGTTCTAACTCATGACTGATAGAGTGATAATGACATATAGGCACCTCATGCAGCTAGCAAGGAAGGGCGGAAGCCCACTAAACTTTGATTTCGTGGAACATTATAAGGTACAGGTTTCGTTACTTTTGTTGTTGAATATAAAATGTCTTATTTGTTCATGTGAAAATGTTATGTTTATTTTTTATTTATGTTCAGACGACAACGTTCACATTCACCTCATTTGGGGAGGAGAGCGTGTGGAATGTCGATGGTGAGGTTCTTTTAGCTCACAAACTATCTGCACAAGTCTTTCGCGGTCTTGTTAGTCTGTTTGCTTCTGGGCCGCAAACATAGTTTCAGCTACTGTGAAATGATTGTATTTTTGTAAGATGTGGTAGATACAACATGGTAATATATTTAAGTCAATCTTCATATTCATATCCATACCAAAAGTGGTAGTTCAAAATTGATTTTCAGTTTGTCCGGAAGCGTGTCGGGTCAAAACAGGTTGTCATCATCCCACCAGCGCCATCGTGCCTCATCTCTTTCTCTTCTCAGACCGGGTGTATGGATGTTGGCGATGAAGTTTGTAAAATTTCTGGATGGGGGCACCACCGGGCCACCATATAAGGATCGGCCCTGGTCGCAGGTGCTTATGGTGACAGAGATCTGCCAATTTACTTCATGGAGTTTGGAGGCCATGATCTGCATTTGGTGGATACCGCATATCATGAGTCTTGTGTGCACGAATTTGAAGTGATTTATGTTACCAAAATGTAAATACATTGTATATTAATCCCAAAAGATAATTTTGTATTTCGTAGCATATAAATATAAATAATGTTATCGAGTATATATTTTACGCAAGAAGGTTTATTTTTGGAGCAATGAAGATGTTAGAATTAAACATTATTAAACAATAGTTAAGATAATATGAACACAAAGAAAAAAGTTTCGGCTATATTGTTTGGGTAAATAAGTATATAGTTTCGAGTAATCGGGTCTGATATTAGACCACATGTAGTGGCAATGAAATTGGGCGTGGATGGGCATTTTTCACACTAGAAAACGCCTAAAACACAACTCCCTTCTCGTGGAGGGGCGTGGATGGGGGGCACCCATGAAAAAAATCACGCCACAAAGCCAATCCCTTCCACCAATCAAATGTCGACACCTACCCCCTCCAACGGCTCTTTCATTCAAAGTCCTATGTGAGACGGGCATTGCGGGGCTTGAAACTACACTCCTTTTTAATTTAAAGCCCTATGTGAGACCCACATGCCACATGTCACACAATGCCCATGGCAGGGCTTGAAATTTCACTACCACTACACATGGTCTTACCTATGACCATGTGTAATGGTATGAAAATTTCAAGCCCCTCACCTGGATATTTTTTGACAGGTGACATGTGGGTCCCACCAGGGACTTGAAATAAAAAAAGGATGTAGTGGTTTTGTGTGTTGTGATCGTGTGTGTATAAAGATAACAAAATTGAATTAAAAGAAAAGAAAGAAAAAAAAGGAAGTAGGTGGGTGGTGGCAGTTGATTGGTGGATGAATTGTTAGAAAACTTACATTGTGATCGCCTCAACGCCTCTTGTACATGAGGCTCGCGTGTGTTCCCAGTCCCTGCACTTGCTCAGAAAAACGAAATCATAGACATGAACCGGGCTTGTGTTTGACACAATTCCCTTAAACAGATTCTTCGTCTGCTCCCAGGGTACACCGGTTCGAAGCAGTGTCGATGGTGCACTGCCGGACTATCCCACTTGCCTGAAAAGAAACCGGAAGAAGGCTGCTTCTGAAAACGTTGTAGCTGCAGCAATCGATCATCAATATATGCGAGTGAATATGTTTCTGTTTCGTGTGTATGAATGATTAGAGGTTTTCTTAATTGCTATACAACACTAATAAGTCCAAGTTCTTATAGAGAGATAGAACTTGAAACCTCTGCAGCAATAATTCACTAATCAAATTCGAGATTAATGGCAATTAATCTCGTTTATTATTGCACTTAATTGTTGTTTCTGGAAGAAGCTTCTTTAGTTACAAACGTTAAAACTAAAATGGGTAGCAAAAACCGTGTCGCATGGACCCGGGTTTTTCGAGCTGCATTCGTGTCCGCAGATGCGGGCGTCGCGTTGATTCAAGAATTTTTCCCGAACCAGAACCCATTTTTGCACCCCCCCCCCCTGCGCGCGCGGGTAGGTGCCAGAGTATAAAGTAACACAAAGAATTTACTTCCTTCCATTTGGTTTCTCCTTATAAACCCATCACAATTTCATCTCCCAACCAATGTGGGACAAACTAAACTCACATTCACACACATATTTCCAACAATCCCCCACATGAATGGGAGTTGCTTACAAAAAACAACCTCATTCCGATTAAATTTCAACAGTTGAGTTTTGCATACGATAGGTAGGTGTGACCCTTTGAACCTTCGCTTATGAAACGCACTTAGCCCACTGGCTCTGAGTAGAACACGATGTCTTTGAACTCGTCTGCCGTTTGTGTGGACGACAATACGCTTCACACAAGAACCTAGCCTTTCATGGGCTTTAGCCCCATTCCTATTGACGACTTCTGAACTAACTCTTTGCTTAAGCCTTTTGTTAGCAGATCCGCGATGTTATCCTTTGACTTCACATAGTCAACAGAGATAACTATTATAGAGATTAGTTGTCGTACCGATCATGCCTACGTCTTATATACCTATTCTTAATGATACACATTGTGATATGAGCTCTGCCAATTACTGATTGACTATCACAACGTATGCATTGGCCCAATGCCGGCTTCGGCCACCTAGGTATATCCTTAACAAATTGACGTAGCCATTTTGCCTATTCATCCTCAAAGCGATGAATTTTGATTCCATCATGGATCTAGCAATAACCATTTACTTAGATAATTTCCATGTTATCGCAGCACCTCCAAGTGTGAACACATATCCACTCGTTGCCTTGGAATCATTCGTGTAAGATATCCAATTCGCATCACAGTAACCTTCAATAACTGTTGGATATCTTTTATATTGCAGCCCGTAGTCTCGTATGTATCCTAATTACAAAAGCACCCGTGTCACGTAATTCCAATGAATTGAACTTAGGTTGCTCATGTATCTACTTAGCTTGCTTGCTAAGTCTGGTCTGATACAACTTATCAGATACATCAGGCTGCCAATAATTCTTGAGTACTCTAATTGGTTAATAGGTTCACCTCATTTCTTAGCTAGACATTGACTCGTGTCAATGAAAGTTCTAGCCACCTTATGGTCATTTCCTTTGAACTTCTCAAGAATTTTGTCCACATAATAGGACTGACTTATAACAAGTCTGTTCTAGGTTTGTGTGATTTGTACTTCCAAAAATCACATCTGTTTACATCAAACCTTCTATTTTCAAATACAAGTCACCTCCACACTTATGTGTTTATTGGATAACTACCAAATGGGGTGATGAAAGTTTCTTCCTTTCATATGTAGTGTGAAAACTTCTCAAGTGCCATTTTTACATCCTTACGGATTGTTTCTTAAATGGCTCTTCCCCCCACATTGCTTGCACTTCGATTGAGTTTGAGTAATATCACTCATGATGACATTAGACACCCGTGATAAGATAGCGACTATCTATATTTTTGTATTTATTGAGGTCATCCATTATATTACTCAACCCATATTTCTCATACGAACCGTTTTCTGAGCTATATAAGTTTTCCTCATATTCAGCTAAATAGCATCATAACCAATGAACTATTTATTCGGTCCTTTCGAGTCATCCTTTTAATGAATTATATATTTGTTTTTACAAAATTCATTCTTATGTCGTCACATATGTTTGAATGTTCAAAGTTAATTTATTCTCCGTGGAGCATCTAAATTAACAAGTATTAGTCTAGCATGCTTTAGACTACGAATACTTAGCATGTGAACAGAAGATGCCTCATTCTGATTCTTCACAGCCTTAAGAGATAACTCACTATCTCTTCCTAACATTCACGTCTTAGTTTAGACACAAAATGAGATTTTGTTTACCATTCCAAAACCTTGGTTTAAAGAATGCTTCACAATCATAATTAATTCCATCCATTAGGATCAAGACTCATATGCCTTTAATCTCCAAGGCTTCACCATTGACTCTTTAGGACTTAAACATAAGTCTTAATATAAGTCACTTTGATGAACATATTCATCATCAACAAGTCAATTAGATTGACACTCGACGGCATGACATTCACATGTCCCTAAGTGATATGTATATATATTTGTTGAACTTATTTATTCGGTGACTCTCCCAAAATATATTACGAATTCTTCATATAGTTCAACCAACATTGATGATTTGTAGAAACTCTACACGTCCATCATAAGTCTTTTATAATAAATCTCACAATATTTATCAAAGACTTATGAATAATAACATATATTTCTATCATATGTTATAGTCATCAAAACTACATTTGTGCATTTCTACGTAAATGCTCTCAACATTAGATGACATATCTCGTTTTCGTGCATTTAACTTCAATACACTTGCCACGTTGATCATGATTATCTCAATGGGAATGGATGAAGAGTTTTTTCCTTCTTAGTCACTTAATTAGAAATATAAGACTCTAATTAAGACTCTAATAAAACCTCATCAAATGGCATTAAGAACTCTACTCAAGAGTTTCACCATATGAAATAAAAACTCATCAAATGGCATTAAGAACTCTACTCAAGAGTTTCACCATATGAAATAAAAACTCATCAAATGGCATTAAGAACTCTACTCAAGAGTTTCACCATATGAAATAAAACCTCATCAAATGGCATTAAGAACTCTACTCAAGAGTTTCAATCATACACTTAATTTAGTCTTAAGACTATAATCAAGTGTCATAAATAAATCAACTCTACTAGAGAGTTTTTCTTCAATTCACCATATGAAGAGTTTTACCAATTAATAATTATAATTTACCAAATTATAATTTCAATATAATCCAAAATATATATAACATATTATATATATCTTTAACCGGATTCATATAAACATCAAATCTCAAAGTGTTATTCTCTTCAACACTTTATCGTTCGACGAAATGATAACAATTATATCGTCTCATGGCATGTTTCGAGGTACTCCCTCAATACACTGTTCAAAGCAACAAAGTTGTTTAGACTTAACTACTTTAAAGTAGTAGAACAAGTAAATATGTCCAAAACAACATCAAGTTGATTTACACTAAATAGTCTCTCTAGACTATTATATGGTTAAAGTCACCATACTTTTCATACAAGTATCAAACCATATATAATTTGCAAAAGACATGTTTTATTCATACAAACATTTCTACTTTTACAAGTATTTTCCATAAAGTATACATATTTATGTTTTGATTACAAATCAAAACCATGAACTCTAATATAGTTTTATTATACAAAACCATTTCTAACTCACTTGTTAGAATACAAACGATTACACGTTTCATCATATAGCGTTTTGGTTAAATAAACATTTTCTAACACACCCGTTAGAAATAAACGATTACCCAAAATCGTTTTAAATATCATTGGTTTATATTCTCAACCGTTTCTAACATGTTTGTTAGAAATACATGATTATGACAATCATTTTAGAACTTATTGGTTTATATAAAATAAACCATTTCTAACACGCTCGTTAGAAAATTAAACCATCTACATAAATGGTATTGACTTTGGATTTTCCAAAATATACCCGTTTCAAACTCGCTTGTTCGAAACCGTCAAATTTTAACCAAACCGGTTTAATGTTGATTATTTTTTCAAATAATCATTTCCAACATGTTTGTGTATTTTGTACAACAATCTTTTCTAACACACTTGTTAGAAATATAAACACCTCATTTAGTCTTTACAAAATCATCAATAGGGCTGTACACGAGCCGAGTCGAGTCGAGCCAAGCCCAGCTCGAGCTCGAACCTAAACCGAGCCAGCTCGGCTCGGCTCGTTTTTCTGATCGAGCTGAAAAGTCGAGCTCGAGCTCGGCTCGTAAATGTTCGAGCCGAGCTCGAGCTGGCTCGAGCCAGCTCGATATATATTTTTTTTATTTTTTTACAAATATTTATTAAATAAAAACAATAAAATTAAATAAAATTACACATAAGCATGTATATTTTTTTTATTTTTCTAAATAAAATTACATATACACAAGCCTAAGTCGAGCCATATGTCGAGCCATCGAGCCGAGCCACGAGTCGAGCCATCGAGACGAGCCATGAGCCGAGCCACGAGCTAAACACCCCTGGCTCGAGCTCGGCTCGATTACAAAACGAGCCAGCTCGGCTCGGCTCGAAAACAAAACGAGCCTCTTCGAGCCGAGCTTTTTTCGAGCTTTTTTCGAGCGAGTTTCGAGCGAGCCTCGAGTCGCGAGCTTTTTGTACACCCCTAATCATCAATTTCTAACACGCCCGTTAGAAAAATCAATCTATGAGTTTACACATTAAACTTATGATTTTGTAAATAATAATTTCTAATACGCTTATTAGAAATGTTTCATGACACGTTATTCTTTCAACGCCGTCGATTCTAACACGCTTGTTAGAAATGCATGTTTCAAAACATTCTATTTCGAAACCGATTCTTTTCCAATATTCTCATTAGAAAAGTAAACATTTCAAAACCTTGAAATTATCTTTCTAATACGCTAATTAGAAAGAAAACGTTAGCAAACGTTTTTACATGGGTTTACAAAATTATGTCTTTTCTAATACTCTAATTAGAAATTCAAACCGTGTATATACATGTTAAAAAGTTAATATTTCGGTTTATCCAAACACATCCCAAACACCCATGAATCCGAAATTGAATCAAAAAATTCGTTTTGTCTATCAAACTTTCGGATTAAAGATTGCATTCTTATCATGAATGTAATCCAATTCAATGTACCAAAGAAAACATGTACAAACTTTCGCGAACCCAAATTCCTTAGGAAGAACACGAAAGTTTGTTTACAATCTGTTTAAGTTTGTTAGAAAACTTACATTGTGATCGCCTCAACGCCTCTTGTACATGAGGCTCGCGTGTGTTCCCAGTCCCTGCACTTGCTCAGAAAAACGAAATCATAGACATGAACCGGGCTTGTGTTTGACACAATTCCCTTAAACAGATTCTTCGTCTGTTCCCAGGGTACACCGGTTCGAAGCAGTGTCGATGGTGCACTGCCGGACTATCCCGCTTGCCTGAAAAGAAACCGGAAGAAGGCTGCTTCTGAAAACGTTGTAGCTGCAGCAATCGATCATCAATATATGCGAGTGAATATGGTTTCGTGTGTATGAATGATTAGAGGTTTTCTTAATCGCTATACAACACTAATAAGTCCAAGTTCTTATAGAGAGATAGAACTTGAAACCTCTGCAGCAATAATCGCATGGACCCGGGTTTTTCGAGCTGCATTCGTGTCCGCAGATGCGGGCGTCGCGTTGATTCAAGAATTTTTCCCGAACCAGAACCCACTTTTGCACCCCCCCCCCCCCTGCGCGCGCGGGTAGGTGCCAGAGTATAAAGTAACACAAAGAATTTACTTCCTTCCATTTGGTTTCTCCTTATAAACCCATCACAATTTCATCTCCCAACCAATGTGGGACAAACTAAACTCACATTCACACACATATTTCCAACATGAATTGGAGTTTGTGGCATGAAATATTTCACGCTAGAGAGGTTAGCGCCGAATTCACGAAAAGGGGGGCGATGTTTGGGGCGCGAAAGGGCTCCAAATTCTTTAACGCCATTTAGCTCTACCACTACATGTGGTCTAAGCCCATATCTCTTCCATACCCATAGGTTTTTTTTTTTCAAATCCCATACCGGTCCGGTATCAGTCATGCATGTCCTGAATCGATGTTTCAAGCTTTAGCTGTACCTATCGGGCACGGGGTATTTTTGTCATCCCTAAATTCGATACCAACCAAATAATGGTAAAAGTCGTTTTCGTGGGAAAATAGTCGGGAGTTTCCTATGCATTATGGAAAACTTTTTTTTTTTAATATATTAAATGTTCGTAGAAAACTGATCTGAAGTTTCCTATGTTTTTTCACGAAACATCTTTTCATGTTGTGTGGATGAATTTTTCTTAAGGTACGTGTATCTTTTGACATTGTGAAAGAAAAAACAAAAAAAAAATTAAAAACATTTACCTGCAACATCATATATTAAACTGACATTAATAATAAAAAAAAGAATACATCTATTTGAAGCAACCTTAATCAAAAGTCACTTATTATCTATACTAGTGTCCAGATTTCTCGTGTTTCGCTGCGGGGCAACTGTTTCATTGAAGATTTGGTAGGCAATAGAGAAAACATTAGGTAACAGTTATTTGCACAAACGAATCTAAAAAAACTTCTTTTATGTCAAAGTTACTTGCGTGTTTTCGCTCTGTTCGTTGCCACGATGTTGTTATCGAATGAATGCTTTATTGCTAATATAACTCTATTTTCACTGAGTTTTATATCGTTACGTTAAGAAAACAACAATCAATACGGTATAGTACAAATATTAAGGCAGTATTGGTTTAGTTTCTTACGATAAAGAAAAATATCACTATACCGGTACGGAACCGGTACTTGCTAATATAATTCTATTTCCAGTGGATTTTGTACAGTCACGTTGAGAAACTATAAAAACGAATACGGTATCGGTACCGATATTAAAGTAGTACTAGGTCGTTTCTCCAAAATAAAAATAAAAATATCACTATACCGGTATCGAAAGTAACGTTTTGATACGAGTACCGGGTACCAAATGCTCATCTCAAAAAAAAAAAAAAAAAAAAAAAAAAAAAACTGGTACAAATTCTAAATTAAAAAGGGGGTTAGAAAAATGTTTTGTAAACTTTAGTGCACGTTAAAATAATGACAATACATGTTAGCAATAGATTGTGGTGTTCAAGTTTAATTCTTTGATGTACATATATAATGTAAAAAGGTAAAGGTAAAACCTGGAATGAAAATCTAAAAAGAAAGTATGCATAAGATAAGGTTTCAGGAAGGTGAAAAAGTTGGGACACAAAAACAGAAACCAGAAATTTAAGTGGGTAAAAGAAAACTCTTAAAATGTATAACTCTTAAAGGGTTGTATTATTTAAACCCCCACCCTTCTATTTTAACCCCCTCAAAGCGCCTCGCTTAGGCCAAAGCGAGGCGCTTTGAGCTAACTTCGAGACCGTCAGTACGAGAATCAGAAAAAGCTGATTTTCAAATTCCAAGCGCCTCACTTAGGCCTAAGCGAGGCGCTTCAAGGGGGTAATTTATTTTGGTAGTTGTTTTGATGTTTTGAGTTGGTTTTTTTATTTTTTTTTAATTTAATAATTATAAAAAGTTAAAAAAATTTAAAAAACAAAGTAATAACCCTAATCATTGTAAATGACTTAAACTTTACATCATCAACCAACTTCAAAATTTCAACTTCCCGTTCAGGTGCTTAATACTAGATTGATGATACCTTGTTCCACCCAAATCAAGGGATCTGCTTGGAGTCTAAAGCTTCGTGTGTCATCTTGGTCGAACTCATGTTGCAACATTCGTCTTGTGTGTGTTAGGGTCCGAAATTTTAGGGTTTTTAGTGAATTTTTCCATCTTTGTGTTTCCAAATGTTTTTTAATTAGCTTAAATCTCTCTGATCCATGGTACCTTGAAGACTAGATTCGGTGCAGTCGACGAACATCATTCAAAATTTCAACTTCCCGTTCAGGTGCTTAAGTCCACCTTGAAGACTTGATTCGGTGCAATCAGACTCTGAATGCGGTATGCGCGTTAAATTTCATTAAACGCGGCTCGCTCAAGGTGCAGTCGACGAACATCATTCAAAATTTCAACTTCCCTTTCAGGTGCTTAAGTCCACCTTGAAGACTGGATTCGGTGCAATCAGACTCCGAATGCGGTATGCGCGTTAAATTTCATTAAATGCGGCAATCAAGGGATCCGCTTGGAGTCTAAAGCTTCGTGTGTCATCCTTGTGTTTTCAAGACACAGGCAAGTCCTCGTCTGATCCACAAAACAAAACATCATTCAAAATTTCAACTTCCATTTCAGGTGCTTAATTCCACCTTGAAGACTTGATTCGGTGCAATCAGACTCTGAATGCGGTATGCGCGTTAAATTTCATTAAACGCGGCTCGCTCAAGGTGCAGTCGACGAACATCATTCAAAATTTCAACTTCCCTTTCAGGTGCTTAATTCCACCTTGAAGACTGGATTCGGTGCAATCAGACTCCGAATGCGGTATGCGCGTTAAATTTCATTAAATGCGGCAATCAAGGGATCCGCTTGGAGTCTAAAGCTTCGTGTGTCATCCTTGTGTTTTCAAGACACAGGCAAGTCCTCGTCTGATCCACAAAACAAAACAATAATCTTGAAGTTTTTTTAATATAGCCATTTTCCCCTGGGTTTACCAGGAATGGGTTGAAAGTGTGTGTTGCACCGGCTTGAGATATGGGTTTGATTAGCTTAAATCTCTCTGATCCATGGTATCCACTTTTCAGGCTGTCTTCATCGTTGACCGCTATCTCTCGGATAACAACTGAAAAAGTTGTAATTACAAGAAGATGATCAAAGATGCTACAACATAACTTGCACCGGCTTGAGATATGAGTTTGATTAGCTTAAATCTCTCTGATCCATGGTATCCACTTTTCAGGTTGTCTTCATCGTTGACCGCTATCTCTCGGATAACAACTGAAAAAGTTGTAATTACAAGAAGATGATCAAAGATGCTACAACATAACTTGCACCGGCTTGAGATATGAGTTTGATTAGCTTAAATCTCTCTGATCCATGGTATCCACTTTTCAGGCTGTCTTCATCGTTGATCGGTCAAAGTCTGTTAGCAATGATAACGAAATGATCGTTATCTCTCGGATAACAACTGAAAAGGTGTCTTCAATGATTCTAAAAAACTTGAAAGTAATTACAAGAAGATGATTTTACTGTCTAGTTCTTTTGGCCACAGGTACTGTCTAGTGGTTGGAACAAGGTATGGATATGGAGAACATGGGAACAGACTGTCTAGTTCTTTTGATCATCTTTGAAAAGATTCCATAAGTAAAAGTCAGTTGTTAAAAGTATCAAGACTATGAAATTAGTAAAACAACTTTACAGTTGTTTATCGGAGAGATAACTGTCAACGATGAAGGCAGCCTGATAAAGGCTGAACACGAGTGTAATCAAACAAGGTGCTATGAAAACCACCAACGATCAATTATAATATAGTCTGGAAGTCAAAGATATCAATTAAACATGCAAAAATTATGTTTTGAAAAAATATGGGTATCGAATGTTTAGTCGGAGGACCACTTACAATGATTCATCAAAGTTGTACAAAGCTGGATGTTTTTACTGGAAAACCAAAACGAGCAATAAACGAAGCGAAACGGAGAGATATAATTTTCTTGGCTTGGAAACAACTTAAAAGAAGCAAAAATGAATTAAAATTATTTTTTGGTCATTAACAGATAATTTTAAAGAATTAAAAGAAAATCAAGTTTTAAAAAAAAAAGGCCAAAGCGCCTCGCTTATAATTTTCCGACTAAATATTTGTTTAAGAATGAGAGAGAAAAATTTGGGGTGGAATAATGATTTTCAGTGTAATTTGATTGAGTAGATTTGATGGAGCTGATGAGAATGCTCTAAGGAATGAGATTAAGGAAGTGATGATGAAACCATGTATGGATGGAGTTTATAGGTTGATTTGCACTCCATCGTATTGCACTGGCTCCCGACTAGTCTTTTATTATTATTAATAATAATATACATAGATAACTCTTCATAAACCTAAAATCCATATTTTTGTATATAAAAATACGAAAATAAGTAACTTTATGAATACATGATGAATCTATATATATATATATATATATATATATATATATATATATATATAAAAGAAAGCATATATGCTCATTGAGAGTGTCACGTGGCTTAATAATTGAGTGTTTTTGGTGTTTTTGAGTATTTTTCTAAATTTATCTCTCTATCTCTTAATTCTCAATTACTAAAATTAAATTGAGTTATTTTAGGAAAAAAGAATTTAAAAACAAATTTAAATTTTTCTCTCTTATCTTCCTCCCATAATTTTTAAACATAAATATCTTTTATATTCGAGATTTTTTAAATAAAAAAATTACACCAAATTAACGAGCGTTTTATTATCTTTCCAACGAGTACCATAGTGCTATATAAAAACGAAAAAAAACGACTATTTTTTGTGGGGTTATATTCATACAGAAAAAAACACAAAGTGTTCAGGTTATTCATTAATCAAATTGTAACATATTTTAATTTACGTGAAGATGATTATATGTTGAAGGTTATCCTTTTAATACTTTATTATGTTTAATATGGTTTATGCTTTTAATTTTTTTAACTTTTTAAATAAATGTTTTTTAACTAAGATTGATTATGTTTAAGTTATTTACTCTTTTCGTGATTTTAGTTTTTTTTTATCTATTTTATTAAATCATATTAAATTTTTCAACCCCGGGACCTTCCCGGGGTAATCGCTAGTTTAGAATATACCTAATCTACGAGTACGAGGAGACTTGGAATAGAGGAGACTTGACTATTCCAAGTCTTTGGCAAAGCCTCAATATATATAACTCTTGTTATCCATGGCAATCAAGGAAACCTTCTTTACTAAAGCCTTAATTCCTACTGTTGTATCCTGGTGATACCAACAACAACTAGAAAACAATTAGTGGTGTGGGTTTAAATCCTGTAAGCATTTATATATGTAAACAAAAAAAAAGCCTTTCTTCTATGGCGAATTATGATCAGCAGTCGACTCAGTCTGGGGCTATGATCGGGTCTAACGACGACCTTTTAACCGAAATCCTTCGTCGGCTCCCTGTTATTTCTATCCTCCGATTCAAATCCGTATCCAAACACTGGCGGTCGCTTTTAAATCACCATAATTTCACTCTCATGTATGGCAATGGGTCGCTCGCCTTTGGTCTCTTTGTTCGCGATTTCTATATTCCATATGATGTTGGAAACCGAAGTAGCACTTCTTTTCGTGGTCTTGATTTCTATCCAGATCACCGTCGTATCAAAATTGTGCAGTCTTGTAATGGTTTACTTCTTTGTTGTGGCGATCGAGGGCATGAAGGAGGTCGTGTTTACTACGTGTTTAATCCCATAACCAAGCAGTGTGCGATCATCCCACCTATAATTGGAGGTGTGGATGTCGTTAAAAGTGTCCGTTTTATGGGTCTGGCATTTCATCCAACCGATTATGTGCATTACAAGGTTATTTGTATTCATCGCAAAAAAGAATATGAGGAGCGATTACAATTACAAATCTACTCGTCCGAAACAAGAAAATGGAAGAAAACATCAAATGAATCTTTTTGGGTGTCTTATTATTCCCCTTTCAGCGGCGGAGTGTATTGGAATGGAGCGTTTCATTGGGCTCCATCTTACACCAGGCCGAATTACTTAAAGCTCGATACTGAACGGTTGCAACAGCTGCCATTACCATCACCATTGCCCGCAAGGGTACAATCTTCCAGAGGCTACTTTGAGGGCTACCATGACGGAGTGAGGCCCCTTTACTTTGGGGAATCTCAAGGTCATCTACATTTGGTGGACACATGTGATCAGGATAACCATTTACACTTGAATGTGTATGAGATGTTGAGTGATCATTCGGGATGGTTTGTCAAGTACCGCGTGGAGCTTGATGATCTTAAGGGCACTTATCCGGATATAATCCATGTCTTCCAACAGCAGTCAAGACCCCCTTATTATAAATTCGAAATCTTGGATGTTGTTAGAGGTAAAGACGGAAACAAAGAAGAAGAGGATGCGTTCATGGTGATCAAAGTTTCGAAAAAGATCATTCGGTACAATATTTTGGACAAGAGTTTCAAGCAGATATTTGATCTCACCAACACGCTACATGAAAATATAGGACCCTGGGATGTTCATCGTTATATAGGTAGCATGACGTCTTTCTAAAAGCTCTTTAAAATTTTGTGTATTTGTTGATGAATAATGTAAAGTTTATAAATATGTGACAATTTTCAAAAATCATGAGCCACCATATATTTACAAGAACCATAGGAGTATAACTACAAACTTTTGGTTTGGTATCTATCATTCGCTTGAGATGTGGGGTATCAATTTAGGCGTTCAGACGTTCATGAACAAAATTAAAAAGCGAACACAAACGAGAAATCTGGTTCAGTAAATGTAAGTTAATAGAATACTGAATAATATTATTGAAAGGTTAGATTACAATATATAGAGATCACAAGTAACCCTAGAAACCTAACTGAGCCCGTGGGCTTATCCTAATTAACCATAATAATAATAGGGTCCAATACCCCCCCGCAGTCAAAGCGGTAGAAAATCAGACGCTTAGACTGAAAAAAAACATAAAAAAATGAAAAATACATAAACAAAAATTAGTCTTGATCTCGGCTCTTGACTTGACTTGTAAGTCCAAAATTTTGCCATAAATCCACAACCTTCAAGTCAATCCCGTATTCCTGCAATCTTCTTTGCCAAAAAAAAAAAAAACATACCCACTTTACTTCGGTCCACATGTTCCCTATGTCCCATAATGACAAACAAGATCCACTAGATCCCAATAAAGTCGCAATGTCATCTTTGTTAGCCATGACAATACAAAAGATAAAAGAAATGATAAAAGAGAGGTTGTAGGATAGAAAGAAAAAAAAAGATAGAAGGAAGAACAAATAGACACCCTACGACTCTTGTCGTGAGGCGGGCTATGAAAGAGATGGTGAAAGCCCGGTGACTGTTGTTAGCCGGCGGTTTTGAGAAGAAGTAAGATGCTTAGATTAAAGAAAGATGTCCGACTACACCGTCGTTTAATCTGCCGAGATCGGTGATAGCGGACTGTGATCTAGCTAGAGAATAACGATAAAAAAAAAAGAATGGAATAGAGATAAAGCAAAAGAAAGCAATTAATGATCGATGACACAAAGAATTTGTGAAAAGTGTTTTCTCAAAACAATAGGAGATGTATACTAATCATTGATTATCAATGATTATATCGATCACTAAAAAATTGTAATCAAACATTATTTAAAAACTATTTTCCAAACAATGATGGTTCATGAGAGGAACATATTGCAACGAGACTTTGACGGCAAAACGACAAACGAAAAAAAACTTATCCGCTAATATTACAAGGCTCGATTGGAATAAAATTTATTGCCTGAGACGATAGAAACCTTGGACCGAAAGCGAAAGTGGGGCTTTATTTCAAACGGATAACAAGAAAAAAAACAAATGGGAAACGAAACATGCCTGGACAGGGCGGCGGCAGCTGTAGTGGCGGCACACCGCCCTGTCTAAGGTTTTTTTTATAAGAGGTGACAGCTAGGGTTTGTATCTTCTGGTGGTGCAGCGGAAACGGTATAGAGCCCAGGCTGGCTCTGATACCATGTAAGATAATAGAATACTGAATAATATTATTGAAATGTTAGGTTACAATATATAGAGATCACAAAGAACCCTAGAAACTTAACTGAGGTCGTGGACTTATCCTAATTAACCATAATAATAATAGGGTCCAATAGTAAATATTCATGAAAATTTCTTGAATGCGTAATTTCTTTTGCAAGGCCTTTTGCTTGTTCGTTCGATCGGTTTTAGCCAAACTAAGGGGCTGTTTGGTAGCCTCTTAATGATGCTCTTAACCATTCAGTGCTGAATGATTTAGCATTCAGTGCGTTTGTTTCAGCCTCTGAATGGAATGATTAAGACTTAATCATTAAGACTTGAGATGTTGCTGAACCATTAAGCACTGAATCATTAAGCACTGAACTATGTTGAACCTTAATGAAACTCTCATACGAATATGGGACAAGAAAACTAACCATTAAGAGGTCCAACTTAATGATTCAGCACTTAACCATACAGACCTCTTAACCATTCAGACATCTTAATGATTCAGCACTTAATTAACCAAACAGCCCCTAAAAGTTATAAAAGAATTATCGTTACTCTATACTATTTTTTAAATAAAAAAAACAAAAGATACATAAATCATACAAAAAACGTTTTAGAAACGTTGACTAGTCCAAGTCAACATTTAACAATCACAAAGTCATAAAAGCATTCATAACAAGTTTAGTTTCAACAACTTCCGTGGCAATCTTTCGCCATGATAAGTACACATGTTGATCAAGACACTCAATTCACTCAGAAAATGGTAAGCAAAAGAACCAAAATCATCAAAACCAACTGCTCTGAGTCTGAGTCACTCATGGAAGAGTCCACTGATTCTGGAGCTATAGTTGTTCCAATGATGATCTTGTAACCGATATCCTTCTACGGCTACCCGTTACTTCCATCCTTCGCTTCAAATCCGTTTCCAAACACTGGCATTCTCTTTTAAGTCACCGACGTTTCAGCCTCTCGTATGACAAAGTTCTGGTGTCCCCTGGTCTCTTTTTACGCGATGTGTACATTCCTTTCGATGTTGAAAACCCAACCCCTCCTCCTTTTCGTAGTCTTAATTTTTACCCTGATCGTTGTGGTATCAAAATTGTGCAATCTTGTAATGGGTTACTGCTTTGTTGTAGTAACCGAAGGAGAGATCTTCCACGTAAATACTACGTGTTTAATCCCACCACCAAGCAATTTGCAGTACTCATCCCATCGCTTATAGGAGGTTCGGGTGCTAGTAGAACTATCCGTTTTATGGGTCTAGCATTTCATCGTGCAAATTGCGTAAATTACAAACTTGTTTGTTTTCGTGCTGTAAATCGCTACAGGAATATGTTTCAAACCCAAATCTACTCGTCTGATACAGGAAAATGGAGAGTTTCACAAGAATCCTTCTCTTCGTCTGATTTAAGATGTTCCAATTGTTGGACATATGGTATGTCCGATAGTAATTAAAGTCGAAGTCTATGTAACCCGACCCGGTACGATCCGAAGAGTTACACGTTGGTACACGAATCAGATAAGTTTACATTTAAGTGGTTTATTATTTGTGAAATAATAAATTGTTTGAACTGGAGGGACTTAATAGTAAAAGAGTTTATTATTAAAGGAGAATCCTAGTTGATTACTAAAAGGGGTTATGTGTAAGTTTTAGGGAATCTTAATTGATTACTAAAAGGGGTTATGTGTAAGTTTTATTGTTATAAATAAGGGATTAGGGATCAAACCCTAATCACAAGTTTTATAAAAATAAAAACACACATACACCCACTCCTCTCCCTTGGTCGCCGCTACCACCACTCGGCCTCCTCCCTCCGCCGCCAAACAACCACCGCCGGTCACCCCTTCCTTCTGGTTGGTTCGTGCTCAGTTCGTGATACTTCCTACTAGCGAGGATTCGTTGTAACTCGCGTGTTGCAATCCCGGTGTAGTCGTCAAAGGTTGATTACTAAACCCCCTATGGTCGTGATTATTATTTATTTGTTTATACGCATTTAACCGAGTTCCTGATTGGGAATATTTTATTAATCGGATTAATAAAATTAACTAACAACATATATATATATAAATCGGCTATTATTATATATTGTATATATAATCCGTTTTTGTTAAATATATAAACCGCTTCCGCTCCGTATACGATACCATGATGACAACAGTGGTATCAGAGCCATGGTTACGCGCGTATAGATGGTAAAAGTTGTAATTTTGATCTATGTTTTATTTGTCAAAATTTATTTTTTTATTTTGACAAAAGATCAAAAGCTTTTAGTTGTTCATGTTTGTGATGTGAATCGAGCCCTAGGTTTTTGACCCTTGTCATGGTTGTGTTTGTGATTGGTTTTATTTTATCTTTATCTTTTATTGATTTGTGTTTTTATTACGGATATTGGATCCGGTGTAATAGATAGGGTTAGAATAGATTTGTTTTATTTTGTATTTCAAATTTATTTGTAATCCTACAAGTACAAGATCAAGATGAAGATAAAAGGACGAACAGGTTCCATGAAGATAGAGATCTCGGGTCAAGTGGGAGTTATCAAACAGTTTTGAAACCCTTTTGACTAGTTCGTTTCGTTTCGGGCTAAAACGAAACGGGCGACCTGTTAGGGGCTCGATTCGGTTATTTTATTTTATGTTTTGTGGTTGTGTTTTATTTATTGTAAATAATCGAGATAACCCAAAATAAATAAAATTTTTCACAATCATGACAACGGTTTTGTTAAAACAAGTTTTATAAAAACCGAAAAGCATATTTAATAAAAGGAGTTTTATTAATATTAAAACAAGTCCATTCGCGATAATACGACCAATGTAGTTTAAATAGGGTATTTAAAACTATACCGTGTCGAGTGTTGAAAGGAGTTTCAATTATCACGAATAATATAAAATTGGATTTTATAAACTATTGTGTGACTCACATCATGCTAACGAGTCATTCAATATATTTATGGTAAATATAGAAATTAAATCCCAATTTTAAATTGATGTTTCATGCCACCCTTAACACGTTGACACTTCTTCTAAATCGAACCCAGAAGTTAGTGCCGAACCCTGCTCTGGGGTTGATCATGTAAGAAGGTAATCACCGCGTTTCCTGTGTAACATAGGCCGGTATTACAGCTAACAGTAAAGGACCAAACATCGCTTGTTTATCAAGTGGGCATAGTTGGGGTTAAACATACATCGCTCCTAGCGATAACCCCAAATTGGAGAGTTGTGTAGTGGACACAATTAACAATCGTTGTTTACCTACCTAATCATACCAGTGAACAGTGCTTAGCCAGTTCACTATGTATTGATGAATCGGGGTCTCATCCTATTTAATTTTGTTTTGGGTTATAATACAATTAGGATATTTAAAACATGAAATACTAATAAATTAATTTTGAACTTTGTAGATGTCAAACGAAAACAATTCCGCCTCCCGATTCTCTCTCAAGTCCATCTTAGAGAAGGACAAACTGAACCACTCCAACTTCATGGACTGGCACCGCAACTTGAAAATCGTTCTCAAGGCGGAGAACAAACTGTATGTTCTTGAAACGCCAATCCCTGATGAACCCATCAACCAACAAACTAATGCTTACAGAAACTATGCTAAGCACTTCGATGACTCTATGAAAGTCTCGTGTTTGATGTTGGCGTCCATGATCCCTGAACTTCAAAGGACCATGGATAACAAGATGGCATATGAGATGAATCAGCACCTGGTGGAAATGTTCCAACAGAAGGCTCGTCATGAGAGGTTTGATGTAATGCGATTACTCATAACCACTCGTATGCAAGAGGGTACATCAGTTAGCGCTCATGTGCTAAAGATGAAGGCTTATGTTGATCACTTAGCTCGTCTGGAATCTCCCTTGAGTGATGAGCTGGCTGGGGATATTATCCTCAACTCATTGCCCAAGTCATATGATCAGTTCACTATGAACTACAATATGAATGGTATGGAGAAGACACTTGCAGAGTTGCATAAGATGCTCAAAACTGCTGAGGTAAACATACCTGGCAAAACTGCACCAGTGCTAATGATCAGGGAGGGTCAAGTTAAGAAACCTAACACCAAGAAGAAAGGCAATCAGGGCAAAGGGAAGGGAAAGGGCAAAGCTGTTGCCAACAAGAAACCTCTGAAAGATGCAAAATGTTTTCATTATGATGAAACTGGGCACTGGAAGAGGAACTGTGCTAAGTACTTAGCTGAACTGAAGCAAGCCAAAGCTTCTGGAGGAGAGTCCTCAGGTATATATGTTATTGAAATCTTTGCTTTTTCTAGCAAGACATGGGTGTTTGACACAGGATGTGGTTTCCACATTTGTAATGTTTTGCAGGGACTAAGAAAGATTAGAAAGCTGAAACAGGGCGACTTGGAGGTCCATGTTGGCAATGGACAAAGAGTTGCAGTGAAGGCAATAGGAGAATATGTTCTTTTACTTCCTTCTGGTTTAGAACTTGTTTTGAACAATGTCTATTACATTCCTAGTGTGACTAGAAATATTGTTTCATTTTATGCTTTGCGTGGACAAGGTTTTAATTATCGTTTTAATGGTGAATTTATTTCTGCTTATTTTAACGATGTATTTTACTTTGATGCAAAACCCAACAATGGGATCTATGAGATAGAAATCCAAAACGATAACATATTATGCAATATCTCCCATAAACGTAATAAGTTGGACTTTAATGATACGTATATGTGGCATTGTAGACTTGGTCACATAAGTGAGAATCGTGTTAAACAACTCAAAACCACAGGAATCTTAGATTCCAAGGGTTCTGAGTCGTTTGGAAAATGCGAATCATGCTTGAGTGGAAAGTTAACAAAAGCACCTTTTTCAAATGTTGGAGAAAGAGCTAATGATCTGTTAGGACTTGTACCTACAGATGTATGTGGTCCATTCAGAACAATGTCAAGACATGGAGAAAGATACTTTGTTACATTTACTGATGATTTCAGTAGATATGGTTATGTTTATCTTATGAAGCATAAACATGAAACTCTTGAAAAGTTCAAAGAGTACCAAAACGAAGTAGAAAATCAGCTAAATAGAACTATTAAAATGCTTCGATCAGATCGAGGTGGTGAATATCTTAGTCAGGAATTCATCGACCATCTAAAGGATTGTGGAATAGTTTCACAACTCACTTCACCTGGAACACCGCAACATAATGGTGTGTCTGAGCGGAGAAATCGAACTCTATTAGATATGATTCGATCAATGATGTGTCGAACAAACCTTCCAAAATCCTTTTGGAGTTATGCTTTGGAAACTGCCGCAAGACTTGTGAATATAGCTCCAACGAAGAAGGTTGATAAAACGCCTTATGAGATATGGCATGGAAAGAAACCTCATGTATCCTACCTTAAAGTCTGGGGATGTAATGCTTATGTCACTCTAGAATCTTCGGATAAACTAGATCCCAGAGGCGAAAAAGTGGTTTTCGTCGGATACGCTAAGAAGATTGGTTACCTGTTCTACCACCCCACTGAAAATAGGATTTTCACTAAACGTAGAGGCACTTTCTTGGCGGAAGAGCTTCTGGCGCGAGGGATTGGAGATAACCATGTGGATCTTGAAGAAATTCGAGAACCACAAGTGACTGAACCAGTTGTTCAGACAGAACCAGAAGTAACTGATCCAGTTGTTGAAGTTGAGCCTGAGAGGACTCAAGAAACAACAGAAACACCAAGTGTTCGAAAAAGTATTAGGGATCGTCGTGCACCTGTAAGGTATGACGATATCTTCATGATTGATGAAGCTGAGCCTGCTACTTACAAAGCTGCAATCTTGGATTCGGAATCCAAGAAATGGCAAGAAGCCATGAATGCAGAGATGCAATCCATGTATGATAACCAAGTCTGGGATTTGGTTGATCTTCCTGCCGAATGTCGGACTGTGGGAAACAAATGGATCTTCAAGAAGAAGACTGACATGGATGGGAATGTGCAAACCTACAAAGCAAGGCTTGTAGCGAAAGGTTTTACTCAGACTCAAGGAATTGATTATGAGGAAACTTTCTCGCCAGTAGCCATGCTTAAGTCTATTAGAATTCTACTTGCCATTGCTGCATATTATGACTATGAGATATGGCAAATGGATGTCAAAACCGCGTTCCTTAATGGACACTTACTGGAAGATGTCTATATGGTTCAACCTGAAGGTTTTGTCGATCCAAAGAATCCTAATAAGGTGTGCAAACTGAATAAATCCATCTATGGATTAAAGCAAGCATCTCGCAGCTGGAATCTCCGTTTTGATCAGAAAATCAAAGAGTTTGGTTTTATCAAGAACGAAGATGAACCATGTGTTTACAAGAAATCTAGTGGGAGCTATATCACTTTTCTTATACTGTATGTAGATGACATACTGATCATTTGAAACAATATCCCTATGCTTAAAGATGTTAAGGCATGGTTGGGTAAATGTTTCGCAATGAAAGATCTTGGTGAAGCCGCTTATATTTTGGGAATAAAGATTTATAGAGATAGATCAAAGCGGTTGTTGGGTTTAAGTCAAAGTACATATATTGATAAGGTCATACGACGCTTCTCAATGCAAGACTCAAAAAGGGGGCTCTTGCCCATGGCACATGGAACCATTCTTAGTAGCAAACAGTGTGCAAACACTGAAGAAGAAAAGAAGAAAATGGAAAGAGTTCCATATGCTTCTGCTATTGGTTCCATCATGTATGCCATGTTGTGTACTAGACCTGATGTCTCGTATGCTCTTAGCATGACGAGTAGATATCAACAGAATCCGGGAGAGAGTCACCGGGCTGCAGTGAAGAACATTCTTAAGTACTTGAGAAGGACTAAGGATATGTTCTTAATATATGGAGGACTGGATGAGGAGCTGTCAGTTAAGTGTTATACTGATGCAAGCTTCCAGACTGATCGTGATGATTCAAAATCACAAACGGGATATGTTTTCATTCTGAATGGTGGGGCTATTACTTGGAAGAGCTATAAGCAAAGTGTGGTTGCCCAATCCACCTGTGAATCAGAATACAATGCTGCATCGGATGCTGCAAAGGAGGCTGCCTGGATGAAGAAGTTCATTACTGATCTCGATGTTGTGCCTAGCATAAAGAAACCAATCGAGATATTGTGTGACAACACTGGTGCCATTGCTCTTGCAAAGGAACCAAGGTCACATCAGACCACAAGGCATATACTCAGGAAATTCCACTATATTAGAGAGATAGTAGAACGTGGAGACATCGTGATAAACAAGGTTCATACAGATCTAAATTTGGCTGACCCTTTTACTAAGCCTTTACCTCAAGCTAAACATGAGGGGCATGCTGGAAAGATAGGGCTTAGAGTTGCTAGACAGTGGGCATGATCTGTAGTTAGTATTGGTGTTTTATTTTGAACTATAACAGTTATATTGAATGTTTATTTGATTTAATGAGTTAAATGCAAATTTAAATATTTATCAACTGTGTTCATTTTTGTATGTTTAAATCCTTGAATAAGAGTATTCTGAAAGTCCGTAGTCGATCAAATTACATGGGAATGAATTTGAATGTAAGACTATTGTGAATTGAAATGATTGTATTCATGAGATGAATAGCTCAAGGGTTTGAGAATCATAATTCACAAATATCATTAGAGAATGATATTGGATGTAACTCGTTTCAAAACGATCTCCATGGATCTGTGTCATGAGATGTTTTGATATTGATATGTTCAATCTGTCCTTTTTCTTAAGGCACATATTAAACTACATTGATCAAGGACTATCTTTGATGTTATCTAACGCTGTCCTGAAACATGGGTAGTAATCCGGGTAGCATTTGGAGAAATCCAAGATTAAGTGGGAGTTATATGACGCTGATGGAATTCTGTACTTCTATAGGATTAGAAGCTTAGACATTCTGGCGCCCTCGTAAACTCAAACTGGTGTAAACGCGTGGCCACGCTCGGACTAATGTAGTCCGTTAGACCATTTTGAATTAAAGACGAGAATAGAGAATGGTTGATCAATATAAGAATGAATGATCCATGTCTTATGATCAACATATGTTTATACAGAAGGGACCTATTGATAGAATTATCAGGGCTATAGTATTTGGTTAAGTAAAGCGTTACTTGAACTCAAAGAACTAGTTGACGACTGTAAAGTGTCATACTGTGTTGGGTGCAGTGCGATGCAGCTAGGCGTCCAACTCTGCACACATTGACTCATTTAATTAAAATCGTCCAAGTGGGAGATTGTTGGACATATGGTATGTCCGATAGTAATTAAAGTCGAAGTCTATGTAACCCGACCCGGTACGATCCGAAGAGTTACACGTTGGTACACGAATCAGATAAGTTTACATTTAAGTGGTTTATTATTTGTGAAATAATAAATTGTTTGAACTGGAGTGACTTAATAGTAAAAGAGTTTATTATTAAAGGAGAATCCTAGTTGATTACTAAAAGGGGTTATGTGTAAGTTTTAGGGAATCCTAATTGATTACTAAAAGGGGTTATGTGTAAGTTTTATTGTTATAAATAAGGGATTAGGGATCAAACCCTAATCACAAGTTTTATAAAAATAAAAACACACATACACCCACTCCTCTCCCTTGGTCAAGCTACCACCACTCGGCCTCCTCCCTCCGCCGCCAAACAACCACCGCCGGTCACCCCTTCCTTCTGGTTGGTTCGTGCTCGGTTCGTGATACTTCCTACTAGCGAGGATTCGTTGTAACCCGCGTGTTGCAATCCCGGTGTAGTCGTCAAAGGTTGATTACTAAACCCCCTATGGTTGTGATTATTATTTATTTGTTTATACGCATTTAACCGAGATCCTGATTGGGAATATTTTATTAATCGGATTAATAAAATTAACTAACAACATATATATATAAATCGGCTATTATTATATATTGTATATATAATCCGTTTTTGTTAAATATATAAACCGCTTCCGCTCCGTATACGATACCATGATGACAACACCAATGAAGTAACGTATGGAGTTTACAGGAATGGAGCAGTGCACTGGATTTCTAGTTCTATTAATCTGGTATCATTTAAGCTCGATATAGAACAGGTGCAAACGACGTTGTTGCCCGAGAAGAAATTTGGGTATCGTGGAGAAAGGCCATATTACTTTGGGGAATCAGGAGGACATCTACATTTAGTGGAGGGTGCGCACAACAGAAACCCTTTCCATGTTAATGTGTATGAAATGTTGAGCGATTATTCGGGGTGGTTTGTCAAATACATAGTGGAGCTTGATGAGCTTCCGACCGCTTACCCTTTTACGGTTTATATTAGCAACCAAGATCCGTCAAAATATGAATTTGAAGTCGTTGATGTGGTTAGGGATGAAGAAGAAGAAGAATCTGCATTCATGGTGGTGAGTACTCGTGAGAAGATTATAAGATACAATGTTCTTAGCAAGAGTTTGAAACAATTATTTGATCTGAAATTTGATCTGCCCAGCTGCTATCGAATATTTACCACAGATTTTCATCGTTATACCCAATACTTATCTTCGTTCTAAAATTGAATCTTGGATCATGGAAAATGTATAATTTCATTTTGTCAAGACTACATGCTGTATCCTGTATATAATTAATAAACTTTGGTTCATATACAAGACCAAAAAGCACACACCAATTTTCAGATAAAAAAAAAAACTCTTGTGCTATTACTATTAGGTTGTGTTTGGTATGGGGCATAGTTGTCAAAAGCGCAACCAGGCGCACCAAGTGCGCTGCGCCTTGTGAGGCGCACTATCAGGGCTGTTTTCAGACTAATTTCCGGCAAAATTCAGGCTAAAGGTTGCCTAAACCTCTAAAACATCCTAAATGAGTTATGAACAAGTCCTAAACAACCCTAAAACATCCTAATGTAGCCCTAAACAAGCCTAAAACATCTCTAAAATCCCTAAAAATGTATTTTATGCTATGCGCCTAATTTATAAAAAAACCCTCATTTTTTATGCCCCTTGCGCCTAGGCTCTAGGCTCGGCCTAGGCACTTTGAGAACTATGGTATATGAAATGAATGAGGTAATGTAATAAACAAAATAATGGAATGGATCATTACCACTCCATGTCTTGCGTGCTTGCCATGTGGGAAGGAAACAAAACACTACTTTGTGTTGTTTGCCAGGCAGGAAAAGACAAACGAATAAAATCGGCGGTGAATGTCAGTAGTGGGTGGTGGTTAGTGGCAGTGATGGTGGGTAGTGGCGGCAGTGGTGGTGAAGGTGGCATGTGGAGGTGGATGGCGGTGATGGTGGGTCGATGACAATGGTAGGTAGTGGTGGTGGTGGGAAGCGGCGGTGGTTGGTGGCAGTGATGGTGGGTGGTGATATGTGTCGGTAGCGTGGTGCTGGGTGGCGACAGCAGCTGTGGTAAGTGGCAACGGTGGTAGCAGATGGTGGTGGGTGGAGAGGTAAATGGCGATGATGGTGGGTAGGTGATGATAGTGAGTATTGGCGGTAGTGGGTGGCGACGGCATTGGTGGGTATAGGCAATTGTGGTGGGTGAAGGTGGCAGGTGGTAGAGGCGGCAGTGATTGGTGGCGGTGGTGGGTGGATGACCATGGTAGGCGGTGTTGGGTGGTGTTGCATGGCGACGGTGGTGGGTAGGTGATGGTGGCGGTGGAAGTGGCCGGGTGGCGGTGGATATGAGGTTTGTCGTCACGCCTCTAATCAAAAGAATTTTATATTTAGCAACTTCTTAACTTACAAACTAATGTAAATAGGGAAGTACGGATGTCGATCCTACGAAGAGCATGTGGTCGGTTTTGCACTAGTTATTTGTTTGTATAGTTTTTAATTGACAAAAATATAAATAGACAAATAAGTAAATATGCGGAAAAGTAAAGATCACGGTTTTGGTTTGGTTTCCTAATAACTAACTATTGACAATAGTAATTAAAATGAATGGCTTTTCTCGCGGGATCCTCTTTATACATTTATGCTACTGATTTGTTAAGACCATCGACGACATCCCCTGTCACGGGACCTTGGATATTAGGATAGAAATAGCTAATTAAGGACACCTTTTAAAGTCTCGGCGTGCAACCTAATAGCCCAAATACTACAACCGATCAAAATCCTAGTGAGGCAAGGAATCACAGTGGCAGATAAATTGATCAAATTAATAACAAAGTTTATTCAAATCCACACAAGTAGTGGCGTGCTAGTACATACAATAATCATAACACAATCAAATTACCAAAAACTAATAAAGATTCACCCGAGATAGAGCCACCGAAGCTTAGCCTCCTCCGCTTGTCATCACAGATTCGGGTCACCTCTAGCGTGTTGGATCTTCACTTGGTGATGGGAGATGATTGTGGGGTGTATATAAAGTGTAGATGAAGTAATTTGGAAAATTTGGGTTTTAATTTTTTTTTTAAGCTGTCGCGGACCGCTATGGAATTACCCATCCTCGCGCGGTCCGCGCCAGGGTTGGAAATTCGCTGCACATCAGCAGCTTTCTGCACAGCCAAATTTCCGACCCGTTTTCGCCAAAATCACTTCCAAACATGTCCGAAAACAATTTTTTTCGAACTTGCAACACTACAACATACCTGTGACTCCATTCCATGCTCGGTTGTGCATTAAAAACCTATAAAACACTCAAAAATACAAACACACAAAAACGCCAAAAATGCACAAAACATACAAAAATTAAAATTTAAACTTGGGGTGCCTCCCAAAAGCGCTAAATTTAATGTCTATAGCCGGACTTTACCTTATTTGTCAATCAAGGTGGTCTAAGTGCACATTTACCTACCGAGTTCCCAAGGAATGCTCGGTAGTTTACATGCCTCCTCCAGAGATGCTTGATTAGCATCGGCATGTAACACTTGTGGATCCGCTTCAAAATTATTTGCCCAAGGTCGTGCAAGCCAACCTTCCTTTCCACAGGTACCAAGATCACTAGTTCTTCTTGAGGGACCGTGTCTTCATCAAGATTTAAACAAACATTTTCTTGTGTAGGAAGACTTGGAACAACCTCTTCTTCAGCCATGGTGGATTCAATTTCTACATCTTCAACCACTTGAGGGATCGGTGTGGTATTAACCTCCACAACCTCCTCCTCAATGTGTGAGAGTAGCCATCTTTGTTTTTCTTGACTTTTCTCAATCGTTGTTAAGACGGAATAAGCCTTATCTTTTTCTCTTTCCCCACTTAGAAGATCGTACTTGTAACTCAGAAATTTTAATCGATCTTCTTTAGATATATTAGGTAATGCTAATTTTTTTTCGATTTCAGAAAGGTGCACTCTCCTAAAAATCTCCTTTGACTGAAGTTGTTGATTTGAGCATTCACAACAATTCGTTTGATAGCATGGGTACCAATTTGTGCATGCCGGTGTAGAGTATTCATAGTAACAATCATCATACTCACACTGGTCACTCGGGTACTGTGCCATCTCCGGATGATAATCTTCAAAATCTTCAAAATGCTCATTGTTATCATATTCCTCCTGATAATTAGAAAAACAAGACATGTTAGGATCATAAGTATTATAATACAAATTTTCCTCACAATGATAGTAATCCTGAAAATTCGGTGGTGGAGGTGGTTCATAGTATGAAGAGTATGAGCGTGTATTTTCAACATGCTCATATTCTTCATCTACTAGTGCTTGGTAATCTTTGAATTTTGGAGCAGGAACAAAGTCGTCAGAACAAAAGATCGGAGTGTTCTCCCATCTTTCATAATCTTCATTAAATCTTCTTAATGCTTCCTGATACTTCCAACGTTCTAGGCAATCTTTCAATGCGTGGCTTGGATCCCCACAATATTCACATGTATAGCGATTTGCATACATGGTCAAAGCTTTTGAGCTTCTATTATCTGTAAAAGAAGATTCCTGCACAGAAAGCTAGAATACCCAAAGTGAAATCTAATAAAAATTAAAAATCACTTGTATACATATATATATTTTTTTAGATTTTTAAATTTTTTTTATAATTTTTAAATTTTCTATTTTTTTAGTTTTTCAATAAAAATACAAACAAACAATCAATACAAAACCAAGCGCACTAGCTCTCCGGCAACGGCGCCATTTTGATATGAGGTTTGTCGTCACGCCTCTAATCAAAAGAATTTTATATTTAGCAACTTCTTAACTTACAAACTAATGTAAATAGGGAAGTACGGATGTCGATCCTACGAAGAGCATGTGGTCGGTTTTGCACTAGTTATTTGTTTGTATAGTTTTTAATTGACAAAAATATAAATAGACAAATAAGTAAATATGCGGAAAAGTAAAGATCACGGTTTTGGTTTGGTTTCCTAATAACTAACTATTGACAACAGTAATTAAAATGAATGGCTTTTCTCCCGGGATCCTCTTTATACATTTATGCTACTGATTTGTTAAGACCATCGACGACATCCCCTGTCACGGGACCTTGGATATTAGGATAGAAATAGCTAATTAAGGACACCTTTTAAAGTCTCGGCGTGCAACCTAATAGCCCAAATACTACAACCGATCAAAATCCTAGTGAGGCAAGGAATCACAGTGGCAGATAAATTGATCAAATTAATAGCAAAGTTTATTCAAATCCACACAAGTAGTGGCGTGCTAGTACATACAATAATCATAACACAATCAAATTACCAAAAACTAATAAAGATTCACCCGAGATAGAGCCACCGAAGCTTAGCCTCCTCCGCTTGTCATCACAGATTCGGGTCACCTCTAGCGTGTTGGATCTTCACTTGGTGATGGGAGATGATTGTGGGGTGTTAAAGGAGGTATTTTGGGGTTGAAAATGGTGGAAAATCGCCTAGAAACTCGGCAGAGCCGAGGCCTTGCGAGCATCCAGCGATCTGATCTGATCTGGGCACTTAAACGTGTTTTCTGAGGCTCGGGCGGACCGCTACAGCGTTGGTAATTCTGGGGCGGTCCGCCCCATAGTGGACTGTTCAGATTTTTCGCGTTTTCTTGTTTTCTTCGTAAAATCTTCGTTACAACTCCGTTTTCGTCCATTTTCGCGGCCACGCGTTCGTATTTCGAAGAGATTTCACATCATCAAATAATATCTTCATTTCAGATCCATTCACTTTTTCCAAATTTATATAAACTCCTCAACGGTCTCCACTTTAAGCGCGTAAAATCACCATTTTAGCATATTATTCGTTCTTTCCATCTTCCTCGCTAATGTAGCTAATTCCCGGCAAATCTACACATAAACAAACATAAAAATACCAAATTAAACTATAAAGATGTGGACCTCTCGGCCTCACATCAATGGTGGCGGTGGAAGTGGCCGGGTGGCGGCGGCAATGGTGGGTGGCGTCAATGGTGGTATGATGGAATGAAATGAGGAATGGAAAGGACCAAATTTGTATCAAATGAAATGTCACAGAGTAAATATTAAGTCATGTTACAATGATGTCACAGATTCAAGCAGACTAGTCTGAAGGAGAGCCGTTGTTGATGCTCTCACTACTCTAAGCATTTGGTACGATGGAGTGAAATGGGGAATAGAATGGACCATTACAAGAGGTAATGAAAGATAGTGTGTTTGCTAATTAGCCGTTGTACATGGATGAGATGTTTAGGAGCCGGTTCCGAATGAATCGTCGATTGTTCTTACGTATAGCTGATGACTTGTCGAGCCGTGACCCGTTTTTTACTTTACGATACAATGCTAGAAGCGAAAGGGGGTTCACGACGTTACGAAATTTCACAGCAGCATTGCGACAACCGGCTTACGGGACGACAACCGATTCGTGTGATGAGTTTTAAAGATGTCCGAAAGAACTGCACGAGAATGTTTGTATAAGTTTTGCTAATGTGTTTTGAAGATCTACAACAAAAATTTTTTGCAAAAACCAACGTCAAATGACGTCCAAAAGTTGTATAAATTCCACTTACAAAAGCATGGTTTTCCAGAAATGCTTGGAAGCATTTATTGCATGCATTGGCCATGGCAAAATTTCCCGAATGCATGGCGCGAGCAGTTTATGTAAGGCGATCAAGGACATCCAACAATAATCCAAGAGGCTGCTGCGTCCCAAGATTTATGGATTTGGCATGCTTTCTTTGCTGTTACCGGTTCAAATAACGACATTAACGTCATACATCAATCATTGGTTTTCGACAATGTTGTTAAAGGAACCGCTCTAGATACTAGCTTTACAGTTTTGGAGGTGGAATACAAGCGCAGGTATTATCTTGCTGATGAAATATACCCAACATACTCTACAATCATTAAAACTGTTTAGCACCCTGTCAACGAAAAAAGAAAGAAATTTGCCAACTATCAAGTATCGGCAAAAAAGGCATTGAACGGGCATTTGGGGTTCTACAATTAAGATGGCAGATCATCGCAAACCCGGCACGTGCTTTTTGAACCCAAAAAAACTGCGTTATTGTATGTATGCTTATGTCTTGCTGCATAACATGATCCTCGAAGACGAAGGTCGAGTTATTTGTGAGTTTGACGAAAACGCGGTGGAGGAGAATACTATTCCGGTTAGCCCGGAATAGCAAGAGTTAAACGAATTCTCATTACATAATTATCGTCTTCAAGCGGATTTGATTGAATACATTTGGAACAACGAACACGACGACTAGATGTTTTTTTATTGTTATGTAATATTGTATTTTTTTAATGTTATGTAGTGATGTAAGTATTTTTTTTAACTTTATGTTTTTTCCTATTGTAACTTATTTTTAATTAATTTTTGTATTGATTTTAATTTTATATTAATTATTTATTATTTTCAAATAGATTTAAATAACAATTAAATAAAAAAGTGGGAGACAACCTCGTTGCTTATATGGCATTTGATATAGAGGGTTGTTCTACTCTATTGTGTTGAATGGAAGTGGCCTTTAAAAAAATGGCCATAATAATACTTTACCCGAAAGTAACTACATTTTTGTTGTATGGATTCATTTCCCGTTATATATATTATTTTCAAATCCAGGATTTATTTGCATTAATTTTGGTGTTTAATTTTTTAAATTATTAAGTTCCCGTCACTGTTTAAGAACCAATATCTAAACTCATAAAGTCGGTAGGTACATCACATCTAATACGTACTTTAAGTACATAAAATCTATAAAATAGTTTGGTTGAGAATAAAATTATTCATTAACATAGTTCTTTTATACTTATATATTCTACAAAAATGTAATCAGAACTGTTGAATAATCTAGGTCAACAATAAGAAAGTCTTAACTAAAAAGCTTTCATAACAAGTTTTATTTCATCAACTAACATGGCAAGCTAGCTTTCACCATGACAACCCACCTTAAATACACCCATTCTTCATGCCCCTCAAATCATTCCAAAAATGATGAACAAAAGAGCCAAAGTTAACGAAATCTGCTGCTCGGAAGCAGAGACCACAGAATCTGGAGCTATAGTTTGTTCCAACGATGATCTATTAACCGAAATCCTTCGTAGGCTACCCGTTACCTCCATCCTCCGCTTCAAATGTGTTTCCAAACACTGGCATTCGCTTTTGAGTCACCGCCATTTCACCCTCTTGTATGACAAAGTTCTGGTGTCCCCTGGTCTCTTTTTACGCGATGTGTACATTCCTTTCGATGTTGAAAACCCAACCCCTCCTCCTTTTCGTCGTCTTAATTTTTACCCTGATCGTTGTGGTATCAAAATTGTGCAATCTTGTAATGGGTTACTGCTTTGTTGTAGCAACCGAAGGATAGATCTTCCACGTAAATACTACGTGTTTAATCCTACCACCAAGCAATTTGCGGTCATATATCCCATCGCTCATTGGAAGTTCGGGTGCTAGTAGAGCTATCCGTTTTATGGGTCTAGCATCTCACAAAACTGATTGTGCGCGTTACAAAGTCGTTTGTTTTCTTAATGTAAATCGTTATAGGAAGTTGTTTCAGATCCAAATATACTCGTCCGATACAGGGAAATGGAAGATATTACAAGAATCCTTCTCTTCATCTGATTTTATGTCTTTTAATGCATGATGAGTAAACTATGGAGTTTACTTGAATGGAGCGGTACACTGGATTCCCTATGGTTTTAATATGGTATACTTTAAGCTCGATGTAGAGCGATTGCATACAATGTTGTTGCCGACGAGGCCATCTTGGTCTGGTGTACGTTACTTTGGGGAGTCTGGAGGCCATTTGCATTTAGTGAAGGATGTGGACAACAGAAACCCTCTACACCTTCTTGTGTATGAAATGTTGAGCGATTATTCAGGGTGGTTTGTCAAATACCGAGTGGAGCTTGATGAGCTTCCGGCCGCTTACCCTTACACGACCTATAATAACCATGGTCCGTCAAAAAATTACTTAAAAGTTGTTGATGTGTTTAGGGGTGAAGAAGAAAAATCTACATTCTTGGTGGTGAGGACTCCGGACAAGATTATAAGATACAATGTCCATAGCAAGAGTTTCAAACAGCTATTTGATCTACCCAGCATCTATCAAAGATACTATTGTGGTGATTATCATCGTTATACCCGATACTTATCTTCTTTCTAAAGTTCAAAACTTGGACAAGAACTCATCTTTAACATGACTACTGTAATCTATTTGAAGGTTTGTACTCTAAAGCAAATAAAAATTTGTGGTTTATTTTTTCTAAGTTTCTTTGTTGTAAAATAAGATGTAATTAGCGTACTTTGCGAATATCAAATGGATTAGTCCAAGCATTATGTAAGGCATTAGCAATAGAGTTAAGTGCAATTTTCGTCCATGTGAACAGGTTCAACAGGACCCTAATACCCTGAGTTCTTGTGGTTTGTCGGGTTAACACATTACATCTCTGAGATTGACGGTCGTTAGTTTTTCTGTTAGTTTTTGGGTGAAATGATTACTATACCAACCCTCCTCCTCTTCTCCAACCAACCCACCCACCACCGCCACCGAATCACCGTCGTCACCTACCCAACCCGAAGCAACACCCAACCAAGACCCACCAATAGACACAACCAACACCGATAACCCCACCAGATCTGTCGTGAACAAAGAAAAACGACCCACGGTAGCCGGTTATAGCAAAATACCCCGATCTGAGCTTGCTGCCCGTGACAGACCTTGAGAATACCCACTGCACCGATAAACCAAAAACTTCCACGCTGCTAAAGGCCACTGTGCATCACAACCATCGGCCATACCACCACAAGGAGCCCATCATCTATTGCCACAGGGCCCGCTAAAGCCCCACGACCACCATTCCGGTGGCCCATAATGGCCGGGAGAGGAGAGAGATTCGGATGAGAGAGATGCTTCGGTTTAGGTTGGTGACAACGGTGGTTCGGTGGCGCTGGCTCAGGGTAGGCGACGGGGAGGTTACTATGAAAGGTAGGAGGTGGTGGTGATGGGTAGGTTGGTTGGATGGAGAAGAAGATGAGGGAGGGTATATTAGTCATTTCAGCCAAAAAATAATAGAAAACCTAACGACCGTTAGTCTCAAGGATGTAATGTGTGAACTCGACAAACCACAAGGGCTTAAGGTGTTAGGGTTGGTTCGAACCTGTTAATTTGTGCAAACCACATGGACGAAAATTGCACCTAACTCCTAACAATATGAAAACATGCCTTTTTACGTATCTTGTTTAACTCAATAGGATTGTGGTTAGATAATTAAAAATGTAAAGTAATCGGAGTTATATTGTACACTTATAACTTATTTATGTGTGACCGGACTCATACATAGGAAATGTACAAAAAAAAACATAAAATGTGCATAATGGGAAAACTGACAAGTGTAATCTAAAGACATATTCACATCAACGGTTAACATTTATAAGTTAAGGTGTTGTATGGTGGTTAAAAATGTAAATGCCATTTACATATGATGTCACACACCGACAGCGCAAAGCGGAAAGAAAGTCATGAGGTAACGGAAGTTTCTACCACATGAGTTTAGCAAATCACACAACTATTACGTATGGACATCTTGCAACTACCCTCTAGTCATATATATTTAATTTTCAAAGTATTAAAAAGTTTAAAACATGTTTAACTAAGATGAAGCGAAATAAAAATAAAAATTGTTTTACAAACATAAAGGCATAGCCTTAAAAGTTTTAGGGTCCCATAATCATGTGCATAGGTAGTGCATGCTAAACCACACTCTTGAATTTTATGCATCAGTACCTGAAAACATGCTTAAAAATATCAACAAAACGTTGGCGAGTTCACAGGTTTTAAGGCAAATTCACATATTTCCATAGTTAAAAATGTATGATCAAGTAACGACTAGACTGAGAACCAAGTAGACTAACTAGGTCATACAAGCATGATCACAAATTGACCTCCTTGAGCACACAAACTGGCTCCCTGAAGGACTTTTAATAGAGTTTGCTTTCCCATTAAGGCGCAGCGCGACTGCCCTGAAAGGGGGTGTCAAACCCAATATATATACCATCCACGGCTCTAAACCAAGAGCTAATGATTAAGAACCACAGGGAAGTATCCCCCCGAAGGGATAGACAGGCGTCCAACGCACACGTCGTGCATCTACCAAAGGCCATCATATGTTATATATAGTTCTAGTTTACCCATCATACAAGCATGTTAATCCCCAGATTAAAAAACTTTCAAAAACATTTAAAAAGAAAAGGGCCGTGAAACTCACCTCAAGCGTAGCAACAAGCAAATTCTAGTCCAAATCACAATTCCATTTCTAACAATACCCTATTATACAAATGGCTATTTTAGCAAACATTCTAAGTCTTTCCAAGTTATTCACCAAACTTTCCTCGACTTAGTTCAATTAAGAAGATTGAATTTTCATAAACCCTTACCCCATGGACCCAATGGTGACCTTGACGATTGATTAAGTTTTAGACCTCACGTACATGCATATCGCGTCTAATTACCCGACCCTTAGGTTTACAACTTATATATTCACACATATATCGTTTCAAGTGAAATTCCACATAACTCTAGTTAGTAAACCTATCAATCCATCATAATCAAATATACACATGTAGCACATAACTTCACATAGTTACTACATTTAAGACTCGTTTTCGACAAAAAGTCGTTTTCAAACAAAACACGACCATTCTTAGTAAGCTTCGTATCGTGTAATGAACGCCTAAACTTTATGGAAATCATTTAAGTAACAACTTACGAGTCACATATCACATAGACTCACATAATCTATTCAATTTATCCACATATGCTATCACATCATCTTATCACCTAGTAAGACATTTTCTAGCAATTTCATCGCATACAAGTTCCCATTGTCACATATCAACCTATGTACATCATATGAACTCAATTTCCATCCTAGGACCTGTATATTTACCATAAAACAGCACCAAATTTGCTGTCCTAAAACAGTCACATAATCTAGCCATTTCACACCTTAAAATCACGTTTTGGCGACTTTTATCACATGGTTTTGCACTATAATCATCCGTTAGCATGACACTTAACCACAGGGTTTTGCACTATAATACATCCTAAATTATGACTTTTATACATATTTTAATAATAAACAAGTTGTTTTACATCAGAACTGAAATTAAGTATTTTTAATGCATAAAACTTGTCGAAAATGTGCTTTTCGCGCATCTTTTGCAAAGACCTTTAGGTTTTCACTTTAGGACTTTCATGAACACTTAACCACATGTTATTTTCCTTCAAAATAAGTCATGAAAACCTGTTGTAAATTTGTTTTGCAACATTCATTTCAAAAGCTCCATTTGTGGCATTATAAGCCGAAAATTCGTACATGCAAGGTCTCCCAAGCATGTAGATCATTGTTAAGTTTAATAATCTCTATTTTAAACTTATTAGAGCATTCTTATCCCATCCATCAAATCTCATCCATCAAATTACACTAAAAATCACTACTCCACCCCTAAATCTTCTCTCTCCTAATTAAAATAATCATACTTTTGCATATTTTTATCATTATATTTTCTCTCTCCTCACTCACAACTACTTCTAAAAATATTAAAATATGTTTAGAGTTGAACAGTAACTTTTCATATTTGGGGGTAAAAATGCTTCCACCAAATATTCCCTATATCTTCCACTCACAACCACTTACACTCACCCCATATAATTTGGTGGACACACTCACATACATTTGATGCCCGGGATAAGAATGCTCTTAAAACCCTCAAATTCTCATCATGATTAGATTTGACCTATGTGCAAAAATGATCCAAAAATCACCTATTAACAAGGCATATACATGAACACATGGATCATCTAAGCCTCATTTCAACTATCTAATCCCTATACCATTTATCTTCACACGTTAATCATTTTATATAAGATCCTAGACCTCATGAAAACCCTCTTGCATGTCACAAAATCTTGAAGATATAAGCATTTATAATCATCCAACAAACAACACAAACTATCCTACACATACTTACATACTCACGGCACGCATACATACACCATCTTTAACCATTTTTCTCATTCCCATCTTTTTTTATAAAAACATTTACAAAACCCATCTTTATTTAGTGAAAAACTAAATCAAAACAAAAAATAGTAAAGATTTCAAGTTTTTGTTCAAGAAACATACCTAGGATTCATTTGTGTTAATATAGGTGTTAAATTTTTTAAATTGGCCTATCAAAGTTTCCTTCACCTTTAAAGAGTTAATCAATTTAAACTCATAAAGTCCGTAAGCACATCACATCCGATACGTACTTTAAATACACAAAATCTATAAAATTGTTTTAATCAGAATAAATTTATTCATTTAAAATTAAGTAAAATTTTAAACTACAACAATTCTTATTATACAAAAAATTTTGAACGGATGACTAAGTTAGGTCAACAGAAAGAAAGTCTTAAAGCTTTCATGACAAGTTCTATTTGATCAACTTTCATGACAAGCTTTCACCAAGACAACCCAACCTAAATACACATGTTCTTCAAGAAACTCAAACCACTCCAAAAATGGCGACCAAAAGAGCCAAACTCAACAAAACCTGCCACTCGGAGGCTCTCATGGCAAGGTCCATGCAATCTGGAGCCATAGTTGCTTCCAACTATTATCTTTTAACCGAAATCCTTCTTCGGCTCCCCGTTACCTCCATCCTTCGGTTCAAATCCGTATCCAAACACTGGCAGTCAATGTTAAGTCACCGACGTTTCACCCTCTTGTATGACAATGTTCCGGTTTCTCCTGGTCTTTTTCTTCGCGATTTGTATGTTCCATTTGATGTTGAAAACCTGACCCCTCCTCCTTTTCGTAGTCTTAATTTCTACCCTGATCCTTGTGGTATAAAAATCGTACAATCTTGTAATGGGTTACTTCTTTGTTGTAGTAATCAAAGAAAGGAACATACGCGGAAATACTACGTGTTTAATCCAACTACTAAACAATTTGCAATCATCCCATCGATCATAGGTGGTTTAGATGCTAGTAAAACCATCCAATTTATGGGTTTGGCCTTTCATCTGTTAAAACTCTGCACAGGTCTTCGGTAATTGGTTTCTGGTATGTGACGGTTATAGTTTGGAGGGAAAAGAAAGAGGGAATGTTGAAAGTTAGTTATACAAATATAAACACAAACTTCCTTATTATTACAAATGAACATATCGGTCCCTTTATATAGTTTCTGAACCGATGTGATACTAAACAGACGCAACACTTCGAATTACAATACTTAGGATATGATTTATCTACTAACCGATGTGTCACATAACCGGTATTAACTAACCTCTAACTTAGGCTATAAATCAATATTATGTCCAACATTCCCCCCTAATTTTGATTTATCCTTTCTTGCTTCAGAGTAGGGTTGGATCTTCTTCTTCATGAACGAGAAGGGATACTTGCTCGTTCTTATCTTTCTTGTCTTTCCATTTTGTGCATTCATACGATAAGTGACCATAGTTGCCACATTCGAAGCATCTGAATTTGCTTTTGTCTCCTTGACTTATATTTCTCTCATACTCTTTCCTTTCTTCACTAAAGTTTCTTCCTTGTCTGTTGTTAAAGGTTCTTCCACGACCTCTACCACGGTTATGATTACCACGTCCTCTACCATAGTGCAAACTTCCTGAATGATAATTACTTGAGGTTGCCATTAGGAGTTTCGTTTGATGATTTTCCTCTGATTCATCTTGACTTTTGAGGCGTTCTTCAAATGTTGTTATTCTCCCCACTGCTTCTTCAAATGGCATTGTGTCTATCTCTGAATATTGCTCAATAGTTGCTACAATTGGTAGGAACTTCTTCGGAACTGAGTTGAGTAGTTTTCTCACTATTGCTTTGTCTTTAAGAGTTGTGCCAAGGCTTTTGAATTTGGCTCTTATGTTGGCTAACTTGCTTGCAAAGTCACTTACTGGTTCATTTTCTTTCATCTTTAGAGTTTCTAACTCACTTCTCAATGTTTGTAGTCGTGCTTTCTGAACCATATCTACTCCAACGTATCTAACTTTGATTGATTCCCAAACTTCTTTCGCATTTTGATATTGTGATACTTGCATTAAGATATCTTCCGGTAATGTTTAGAGAATCATTGCTTTCGTAGTATTTACTTTCTTTTCATCTGCTGCTTCTGCTCCTTCTTTCGCATCAATTGTTTCCCAAAGACCATACGCCTTTAAGATTGTTTCCATTAATAGTGCCCATGAGGTATAATTTGTCTCTGTCAATTTCGGGCATTGTAATGATACATTTCCTTGCTCACGAGATGTTATTGAACTGCTGGACGCGTTTTTGTTAACTTTCTGTGCCATGTTTTCTTGCTTTACTTTCTTGACTTTTTCTTTCCAATCTTGCTTTCTTGCTAACTTTCTGACTTACTAAACTCTCTTGCTTGCTTAGTTTAAAGCAAATGTTTTCTTTCTTGATTTGCCACACAGGTCGAATTCGCCACAAAGGTCTAATTTGCCACAAAGGTCTAAATTGCCACAAAGGTCTAAATTGCCACAAAGGTCTAAATTGCCACAAAGGTCTAACTTGCCACAAAGGTCTAAATTTTCTTGATATACTCAACGAGTCATGAAGTCTCGGAGTCACTTGCTATTTTTCCCAACAAACCAAGATGGGTTCGGAGTGCTTGCTATACGAATCGGTGTGATTCGATTTTGACTTGCTATTGTGTAACTTTCAATAATTTTGTCTTTTCTATAGTCAAATTATGTTTGACTTTAAACAAACAATTCTATTTGTTTTTTTCTTTTATAAAACAAACTTAATAGTATTCAAAACAAAAAATTATGTTTGTTTTTAAGAAAACAAAATATTTGTTACTATACTTCTTAAAATCCTTCAAAACTTTTAAGTCAGTATTGACTTTCGATTATAATATTCAAAAACTGATTTGATTTCTCTTTTTAAAAAAACGAAATTTTTTTTTTGACTTTACAAAAAAAAAACTCAAGATATGAATATATGATTCTTTATAAAATCTGTTAAGTTGACTTCCAAAAGTCTAACTGCTAACATTTTTCGAACAAAATCCGTTTCCCCCTTTTTTAATAAATATGCTAATCTTTGACTTTCAAAAAAGTCAAACTGCCAAAAACTAATTTCCCACTGTATATTTTTTAGGATGATTCGAATGAAACCAAGTTTTTTTTGTTGTTTTTAAAACATAAATCTTAAAGGTTTTTGATAGAAACAAGATTTGTAAAGTTATTTTCAAAACTTTTGAAAAAACAGAGTATTACAAAAACCGATTTTTGATTTCTCATCTCATCATCATCATCATCAAGAACAACAATTATGTATTCGATTTGCGATGTATAAACAGGGGATAGGAATTGAAACCGTTTGATTGACGATTTGTGAGTGTTCGTTTGTGTTTTTGACTTGCCGGAATCACTTGCCGGATTTTTCTTCTTTTCCGATTTGGTTCTTTGAAGCGGTTATGGGTTACTTCCTTGATCCTTAGAGTTTGGTTATGTATGTCTTTGTTTTCTGAATCGAAAAGGATGTTCTTTATCAATGATTCTTGATCCAAATCGGTTCTGCGTTTGTTCGTCAAAAACAGAGTATGATCTACTTTGTCTTCTTCGTTCATGATTTCGGAACCTTGCGCTCTGATGCCATGTTAAAACTCTGCACAGGTCTTCGGTAATTGGTTTCTGGTATGTGACGGTTATAGTTTGGAGGGAAAAGAAAGAGGGAATGTTGAAAGTTAGTTATACAAATATAAACACAAACTTCCTTATTATTACAAATGAACATATCGGTCCCTTTATATAGTTTCTGAACCGATGTGATACTAAACAGACGCAACACTTCGAATTACAATACTTAGGATATGATTTATCTACTAACCGGTGTGTCACATAACCGGTATTAACTAACCTCTAACTTAGGCTATAAATCAAGGGAGCAACACGTTAACTCCAATAGCTTTTTACCAATTCGACCTAGCATTTTTGTCAAATTGTTAAAATTAATCGATCATAATACGAGAGTAACTACTAATAGTTGTTTAATGATGTATAAATTTATTTTTAGTCAGTAAAAGGGTTGCGTCATGACATTGTGCTCGCGGGGGTGGACCAAACAGCCTGCAGCAACTTCGTGTGGAACCATTGGGCTCCCCTTAAGTGTAATCTTTTGTTGTGGAAGGCACTAATGGGGAAAATCGCTACCAATATGGAACTGTCGAGCAGGGGCGTCAACATTCCAAGCGTGGTTTGTGACAGATGCGATATTGGTGCCGAAGAGGAGAATCACTGCTTCACGGCTTGTCTTTTTGCACGCAGCGTTTGGTGGAACGTTTTCCGCTGGATCTGAGTTCAGATGCCCGATGACCTTTCCTCGCTAAACGGTTTTGTGCGTCTCTTGGAAGAGTGTCTTGGTAGCAGGATCTGGAAGAAGGTTGTATGCACTATTGTTTTGCCGGCCGTTTGGCGAATATGGAATGCAAGAAATATCAAAGTCTTTGAAGGCAAGTTTATCCCGATTCAAAAGACGGTGGATCTCATTAAGTAAGACTCGTTTATTTGGGTGTCGTATAGGTCCAAAGTTTCTCCCCCGGCGTGGGATAAATGGCTAGAGTTTGATATTGTCCAAATGTTGTAATTTCTGGTCTGGGATCGCGTATTCCAGGGGTTTCCGGTCTCTTGCTGGGCCTATATATATATATATATATAGGCTATGTATCTAGTGGAAACCTTAAGGAGTTGTGGAAACTCATCCAATGGCTCCTATGAGTCCACATCTTCTTTCTTCTCATTTAACACAAGGGCAAGATGGTAAATTACCCATATGCTTGACTGAGCCATGCCTGACAAAAAAGTCTCTCTCATATGTTAATATCTTGTGTTTAAATTCAATGCATATTTCTTTCTCTCACTCTCATATCTCTATATCCAGATGCTAAAATTACCCATATGGTTCAATTTTTAAATGCTAAAATTACAGTATCTCAAAACCAAACCACAATGAATTACCCCCGTTAAGCGAATGTTTAGTTATGGTTAATGTCTCTTTAAAACAAACTAATACAAATCAAATTCTGTCATGTAGCGCATGGACTACAAACTGCTACAAATCAAATTCCGTCATTCACTTTCCTGGCGCAACGCGCCACTTTTTATACCACTAGTTATATTAATTCAAAGAGTGTAGAAAAGACAACTTTACCCCTAAATTAACCTCATTTACTATTGTACCATAAGCATAAACACTTGTATTTACTTAAATTTTACGGTCATCCTTCGCTCATGCTTTATAATATAGTATAGATATGGTGGTATTTATTCAATCGGTTTATGACTGATATTAAAATCTCAATCCACTTAAAAAATTAAACATCTAGTGTCCTTTGGTTTCCAAGATAATACAAATTCAACTTTTCAACTCCTCTTTTTGGTTTTGAAACACACTCTAACATTATCACAAGTCACAAATGTTATAGTAATTTAAAAAGACATAAATTCAACTTTTCAACTTCTCATCTAATTTTTGAAACTCACCCTTAAATTGTCACATTATAGTAATTTAAAGAGTGTAGAAAAGACAATTTTGCCCCTAAATTAACCTCAATTACTATTGTACCATAAGCATAAACACTTGTATTTACTTTAATTTTACGGTCATCCTCCCTCAAGCTTTATAATATAGTATAGATAGAGATAAACATCCCAAAACAAAATCTCAAATCACCTAAATAAGGTATTAGCTACTATTTCATTACGAAGAATCAAAGAATAAAACACTATTAATTAAGATTAACCTTGGTTCTAGGATCATCTTAACAAGTAACAAAATCATGATCAAGATTTTGGTCTTCACGATCCGATCTCTTGTAGCTTCTTGCAAATGTACTTTATATCGGGCCTAAAAGAAGGCAAAGGCGAACAACAAGCTATTGCAAGATGATACAATTTCAAAATGTCTTCTTCACGAACTGGGCCGAATATATGATGATCCAAGATTGAGTTAGATCTAAAATCTTGATTAGAGTTTGGTTTCTGATTTGCTTCTTTACCCGTAAGTAGTTCAAGTAAGATCACTCCAAAATTGAAGATGTCGGTTTCAACACTTGTATCATTTGTTTTAATCAATTCGGGTGGTTTGTAACCTTCAACCGTAGCATCTTCAATCATTTCTTGAACCGTAGATGGATTTAAGAGCATATATAGACCAAAATCAGACACAAACGGTATGTGATTTCGGCCTAAAAGTATGTTTTTTGACTTTAGATTTCCATGGATAATTGGTTTTTCAAGGCTTGTATGGAGATGGTTTAATCCTCTAGCAATGCCACTTGATATCCTTAAAATCACACTCCATTTTTTAGACTCATCATTTCCATCTGCCGAATTGAAAGTCAAACAAGAAAACGGACCATAAAGTAAGAATAATGTACAACAAAAGAAACATAAAATTCTATATTGCCAGTGGTTTATGTACCATTCCTAACCCAGCAACAAAATTATAAAGTTACGGGGATTATCATTTCTTTTGTCAACATGATATGTTTAATTATTATTTTTTAACTCATCTAATTAAATGAATCACTCCATCAACCTTTTAAATTTAAAAATAAAAAGTAAATAAGTGATCAATTTAACCTATTTACAATTTGATTACAACATGTCAACTCGTTTGATTTTGTTTAAATTGATTTTCTAGTTTAATTAAACAATTTGACCAGTAAACCCTTATAAAATAATAATAATAATAATAATACAAAAAAAACATAAGTTTTTTATATAGTCAACTGACCAACCATTAGAACTTACCTACTATCATATATGACACATTTAACCCTTTACGATTTGATTACAACCTGTTTATTTAAGATTGATTCGTTTAACCCGTTTAATCGAACGACTCAACACAACAACGTTTTAAAACTATAACTAACAGTAAAAAAAACAATTTTTATATGGTCAACCCACCAATTCGTTTACTCATCTACAACCACCAACCAAAATATTCTTAGCATAACAATATTATCTTATATTTAGGAGATATGTATAGAGTTATTAGATAGATATTAATTCCATAATTATCTTGTATTATCTCCCCTATAAATATAGGGCTTATGTATTCATATTCTTCGATCAATAATATTAACCATAAACCACTTTTATGGTATCAGAGCTAAGGCTCTAAAAACCCTAATTTCTTCTGCAGGTTTCGATCAGCAGCCCTTTTTTTTCTGGTTCGATCAGCAGCCTATTCTTTTTGTTCCTGTTTTTTTTGCTGATCATGACTAAAGACGCAGAACCATCCGATCCCCAGGCTTCGGCTAAGCCCACTCCTCTTCATCCAGCCTACACTGTCACCAATATCACCACCAAAGTGCGAACCCTAGATGGCACCAAGGTCACCTACACGGCCTGGGTCAAGATGTTTCAGTTACATGCTCGGGCCTACAAGGTTCTTAATCATATAGACGGCACTAACCCTCCGGCTGAGACCGATGCCGATTACCCCTTGTGGCTCGAAATCGATGCATTAGTGCTGCAATGGATCATCGGTACGGTCTCGGACAGCCATCTACCTCGCTTAATGGGACAGGTTTCGACCGCCCGGGCAGCCTGGATTCAACTGGAGAAGAAGTATCTCAGTAATAAGAAGGCTAGGGCCGCTGCCCTAGAAACCCAATTTTGTAATTTAACTCTTGCAGGTTGCTCCTCCATAGATGACTACTGTGAACGCCTCAATGATTTGGCGAACCAATTGGAAGACGTCGACCATCCTGTCACCGAATCTCGCCTCGTACTGCAGCTTGTCCGCGGCCTCCCGCAAGAATACGACACAACCGCATCTCTGATTCATCGTCACAATGCGGACTGGGATACCGCTAGGTCAATGTTGCAGGACGAGGTCATCAGAATGGATGCTCGGAAATCTACTACATCATCGGTTCTCCTTTCTCAGCAGCAAAAACAGCCGCAGCAGCCTGATTCCTCGGCCGCACTTCATTCAGCCCCCAACCCGAACTCGAACTCTTACTCCTCTTCTTACGGGATGCGAGGAAGAGGGAGGGGACGGGGCCAATCTTATCGTGGCAAAAGCGGTCGGGGACGTGGTACCGGACGGTCCGGTAGGGTCCAGCAGCAGCAACACTACCCCACTTGGGCCTGGTGGACTCCTCCGCCTTGCCCGTATCCGACCCAACCCGCTTGGCCGCCTTCCGGTTTCGTTCCACAGCAGCAACAATCGTCATCAACAGCAGCGTTTGGGTCAGCCTTTGGTCAACAGAACAGTGGCTCCCAGCAACCGGTTCAGGCCCAGTTCAGCGGCTATGTTCCTGCTCAGCCTTCGGCTCCTCCCGGTTATGGGTATAATGCCCTCTGCCCATCTGATTTAAGTGCCGCCCTTTCCTCTTTGCAGGTTAATTATACACAGGATCCCTCAAAATATATGGATACTGGAGCCGAAGCACATGTGACACAAGATCAAGGTATGATCCAAATCCCTGCGTCATCTACTGTAAACACTAAAATTTTGGTCGGTAATGGTCAATGTGTTCCAATCGCTCGGTCCGGTACTGGCTTTTACTCCCAAACCGCACCTATATTTTACCAAATATTCTTTATAGCCCTCACATCATTAAAAATCTTATTTCGGTAAGACGTTTTACTCGTGATAACTGGGTTTCTTTAGAATTTGACCCGTTTGGTTTTTCTTTGAAGGACCTTCGCAATGGCAGAATTCTATCCCGCCACAATAGCAACGGGGAACTCTATCCACTCACACCACCACAACTTCCGCCTCAAGCGTGCTACCTCACCACTATCTCTCATCCCTGGCATGATCGTTTGGGACATCCAGGCTCACAAGTTTTAGACATTCTTATTCGTAATTTTAATTTTTCATGTAATAAAGACCATGTGTCTAAATTTTGCAACTCTTGTCATGTTTCTAATAGCAAACGTTTACCTTTTTATGCATCTAATTCTTACACCTTTGCACCGTTTGATATTGTTCATTGCGATTTATGGACATCCCCGGTCACGAGTAAATCAGGCTATAAATATTATATGGTTTTAATAGACAATTTTTCCCATTTTGTGTGGGTTTACCCTCTCAAATACAAATCTGAAACCTTTCCCACCTTTGTCAAATTTCACCATTTAATACTTACTCAATTTAACCGTCACATTAAAACTTTTCAATGTGATCTTGGGGGCGAGTTCGACAACAATGCATTTAAATCTTTTGCTACCCAAAATGGCCTACTTTTCCGCTTCTCGTGCCCCCAAACGTCCTCCCAAAACGGACGTGCGGAACGTATGATCCGTCGTCTAAACGACGTCATACGAGCCCTTCTCATCCATGCGAACCTTCCTCCCTCATTTTGGGTGGAAGCTCTTCACACAGCCACATACCTCCATAACATACTACCCACCAAACGCCTTAACTTTTTCACCCCCACATTCGCCTTATACCTTCGCCACCCGACTTATGATCACTTACGTGTGTTCGGGTGCGCCTGCTACCCAAACACATCTGCCACCCAACCCCACAAGCTGCATCCCCGGGCCATGCGATGCATCTTTTTGGGCTACCCACCTGATTTTCGGGGCTATCGATGCTTTGACCCATCCACGGGCAAAGTACACATCTCTCGTCATGTCACTTTTGACGAGTCCTCATTTCCTTACACCACCCCGAACACCATCCCATCCTACAACTTCTTGGATGATGAGCTCCCTCCTTCCTTCGTATTCCCTAACCCCCCTATCCCATCTCTGCCCACACACCCGGCCCAAGCCACTGGCCCAGCCCAATCTTCTGGCCCATCCTTCCCACCACCCAACCCATTACCAACATCTCGCCCGGCCCCTCCTCTCACATATTCTAGGCGTCCCAAACACACCACACCCACGGCCCATGTCCCACAGACCCCCACTGTCCCCCCCCCCCCCCCCCGGTTTTCAACCAAGGCCCAACCCACCTTCCACGGCCCACTCTCATACACTCGTTAGCACTCACCCAATGACCACCCGCTCCAAAACCGGTTCACTCAAACCTCACACCCCACTTAATTTACACACAGCCACCATCTCTCCCGTTCCTACTACCTATGCCAAAGCCTTTACCGACCCTCATTGGACACATGCTATGCAGGCCAAGTTTAATGCTTTGCAGGAAAATGATACATGGGATTTGGTCCCAAGGCCGTCTGACCGACCCGTAATTCGCTGCATGTGGCTGTTTCGTCACAAATATCGGTCAGATGGTTCCTTGGAACGATACAAGGCGCGTCTGGTAGTTAATGGGAAATCCCAGACCGTCGGGGTTGACTGTGAGGACACGTTTAGTCCGGTTGTTAAGCCGGCTACTATTCGAACCGTTTTGTCTCTAGCTATTTCGCGTTCTTGGCCCATCCACCAGTTGGACGTCAAGAATGCCTTTTTACATGGTCATTTACAGGAGGCAGTATTTACGCATCAGCCACCGGGTTTCGTTGATAAACGTTTCCCGCACTTCGTGTGCCGCTTGAAGAAATCTCTTTCTGGGCTGAAACAGGCACCACGCGCCTGGTATACTAGGTTCGCCACTTTTATTTTGTCACAGGGGTTTAAAAGCAGTGCCTGCGACAATTCTCTGTTCGTTTTTCAGAAGGGGTCTCATACCGCTTACTTATTACTTTATGTGGATGATATTATCCTCACTGCGTCTACGGATGCGTTTCTTCAGGAGATTATTGGGGCGCTCTCACGAGAGTTTGCCATGACGGATCTTGGCCGTCTACATCATTTTTTGGGGATTAAAGTTACCCACACAGCAACCGGCTTGTTTTTGTCGCAGTCTCAATACACCAAAGACATCATTCAACGGGCTTCAATGTCTTCTTGCAAACCCTGCACCACACCTGTGGATTTATCGGCCAAGTTAAGTGCCACCGATGGTCCCCTTTTTCATGACCCGACTTTATACAGAAGCTTGGCAGGGGCATTACAATATTTGACATTTACTCGGCCAGATATTTCGTATACGGTTCAACAGGTGTGCCTTTTCATGCATGAGCCTCGCGACTCACACTTTTCTTTCATGAAGAGGATTATTCGCTACTTACAGGGCACCATTCACTATGGTATTCGGCTGACTAAGTCCTCTGTCAGCTCTTTTTTGGCTTACTCTGATGCAGACTGGGGCGGCTGTCCAGATTCACGTCGCTCCACCAGTGGTTACTGTGTTTCTTGGTGATAATTTACTTTCGTGGTCGTCCAAACGTCAACCCACTGATTCGCGATCTAGTGCGGAAGCAGAATACAGGGGCGTTGCAAACGCGTGGCCGAAGCTACATGGATTCGCAATCTCTTACTTGAGCTGCACACTCCTCTTTTACGGGCATCTGTGGTTTATTGTGATAATGTATCTGCAGTTTATCTTTCTAATAATCCAGTTCAGCATCAACGGACAAAGCATGTAGAGATTGACATTCATTTCGTTCGAGAGAAGGTCCGCATTGGTCACATACGGGTTTTACATGTCCCCTCCGCTTCTCAGTATGCTGATATTTTCACAAAGGGATTGTCTCGCGAGTTATTTCAGACTTTTCGGTCCAGTTTAACCGTCTGCTCCGCGCCCGATCAAACTGCGGGAGAATCTTAGCATAACAATATTATCTTATATTTAGGAGATATGTATAGAGTTATTAGATAGATATTAATTCCATAATTATCTTGTATTATCTCCCCTATAAATATAGGGCTTATGTATTCATATTCTTCAATCAATAATATTAACCATAAACCACTTTTAAATATGACTCATTTAATTCATTTACAATTGTCCGCCCATTTGACTCTATTTAGATTGATGTGCTTAACTTGTTTAATAAAATAACTTGACCTTTTAAAATTAGAATAAAAATTAAAAAGAAAGAATTTTTTTTATATAGTCAATCCACCAACCCGTTTTAATCATCTACTACCGCTTACCCGTTTATGACCCATTTAACCCGTTTACAACTTCATTACAGGTTGTCAATACGTTTTACTCACTTAGATAAAGGGGTTACACACTTTAATGTGTCCATATTAAGTTTGATATCTTTAAGACAAATAAATATATAGGTCATACCCGTGGTCATCAATGGAACCCATACCCATACCCGACATGATTTTACAAATTATCATCAAAAGTGATCAAAGAAAAGAGAGAAACACCTCTAATGAATTCTGCAAGATTCCCTCTCCTATAGAAAGGATGAACCAAAAGCTTTTCACCTATAGGACCAACATAAAACCCACAAAGAGGAACCAAGTTAGGATGCCTAACACTCCCAAGAAGTTGTACCGCATCCATAACATCTTGTACCTTCCTAGTACAAGCTGGCCTCAAAAACCTCAACACCACAAATGTATTACTTCTAACCAAATTAGCTCTATACAAAGTCCCATAACTTGATTTACCAATAACTTCACCAGGAGCATCCAACACATCAAAACAAGTGAGATCTTCACCACCTTCAAACCTTATCAACTCCTCCTTTATTATCTCCTTTTCTACAACTTCAAGGCTTGACTCTTCATCCCATGATTCATTTCTTGAGCACCATGTTCTTCTACAGATGCATATTAAGATTACAGTAATGAACATTGCAAAAGTAGTTGATGATAATGCCACCATTAACATGATCTTGTGTGTATCATCCATGTGATGTACTTCAGTAGAATCTTGGTTGAAAAAATATGAAGGATTTTTATGAGTTTGTTGAGTGTAATGGTGTTAGGGAAGTGGGGCTGGTACGTAAAGGATATTTATGAGTCAACAGAATTAGAAGCCGATGTTGGCCGTTTATTTTGAGGGAGTTAATGTTTCAAAGCAATGTCTCAAACTCTCAAAGGATGTGACCAAATAATTGAATTATTATGATCTAAGTAATTAAATTAAAATGAATAGGAATGCCATGTTGTATAATTGATAGTAATGATTTTTATGGTTTAGTAATGGTTATATATTTATAAATAGTCAAATTTACATGATATTAAAAAACAATTTTTTATTTTTTTTTATAAATAATATGTTATATGTTGAAAGAAATTGTTATATCTTTTTATAAATAATATATTAGTTTCGTTTTGTTTTCTTTATTATAATGTAGGGTTGACCGGTTTGAATCGTTGATCCGAACATGACCACGCGACATACTTATATTGTGTCAAAAAGACAAAAACACAACTCTAAATCTAACTTACTTAAAATTGTGCAAGGAGAACATGCCTCGTTTAACCCAATTATCTTAACGAGTCAAACAATGCAACTGGTTATAAATGAGTTGTAATTAAGGTATAAACATGTTAAATATGTCAGAAACAAGTTTGTGGGTTGAAATAAATGAGTTGTTGAATTCAATAGATTAACTAGCTGAATCGCGAACAGATCATGTTTATCAAACAAGTAATTGAAACTAGATATGACAATGCATAACTTGATTATTTTAACATTGTGTTCGTGTTGTGTTTCGAGTCATACTAGGAATTGAAACTCCTATTACAAATGTTCTATTATTGACTAAAAATTTCTTTATTTAAAAAAAAAAAAAAACTTATCCACCCGTTATTAACTTAACCAAGTGTGAGATGTAACAAAAGTATTGGATTTTTTTAACAACCTAAAATAAAAATATTGTATTTGTAGTCTTGTAGACAAAAATTGCACGTTACTTTATAGAAAAAATTATTGGCTCTAGGATTGGTAGTTGCAAGGCTACCATTAATATATAAATTTATGGGGTTGTTGGATGAAAAAGAGAACTCACAAGTCACAACTAATGCAATTGGACCCATGTCACCATTATATTGTTTCCCTTGGTATTATGAAGTGGAATTTATTGCATAAAGTCTTAAAAATGTTCTGTGTTGTAGAACATAAAGGGTATAAATTACGAAATAATCAATTAAATTTTGTCATATTCCGTGGAAGTTGGTATATAAAGAGTAGATGTGATATTTTTTGAATGCCAGATAGCACGCTTAATTTCATTTACTATGGTATCAAGTTTTTGTCTTTACTTTTCATCTTCAAATTAAACAAGAATATAAGGAAAAAACAAAGTTATAGAAATAGTACTCATATCTTTTACCAAAAAACAAACCAAAAAAAAAAAAAACCTTTTTGTTTTTGTTTTGCAAATAAAGGGCTAACCGAGCACCTTTCTTTTTGCATATGATATGTCTAGAGAAGTGTCAAGAGGAAACTAAGTATTAGATAGTATTATCAGATTAAGGTTTATTAGTATGGATCTATGGACTTCAACGGTTCAGAATCGGAACCGAACCGAAACCGTTTAGTGATAAATATAAGAACCGGAACCGAACCGTTTAAAAACCTACCAGTTCGGTTCGAAACCGAGTTAAACGGTTATCGTGTAAACGGTTCTTGCCGGAACCGGTTGTCAATTAAATCCTAAAACTAGTAATTAAATCAAAGGCAACTTTAGTAAACTAAAGTGTGGTGTATTAATCATATTACGGACCTATGATACATGTTTAGAAGTGCACAATACCAACCGCATATATGCAGTGATTGTAATTTTGACACTACGAATGATATGTGTCATGCATTCCTACTGTTGAAGTTTGACTTTTCCTGCTTTCAAGTCTGGGTCAATTAAGTGATTTATTTCTTTAGTTTATGTTATTTATTTTCAGTAGAATAAGTCTTTTGACTGGGTAATAGGAGGTTATAGTTTGACCTTGTTTTTCTCCTTTTCTTTAGGCAAGTAAAATTGTGAATGTTGGAATTCAACGGCTATTTCTTTTTGCTATTTATGTACCTGCAAATTCAGCTTTAATAATATTCAGAAAAAAAAAGCTCTAAGCATTTGAGCATACCTACTGTTCTCACCATTGCTTCACTGTTACTTTTGTTTTTCACTTTGTTTATCACTATTCTAATTTTAACAAGTGGTATCAGAGCCACTGTTGTTAAGATGTCTGACCTGCAGTTAATTGGTGGTGTGAAGAAATTGAATAACCAGAACTATAAGACCTGGGCTACGTACGTATCTTTCTTCGTATCTGCAAGGACAAGATCTATGGGAAGTGGTGCAGGGTAATGATACTGTGCAACCAGCAAGAGAAACCCAAGATGGAGCTTTACGAAAGTGGAAAGTCAAGGCCGGGAAAGCAATGTTCATCTTGAAGACGACAGTGGAAGAAGAACTCCTTGAACACATCAAGGATGCAACGAACCCTAAAACCGTGTGGGATACGTTAGCAGAAGTTCTGTCAAAGAAGAATGATGCCCGTCTTCAGTTGTTAGAGAATGAGTTATTTTCTATAACTGAAGGGGATCTAACGATTGCTCAATATTTTAACAAAGTGAAGACCCTATGTAGAGAGATCGGCGACCTTGATCCAGAGTCCGCTATTGGAGATGGGCGAATGAAGCGTATCATCATTCATGGGTTGAAGGCTGAGTTTAGAGGCTTTGTTGCTGCGGTTCAGGGTTGGCCGACGCAACCGTCACTTGGTGAGTTCGAAAATCTGTTAGCGAGCCAAGAGGCTCTAGCCAAACAAATGGGTAGTTTGTCTACCGGGTCATCCTCAAAGGCAGAGGTTGAAGCTTTGTTTGCGGGTAAAGGAAAAGGACGGTTTCGACGCGGCTCTCAAGGCCAAAGTTCCAGCCGGTTTAATGACCGAAGCAAGGTTCAAGATCAACACGAAAGACAGAAACGGGATTCTGAAAAGAAGGAAAGTAGTAATCATAATGAACGGAACCCTCGTACATTTAAGAAGTTTCTGTTTAAGTGCTATAACTGTGGAAGACGTGGTCACACTGCAAAGAGTTGTAAATATGAGCCAGTTGAAGAGAATAACATGGATACAACACAAGATGAAGAAGGTTGGGATGCAGAGGCGTTTGTCGCCCAAACAGAAGATGTTTTTGCCTTAACTGCCACAACTGAACAAAGGGACAACAGGCTGGATGACTGGATTGTTGATTCGGGTTGTTCGAATCATATGACTGGTGACAAAGGAAAGTTGAGCAAGTTAACAAAATATGGAGGAAGCCAGGTCTTGGTATTGGTAGATAACTCCCCGCACTCAATCGATAACATTGGTGATGTGATCTTTCCCGCAGGTGATCAAAAACAGGGTCTGACCCTAAATGATGTGTTTCATGTTACAGGGATGAAGAAGAATTTGCTCTCTGTGCCTCAAATCACAGACAATGATCATTACGTTGTGTTTGGGCCTAAGGATGTGGAGATATACAAAGAATTCGAGACTCCTTCTACACCAATCCTTCATGGCCGAAGGAATAATACAGTGTATGTATTATCAGCTGAATCAGCGTATGTTGGGAAGACTAAAGGAAACTTAAGTGATGAATTATGGCACCAACGATTGGGCCATGTGGGCTATGATAAATTGAATTTAATGGTCAATAAAGATTTAGTTAATGGACTTCCTAAAGTCTATGTGAATAAAGAAATTGTATGCCAGGGCTGCCAATTTGGGAAAGCAACGCAACAGCCATTCTCAAAGTCAAATTTTCAAGCGAAGGAAAGTCTCAAACTTGTACACTCTGATGTTTTTGGACCTGTAAAACAATCCTCAACCCAAGGTATGAAATACATGGTGACTTTTATTGATGATTTTTCTCGCTATGTATGGATTTATTTTATGAAGGAGAAGTCAGAGGTATTTGCTAAATTTAGAGATTTCGAAGTCGAAGCTGAACTACTCACAGGTCGCAAAGTTAAGTGTTTGCGATCAGACAATGGAGGTGAATACCTCGCTGCCGACTTCAGCAATTATCTAAAACAGAAGCAAATCCGGAGACAATTAACATGCTCGAATACTCCACAACAAAATGGAGTCTCCGAACGTAAGAATCGGCATTTGGGTGAAGTTACAAGGAGCTGGATTCACGCTAAAAATTTGCCAGGGAGGTTTTGGGCAGAAGCTATGCGTACGGCTGCATATGTGATCAATCGAGTTCCATCTCAAGGTATGAACTATGTCTCACCACTGGAAAAACTGATTGGAATAAAACCAAATGTCAGCTACTTTAGAGTGTTTGGGTGTGTATGCTATGTTTTCGTACCCACTCACCTACGGGATAAATTAGAAAAACGAGATATTCGGTGTATATTTGTGGGTTATGACAGTGAAAGAAAAGGATGGCGCTGTTGTGATCCTAACACTGGAAGAGTATATGTATCCAGGAATGTGATCTTTGATGAAAACTCTTCTTGGTGGTCAACCGATAGCCAAGTGTTACCCGATACACAACAGCTCAAAGAAGAACTTGAATTGTCTATGGTAAAGCTGACTTTTTCTAACGAGGATACAGAAACAGAAGAGGTTGAGGCGATCCCAGATGTTGTAGAAAAAAGTCCACAACAACCTGATTTGAGGGGATCCAACCGGGTAAGAAAACCTAATCCTAAATATGCCAGTGTTAATGTTGCAATTGTTGACGACAGGTTATTAGAGCCCGAGACATTTGAAGAAGCTTGCAGCAAGGAAGATTGGTTGTTAGCTATGAAGGAGGAAATGTCGGCACTCGTAAAGAATCAAACTTGGGAGTTAGTACCGCGACCCGCTGATGCAACACTAGTTTCGTGTAAATGGGTTTACAAATTGAAGAGATGGGTTGACGGGTCGGTAGAAAGATTCAAGGCGCGGTTAGTTGCACGGGGTTTTACTCAACAATATGGTTTGGATTATGAAGACACGTTTAGCCCCGTGGCCAAACTAACAACCATCAGGGTATTACTAGCAATTGCTGCAAGTAAAAGATGGAGGTTGTGTCAAATGGACGTGAGCAATGCGTTTTTATACGGAGATCTTGACCATGTCATTTATATGACTCAACCATTAGGTTTTGAAAGTAAAGACCATCCAGGGTACGTGTGCAAGTTAAGAAGGCTATCTACAGGCTAAAGAAATCACCGCGTGCTTGGTTCGGTAAGATAGGTGAGTTCCTAGAGCAAAATGGTTTTAAGCTAACTAACTCAGATGCTAGTCTTTTTGTCAAACAGGAGAATGGGAAAATTGTTGTTGTTCTCGTGTACGTAGACGATTTAATTATCACAGGTGATAGCGATGAAGAAATTGAGCTATTGAAGATCAATTTGAGTGTGAGGTTTAAAATGAAGGATTTAGGAAGACTTAATCACTTCCTGGGTCTTGAGTTAACATACTCAGAAGACAAGTTGATCTTACATCAGACTAAGTATGCAAGTGAACTTCTACAAAGATTTGACATGAGCTATTGCAAACCAGCAACAACACCCATGGATCCAAATGTAAAAATTCGAGCTGAGGAAGGCAAAGAATTGGATGATCCTACTGTTTACAGGAAGATGGTTGGAAGCTTAATATATCTCACACTAACCTGACCCGATATTGCTTTTTCAGTTGGTGTTATGAGCAGGTATATGCAGTCTCCTAGAAAGTCTCATTTACTTGTTGTTCGACGGATACTCAAGTATATTAAAAGTACGGTGAATCATGGAATAGAGTTCAAGAGGGAGGCTAATCCAAAGCTAGTCGGCTATTGTGACTCGGATTACGCAGGTGATAGTGATACAAGAAGGTCGACTACAGGTTACGTATTCATGTACGGGTCAGGGGCCATTTCATGGTGCAGCAAACGACAACCTACAGTGTCATTGTCGACAACGGAAGCCGAATATAGGGCTGCAGCCATGGCAGCTCAGGAGTGCACCTGGCTTGTTAGGCTGCTAGAAGAGCTAAATCAACCAGTAAATTATCCAGTGGAGTTAAGATGTGATAACAGTTCAGCCATTAAACTTGCTGAGAATACAGTTTTTCATGCACGGACCAAGCACATAGAGGTTCATTATCGTTATATTCGTGAGAAAGTGTTGAAAGAAGAAATTAAGATGAAACAAGTTGATACAGCTGATCAGGTTGCAGACATATTGACGAAGGGACTGTCAAGTCCAAAGTTAACTGAGTTGAAGAAGGCTATGGGATTACTAGAAGCTGGAAAAGAGAGGGAGTGTTGAAGTTTGACTTTTCCTGCTTTCAAGTCTGGGTCAATTAAGTGATTTATTTCTTTAGTTTATGTTATTTATTTTCAGTAGAATAAGTCTTTTGACTGGGTAATAGGAGGTTATAGTTTGACCTTGTTTTTCTCCTTTTCTTTAGGCAAGTAAAATTGTGAATGTTGGAATTCAACGGCTATTTCTTTTTGCTATTTATGTACCTGCAAATTCAGCTTTAATAATATTCAGAAAAAAAAGCTCAAAGCATTTGAGCATACCTACTGTTCTCACCATTGCTTCACTGTTACTTTTGTTTTTCACTTTGTTTATCACTATTCTAATTTTAACACCTACTGTCACTTATTATACTACATCATTGTCCGATACACATTATAGGCCAACCTGTGCACCTTATAAATGAATTTGTAAGTGTTGATTCTCAGTTTAAGCTATTTTCGTTCCCTTTTATTGTACTCTATATGTTTTTATAGAAATTACATAATTCAAATGGAACTCCTATCACAACAAGTTTGTTAGATATTATACAGTTAACATGATTCGAAAAGTATTCTTTAGAAAGATTAAACTTGGGAATTGAAAATGTGGATAGTTGGTATTCAAACTACTTGGAAAAGCCCACTAAATTAATAGGGTTTTATATATAATATTTAAAGTTTTAACCTAACCCGGTTCTAGCGGTTCTTTAAACAGAACCGCGGTTCTAAACTGAACCGAACCGGGAACCGTTTTCACCAAAATTTAAGAACCAGAACCGGACCCTAAATACAAGAATACGGTTCGGATCTAGCGGTTTTGTGGCGGTTCCTCGGTTTTAGCGGTTTCGAACCGTGAATTGCTCAGCCCTAGCTTAGTTAGGTTGCAATATATAAATGTAACTAAGTCGATCTGTAGGCCCGTACTAATAAACCCTAGTCAGATAATACTATCTAATACTGAGATCCACCTTCACAACCAGTTTGATTAGTACTGATCCTGAACTGTTTTCATTTGGATTGAGCTAGTCTTATTTTGAGTGCTCTTAAATTGTCTTCATTTGGGTTGACCAGTTATGGTGTCGACCGATTGAACATGGTGTCGACCGATTGAACGGGCAAAGTGGGTCGTGCTTGCACCGGATTCTCAAAGGTTATTAACTTAATTTTTCTTCCTTCTAAAATATTGTTTAGTGATTTATTTACTACCTTATTATCCTTATTATATTTATTTTGGATTTCTTATTTTGTTAACGTTTCAAACACACATGAACAATAAAGTGGTTACATATTTTGTTTTGATTAGTCGATATGGTTTCTGATGACGTGGGTAGCTCAAAGCAAAAATAAATAAACAATATTACCAAACAATGCTTAAAGGGTTGGAACCTACAATGGTTCGACAACCAGCAGCATCCTAAGTCAAAAAGATGACTTGTCCCGTCATCTTTTTCATCGAGCAAAACAAACAAACTGATGGAGTAACATCAGTCAATAGACCGCAGGTCCATAGCAGCCACTTACCTTTTGTGGGATGTCCTTTAGTTGCAACAAGGCTCAAGGTTATATGCTTTCTCCTTATAGAATGCTCTCTTCTCTATAAATCAGAGGCTGATTCTCAGCCCTGGACACACCATCTCAATCACTCTCACTTCACTCTTATTATTCTTTTGGTCTCGCACGTGGAGAGAATAATCTTCTTCACTCGGATCTCAAGAACTTCCACTTCTGGTTTTGAGTTTATCTCAAACCAGAATCTTAAAGCATCTAAAACAATAAATACAAACCTTGAACCTCCTTCTACGTTTGCAACGTAGAAGGACACCACGACCTGCGTTAGGCAGAGTGGAACCCTTGAACCCCTGAACCTCCCTTGTGACTCAGAACCAACGTTAGGCAGTTATTTGTTGTAGCAACAAGTTGGCGCCCACCGTGGGGCTGCGCCATTTTCTTTATTCGAAAATAGTTGTGTAGCTCCGACTTTCTCCATGTCTGACCCTGAGTCTCAAGAAGAGGTCAACCAGATCTCTCCTAGCACAGATCAGACCTCTCCGGCCAGATCTGTGTCTTTTTCCACTCCTGGAGGAACTTCTGCTGGGACACAGTCCCCACCTGCTCACCCTGCGTTAGCAAACCTGCAAACTCCACCTCCAACTCGTTCCGGGGTGATGTCTCCTCTCCCTGATCTTGCACAAACTTCACCTCGCATAGATCTCACCCCTGAAGGAGTGGAGAGAAACTTCTTGCAGCTTAGGTCCCTTTTGAACCAGTATGTCATGAGGGAAAGAGACAAAGGAGTTCGTCTCCAGCTCGATTATGACGAGGAGGAAGAGATCTCACTCTCTCCTATACCTCCTCCCCCTCTCACTGCCACTTATGGATGCAGACCTTCACCCAGAAGCAACAATGCTGGTCCCAGCAACACCCACATTGCTTCACACTACGAAGCAAGGTCCAGTCCTACTGCTTTCCCTTTGTTTACCACTCAAGCTGCCACCACTGGTATGCCATTAGGACATGAAATGACCATGGATCAACTCCTACAGTCACCTGTGACCAGTGTCCCACCACCAACATCCACTTCCTGGGAACAGGCCATGGCCTCACTCCCCATGGCCAGAAATGCTTCTATGAGCCTCCCAGTGACAACCAATATTGTGGCTACTGAGGGCATTCAAGGCTTCAACCTCATGCCCTACATGATATCTCAAATGATGGCTAACTTCCCTTGGCAACAACTCATCAGTCAAGCCATCGCAGCATAATAAGGAAACACTGGAGGAATCACCAACAACAGGGTGGAACACACCGTTAACCAACCCTACAAGCCAAACAGCCTGTCTGGCTTCTCACCAGAGATAGCAGACTACGATTTTTCTAATAAGCTAAAGATGCCAGCTCATATAAGAACGTATGATGGCACTGAAGATCCAGAAGATCACCTTCAGATCTTCTCAGGGGCTGCTCGGATTGAGAAATGGGGAGACCCCGAGTGTTGCTTGATGTTCATGCAAACCCTTGTTGGATCTGCACGAATCTGGTTCAACGGCTTGACGGCTGGAAGCATCCGTACCTTTGACGAGCTTGGTAAAGGATTTCTGGCCAACTTCTCACAACAGAGACGTTGTGTCAAGGATGCAACCGTCATCTTCCAGATTAAACAAAAAGATGATGAAAGCCTGAAAAGCTTCATTGAAAGATACAAGAAAGAAGGCCTTACTTATGTTGGTGCCGATGAAAAGATGAAGGTTGCAGGGTTCATGAATGCCATCAACTCAAAGTACCTTACCAGGGAGTTCAACAAAAGTCTCCCTAGGACCCTTGAAGAGGCCTTAGAAAGAGCTGAAGCTCATATTCGAGGAGAGGAGGCTGTGGACATCAAGGAACAAAAAAAAAGGGGTTCCAGCTGGAGAAGCAACAGTCCTACTCGAAAGAGAAGCAACTATGGCACCTATGACAAAAGATCCAGAGGATCTGAGTCACGAAGGTCTGAAAGCAGGAACCCTCCAAGCAGAGATAGAAATGTCAATTTCACAGCCCTCACCAAAATTCCTCAAGAAATCCTAGCAACCGAAAAAGTTAAACACACCTTCAGTCCTCCTCGTCCCTTACCAAAAAGTAAAAGAAATGAAAACTCCAACCAATATTGTGAGTTTCACGAAGAGAAGGGACATCACACCAACGACTGCTTCCAACTCAATAAAAGAATCGAAGAAGCTGTCAAGTCTGGGGAACTAGCCCATCTGGTCAAAGGTGTTAAAGAAAACATGGCAGATGGCAAGAAGAAAGACGTTGCCATGGTCTTTGTTGAAAACGAAACCCCAAGCAAGCGACAAAGGTTGGAAGATTGGGAACGACAAGGCATCTACTTCCCCTATACCAAGGGAGAAAAACACTGCGATCCGCTTGTCCTTGAAGCCTTCGTAGGTTCCATCAAAACACAAAAGGCCTACATAGATACTGGAGCTGCCACTGAAATAATGTTTGCTAAATATTTCAACCTTCTAAGCTCTGAAGAACGCTCCATGCTACGGCCTGCTGAAGCTGCCATAAAAGGCATTGCTGACATACCCATCAAGCCCCTGGGTGAAATAACGCTTGATGTAACCTTTTCTGATGGACAAATGCGAAGGACTGAACCATTAACCTTCGTTGTTCTAGACCTACCGTCTAGCTATGACGTCATCCTTGGAAGGCCTGGGGTAGTAATCTTTGATATGACGGTCTCCGTTAGCCGAAAAAGTGCAAAGTTCCCCACCAAAGAGGGTATTGCAACCTTCCAACCTTCCACTTCGGTGTTAACCATCGATGGAGATCACAGCAAACTTGGTCTCAGCATCAACCCCAGATACCCTGATCAAAGGATACGGGTCAACACAACCCTTCCTAGTGATACTCTCACAAGGCTTGAAGCATTGCTGAAAGATAACGTTGACGTTTTCGCTTGGTGCCCAAGTGACATGACTGGGATCCCACGACATGTTGCTGAACATGAACTAAGGATTCCCTCCAACGTCAAACCTATTGTTCAGAAGAAAAGAAGTCTTGCCCCAGAACGAAGCAAGGCTGCATGTCAAGAGGTTGACAAACTGGTTGAAGCTGGTATCCTTCGAGAGGTAAAATATCAATCATGGGTTGCAAACCCTGTGATGGTTAGAAAGCCTGATGATTCTTGGAGGATGTGCATCGACTTTAAAGATCTCAACAAAACCTGCCCAAAGGATTGTTATTCTTTACCTGAGGTTGATCTGAAAATAGACTCGCTTACAGGCTCCCCTTCAAGTGTTTTTTGGATGCCTATAAAGGTTATCACCAGATACAAATGAAGGAGGAAGACGAAGAAAAAACTGCTTTCCATACTGACAAGGGTATTTTCTGTTATAGAAAAATGCCCTTTGGTTTAAAAAATGCAGGTGCTACTTATCAAAGGTTGGTTGACAAAGCCTTTTCCCATCAGATTGGCAAAAACATGGAGGCTTATGTGGATGACTTGGTCATCAAGAGCAAAACTGAAGATCAAATGCTCACCGACATACAAGAAACCTTCAACAACCTCAGAGAAATTAACATGAAGCTGAATCCTGTCAAGTGTTCCTTTGGTTTCGAAGAAGGAAAGTTCTTGGGTCACGTTGTAGGAAAGCAAAGCATAAAGGCCAATCCGAACAAGGTTCGAGCCATCCTTAACATGAAGTCACCCCAGACCAAGAAAGAGGTTGAAAGCTTGAATGGCAAACTGGCTGCCTTGAAGCGTTTCGTGTCAAAGTTGGCTGAGAAATCACTACCTTTCTTCAAGACCCTCAAAGGTTGCACTGACAAGAAAGACTTCAGGTGGACGGAAGAAGCAGAGGAAGCCTTCAACAACATGAAACATCATTTGGCTTCCCTTCCCACAATTGCAACACCTGAAGCAGGGGAAACGATCTCTGTCTACCTTTTAGTTACTGATGAAGCCTTCAGCGCTGTTCTCACCATAGAAAGAGACAAAGCTCAGGTACCCGTTTATTTCTTCAGTAAAACGTTAAAGTTAGCAGAGGTCAAGTACCCTCCTTTGGAAAAAACTGGCCTTGGCCTTAGTGCAAACAGCCAGAAGACTTCGAAGGTACTTTCAAGCACATCCCATACAAGTGGTCACTGACCAACCAATCAAAAATGTGCTTGAAAGGCCTGAAACTTCGGGACGGCTAGCCAAATGGGCTGTTGAACTAGGTGAACACACAATCACCTACGTCCCGAGAAAAGCAATAAAAGCACAAATACTTGCTGATTTCATTGCTGAAATTCCAAGGGTGGAAACGGCCGAAGTTAATATCACCATAGACGAACCCATCGATCCTGAAGCCTGGAAGCTTTACACAGATGGAGCTTCCACTGTTGAAGGATCAGGGGTTGGTCTTGTACTGATCAACCCTGAAGGGTTAGAGTTCACGTATGCCCTTCGTTTGGAATTTCAGACAACAAACAACGAAGTAGAATACGAAGCCCTGATAGCAGGACTCAAGCTTGCAAAGAAGATGATGGTTCATAAGCTTCAAGTGTTCACTGATTCACTGCTGGTTTCCAATCAAGTGAACGATAGCTACATCGCCAAGGAACCTAACATGAAAAAGTACAGAGAGAAGGCCAAAGAGATCATGAACACCTTCCAGTGTTGCAAGATTAAACAGGTTCCAAGGTCTCATAACAAGAAAGCTGATGCCCTCAGCAAGCTTGCTTCGTTAAACTTTGCTCACCTTACTAAAAAGGTGTTGGTTGAAGTAATCAAACATCCTGCAATATCAGAAATTGAAGTTCAAGACGTCATCACTGAAAATGAACCAAATTGGATGACTCCATTTGAAAGGTTCCTGCAAAGAGGTGAACTGCCCCAAGATCCTGTTGAAGCTGAAAGGATTCGGATCAAGTCTAAGCAATACATAATCCAGGATGAGATACTCTACAAAAAAGGGTACTTGGCCCCATTGCTTCGATGTGTTGGTCCTGAACAAAGCAAGTACTTGATCAAGGAAGTTCATGAAGGAATATGTGGAGCTCATTGTGGTCCAAGATCAGTTGTGGCAAAACTCATGAACCTAGGTTACTTCTGGCCTACCATGCATCGTGATGCATCAGAGCAGTTGAAGAAATGTGAAGCCTGCCAAATCCATGCACCTGTCCCAAAGAGTCCCAAGCATGATTTGGTGCCTATTACTTCAGCATAGCCATTCCACAAATGGGGAATGGATATCGTTGGACCCTTCCCACCTGCAAAAGGAGGTGTCAAATTCCTGTTGGTTGTAGTTGATTACTTCACGAAGTGGCCAGAAGTGAAGCCTTTGGGAAAAATATCTGGGAAAAAGATAATTGATTTTGTCTGGGAAAGTATCATCTGTCGATACGGCTTGCCCGGGGTGCTAGTTACAGATAATGGCAAACAGTTCGCAAAAAAGCCATTCAGTGCTTGGTGCAAAGAGTATCGAATAACACAAGTCTTTAGCTCCGTGGCATACCCTCAATCCAATGGGCAGGTTGAAAGGATGAACAGAAGTGTGGTTGAAGGGATCAAGGCTAGGCTGGGTCGTCAAGGAGGAAATTGGTTGGAAGAACTACCAAGCGTTCTTTGAGCAATCCGAACCACTGAAAAAACAAGTAACAAGAAGACACCTTACAGCCTTACCTTCGGATCTGAAGCAGTCATACCTGCTGAAATTGGGGTCACCACACCCAGAACCCTTCATGTTGACATCCAGGCAAATGAACGTGAAACGTCACTCAATCTTGATCTATTAGAAGAAGCAAGAGACTTGGTAGCAATAAGAGAAGCCAAGTACAAGCAAAAGATGCAGTCTTACTACAATGCCAAAGTCAAACATGAACGCTTCAAGCCAGGTGACCTGGTCCTCAGAAACAATGAAGCAAGCAAGAAAGAGAACCAAGGAAAGCTAGGACCAAAATGGGAAGGTCCCTACACCATCCTTGAATCCCACAAAGGAGGGTCTTACAAGCTTGCCAACATGGAAGGCAAGAAGCTCCCTCGACATTGGAATGGCAAGAACCTTAAAAGGTTCTTTGTTTAAGTTGTAAGAAAATGTTGTTCTCTTTGAAAAAGCAATGTAATGTTATCATCAAATGAATGAAAGGATCACTGAATCCTCTTTTGGAAATATTGTCTTTCAATCCTATGATCAGGTTGAGGACCTTGCAAGAAACTCCATGGCAAGGGCCATGTAAGGGGATGAGCTCCCAGGCCATTTCGCTCAATAGGTTCGAAGGTTGAACGGACCTATATAAGGGGTGAGTTCCTAAATCAATTCGACTCCATGAGATAAACAAAAAATAACTTTACAAATCTCATTGACAGGCTTGAACAACCTACACCAATCGTTCCTTAAGTTTTAAACAAACTTACGAAAATGCATTAAAAACACTTGTATAAGTGTATATAGGATAGGTGGTGACATGTTTGCCTAGACTACCTTAAGGATGAATGACTGCAGCATTCAACCTTTGAAGGTGCTACCGGATAAACATTCCCAAACAACAACAAAGACAAACAAACACACAATGCAACAAGAAACAAATAAAGGATGAACAACAATAAAACTTAAACAACAGCCCTAAAGGCCAAACATTAAAAGGCTTTTAACAAAGCCAAGTAGTAGCATAATTGTTCAAAGGGCATCAGCCCACAACCATCAAAGAACCATCACAGGTTCCAACAAAAGATAAAAAGTGGTTGAGACACAACCACATAGTTAATTGTTTTGACAAACCAAGATGCTAAGAAAGCTACAAATAGAAAGTTCAGGCATCATTACCAGACCCTGAAGGCTTGGAGGCTTCATCCTCATTCCCAGCCTTGACCACCTTTGCTTTCTTCGCCTTCTTCCCCTTCTTCGGTAGCTTCTCTACAAGACCAGCTTCAGAGGCCTCAACGCTGGCATCCTTAGAGAGTGTATCAGTCACGTCCAAAGTCTCTTCACTATCGCCCGAGTGTGCCCTCTTCCTTGAAACAGATTGAAGCACCTTAGCAGATACAGCTTCGTTCAGACCAGCAGGCTTCAATTCCTTCAGCTCCTTCAAAGGTTTCCCATAAAGGGAAGAAACTTGGGCAACATAAGGATAGCTGGAGTGTTCCATCTTGAGGACAGTTTCCTTGAACACGTCCAAGGAGTTAGGCTGATAGAGGGAAGATTCTTCTAAGACTTGGCCAGACTCATGAGCTTTGAACCCTGCAATAAAACCAGCATGCTTACCATGGGTTAAAAGCTTGGTGTACGCTTCTCCAAGGGCAGAGTTAAACTCGGCAGAGTGAAGGAGATAAGTAACGACTTGTTGGAAGCCTTCTTCAATTAACCACTTGTTGTCACTTTGAGCAGCAGCAAGAGAAACTTCCAACTCATTCTTTTCACCCTCAAATGCCTTCCTCTCTGCTTCCAAGGCCAATTGATCTGCTTCCACCTTCAGCCTAGCAGCTTCATGCCTTGCCATCTCAGCCTCATGCTCTCTCTTCAATTCATCAATCAGGGCAATCAAAGTGATCTCCTTCTGGGCATACTCCTTAGCATCCCTCTTCATATCAGCTATAGACTGTTTCATCTCCTTCGTCTTCTTTGCAAACTCACTGTACTCACCCATAACCCTCCTAAACCTGCTGATCCCCTCTGGCAGCATAGCAGCCAAGTTGCAGGTACCTACCATCATCTTTGCTAGCAGAGCATCATCATCCAAACCTTCAAGACAAGCCTTGGCACCAGGAGTGGCAAAGTGTGCCAAAACCTCCTCACAAACAGCCGAAGACTTGAAGTTGTCACTTGACTTCACATTCCACCCAGGCACATACAAACCTTCCTCATCAAAGCTAGCCGACCCATCTATTTCCTTCACAACCTTAACCTTCTTACCCTTGCTTTTCTTTACAACCACATCCACAGGAGTATCATCCACTGTCTGATCTTTTTCATCATCAGATTCTTCAATGTCGTCACTGACTGTCACTGCTTCAGAAGGATCAGCAGGCTTGGCAGCCTTTAAAAGCCGTCTGCTGGACCTCCTTGTTGAAGCCTTAGATGAACTTGCCTTAGCAAAACCCTTGACATTAGGGACAGCAACATAGTTGGTCCCATCATATCTCCCTTTCTCATACTTGGTCAGAGCATCCTCCCCATCTGCTGCTTCAGCATCAGCAAAAACAACACCCGAAGCATCATCACCCTTAATGAAGTCTAGAGCCGACATAACTGCAAAAAATACAAAACATAAGGAAAAAACAAAAAGAAAAAATGAAATCAACAACAAACAAAAACTCATACCCTGATCATCCTTCATCACAACAGGATCTCTACCCGGCTTGTCCCAACGAGTGCTAACACCGGATAACACTAAAAAAGGCTCAGCAAAAGGACGAAGCCTCGAAGGACAGGCTCTAAGAGCTGTTAGAAAGTTGTGATCAAGTTCAGACTCTGAAGGTTCCCCTTCATTGAGAACAGCCTCAGGATGCCTCCACACAGGCTTAAAAGGAAAAATTGAATCAGAAACCCAAAAGAACCTAGTCTTCCACTGCCCAACAGTTGTGACATGGGCGGAAAGAAGGTTTGTCTCTACTGATGATCCCTCGAAGGTGAACCAGTCACCATTCTTAGCAAGGCGAAAGAATTGCCTGAACATCAATAAAGTGGGATCATACCCTAAGGCTCTACACAGACATTCAAAGTGTAACACACGGCCAATACCGTGTGGATGGATTTGACCAAGGGAAACCCTATAGTACTCAAGAACATTCAACAGAAATACAGAGAAAGGATGACGAAGGTTTGCAAATTCGAATTGACGACAATATAAAGCAATGGAATCAGAGGGACAATCAGAAACAGCAAGTTGTTTGCCAGGAGCCACGGGATTAAAAGACAAGTCTATATCCCACTCCGAACAAAACGATTCAACCTCTTTCTGAGAAAGAGTTGAAAAAGTAACGGCCATGTCCTTTTTAGCGCCCATTGTGCTTAAAAGGATGATCAGTAAACAAAACAACAAGAAAAAAGACTAACCTGCTGTGTTGGAAATCACGAAACCCTAAGAATGGATCAAACGTTTGTGGAGAAGAAGGTGAAGAAATGAAAAGAGTAAAGTAAAAATTGAAATGTGGAGGGGTTAAAAAGAAAAAAGGAAACGGTTATATTAATTTAAAAAACTGTCATTATGACATGCAATAATAAACCCTGAACAGACTGCCACATGTCACATCAGGGTCCAATCAAAATTAAAACACTGAGTAATAACTGCCCAAATCACAGCGAACCCTCGAACCTTTCAAGCAAGGAATAAACTAAGAAAACAGTCAGAAGCTTTCAAGATACCTCATCAAACCTTCTGACTTGGGGGGCTGATGACGTAGGTAGCTCAAAGCAAAAATAAATAAACGATATTACCAAACAATGCTTAAAGGGTTGGAGCCTACAAGGGTTCGACAACCAGCAGTATCCTAAGTCAAAAAGATGACTTGTCCCGTCATCTTTTTCATCGAGCAAAACAAACAAACTGATGGAGTAACATCAGTCAATAGACCGCAGGTCCATAGCAGCCACTTACCTTTTGTGGGATGTCCTTTAGTTGCAACAAGGCTCAAGGTTATATGCTTTCTCCTTATAGAATGCTCTCTTCTCTATAAATAAGAGGCTGATTCTCAGCCCTGGACACACCATCTCAATCACTCTCACTTCACTCTTATTATTCTTTCGGTCTCGCACGTGGAGAGAATAATCTTCTTCACTCGGATCTCAAGAACTTCCACTTCTGGTTTTGAGTTTATCTCAAACCAGAATCTTAAAGCATCTAAAACAATAAATACAAACCTTGAACCTCCTTCTACGTTTGCAACATAGAAGGACACCACGACCTGCGTTAGGCAGAGTGGAACCCTTGAACCCTTGAACCTTCCTTGTGACTCAGAACCAACGTTAGGCAGTTATTTGTTGTAGCAACAGTTTCTAAATTGTTAGTTAAATCAACTAGTTATTTATACCAGCCCGATTTGTAGACGAGTGATCACCACTGCTCTATTTATGAAAACACCAGTCTAGTGCCGAATAACGTTATGGCAAGTACACCAAGGGTGCGGCCATAGATGATCAAATGGAACTTGCAAAGCGGTTGGTAGTTTTGTATGATTAAAGTTATGAAAAAGGCTTGATGGCAATAAGGACATCACATGTTAGAATTCTAATTTTTGACACAAGGGTACATGTGTAATAATGTTACTCATTAGGATGCATCTAATCATACCTGCCATGTTTGTTAATCATATTTTCATATAAAGGTAAATGACTCCATAAATTGCAAGACATGAAATATACATAAACCAGAACAAAATATAAATTCTGGCCATCATGAAATTATTAATTATCTATGATGTTCCCAATGAGAAATCCTAAGTTCAAATCATGCATATTGTAAACAGCGGTACTGTCTTTATCTTAGAAAAATTGAAATTGTTATTTGGAAAAAAAATGAAATTACCTATTGTAAAATTGAGTTTAGATCTGTCATCCCATTTTTTATTTAAAATAATTATTGTTAGAATTATTTATGTAAAAAAACATAAATCAAATAGCCAAAAAATAAAAAAATAAAAAAATTATACCGGTAGTTATATTCATCATGATAATAATACGGCAGATTAGAATGCTACGTTACCTCAATCCAAACAAAAATCTTTCAACCTCAATCTTATAAGATAGAACCAACATATATATTCCTCTAGAGACGTCTTCCTTTAACAGTATGACACTCAAACTCTTCACTGCCATCTCTACTCTCCAACTCAAACACCACAATCAAACTTCTTAATTTAAATTAAGGACACAAATAAAAGCGTAAATTATGCTAATCATTGATTAACACGTTATTAATTAAAATAGGAAAGTCTTGAAGATTGACGAAATTGGGAAAAACTATTGATTGGCGAAATCAGGGCCTCACTGCTGATTCCTTGATTTAAGGGCATGTGAAAGAGCTCATCGAGACCTTTCTGTCGCCTATTTGTGGGCCCTATAACTCCAATCGCAGCTCAAATTATGCTCATTTAAAGTTTAGGCCATTTTTGCCTTGTTTTCCCTTATCTAGTTGGGCCATGTATGAGTCTGCTAGTTCTTGGACCCGCTCCTCATCACATAAAAAGAGGAATGAAACATATGATATACGTTTTATGGTGGTCTATGTACAAATATACAGTTTAATGTGTCCGTATATGAAAGTGAAAGTTCAAGTCTTGATGAGCAAATAAATGATGCAAATTTGTAAAACTTATATAATGAGCAAGGGAGATTAACTCACTTCATAGTGTGTTTTTTACATCTTATTACAGGTTAATTTGATAATATGGCAATCAACTTTAAAACTTTAATTATTCTTATGAAAGTCTAATCTATTCTCTCTCCCTTTAACTTTTCATTTTATGATATTAACTAGCAATATACCTCGCAAGCGATGAGCTGCAAACTCGTTGCAAACATTGAATGGATTAGATCAAGCGTTATTAATTTTATGAAACGCATGTTTCGACATACTCTGTTCAACTTAATGTAACCTATATAACCATTGCGGTTGAATCAAAACATAAAGTATATCTAATATATATTCTTCAATTATAACGTAACCTACTAAAAAATCATAAGTGTGTATAAAGAAATAATTAGTATGTGTAATCTAAATGGCATATTATAGCTTTAAAGAAGTAGAACCCACAAAAGGAGAAAGAAAACATACTTACATCAAGAGGCAACCATGAGTGTTATGCAATGTGATCAAAGTAGGGAAGTGTAAACATCAACTACTATAGTTTTTAGTATAGATATTATAATACTACTACTACTACTACTAATAATAATAATAATAATAATAATAATAACAACAACTTTACCCCCCCCCCCCCCCCCCCGTCTAGTGTTGCAAGGGGTTGAAACGTAAAGTAACTCAAATTCATACTGTCGGATGAAAATTTATTATATTTAACCCAGGTTAGTTTGGAACAAAACTTACATCGAAACGTAGACCAGCTAGAAACGTACATAAAATAAGCACAAAAAGTTATTGTATTTGAGCTGTCTCGTTAAAAAAAAAAAAAAAAAAAAAAACTTACTTCAAAACATAAACCAACTAAAATTTATACTGACACGTACATAAAAATACGCACGTAAAAAGTTAAGTTTTTAAAGTACTCGAACGAAAGGGTAAACTCGAAACCTTAGAAACTCAAGGAGGTCAACGACAAATTAGTTCTTTAAAATTGATATTAGCACACGAAAGTTACTTAAGAAAATAATAGGTTAAAACATATATAGTTGGAACATTATAATTAACTTTTGACTAATTTGTAAAACTTGTAAAATGGAGTATAGTCAAGGGACTAAGATTGTCATTTTGTAAAATTTTAAGGGTAGCAAAACCCAGAGACTAAAATTACAATTTGTGAAAGTTTAGGGGTAAGCAAAGCCGATGGATAACGTAACCCCATCGACCTTCTTTAAAATTTTATACAGCTAGTATTTAACTTGCGCTTCGCGGCAGTGTCGTAGCTCATGTTAACATTTATAAAACGGGAGTGTTAAAAATACTTAGTGGTTAAAAAGGGAAAAAACTTAAAAATTCTAGGAGAAAGAAAAGTAAGAAATGAGGAAAAATAAGAGGAAGAAAATATAATTAGAATGGGGTTGTCATGATTTGAACCTGTATAGATGTAAAGCAATATTCATTATCCATTACTTACCATTTGACATACAAGTGTACAACTGTGTTTTGCTTTAAATTCCACCTAAAGTGATTTAATACATCAAAGCTCATTGAAAAAAATAATCAAAATGGAAAAAACATCTCCCAAGGTTCGAACCTAGGTTGATTAACGGTGTAGGCGTGCATTAAAACCACTAGACCATTGAATGGTTTATGATTGTTTTAAAACATGATAATAGTTTAATAGAGAGAAGAAGGTTGTGAAGGCAAAAAAAGCCATTTGGAGTTTGACACGTGGCATCGCCGACCAAATCAACCAATACCGAATTAGAACTGTTAACACCAATTTGTATTGTATATAGGTATAATATAATATTATTTTTCTCGCTGCTTTTTTTTTTTTTTTGCGTTTTTGTTTAGTTTTATAATTGTTACTAGTTTTTATTTACAACTGCAAAACATAAAATCTTAGAACCCAAATGTATAAGTAAGTTCAATGGAAAATATACAAAAACATATGATTCATTGATTCACAACAACTTTACACTTTAATATGAAATCTCAACTTTGGCCTTGCCATAATAATCACAATATTACACAGACCTTATAACAAACAACTCATCTGATGGTAAAAAAAGTATTTACATGATTAGTCTATGATTTATGTTCATAGTAAGACTCTAATACATATTTATTGGAAAATACATCACTACTCCAAAGTTATACATAAACGTAATATGGTTGATCCTTAGCAAAAGATGAAGTTGTCCATTTTAGGATAACCTCATCTATGGTAAGGGACCAACTATGTTACATTTGTGCATAACTTCAAACCAGTGGTGTAATTATCCTATATGTTAATTTATCAAGTTCCATGAATAGTATTTTTTTTAGCATTTGTAAATCTTATTTATACCAGTTTGTTTCAATAGACTAACAAAATACATTATGGTACAAATGGTTTGATTGTTGTTGTGTTTGTGGTTTTGCCTGGTTTCCATTAAATATGCATCAAAGTAGTAATATAAATATATCATAGGGAATAACCATGTAATTAACTTAAAAAAATTGTTATGACAATCAAGATATGAAGTACATAGGGTTTGAAAGCTTGAATGATCTCATAGATACGTAAGAACCAATTAAATCACTCCATTGATCGCCCAAATTTCCAATGATTCGAAATCCTTCCTCCACAATCTCTTTTCTTTTGTCCGATTTGAATGCTACTGCGGTTTTTCCATCATCTTCAGCTCCCCTAAACAAATTTGAGTATTAGTTTCAATTCAATAAAAATAAATAAAAATTAAAAAATTGTCAGATATAACACTTACCTCAAAATGAGCCGATCCCAATGCTCAAATCCAACCTTGGTCAAATTGTTTATAGTAATGCTCCTTTTGTTTTCAGCTCGCCCCGTTAACAGAAACATTTTAAACCCTAACTTTGAAACTTGTTCGTAAAGCTTCAAACTAGGTTTGATTGCTTGTGCCATTCCTTGAAGGACCCAATTGTCAAATTGAATATGGTCGAAAAGCTCTGACCTAGTTAAGAAGAATTCTATGTATCAGTCCAAAAGTTCATAATTTCATATAACCAAATTCGTGTATATCAAATACACCTAGTTCTAATACATTTTTGTAACAACAATTCCTAGATTTTCTGAGATACATACGCTAGAACCTCACACAATTAATATTATACAAAACTAGAACCTCACAAGTTAAATTCACAAACATCATTTTCTAATCACAATCACCATCGACTTAAAGTCTATCGTATCACCCTTAAATAACACATGAACAGAAATCTTACCCGTAAGCATGGTGAGAATAATAATCTAGATTAGAAAGCAATGTTTCATCAACATCAAAGACCCAAGCATCCATTCCATCACCTTTCAACTCAACACTCTTCGCGAATTCGGCTGCTTCATTCGACACAATTTCTAGATCAATCTCGTACGATCCACCCAACATATATTCCTTCACGTAATCAACACACTCCACTGGAACCGTCTTCCAAGGACTCACATCCTTCGCCTCAACCGCAACTCTCCAACTCTTACACCGTAATCTAACTTCCTCTATCAAATCATCGCTTCGCGGTTCCAAGTTTTCGGGAAGTTCAAGCATCATAGGCCTTGAAAGTAGGTGAGGATTTGTGTCCAAATGTTCTTCACATAAAGCTAGTGAAATTACACACAAAAATAGAACAATTCTGAAGAAAACCATGGCTATGAAATCAAATTATCGGAGAAAATTATGAAATTTGAAGTTGAAATGCGATTTGCGTGTTCGAATAGTTTATTTAATAAGTTAAGTTATGAGATTAATTGCTTGTTAAGCAAGACAATTGAGGATTAATATATTGCTGTTTCTATATATCTGTCCATTTATAAGCGTATTTGCATTTAAAAGTATAAAAGTAAAAATTAAACGCGTTTTGAGTCTTTGACTTAACACTACTAATTTTAATTATCTAGAGCCGACAACATGAATAAGCATAGGTATACACACGCAACCCAAATAATTAAATATTACTCGATAAAACTAGATGGAATTATAGCTCATGGCATCTTGATGGTAAGATAAAGCCTATGGACCATCTGGTTATGGGTTTGATTCCCAAAGGAGGGTTTTTCCAATATTTATTGGGCTTCCTCCTGAATTGGTGTATAGACATTATTGCTTAGTCGAGATGATATCATATCATCTAAAAAACGATTATAGATCAACAAGTGGCTAAAAAGTTTAAGCTTGGAGACCTTATTACTCATGAAGGGCAGGGACGCATATCTGGCTCGATTACAAAGACACGCGGACAGGACCGTCAGCTTCACCCAATCAGACGCCAACAACAACCTACAAGTATGGAATCTATAGTTGTTTTAGTTCCTTTATAACTCTTAATGTTGAAGTCATAGAGATAATTCTGGTATGTTTTGGTTTTCAGTTTTGAGGGTTTAGCCTTTGGATTGATTTTTCGTCAACCTTTATTTCAGTTGTTTGATTTTGTAAACTGTAGGCGACCGTGATTCTCGGTTTTTTGTCGAACACAGCATGGGATGGTTCTTTGTATGGCTCGGAAGAAGGGGTGGATCTATGGCTCGGGAAGAGGTTCCCAGGAACCCGTTCGGTTTGAAATTTTTAGTGTTATTATATATAGAAAATTGGGTAGGAACCCCTAAATATTTTAGAGAGGAACCCTTAAGCATCTGAAAGAGGTGCTCTAGTGGTATCCTCCTTCCCTTCTAACTAACAGATCCAAAGCTCGAATCTCGTCCAAGCGTCCAGCCCCTTATTTCTTCTTTTTTTTTTAATATAAAGTTTAGGGTTTTTTTGCTTTTGTTTTCTTTAGATCAAACATCACAGCCATTCAGTTCTCAGCCCCAACCCAAACCACCCTCCTCCTCTTCTACAGCCATCGCCGCCGTCCACCACCCTCCTCCTTTTCTACAGACCTCGCCGCCGCCCTCATCCTCCTCCTCGCCTCGCCGACGGACCAGTCCCACAACCCACTGGTAGTCAATTATTCCTTTAAATTATCAACTAATTTCATTTCATTATGTTTCTTTAATTGTTTATGGCACTTAGTGTGATAGAAATTTGTGATAAAATGATAACAGTAGTGGTTTTTTGATATGGAAAGATGAATTAGAGATTTAGATTTAATAAGAGCTGATGCCATTCTTATAGAATTCATATATTATCGAAAGTCAAATATTGATGGGTTAGATACTTGGATGATGAATTGAAGTTAAGTCATAAGTGTCACTGTGTCAGGTATATTATTGTTTTTGTTGATGCCATTCTTATAGAATTCATATATTATGAATTGAAGTTAAGGTGCTGTTTGTTTTTTCTGCAGGAAAATGTCTGCAGTCTGCGGACCACATCTGCAGACATCTGCAGGAGAAGAGGTGGACCAAAGGTCTGCAGTCTGCAAGAAGAAGACTGTTTGTTTGTTAACGTCTGCAGACTGTTGAATTTTAAAAAAATCTGATTTTTTTAAAGCAAAATCCAAAAATCCAACATCAAACCATACATGAACAACACTTATCAAAACCAAAATCCAAAATCAAACTATACATGAACAACACTTATCTGTACAAGCACAACATCAAACTACATTTTTGTACAACATCAAACTATGCATAACTGTGGATTCAACTTTCAAGTAGTTTTTTTTTACCAGCTCAACTTTCAAGTAGCTCAACATCAAACTACATTTCGTATCCCAATTTATCCTTACTTTGTTAAACCACCAAAAGAAATCAAGATCCTAAAAATATTAATCCAATAATAAATATTTAATCCAACTAACTTCCAGATCCATCATCAACATATTAAGAAATCAAACCATCAAAACCTTAACCTGTTATAGTGTTATCCTAAAACCAAAATCCACAAGAATCTGAATAAACTATCGTGTCAAATTCTCATTCAAACTTTTTTATTAATACCCAATAATACATACTTATCTCCATAGTTTTCTTCCATTTGGTTGTGTCACTGTCAACTTTTTTATCCAATTCTTCTTTCACCCCAACAAGTGCAATCGATCCTTACACCTCGTCGCCACCTACAACAATTAATTTGAAAATTAAGTTCAGGACTCGTTTATTATATTTGGTTAGTTTTGGATCTGGGTTTGGAAGTTTATTGGCGGCGGCGGGGGCAAGGGAGGGAGGAAGGAGGTTGGCGGCGGCGACGAGGGAGGGAGGAAGGAGGTTGGCGGCGGCGGTGGAGAGGGAGGGAGGGAGGAGGAGGCTGCGGCGGCGAGGAGGGAGGAGGAATATGGAGGCGGCGACGGAGGGGAGGGGAGGGAAGGAGGGAGGAGGAGAAGGGTTTGGTCTAGGTTTGAGAGGGGAGGAGGTATCTGACAAAAAGAAAAAGAAAAAGATGGATGAAGAAGAGGTTAGAAGATGTGGAACCATGTCTGCATGGGGAAGAGCTCGGGCAGAGCTTTTTTGGGGATATGTCTTCTGAAAAACAAACGAGCTGCGAGACACAAATGTCTGCCCGCGTCTGCACGGGGCAGACATAAGTGGTCAGAAGTGCTTCTGACAAGAAAACAAACACCACCTAAGTCATAAGTGTCACTGTGAGGTAGAATTCAATTTATGTCATATTTGTTTTTCTTACCTATGTTTTAATGAAAAGATGACTTTTCATGATCTGGGTTTGTGTTTTGGTTCTAAATTTGAGTAACTTTAGCTGCTTTGTTATGGGTTGAGGTTAGATTTAATGGGTTCATGTTGCTTTGTTATATGATCGAGTCTTTTTTTAAGTTTTTTTGAGGTTTTGATTTATTCTTGGTTTAATTGGAGGAAAAGGCTATAATTTATTGTGGGGTGTGTTATTTGATGTTGGAATTGTGTTTACATGTGTAAAGATTTGGAATACCATCGATCATCAGAAAATAATATATTGAAGCAAAAGTTTATATATTAAAAAGTTTATAATATAACATCATCCACAGACAACAGCCACAGGAAGTAATCTCTTGTAGTTGACTAGTTACATTATTTTCTTTTAAATCTATTGTTCAAACTGCAGGAAACATTACACTTTCATAAGAAAAATGAGTTTGAGTTGGAGTCTGCTTCCTATGTTGAGGAAAAAACAGATGAAAGGAAAGATTCCTCCTTAATAAAGATTCCTCCTTAATAAGCCTTGCGTTGGTAATTTGATCGATTGGTGAATTGATGGCGTCTTCACGTAAAGTAAAAAAGGTGCATATATTTTTACCCCTCTAAAAGCAACAATAAACTTGATGAACTCATTTCTTGTTGATTGTTAAGTTGTGAGTCTTGTGGCAAGATTGTGTTGGTTCTTATGGACTTAATGGTTATAGGTTAACTAATTTGAAATTTTGTTAAACTGATTTCTATTTATGGTCTGTATGAACTATGAATCTAGGGTCTAGTAATTGGAAAGTGCGATTATTGTGGACATTAGTTTTACCCGACCAAATTTGACTTGACTTGCCTTGACCCACCTTGTTTAGACCGAGCTATGTGATGAGCTTTACTCGACCCGAACCGCCAAAAGACTCAAAATTTTTTATGTTCGGTCATATAGAATTAAAGTATTAAAAAGTGAACCCCCTAAAAAAAATTCTTGGATTCGCCACTGCTCGGAAGAGACGGTGTCGTAGCTCGAGTTTTGTTTCTGGCCAGAGTAGTGACCGGATCTGGACACACCAACAAAAAGAAGTTACATTGGTAATAGTTTATTTGATTTGCACACCAATTTGATTGAAATGAATATTTATCTAAAATATTAATCATTGTTTTGTTTTTGTTATCATACACACTTCTAAAGACGGGAGGTGAGATAGACATCGACAATCGACTTTCGCTTCTATCCTGAGTCGCCAAAGACAGGAAGGCGTGATGCCTCCACCAAGTCAACTACAGATGCAAAGAACAACTATTGCGAAGATTAACATGTTTGGACCTTTCGATGTTTAGTATCAAACTATGTAAATATTAAACCCTCAAACCAAACATGTATCGCATGGAATCTAAAAACAACGTTTTAGTGGTTTATAACCATATAGGCTAACCACAATGAAAATCGCGCAACGCGCAATGAGGAGGAACGACCCTAGAAGTGTCGTTTTAAAATTGTCGTTTTTGTGTTGTTTACAGCCAACGAGAATATATTAGGTGATGAAGTTGATTCTTCGGACGGCCCAACTCCAGTTTGTGATGTTCTACAATGGATCCTCATCAACACCAAGGCAAAATTGATGAACATAGTTAAGAAAACCACAGAAATGGTGAACAGGTTGTTTCAGTCTACAATAAATGAGAAGACCAAGGTTTAAGAAGGTGCAAAGACCGAACCATTCGAGCCAATAGTTGGAAGTTCATTCTTTCTTTTGGTTATGGTCCTCTTGATCTTGGTTGTGACCCGTACCTGCAAACTTTAATAATCTATTTGCCCAGGTTACAGATCATGTATGTGACTGTTGTTTGTCAATTTTCCATTGTTGTGTTCATTCACGTTGTTAGCATGTAGACATATCCACGGTTACTGAAACAAATATACTATAATGTTCTATGGATCTTGAAGCTGTGTCAATTGCTAATCCAAGGTAGCAATATTCTCAATTAGGACATTATTCGGACTCATTTGAGAGGTGCTTCTGTACCTTCATGTAACCATTGTTATTGTTTAGTAGATTTACATTTTATATAACATATTATTTTTGGGTTCCGATTATTCAAAAACTTACAAAACCATGGTGCAAAACGCGCAACGCGCGTTGGTTAATAATCCTAGTTCAATTTCAATAACAAATTCATGAATACTTTTGCTGCTACCATTATAGCATTAATTTTACAAATATTAATATCGTATATGTTAAAATGATATATTTACGTTCTTAATTATAAAGAAAAATAATAAAAAGTGAAGGTAGAAATCCAAAAAAATAAAAAAAATGAAAAGGCCCTGGATTTTTTTTCGCTTTGGGCCACCAAAATGGTTGAGCCGGCCCTGATGATATGATAGGTGATTACGCTTGTGACACATTGATACTCCAGTGGTTTGTTAGTGATCCCTATTTGCCGCTAAAAAATAATTCTCGATAAAACTAAAACACAAAACCAATGGTTTGATGATGATTTTTTTTAAACTATTTTTATGGTTTGATTATAGTTATCAAAGCATACGAAACATTTGTTTAAAAGCTTCTACTATTGGTTCAATCATTTTTAGAGCGTCATGCAAAGGCGAATTTAGCATATGGGAGGTAGCCCACACTACTTCTTAACTTTCTCGGTGAAGTACTGCTGAACAAAATTTTTAGCCCGTTTTACCCCTCAAATGTTCTTCTATATCTGCCAATGCCTTCTTGGACAGTCAAGTATATGATGTGTGTAACAAATCGGCTATGAAAAAAATACCATGGTTTATATCTTAATTTAAGTTGTATCGCATGCTTATTAATTGACACGCTACCAGAAGGCACTTAAAAACTATTGTTTCCATTTAAACGTTCTAATAACATTGTCTAAAAAGATAAAATAAACTCACCACGTATAAGTTTGTACCCAATTCATGGTAACACAAATATACGAGTTCGGTGAACCGTATGGAGCAGACCTAGTACCACAAGTTAACACGTACTAGTTTATAAGTTTTCAAACATAAAATTATTTCTTTTTTAGTATTTTTTTCACATTTCAAAACAATATCTTCTAAAATAGCACGACTTACATGTTAAATAATAACACAGTTGTAGAGTTCGTTGAATAAGTCGAGTCAAAAATTCCTTATCGAAGTGCTTGAATGAAGCTTTCTTGCTCAATCACGAATTTTGTTATTTCCTCCCTAACCGCATCAACGCGTCAACTACGGGCTTCGTTATTTCTTTTTTTCTATTTTGTTCTAATTTCGTTTTAGTCTTTGTTGTGATGTCTTGTTGTTTGGCCATAGGCCGATTGTCTTGGGCCTTTCTTTTTAATTGACGCCTCTTGAGTCTTGATCTTTAGAAACTCTTGAGTCAAAGATATTAATCCTAAAGAGTTGTTGGGATTTTTTGTTACTAACGCTCTCTATGGACCGTCGCCGTCGGAAGCCAATCCCGGAGAATGTACAACATCATATTACAAAACTGTTCGTGACTAATCTTCCAGAGGGTTGTAGTGGTTCAGATTTGCCAAGTCATGTTCGGCCTTTCGGACAGATTTTCGATCTGTACATTGCATGAAAAAGAGACAAAGAAGGCAACCATTTCGGATTTATTTCCATGCTGGACGTCAAAGATAAGGATGAATTACTCAAGAGTTTACGAAACAGTCTTATGGGTGATTACAAGTTATGATTTAGCATTGCACGTTTCGTTCTTGAAGATGGGGAAATAAGTAGTCATCAGGAAGAGAGGTCGAATACAAATGATAATGGAAATAAAAATAAGACAACCGATGATGTTCATGTGGAAGCCAAAAAACGGACGAATGATTTTTGAGAAAGGTCGTTCAAATAGATGTTAGTGGGTAAAACAATTATTGTCAATAGTCATGTTAATATGTGTTTCATTCGTTGCTTGGTAAAGCGTGAGTAGCAAGGATGTCTAATCTTGAAGTCTTAAAGAACATTAAGATAACTTTGAATGAAATTAGTCCAGGTGGAGGGAGAGTTCAATATATAGTGACGCGGAAACGGTCTAGTAGTTCGGGAGGCAGCCAAGCCGATCCCGGAAAAGTTTTCTACGGTAAACATATGGGAGGATCAAGCATTGGGATTTGAAAGATTGGCGTGGTTGAAAGTGCAAGGTATTCCCTTGCATGTGTTGTCCAATGACGTCATGGATACCGTCGAAGGTGTTTTCAGAAAGGTAGTTCATAAGGCAAATCGATCAGAGGAAGGTCATGATCTTTCGTTTGAATATGTGGGTGTTCTGGTAGGGGATGGGAAGCGAGTGTCAGAGGAAGTTGTTCTGAATTGGAAAGAACGGAAGTTCCGAGTGTGGGTGATGGAGGAGCTGGGTGAGTGGATTCCGAAATTTCTCGAACCAAATCTAACTCACAGAACCAAAGAATCAGAGGCCGAAGATACCGAAACTGTTGAAGATCAGTCACCGGATGTTGAGTTCGAGAAGTTGAATGGTGAGGTCAACATGGTCGTTGACCCGGTAATCGTGGAAACAAATGATGGCAATAATGATTGTATTAATGACAATCATTCAATACCTATTAGTGTGTCGATTGGTAATATGGAAGGTGATAATGACGTTTTTATTCCGGCTGTCAGTTTTCCCTTTGACCAGGTTTTAGAAGATAATGGGCCCTAATTTGTGAACAATATTAACAAGAGGAAGAAATTTAAAAAAGGAGACTTGGGCCAGCCCAACATGGGTTACACTAGTAGCCAGGAAAGCATCAAAATTATAAAAAGGTCCAAGAAAGATGATGATTTATTTGGGCTTGACAAGCTCTTGGGCCTAAACAACAATGAATTGGATAAAGAGGAGGACGAGTTTGAGAACTGTTCGAACAATGTGGACCAGGGAAAAATTGACCTGAATAGTCAACCTTTATATTCTGATCAGATTGAGGTCGAAACTTCCAAGAGACTCAGCGGGCATGCCGGTCAAAACTTTAATTCGGGAGATAAACATACGGATAGGGGGACTAATCGACTTGGAGCACAAGAGATTAATGACACCACAACATTGGGAGAAAGGTTGGGAGCCAATCTTCAAAGGTGCGAAGACATGATTCAAGAGTCGATAATTCAGGAGGGATTACAAGTTGGTAAGCCATGAGTTTGTGAATGCTATTGGGAATTCGGGTGGTATTGTGTGTATGTGGGATCCGAAGATTTTTTCCAAAGATATGGTGGTTAAAGACAATAACTTCCTACATGTTTCGGGCATTTTATCAAATGGTTTAATCCGTCTGAATGTCATTAACATCTATACTCCCCAAAATAATGTTGACAAGAGAAATCTTTGGGCGAGACTTATTCAGGTTATTCAGTCGGGTCAAGGTTGGTGGATTGTTTTTGGGGATTTTAATGCAGTACGAGATCGGGAGGAAAGAAAAAACTCCATTTTTGACCCTGTTTGCGCTAGAGACTTTAATGAGTTTATAGAATAATCCGGGTTGCATGAATATAATTTGAAAGGAATGAGGTATACTTACATGTCGATTAGAAGGGGTCAATGTAAACTGAGTAGAATTGACAGTATGTTTGTTTGTGATAATTTGTTTAATAAATGGCCGAACGCATGAGTTAGAGCTCCGAAAAGGGAGCTTTCGAATTATTCACCAGTAATTTTTCTGTGGCTGACACTAATTTTGGCGCGAAGCCTTTTCGTTGGCTCGATTCATGGTTGGATAGACCGGGGTGTGAAGAGGTGATTAATTTGGTCTTAATGGGTTGGACTAATAAGGGGCCGTAGGATTTGAACTTGCTTAACAAAATGAAGAAGCTTCGTGGGTTCCTAAAAGTTTGGTTTAAACAGAATCACATCAAGGAAATTGAAGAAGAATCCAATTTGCGAAAAGAAAAGGAAGCTATTGAGATTTTAATAGAACAAAAAGATATTGATGAGACAGACTTATGGGTGCGGTCAGAGTGTGTGAAGTGTCTAGAAGAAATAGAGCTCCATAGATCTCGTGATATGAAACAGAAATCACGAGTGAAATGGGTATCTTTGGGTGATGAAAATACTAGTTTTTTTCATAGTGTTGTCAATGGGAGAAAAGCGAGAAATGCGATTCCGGGTTTGATGGTTAATGGTGAATGGGTTTCAAAACCAACTTTGGTCAAGAGAGAAATTATGTGTTTTTTTCGAAACCATTTTAAAGAAGACTTTCATGTTTGGCCAGAGTTAATTTGCTCGGGATTGAAGAAGATAACTGATCAGGATGATATGTCGTTGATTACTATGGTTTTTGAATGCGGCTCTAATAAGGCGCCAGGGCCTGGCAGGTTTAATTTTACTTTTGTTAAACGATTTTGGAACTTGTTGGAAGAGGATTTTTATCGTACCTTTGTGGAATTCCATGGGACTGGTATTATCAACCCGAGTTGCGCTTCATCTTTTATTACTTTGATTCCCAAGGTCAAAACGCCTTTGCGTCTCAAAGATTATAGACCATAACCCTTATTAGGATGATCAGCAAAGTTATTTCCAAAATACTTGCGAATCGTCTCAAAAAGATTATGGGTCAGGTGATTTCCGAGTCTCAATCGGCCTTCCTAGCTGATCGTTTTATTCTTCACGTCCCTCTCATGGTTAATGAATTGGTAGAATGGTTAAAGAAAAGACGAAGGAAGGCGTTTCTGTTAAAAATAGATTTCGAGAAGGCCTATGACAATGTCAATTGGAACTTCTTGATATCTATCATGACTCCAATCGGTTTTCCTCCGACTTGGTGTGGATGGATGAAGTGGATACTCATGTCTGTTAGAGCCACGGTTCTTGTCAACGGCTCTCCGACCTTCGAATTTAAATGCGAGAAGGGTCTCCGTCAAGGTGACCCCATCTCGCCATTTTTATTTCTTTTTGTGATGGAAGCTCTTTCATATTTATTAAAGAAGGCTAAAGAGATTGATGAATTTAAGGGTTTTAATTTCTCTGATAATGAAGTGGATATTACTCATCTATTTTACGCGGATGATGCTTTAATTTTGGGGGAATGGTCTCGAGAGAACCTCCAAAGTACAGCTCGGATTGTTCGTATTTTTTACTTGTGTTCGGGTCTTCGCATTAATCTCCATAAATCAAATTTGTTCGGGGTTGGTACCGAAGACTTTGAGGTTGATTATATGATGGAAATCTTGGGGTGTAAAAGAGGAGGTTTTCCTTTTGTGTATTTAGGCATTCAAGTGGGAGCAAACATGTCCTGGGTTAGTAATTGGAACTTGGTCGTTGAAGTTATAAAGGCCCGCCTTGTGTCATGGAAAGCAAAAACTTTATGAATTGGGGTCGACTAATCCTTATTAAGTCAGTTCTTGAAAGCCTACCAATTTATTACATGTCTCTTTATAAAGCTCCTAAGGCGGTGATTGATAATATCAAGTCTACTATGAGGCATTTTTTGTGGGCGGGCTCAAGTGAAGAAAGGAAGATTCCGTGGGTTGCTTGGGATGTTATAACTACGCCGAAAAAGGATGGCGGTCTAGGTGTCTCGAAGTTGCAAGATGTGAATGAAGCACTTATTCTAAAATGGTCGTGGCGATTCAAAAAATAAGGTAATTGTTTGTGGAAGAAAATTATTATGGGTTGCCATGGTTAGAGTCGAGCATGGACAATCTTGCCTTGTTCTTCTTCGGCTAGTAGGTGTTGGAAAAATATCGTCAAAGTAGGGGAGAAAAGGCTTCCAAATGGGAACTCTCTTAATAGCTATTTTGTTGGTTTGCTTGGAAACGGGGTTGTGATTTACTTTTGGGGAGACACGTGGTTACGCAAGCAACCTCTCCGGATTATTTATCCCAACCTGTTCAGGCTGGAAAGAAAGAAGTGGGTCACAGTTTCTGTACGGCTAAGATGTGAAAATGGAGTTAAAGTGCTTAATTGGGAATGGCGATCAACTCCAGCTTCGTACGAAGAGATTACTCAACTTTTTCAATTTCTTGATGATATACATGAATATAATTGGAGAGATGGGATTGATGAATGGAAATGGAAGGCGAATTCTAATGGGCCTTTACTTCAATTCGGCTAAGAAACTACTCGCCACAACATCACATACGGTAAACATCTCGAATATAAAGTGGAAAGGGTGGGTTCCTTTAAAATGCAAGATAATGGTGTGGAGGGCTGTTCGTGACCGACTTCCTACTCATATGGAGATAACTAAACGTGGAATATCGTTGCAATCTGTTTCGTGTGTTATATGTCAAACGGACCAGGAAAGGGCTATGCACTTGTTCACGGGTTGTGGATTTTCGGTAGAGATCTGGAATAGTGTTAGCGCTTGGTGTCGTTTAGGTCCTGTCTTTTCTTTTGATGTGTCGGATCTCTTGAATTTGGCGGAATCTCAATCTAATTCGAAAAAGGAGAAATACATCCTTAGAGGTATCGTTTTTACTACATTGTGGGTGTTATGGAATGAGCGGAATGCCCGTATCTTTAAAGACAAGTCTCGTAGAGCAATTGAAGTGATGGAAAACATTAAATCGGCTTCGTATTTTTGGATTCGACATAGATCTAGATTAAAAAAATTAGATTGGACAGTTTGGTGTAATTATCCATTGGATTTGATGTAACGTCGTTTGATTGCCCGGGGGTCCTTGTTTTGAGGACCGCTTGTAGTATTTTTTTTGAATGAAAGTTACCTTACAAAAAAAAAGGAGTTGTTGGTATGGTTGCTGGTTTCAAGGATCAAAATAGGGAATCCTTAATCTCTCGTTAATCTCCAGCTGTGCTCTGAAGATCGCTCAAAGAGAAACCCTGGATAGATATAAGAAGGGTGGCCGCTTCGGTTTTTCATTTATCTGTTTTCTAATATTTTCATCGATCATTCTTATGTCTTGACTCATGTATTGAGTTGGCTTATTCTTGGTTTCGTCGATCTATTTATCGAACTACATTACATTATATTAGGTATACGCACACGAAAGCGACAACACACACAAACAATTAATCTGCAGAAAATAAACGAAAACGAGAACACAAGGATTTACATGTTTCGGTCTGCTGACCTACGTCCACGTTTTGTTTTTGCTTTTTGCCTCACTCATAATGAGGAAATATAAATACAAGATGCCTATTTATAATTACGGATTATTTATAATTACGGATTAGGGTTACAAAAACTTGTTCCCGAAGAAAACTAATAAATGGAGTATAATTAAATGAAACAGGCTAGGTCTCCAGATTAATTATTATGCTCAACTTTGTACTCTAAAGTGAACCACGCCCAATGCAAATCGAGCCTCCACACATAACCATCATATTAGACCTTAGGGGCTGTTTGGTAAGCCTCTTAATGAGGCTCTGAATCATTTAGTGCTTAATGATTCAACATTCAGTGCGTTTGTTTCAGCTTCTGAATGGAATGATTAAGTCTGAATCATTATGATTTGGGATGTTGCTGAATCATTAAGCACTGAACCATTAAGCACTGAACTAAGCTGAACCTTAATGAGGCTTTCCTACAAATGTGAGACAAGAAAAATAACCATTAAGAGGTCCAACTTAATGATTCAGCACTTAATAAACCAAACAGCCCTCATTACAATCGTCTAGCTAGTGATTGTTCTTATGATTTCTTGTTCAAAATAATAAAATTTTTCTTGTTTTGACTATTTGTCATTAAAGTTTGACCTTGGCCCGGTTTCTTTTTCAGACACCTTGCAATATTTCAATTAAATGTGGTTATTCAAAGTTGATTTTGCATTGTGTTAAAAAAACATTAGTACATTACCATTAAACTTGCAACGAACCTTGCTCAGGCCACTCGGCATTTCACACAAGTCCTAGGTGCACCAATAAGTACTCTGGTTCCTATTCATATGAATCATTCGAACCACCAAGATGCTTGTAGATGCTTCACACCCAATGGGAGATTGTTGACTTGATGAAGCCACTTAAAAGCTTTTTGAAACGCAACGCAAACAAGTCGAGGTAGAACGTTTTTTTATCCAAATGTAAAAAAAAAAAACAGCTAGAATCGAGCTAAAAAAATAAACACGTCCCAATAGTAAAAACCGGTTTGAAAACCAGTTTTAGTTTTTCAGCACCCCGAACCGGCTATGGTCTAATTGATATTTTAAAGGGAAATGGCAAGTTTTGGGAACCGGCGGGCTGGGTCGAGTACTCGAGTCCAAACCGATTGTTTTGGTGGCATTGATTCGAGTCAGAAATCGATTTTTGTTTTTTTTTTTTTTTTTTTTTTTTTTTTTTGAAAATCAAATTTCATTAAACACAAACGAGCTAGGACCTCCAAGACGGAGAACCCACTCGAATAATTACATTACATCAATACAAAATTGGTTCCACCCTTTCCAATCTACCTTTCTACCATTGAATCTATTCCTATACCATAGAAATCCAAACGATTTTACATCGGCCACAATCTTTGTCACCTTGATCTCCACGTTGTTGAAACGATTCTCATTTCTAGCTTTCCATAAGCACCAACACGTCAAAACAATAATCCCAAATACCACTTTTTTCAATTCCGGACTCTAGAACCGTCTATCCTGTTAACCATCTCAAAGATATCCTGAAAGGCAAACAGAAAAGCTTTCGGGATGCTGCACCAGTTACATATCGCATCCCAAACCCCATTGGCGATGATACAAGCTGTGAAGATATGATCCGTATTTTCTTCCGATTCCCCACACATCGAGCACATATTGTCACCGATCACTATATTTCTCCTTGCTAACGCTACCAAAGTTGGAATTCTATCTAAGTTCGCCCTCCACATGAACAAGTTACATTTATTGGGAAGCCACTTACACCACTTGTAGACGTTAACACTAGAACCGGTCGTACCTTGGCGCAACCATCTTCGAGTCTCTTTCACCGAAAAATCATTGTTATCCTTAGTGTTCCACACCCAATCGTCCGATCTATCACAAATCCGAACATCATGTAGAACTCGATGACACTCCAGCAATTCTTGAACTTCCTCTTGCGCTTCCGGGTACCTACTCCACTTCCAATTAATCGGACCACCTGAAGAGCTCTCAATCCTTTCAAGAACATTGCACCATTTATCCTTCTCAAGACGAAATAAATTAGGGAACAAATCTTTGAGTGGAACATCTTTCACCCAAGGATCGATCCAAAATTTTATTTCCGTCCCCCTACCAATAACGCCCCTCACCATGTTAACGAATTGAGTCCCTTGAACCTTGGTTCGATATCCAATATTCACCACTTTAGACCAAGTTCCACGAATAGTAGAGCAAACCGGATAAGCATCCCATTTCCTTCTAGTCAAGTGAATCGCATCTATCAATTTTCTCCAAAGTGCATTTCGTTCTACTTTGTACCGCCATAACCACTTCAACATCAAAGCGTCATTAATCACATCCAACTTACTTAAACCCAAACCTCCTTCTTCCTTCGTTTTTGTCACAACCTCCCAAGCCACCCAATGCATTTTCCTTATTTCGTCACTACCGCCCCAAAGAAATCTCTTAATGATACCTTCAAGCTTGTTAATAACCAACCCCGGCGCCTTGTAAAGGGAGAAGTAGTAAGTTGGAAGACTTTCTAGAACCGATTTAATTAATACCACCCTACCTCCCATCAAGAGAGCATTGGCTTTCCATTTGGATAAACGTTTTTTGAACACATCTATGACCGGCTCCCAATTCTTAACTCGACCCATGTTAACTCCCACGAGAATTCCCAAGTACTTAAACGGCATGCTACCCGGTCTACAACCCAGCGCTTCTGCTTCGGCTTTAAGGCTACCATCTCCAACTCCCACACCGAACAACGTTGACTTATTGATGTTGATACTCAAGCCCGAGCACATATGAAATATACGGAGCATTCTTCTCAACGTGATCAAATTAAATTGAGACCATTCACCCATAACCATGGCATCATCCGCATAAAGAAGATGAGAAATAACCGGGCTCCCATCTTTGATTTTCACACCATGAAACGCTCCAAAGTCACAAGCTTTTCTAACCATACCAGAAAACGCCTCCATAACAACAATGAATAGAAACGGAGATATGGGATCACCTTGACGTAAGCCTTTACCACAAGCAAACTCAAATGTCGGGGAGCCATTGACAAGAACCGAAGATCTAGCCGAAGTGAGAACACCTTGAATCCATCTACACCAAGTGTCCGGAAACCGCATCTGTCTCATAACCGAAATCAAGAACTCCCAATTGACGTTATCATAAGCTTTGGCGAAATCGATCTTGAACAAGAAAAGCTCCTTCTCTTTTCGCTTAGCCCAAGATAAAATTTCACTGATCATCATAGGCCCGTCCAAAATGTATCTACCCGTAAGGAACGCCGATTGAGTTTCATGAGTGATCTCCCCCATAACCAGTCTCATCCTGTTCGCAAGCACCTTGGATATAACCTTACTGATCATCCCGATAAGGTTAATAGGTCTATACTCACCAAGAGAAACCGGATCCGAAACCTTGGGAATGAGTGTAATAAAAGACGAACCCGCACCTCGACTAATATTGGCCGAATCAGCAAAGTTTTGAAAAATCTACAAAAAATCATCTATATATATATATATAAAACAAAACCTTTTTGCTGACGTGGCGTCCATTGGTTCATTCAATCCCCCCTTAAAATCGCCACGTGGCATTTTAAAGGTAAGGTTTTCATGTTTTTAAATTTTTTTGTTTTTTTATTAACCCTAACCCCTCCCACCCATTCCCTGTTCTTATTAAACAAAACACGACACACACTTTAGAGAGAGAGAGCGCGGCGGAGGAGGATCCCAGGCCACCACCCTCTACGGTGGGCTCCGACGGCAACAGACACACCAACCCACCCAACCGGTTCATATTCTAGAGAGAGAGAGAGAGATCAAGACAGAGGAGAGAGAGACGCGAAGATGAGTTTTGTTCGTCTATTTTGATTCGTATCTGTTCTCCATCGGTAAGATTCGTTCGGTCTCTGTTTTGGTATTCAGATTGAGTGTTGGATGATTAGAAACTTAGGGGGTGCTATGTTTGTTTTTATTTAAAATCGATTGCTTCATTCGATCTGGTATGTAATCTTCAACGATTAATGTTCTACTCCTTCTCAAACCTAATCTTCAAATTATACATCTTCTGACTACATTTTTCATATTCTATTTGCCAGGAACAAGCTTGGTTAATCTCTCAGGTATATTATTGTTATTGTTATTATTATTATTAGGTAGTTTCATATTATAAATTTGCCTATTAATTAATTAATTATTATTAATTACTATTATTATATAGTGTTGTTTGGGGTCTCGCTGAAAGTAAGTGTGCAGAAAATGAGGGAGTGTGAATATGAAGAAGCCACAAGAGAATAGAAGAGAAATTAAGTGGTTAGTGAGCAATTGGATGGATATAAGTATTATGCATGAGTTGTTGAACTTTATCTGTAATGAATAATAAATTGTGAAAGAAAGAAAGAAAAGAAATATGTTACTTAATTACATTACTACATGACGCTAACAAAAATCGGACAATGGTTAATTATAGGACTACCAAAAAGGCTTAGTCAAGTGGTTCGAGGGTGTTGTGTGTTTGGAAGCAGTTAGTGGGGCTTCTTGGGTGAGCTGGGGGTCTCTACGAGGGGCAGTTTGTAGAATGGGTTGTCCTGAGCTTTTGGATTATTCTCTCAAGGAACTTAAAAGGAAAAAACAGTTGATGGGATGGTGGTTAATGCTCGATCAAATCCTGATTTGGGTACTCTTGAATACAGGTGTAACACTTCACTCTCTTTTTTAATGGTTTTTACAAGGCCAATTGTATTAGTCACTCTTGAATATGAGATTTATTGATTTATGTTCTTTTTGTGTGTGATTAAATTAACAAGCAGTAATTTTAAACAAGTCTCACTTAAACAAGATTTGAGTCGATGCTAAAGAAGACGCCGAATGTTGATTCGGATGCTGAAGAAGACGGCGCAGACGGTTATGGTTTTCCCTTTATCTTTTTTCTTAATTTTTTGATTGTTTGTTATTGGTATATCAATTAAGGCAGGGTTGGACGTGAAGTCGAATTCGAATATTCTTTACACAAGCTTTGTGGTGCAAAAGTAGATGTTTTTTGCTGAAGCCGACAAGATACATGTATGCGCATAATATGATCTTGTGTATGTTTCTGTTTGTTTTTCTTACAACCAAAATGAATAAATGTTTTCATGTTATTTTGTAGGAGACTATACTTACGCTTGAAAGTCTTCCTAAAGCCAGACTATTGGATTTATTTGATGCCAAATACATCAAAGCATTTATTGTTGCAACATATGATTTTCATGTCTTTTTGAGATATAGATTATAGAAAATTTGAAGCGTGATCTTGATTCACTTACCACATTTTTTCCTTGTCTTTTAGATTGTTGTTGGTTTAATGGTATGTCAACAATCCGGAGGAATCAATGCTATAGGATTCTATGCGAGCGAAACCTTTCAAACTGCTGGTACATCAACATTGCGACTTTTAAAACCTTTATTATGCACTGAATTTGCGCTTTTTAGTCAATGATCTGAAAATTGTTATGCACAGGACTTTCATCAGGTAAAGCTGGGACAATTGCTTATGCCTTGATTCAAGTTTGTCTAATCTAATAATCTAAACCACTTCTTTTATTTTTTTAATATAAAATTGTACTTTATAATACTTAATATTGTCATTGATAAATGCAGATTCCTATAACCATGCTTGGTGTAGTCTTAATGGACAAATCTGGAAGAAGGCCCCTCCTTATGGTAACTCTCTTTGACTTTCAAAAAGTCAAAATGGAACTCATTTATAACCAATATTAACTGTTTTCCTTCTCCTGTTACCAGGTATCTTCATTTAGGACATTCCTTGGTTGTTTTCTAGATGGGACTTCATTTTTCTTCAAGAGTCAAGCAGTTTCGGGTGTTCTAATACTCATGGCATCGTTTCGGGATGGGAGTTGTACCTTGGTTGATCATGTCTGAGGTAACCATGGGTTAACTCACACCATAACAATGTTTTGACAATCGGACTGACCATTTGACTGGTTAACTGGTCGTCTTTACATGTTCATTGGTCGGACCAGTTTCAAAAACCAGATGACATCGTCTATACTTCAAAATTAAAACATCTAAATATAAAATAAAATAAAACATAGCTATTTTTGTATGGATGTTTAATATTAATAAAGTATTATGCTTTATGTGAACTAATCACATGGTATGATTTTTATTTTCATTAGGGTTCGTTATATGAAGGTATGATTATGATATGTTTTTGAACCGTTCCATATGATATTCTTTTCTTTTCTTTTCATCAAGACTGGAACCGTTACATCTAATATTCTTCTCATAGTGTTTTTTAAGAAAGATTGCTTGATTAACAAGATTTTGAAGGAAGTTTATAAATAAAGTTTAGGGGTTGGGTAGGGGGTGTGGTTTGTGTATATATAGATTTTAAGAATTAAGAATGGGTTTTTGATGGGTAAAGTTTTTTATTTGATTGTGATTATTGTATGCTTCTCGGTTTATACTTTTTAGGTTGTCTTTTGAGATGGGTTTTGCTTATTTTTTAAGAAAAATTGAATCTTGATTGTTATGCCTTGTGAGGATTGAATTGCATTGAATGTATAATCAGGGGGTGTTTGGCATTGTTTCTGAAAGTGATTGTTTGATCATTATATTTGATATTTGGATGCAGGGATACTGATTCGATTATTATGTTGTTTATGTTACCATGTATCCATTATATAATTTATTAGATCTGTATGGCATCTTTGATGCTCATGCCACAATATAGTTAGTTTTGGAACCATTCTTTGCAACTTGAATTTAAAACCACTTGGATTGTGAATCGATGTATGCCGAAACGATAAATATTGAGGAAACATATGGATGCCGCTTAACAGATGCGACCTGTAATACACTTGAAAATTTTCGACCGTATTTTGTTTACAATTCTAACAGCTCAACTTGCAGGTAATATTACGGATTAGATTTCGCTGATAACAGGTAAAATACGATTTGCATTTTCTTCATAACGAGTATTGTAGCACCTCTTTGTCTGATCATTTTGATCGATCAATGGACTTAGCCAATAACGGGTATGTTTTCTGTTTACTTTTTGTTAGATCATGGGAGCGAGAACTGGAGCGGACATTGGTGCCGATCGCTCACAAATTATGACCAAAGAAGGCAAGAGCTGAGGCGTCGTTTTTTGCCGGCGACCCGTCTTATTATTACGGTACCTATTTATGCGTAATTAGTTTAATCTGATTAAATGTACACTGTATTTTGGTTGTTTATTTTTCCATTGTGATGTAGTTTATAACTTGAGGATTAGAGTATGAATATGAATGGAAATTGTGAGGTATTGATTTTGATCTGTATTACAATTTGAAGCATGAGTTTGAAGTTGTAAAGTAGATTTGGGGCTAATTTACTATTAAAGATTAAGATATGACGTCATTATTTTGTTCTCGTGGTATAGTTAACAAATTGGAGATTAACATGTGTGTGGATGGAAACAGTGAGCTGTTAGAGCATCAAATTTGACGTTTAGAAGTAGATATAGGGCCAACTTACTTTTGAAATCTATGATATGTTAGACTATGAATTTTTTATTTGTCATATTGGAGGGTACCTGTTTGTAATACCTAGCTCTTTATATTGAGCTCATATTGTAATCAAATTTATCATTGGCATTCTCAATACACATTTTCACTTGGTATCAGAATGAGGTGAAGGATTATGTAGATGCTTAAATTTATTTGATATAATACTTTTGCTAATAAGATATTTTGGTTAGCCTAAACTTAAATTTTGTTTTTTTTTTAATTTTTTTTGCTGATTTCCCTCAAGTTGATTGCAAAGAATGCGGGTGTTAACGGAAGTGTCGTTAGTGAGAAGGTATGAACCGTCAATTCTTCTATTACACACTTTTGAGAGATGTATCAAGTTAGTGAGACCGTATGAACCGTTATTGTTACGTCTCTCGTAGGTTCTGGCCACCGACGATGCAAGATTTGGGTATAATGCTGCGACTGATACATTCGAAGATTTAATGTCAGCTGGAATCATTGATCCAACTAAGGTAAGTTACCAACACAAGTACATGTCAGGAACAATTTATTCCCTAAAACATTATCCAAAAAATTCATAACATCAAACATACCTTTTTCATATTTTTGACATAAATACCTTTCATTAATGTGTGAATTTTGGTTAGGAGAGGTTGACCCGTGAACAGATATGAGATAAACAAGGGTGTAGTGGTTGTATTATAAGTTATATATATATTATATTAAGTTTCGGGTCAAGTAAATATGTACTTATTGATGGCTTTAGGGGTATATATGAAATTATTCCATTTATTTACTGTAGTTTATCTGTGGGGTTAAATTTCAGGTGGTGAGATATTGTCTGGAGCATGCTTCATTGGTTGCAAAAACATTTTTGATGTCGGACTTTGTAGTTGTAGAGATCAAGGAGCCTGAGGCTGCGCCTGTTGGAAACCCGATGGACGATTTTGGTACTTTAGTCATTCTAACTTCGCCTTGATAAAAAGTTTAATTCGTTACATAATAACGTAGAGGATTCAATTTTGCTAATTTAAAATCGTAACCTTATTGTGTCAAATTGTCAATTGTTAACTCATGAATATTCAATTGTCTTTTCCATTAAATATGAACATTTAATGGTTTAAGTATTGTCAATTTACTTTAAATTTCGTCATTACTAAAATTTTCAATCTCGGGACGTTCCCGGGTTATAAGCTAGTTAGATAATAAAGACCAATATTTCTTGTTGGGAACCGGATTTCTTTTACATCTATTGTGACTGAGATTATATCGGCCCAATGATATCCTCCTATTTAGAAAGTGGCCGTTTTTTAAAGTTGTATGTCCACGACTTTGACGGACATGTAAGTGTAACTATAAATGGAAACTAGAGCCCAATGAAGAGAAGAACGGTTTACATCTCTATTTATTTTTTTACATCTTCTTGTGAACGGTCACTTCATAAAAATTTAAGCATCCCAAGTAAGATCCTTTCAACAAGAAAGTCAGTGTTTTTTTCACGTAGTTTGCTAATATACTTGACTTGGGCCTAATGGTCACAAGTTCGAGTCTTGAAAGATACCAGGTTTTACCGATTATTCAATGTCGTGACTTCGGATGCGTGGGTGGTCGGGTTTTCCCTAGATTGGTGGACCTGGAGGACCAGGTGCCCCGTGGGTATCCTGAATTCGTCATAAATGGGTGTCCGTGACGACTTTATTGGCCTTTCAAAAAGAAGTTTGCTAATATATATAACTAGTGTGTTTAAATGCGCGCGTTGCGCACCTTACAATGTTGTCGTATCCAAAATACTAAGAAGCTATTATCAACAAACTAACTACCAATTTTCATACCATAATTTAAAAACGACATCTCACAATTGGTATATTAGTACTTATTACTTAATAACATGTTTTGAATGGGAAAAAAAGGAGTCGTCCATTGCTCTTCCCATGTAAGGCATGTTATTTATTATGAAATCATATATAATTATTACTAAAAAAGTGTTTGGACCTTTAAAAAAAAACTTGCCCTTCCCTCGTTTTGAACCTGAGACCTCAAACCATACAAATGCACCACAAACCAGTTCACCACCAAGCCATGTTGTGCCTTATTATGAAATCATATATATTTATTAATAAATAAGTGTTTGTAAAAAAACGAAAAGTCCATGTTTCAAACTTGAGACCTCAAAGCACACAAATGCACCACAAACCACTCCACCACCAAGCCATTTTATTACTTATTATAGAATCATATCTATTTATAAATGAATAAGTGTTGAAAAAAAGAAAAAAAAAAGAGGCTCAAGCCAGTTTCGAACTTGAGACCTCAAAGCAAAGAAATACACCACAAACCACTACATCACCAAGCCATTTTATTACTTATTATAGAATCATATCTATTTATAAATAAATAAGTGTTGAAAGGAAAAAAAGGAAAAGACAAACCTCATTAATGAGGTTACTATTCATTTATAAGAGTGTTAAATATATTTATTATTATAGTGATATTATTCATGGTAGTTTATTTTAACATTACTTGAGAGCACATTCAAGCAAGAGTGTTTACATGATATTCTTTTTCCTATCTTTATATTATTTAACAAAAAGATCATATTTATCTCAAAAAGTTTGTTTAATGGATGAAGAATGAATAGTGAATCCCTATTAGGGTGAATGGGGAGCTGGTCCCTAGATTTAATACTCATTTTAGGGGATGAGATGGAATAACACGTTTAGAGTGGAGGGTGTGGTTTTGGTACTCCTTTCAGTATGTGTGTGATAACACATACGAAGATAAACATGCACTATACATAATTGATACCAACTTACATGAGAAACACTTATTTATTAACATAAACCGTAGGATACAAAAGTTGGAAACTTAAAAATACAAAACTTTATCAAATTATTCATATCCGGGTACATAAGTTTTCCATCAAACCACACGCGGACTAGCATAGCCTATTCCACTGGTCACGTAGTTCCAAGATAAACAATGCATAGGAACTAGCCATTACTACCTGTGACATATGATTAAAAATGACGTCAGACATTGTTGGTGAGTTCATGAATATATACAAATTGTAAACCACATTATTTCAATCATTCATGACTTGTACCCGTCCATGTAATTATAACCTTACGTCACACTGGTACCCACGCATGGGTCCCCGTGACGATGTCACCCCTGTGACTTCAAACATTATACAGTCAATACCCACTACATCAAATATATAGTACCGACAAATCCCATCGTAGCGGCACGCATAAGGGACCAAAAATATCGTGTGTAAGTGTGATTAGAGTATATACTTGCGTACAACAGTTGTGAGTGCAATTACATTAATTACCAGTTGGGACAAGCGTGCTGACATTTGAAAGCATTCATAGAACTCACCTATTTAATGGTTGTTTAACTCTTTTTAGTCTGATCAGGTACTACCTCAGGGTCCTTATACAATTGCATAATCATAGGTTAGGTTAGGTAATGGTACCTTTAACTAGTTATTATCGTGGTTGGATATTGATTAACGTTTCTTTGTTTAAGCATAGGTGATCTGTCCATGCCTAACTAAGGCTAGGCTACCCAATATCCACCTCTAAGACCATACGGAGTGGAGGGGGGAAGAGGGGCATGAAGCGTCATGTGGCATTTGTGGGACCCGTGTGTGAAGGGTGAAAATTGTGGGGAGTGGAAGGAGGGGAAGGGGGGAATAATATTATATTGTGTTAAAGTTAAAAAAAATCAACCAAACACAAGCACAAAAGGGCCGCCCCACGCCAGTGAAAAACTCCCCCCCCCCCCCCCCCTCCTTTCACGCCATCATGGGATGGTGTAGCAAGCTTGAAGAGGTTCCCCCCCCCCCCCACTCCGGATGGACTAATAATAACTAGAAGTGACCCCGCACTATGAAATTTTGGATCAAAGTTAAATGGAAATGTAGACGAAATAGTAATAATCACACTAATAAAAAAAACCTAAAACTAAAATATTGTAAAAATAAACAAATGTTTTAGTTTCCCCAGCGCTAGTCGGTTCTAGCTGGTTTGGTTTATTTTTGGTCCATCTTGGTTTCTAGCCCATGCCGATTTGGCCAAAGAACTTGAAAGAACCTAAACTTGTTTTCAACCCGAACTGGTATGAGAAAAAAAATGGGTTATCTCAATGGTAATTTAATGTAATGAACACTTTTCGGGCCTTATTTTTGTATTTTGTTGTCAAAGAAGTTGAAATATAAGTTTCTTAAATATCACTTCAATGTCCATTTAGTCTCAACAATTTCATTTATTCGAAAGCACGAATACAAAACTTGAACATATATGAATATCTAGTAATAATTGCATCGAGCTCATCTCCTCACGTACCTTCAAATTATACACTGTGCAAGGGTATTTTTTTTTTATATAACGTCCCAAAAATAAGTATAATATATAATTGGATTTAGTTGACAAGTTATATTTTTTAAACATTTGATAAACAGATAAATAACTTAATATTATTACATATCATATTAAATATTGTTATTTTAATTTAAAGAAATATAATGCAATCGATAAACTTTTAAAGAACTTACTCTTATTACATATAACTAACAATGTTATTTTAATTTAAAGAGTATAATATTTTCAATTTTATGTCGTGTCAACGGTATAATATTTAGAATTTTATAATTTTAAGTTTTTTAATTACATATAATTAATAATTTTTTTATTGATTATATTCTAACTAATCATAACTTTGGGTTTTAATGGGGATTTAATTAGTATAATGGCAATAAAGGAGTCGGGGGTTACATTGTGGAGAAGATATTAACCGTGTATTAGACACATATACCATGGGCATCATATGTTGTATAAAGGGGCATAATGAGAAGAAATTTGGTAAAATATAGAGATGTATGCTTATGCCTTTTCATATGCCATCTTAAAAAAAAGAGCAAATTACCTTGTTGCCCATCTAGAATGTATTATATAGTAGTATAGATATAGATAATCCTAACACGTAATAATACTAAACTACTACTAATAGTAATAATAATACTATTAAAAATAATAATTGACTAACCATAAACTTAAACAAGAACATACCTTAAAACTATCTATGAGAAGTTGATGTAGAGTCTCCTTACCTGAGCTCCTACTCAAATTCTAAAAACAACTAATAGTAACACCCAACTAAATATTGTAGGCTCAATTGTTGCTCTAATTAATCTAATTAATAGTTATGTATCTCTATTTATAGAAGGGAGGAGGCTGCTTGGTTTCATTACACCATCGATGTGGAGGTGGCATATAAACTCAGCACACTGCACACATCCACCTCCAATGTATTCTTCTACTTCGATGTGGACCGAATTTTTGTTTTAAATATCATATTTTTAATTTATATAATTATATTATTTTAATTCAACTGTTTTGCTCGTTTTTCTTGTATATCTTCTAAACTATAATGTTTTATAAAATTTTGAATATACTCTAAAGACGAGCTCATTTGTTTTCTACGTTTTAATCTAAGTTTCATTACAAACGGAGTAGGGTTCATATATAATGTATTTTATTATTATTACTACAAGGTCTCTTATAATATTAAACGCTTGACTTAATCTCACATATTGAATATAAGTCATGCTATCCATCACTCAACAATAGAAGTTTCATAAATATTTCCATTTTAACTGATTACAAAACGGGATGTTACAATGTGGTACCCGAGCGCTACAACCACCCCTCTTCCCTTGGGTGGTGAAATAGGCTAAGCAAATCTAGTGGCACAACCCGAGTGAAATGGTGGGGGTAAATTCGGATTTTTTACCGTTAGACGTTTATTAAAAAAACTTAATTTATTTCCTGTTTAAATACTTCTTCCAAATGTACTAAACCTTCACCAATTTTAACCCCTTTACATCTTAAAATCCATACCAACCTTATACACAAAAAAATGGCAGACGATTCGAAGTCTCTTGGGGTAATCATTCCACTCGACAATGATGATGATCATATATTCTCAACGGATAGTAGCTTACAAGTTTTTACGAATATCGTTTTACAAGCCGCAACACAAGACACTGCAAAATCTAGTAGAAGATATGTGGAACGTGGTCGTGAAAAAGGTCAAGAAGGTTATGTCACACCGCGCCTAGGCGGAAACACGGGATGTGACACGAAAGGTTTTCAAGCACGAGATGGAGGAAATAACTTAATATTAAAAGTACCAAATTTGTTCAACAATGACAACCATCACAAAATATTGTTTAAAACCAAACACATGATCATAAGCTTTGAAGACACAAAAGATGATAGTTGTGAATGAATGCCCAAACATATCCTAAGTTCCATCCATAGCTTTAGTTACCTGAAAAACATGCATAAAAACTTTGTCAACATAAAGTCAGAGAGTTCACATGTTTCGAAATAGTTGAAAATGTAAAGTTTAATAAAATCCATGAATGACCCATCATTTTCTAGCTAAAACATTGATGATAATGAACGACCATGAGTCCATAACCAAACCTTGATGAGTTGTGCCTCACACATCGCACAATAAAGGCAATGTATCATCATATAAGAAATACAAGCACTCTTTTGGCGTATGTATCCGGGTTAGAGCGACTAACCAAGAGTGGGGGTGTCAACCCAATAGATATATTCAAGTGTTTCATGGATAAATCCATAGCTAATGATTACGGTAAACTAATTACACGAGGCCTTAGTGAGTACTCTAAACATATTGTCTCATGTATACCGGTCTGCTAGGAATTCATTCTAAAACTAGTAAACAATGCATGTCTTTCCAGAATATATAAAACAGTAAAAAGGGGCCGTGAAACTCACCTCAAGTCCGTGTGAAGTCTAGCAAACAGGTATCCGATAAACTAGAGAGCCTGACCTACACGTCCTATAAATAAATGGACATCTTAGGTCTATCCAAAGGATCCATGGTGTTCATGGTTCACCCAATCTTTTATGGTTAGTTGGTTTAGTCTCATTGACGACCTTTATGTTTTCCAATATGTTTGAAAAACAATTGTTTTATCATATGGAATTCCCTTTTCCAGAAACCATGATTTCTAACTTATATTTTTAGTTATAAAACACGCGTTATTACATGAGATCACATGTGTTATATTTATTTGTAAATCATATGTGACTCCATTCATTTAGAAATCATGATTTCTAGAAAAGGGAATTCCATATGATAAAAAAATTGTTTTTCAAACATATTGGAAAAGATAAAGGTTGCCAATGAGACTAAACCAACTAACCATAAAAGATTGGGTGAACCATGAACACCATGGATCCTTTGGATAGACCTAAGATGTCCATTTATTTATAGGACGTGTAGGTCGGGCTCTCTAGTTTATCAGACACCTGTTTGCTAGACTTCGCACGGACTTGAGGTGAGTTTCACCGCCCCTTTTTACTGTTTTATATTTTTGGGAAAAACATGCATTCTTTACTAGTTTTAGAATGACTTCCTAGCAGACCAGTATACATGAGACAATATGTTTAGAGTACTCACTAAGGCCTCGTGTAATTAGTTTACCGTAATCATTAGCTATGGATTTATCCATGTAACACTTGAATATATCTATTGGGTTGACACCCCCACTCTTGGTTAGTCGCTCTAATTCGGATACATACGACAAAAGCGTGCTTGTATTTCTTATATGATGATACATTGCCTTTATTGTGCGATGTGTGAGGCACAACTCATCAAGGTTTGGTTATGGACTCATGATCGTTCATTATCATCACTTTTTAGCTAGACAATGATGGGTCATTCATGGATCTCATTAAACTTTACATTTTCAACTATTTCAAAACCTGCGAACTCACTGACTTTATGTTGACAAAGTTTTTATGCATGTTTTTCAGGTAACTAAAACTATGGATGGAACTTAGGATATGTTTGGGCATTCATTCACAACTCTCATCTTTTGTGGCTTCAAACCTTATGATCATGTGTTTGGTTTTAAACAATATTTTGTGATGGTTATCATTGTTCAACAAATTTGGTAGTTTTAAGCTATTATGAATGTTTGCTCGAATCTTGTGCTTAAAAACCTTTCGTGTCGCATCCCGTGTTTCAGCCTAAGCGGGGTGTGACATTTTAATGCAAGATTCTTTCATCGAAAACTCCAAGTACAATGAAGTAAAGTTTAAACAAAGTTTTCGTATGTCGATACGTTTATTTTTAAAAACTATAGGTGATATCGAAGCTAGATACATATGGTTTCAAGAGGTAATTGATGCGAGGTATAAAAAAAGTTTTACAACGTTACAAAAGTGCACATCCGCTATTAAACAATTTGCAACAGATAATCACCCTGATGAGTACGATAAGTATTTATGTATGTCTGCACGAGTTTTGCATGAATCTCTGCAATATTTTGTAACGCAATAATTAATTAATACGGTGAAGAGTTCTTACGCAGAACGAAAAGCCACGATATTGTGCGTTTATACAAGGTTCACAACGAAAACCATCATTTTTCTAGTATGCTTAGTAGCATTGACTGTACACATTTCGTTTGGAGATCATGTCCTACGGAGTTGCATGACCAATATATGAGAGCTGATCACCAATACCTAATTGTGATGCTTGGGGCGGTTGCCTCACAAGATTTGAAGTATTGACATGTGGTTTGTGGTCTGCCTGGATCGAACAATGACGTTAATGTTCTCCTTCAAGCTCCAGTTTTACACATTGTACTGAATAGAACGCGCCTGATAGTTCATTTTATGTAAATGGTCAGATTTACAAATGTGGGTACTATCTTACCGATGGGATCTACCATATTTGGTCAAGGTTTGTGAAAGCGTTTTGTTATCCGACCAAACCAATGGAAAAGAGGTTAACGAAAGGCCAAAATCGGCACGATAAAATGTGGAGTGGTTTTTCGGTGTTTAAAGTCAAAATAAGGTATATTTAAGCGGCCATTGTGACAAATGACTGAAGGCAAGATTAGGGGAATTTTGTATGCGTGCATGTTGATGCACAACATGATCTTAAAGGACGATGGAAGAGCGATATCCCGGTACACATTAGTAAGGATTCACTAGATTCGATTTTTTTAATGTAACTTTTGATATAAATAGACGAAGAATGGGATGTGAATGCCCTTAGTAGATCTAATCTAATGAAAACTACTTGTCAATTTAAAGATATATTTGAATTAATGACGGGATACTAAGGTAATGACTTTAAAATAAGAAATATTTTCATTATTTGATATTAACTTGATTTAAAAAATGATATAAAGAAATTTTAATGGAAACGATTTTTTTTAAATGACATGAACATGTGACATTATTTGAAATCGTTTATTAGAAAAAAATAAGATTAGTTAGATAATTAGTTAGATAATTATTTTAATTATATATACATAGTTTTATTATTCCACTTATTGCACAGTAGGTATGTACATAGCAACTTTATTATCATAGTTATATAAATATTTTATTCAATAAGTTGTTTGTACTTGTGGGGGAGTCAAAAACTTTAAATCCATTGACTTCACAAGTATTCTCAAGGAGTTGTTTTATCACATATGTATATATAATTATTTTATTAAATAAATATTTTTATGTATACTTAAATAATAGTATCTTTTGGGATTGTGAGTCTAGTAAAAAACAATATATGAAACTCGGGTAGTAACTCGTTTAAGCTTGACTTGTCAAGCTTTTAACAAACGCTCTCGAATAACTTACGAACGGTTAGACTCGTTCAGTCTATACCTTTTAGACTTTTACACTCAGTAAATAACTAAATGGGTGGGTAAGAATAATTGACAAGAATGGTGATGGTTAAGGATGTGGATAAGCAAGTGAACCAAACTAAAACTGCTACCATGGTTTGACATGTCAAAAACTAGTCCAAGCATAGTTTTGTCATCTTTTACAACTTGGTGAATTATGAGACAACGCACGTATTGTGGTACACACCAAGTGGATAAAGGTGGGGACGTCGCTTTTAATATCAAAATATCTTCTTATTTTAGTTGGTTTCCTCTTAAGAAAAGGGTAATTTGGGTATTAGGGACAAAAGTAAATTTAAGTTTTAGATAACATGTTAACGTAAAACGGGCTCATCTAGAAATGGGTCATTCTAGAAAGAAAGAAAGTAAGTTATTGAAATGGGTGTGTGCTAGTGATGACGGATGACAATGATGATGATGGTTGAGCGCGACGTCAATGGTGGTGGTTAGGATGGAGGAGGCGGCATGGGAGGCTGGAGAGACGACCGTGGGGGCAGCTAGAGGTTGGCGGGGTTGTGTGTGGCGCTCATGGTGACGACTAGTAGAGGTGGTAGCAAACAATAGAAAAGGGTGGTGCTTACCCGTTTAAAACCATTCTAAAGTAACTATTTTTATAAATGTGTTCAGTGTTCCATGTTAAATAATTGTACAATTTGAGTAATATTAACTTTGGCTCACTATATACACCCACTTAACATGAATTTTTTTACCTAAGGTTAAAAACTCATTTCCTGATGAATGAGACATAATTGCCTACTATGCGTACCTTTATCCAATTTTTTAAGTGTACCTAAAACCAGAAGGTGTTCATGATCTTTTTTATCTGATCCACCAAGTATTTTCACGGGTAACGTAATACAAAACACGTAAAAAAATAAAAAATACACTAAAAATACACTACGCCAAGAAAATTGAGGGGTAACGGACGTTATCCCTGCTCCTTCTCTATATCCGCCCTAGCCACCAACTATATTTTCGTGGAAGGACAGACCAAACGATCAAGTTAGCCGCACTCACCGGCTTAACGGTTAGGTTTTGATTTTTTTTTTAAAGGTGACTTTCTATGTACAGGACCGACATGCCTTGATGGTTTGAACCTTTTTTTTTTCTTCAAATCACTAACATGTCAAAAAAAAATTTAGATGATAAAGATGGCTTATTATTATAATATAAATCTACATATAGTTGTATTAAAAAATAAAAAATATATATATATAAAATGATAAAACTTTAACGATGGGATCGTTTTACATTACAAGTTCCAAATATCAACCGTTAAAGGAACCCGTTAAAATTGAGCAGTTAACCGAAATTGATGAACACCCCTATGAAAATATTTGCTTACACACTTGTTTATATGACTGATGGGACCCTTTGATAAGGGCATTTGACTTTTGTTACATTAACAATTTTATTTTAGTAATCGGTCGACATCCTTTCATGAACATAATAATTCATAGATCAAAGAAAAGTTCATGATATGATGGTGACACTAATAAAAAGTATTGTTTTCCGATCCTTTCTAAAAGAAAAAAAAAAAGCTTGTAAATATAAATGACATGACCCCATGTCATTATCTTTGTCTGTTCGTGTGTTAACCGGAGTTTAACATAAATACAACCAATGTGGCCCTCTACAGCTACTCCGGCTGCTGCTCCGGCCGTCGCTAAACAGCAACTATACAGTTATCTATGTGCGCAAATTGTAATGAATAGGCAGGTTACTTGTACACACATTCAAAGTTAGCTACACGTATAAGTGTGTAAGGATTTCATGTAAAAGAAGTGTACACGTGAACGCTATGAACATTCAAAATATGATGATAATGTACTCCGCATCACCATAATTTCTACTCAACATTTTGGATTACATAGAATTTTTCCTAATTTCTAATATGTTTTCTTAAGGGATATTTGTAGATTAAGTTCGTAACTATTTAGATTTGTATCACAAATAACTCAAAGCTTTAATAGACATAAAAATGTAAAGGTAGATTGGGATAGTTGATGTAAGTTTACTTTCATGTAATTGTGGTGTTGGGCGCTTCATTCTTACCTTAGGAATGGGGTTGGCTGTGTTTTAATGAAGTTCAATTTTCAAAAAGAAAAAAAAAGACAACGCTGTTTAGATTTCTGATCCACGAAATCTTTTATATTTAGCTTCAAAATCTTCTAAGCGTTTGTGAGATATTTTTCGGATTTTTCAAACGCACATTCTATCTTAAATCGTAAGTTCGTAACCCAATTTTGGACCCACTTCAAGGCCTAGATTCTAATCCTTCAACTTGATATAATGATATTAGACATTTACTAAAGTAATTGAACTTTATAATAGCTAGCGTAGTATATATGCATCACTTTGTATTGACCAACACATTGATGGTGAACATACGCTTGGAAAAGGATGAATATGACTTGCACTTAGAGAAGCTTTGATAAACCATCGTAACATCAGTGCGTTAAAACACACAATAGACTGTTACACATAGAGAAGCTTTGATAAACCAATCGCAACGTCAGTGCTTTGACACACACAATAGTGTCTATTACATGTTTATAGCCATAGAGTCATTGTGACTCACACTTGATGAATTATCAACGAAATTGTGGTTAGTGGCATTGTGACTGACCCTTGAAAATATTACTATTGAAAATTTATTTAATAATAATTTACAACAACTACAAAATACTTAAAATCACAACATAAGTGAACAAATTTAATGATATTATTAATAACACTGTCATTACAATAAACTTTAATTCCAAAACTATCATATATAGAAAAGAACAACACTATCATACTTAAGATTTTACACTAGTAAACAAACAAGCCGAAATACATACAATACCATAAAGAACAAAAGAAATTAATAAATAAAATGAATATTAACCAAAATATTTCCTTTCCTATATATTCACTCTTTCCAAATTTAGTAAACGCCGTTAAAAAGCCAGTTAGCACTTAGCTAACAATGCAACCAAACGAAAACTTTATATCAGGATATAAGGTGATAACGGCGGCACTTCAAATATCCCCTTGCCGTTACCGTCACCAAAATCCCAAACGGCCGTCCAACTTGACGGCGTTAACGGCCCCACACCCCCATCCGTCTTAACGGCGTCACACTCCTCCGTTTTCGGTTTTTTTAATTCGTTACATGGTTCAATAACATCCGGTTCGGTCTCTCTAATAACCCTTTTGCGTCCAATACTCTTAACCACGGGCACTTCGGGCAGCGAACACCCGATTTCTAACGGGAAATTTAATATTGCCTTATTACCACGAAGGTTAAAAGCGGCACGGTCGTACGCTTTAGCAGCTTGTACGGCCGTGTCAAATGTTCCTAGCCAAACCCGTGTCCCTTTTTTATTAGGGTCACGGATTTCGGCTGCGAATTTCCCCCACGGCCGTTGTCTTACTCCTCTAAAATGCCTCCTCTCCTCAACATCCTCCTCCTTTACCTCCTCTACCTTCACCAGTGGCGATACTGATATCGCCACTGGTGGAGGGAAGGGAATTGAGATGTTTATAGAGGGTTTTCGTTCTTTTAAACCGTTACGGTTACTTTGAGGGATGGGTGGGTATGTTTCAAGGAACGATGCGTCGTCGATGAGGAGATGTTGACGGATGAGGTCTAGGGTTGAAGATTCTTGATTGGAAGACATTGTTGCTAATTGATGGTGACTCTAACCTTGTGTTAGGACGTACGGACTAAGGGACAGTCTCAGGTAAACAGTTTCTACGGGAAATGGAATTGAGTTGTTGAATTTGAAGGAGGAGTGAGTTGAGAAGATTTATAGTATAGAATTTGAAGGTAAAAAGGTGGGAGGGAGGGTGGTTCTAGGATGATGGAAGGAAGGATCGATACAAACTAGAAAGTGAAATGAAGTTGTCTTTATTGTTGCTTTGTCATTTTATTCAACACTTGCTTTGCTATCACCCCATGCAACTTGCTTCATATTACATGCTTATCCATCACACCTAGCACTTACTAATAAGTGATAACGTTATACTCCTTCCGTCCCAATTTAAATGTCCTAGTTGAAAAAACATACATTTTAAGAAAATATTTTGTTTGTATGTGGTAAAATGAAAATAATATCCTTTAAAGTGGTGATTGTGTTTTGTCTTTTATGGGCAAAACTGGAAATTACATTTCTATTTTTGAAAAGGGACATTTAATTTGGGACAAACAAAAAAGGAAAGTAGTACATTTAAATTGGGACGGAGGGAGTAACATATTTTTCAAACAATGTTATTTTAGTTCGGGTGAAAATGAATTTTGGACATAATGGATAGGGGTCAGTTTTAGAAAATACTTATGGCTCTTTTTTTTCTAGTTATGCTTTACAATTTAGGATAATTGAATTTTAATAATCTCAACTTTGACATATTGATTGGAAACAATATCAATTAGTTTTGCCGACATAGACCGCAGTAGCGACGAAGACTTAACGACGACATTTTGGAGCAATAGCGGCGACATATGCCAATACTCTTAGGGATTGTTTGGTAGTTTCAGAATGATCATTAAGAGGTTACATCTGAATAGTTCATAGTCACTTAATTGTTAAGATGTAATTTTAAGTATGAATGGTTAAGGGGGGGGTAACATTTTAATGGTTGCCTCTTAACCATTCAGACTTAAGGTTACCTCTAGGGGTGCAAACGAGTCGAGTCGAGCCCAAGCTCGACCAGGCTCGAGCTCGAGCTCGATTAACTTATAAGAGCTCGGCTCGGTTCGAGCTTTGTTTTTAAAGCTCGAGCTCGGCTCGTTAGTAGTTTCTCAAGCTCGGACTCGGCTCGTTTAGTGTTTATTAGTTAATATATTAAATTAAATAATATAGATAATAGACTCGTTTAGGGTTTTTTTTTGGGGGGGGGGGGGAGAATGAAGGGGCGGGAATGATGGGTTTAGGGTTTTTTTTGGGGGGAAGACTGAAGGGGCGGGAATAATGGGAGGGATGTTGGATTTTTTTTGGTAAATATTGAAAACTATTGATCGTTATACCAAAATTTCCAACCCCAGGGGCTGTCGCCCCTTAGACCCTGCTCCCGAGGGCATCCCGCGGACCCCCGCCAAGGGGGCGTTGCCCCTTTGGAACCCCCGAGCTATTTTGGATTGTTCTATGTCGCTTTTCAAGTATTGATTGTTATATCACAAGCATTCGATAATTGGTATGAATCATATTCTGATGATTTACAATGATATATTAAAGTTGTATGGACTAGGGAATTAGTTCAAAGTTCAACATCATTTTCATGTGAACGACGGAGAGATGGGTGGTGGATTCGTTAGCCTTATGCAACCAGAGTAAGCGATGATACACGGTTTCAAGCAGATCGGAGGTTTGGAAGTGAACTCGGCTTTGCATGTACTTAATCTCAATAAGATAGACAAAGGTAGAGGTGAGCTAAGGCAAGTCGAAACTTTTGATGTGTTTTCCTAAACTGGCCCTATGTGTTGTGACTCAAGATGAGCACAAATATTGAGTCAGATTAAATCATAAAAGACACCACAAGTCATATGGCATTAACAATGTATTGTAATTACTTTTTACACGATGCTATGGAGGTGGTGTAAACAAGCCGAGTTGAGCCTAAGCTTGCCTAAGATCCAGCTCGACTTGTCTAACTTAAGAGGCTTTGCAATTGTCCGAAATCGGTCGAGTTAATTACACTTTAAGAAATGGGTGAGGCAGGGCCAAACTGGACGAAAACTAATTTTTCTCGTGGGTTCGTCTCCTCTAGTAGCTCTGATGTCATGCGTAGATCACCTAAACGTAGACGGTCTAGATGCGGCAGAACCGTCTCCACGTCGTCAATTGGGAAGGTACCGAGGAAATAATAGTTCGGGAAGCGATGTCGAATTCTCGACTGAGATTAGGAAAATAACAAGTAGTATCGAGAGTACGGCACAAATAAAAGTTATTAACTAAAAATGAGGAACATGTTTATTATGTAACATCCAGTATTGGATGGTTATACCATGTTGCATTGCATGAATCATATTAGATCGTAATCGACAATAACAAATCATACATGCCCAACGGAACGTATTGGGCCATGATATCCCCTAATGGCCTGTTATGGTATTTAATAGGTAACATTCGTTGTTGATGGGTCATACCATGTTGTATTAAGTAATATCATATCGTAATTGACACTAACAACTCATATATGCCCTAATGGACCATATCAAGATCTCTCACTAGGCATTAATATCGCTTGATAACCCATTATGGACTTTGTTGTGTAACATTCGATGTTGAATTGTAACACCCCAACCGATGGCGGAAACATCGGGGTATCACGTAGTGATGATTGTTCAATAGCTCGTGGACTAAAAGTGATAATATAATTTAAAGCTTCATGTTCATTACATTGGAAATTGAAATACGAATTGTCTTAAATTGAAAATACAAAACATGAAATGATTTATTGATTTAGGCTCTAAGTCCATGCCTAAATGTGATGATTCAAACTTCACCTGAAACATGTACGAAAATAGAATCTGTCAACACATATAATGCATTGGTGAGTACATCTGTTTGGTGCATATAATGTAAAAACTGTTTCGCAATTCACGTGTTAAACTGTCTACAATTTTATGTTCAAGCTGTACAAATGCCACCCAAAATCAAACCTTTGATAAATGATATCCAAGAATAAAGGGATATTTATGTATAGTATGCGACATGATGTGTTTACACATAACAATAGTTAAGTACTATTTATTGCTATGCTAGGCCCAACGGGTTAATGATTAAGGTCATAGGTACAAGCTATCAGCGAATCAACAAGTAAAACACATATAAGAATTGCGATTATGATAATATGATAAACTTGAATAAGTGAGTGTAGTAATAATTGTACATGAGTCACCCCAAAAGTGTAAAACATGAAAAAGGGGAAAAGATGATACTCACATTCGCTAGTTGGTAAGTTTGGTACTGTAGCGAGTGTTAGTGAGGTGAATCCTGAAGACTCAACCTAAAAGTTCAAATATCTAATATAAGTGTTTGGGTTTAATTAAGTCTAGGATTCCTAATCTAAGGCACTTAGGATGTTAAATCTATATTTGGGGTTTTTGAGTTTATAATTAAAGTTATTGTGAAATAGTATTTATACAAATTTGTTTTGTCTAAAAATTATTATAAAATTTATTAGACAACCTTGAAACTTGGAAACATTTATATGAACATTTTATGAAGTTATATTTTTATAAAATGTTACAAAATGTATTTTTATAGAAATAGTCTAAATATTGTAATTTCGTGTAATATTATATTTAATACAAAATGGTAAATAAATTTAAAACACTTCTAAAATTTATTATTTCTGAGAATTTTTAGTTTACTGATTGAAATATCCCAAAAATAATTTTTATAGAATTTTTGTGCTTAAAATCTATTTATTATAATTTCTTGTTCGATTAAATATATATTAAGTGATAAAAATTGTTTAATATACAAAAATGTTCTAAATCAGTAGGCAAATGATATGATAATTATCCTAATATATTAAAAGATATTTCCACCAATTTTTATGTCAAAATTCATTATCTACAATTTTATAGAATTTATATACCGTTTAATTTATATAAATTCGTAAATAATTCTAAAATACCTTTTAAAAATAAATTTGTTCATGGAACGTGATCTACTGACCTAAATGATGTCCAAATAATTTTCTTATAAATTTTGAGGCAATATTTATATTATTGTGAATATTATTTGTTTAAAATATAATTAATCAACAAAAATGAAATAACATAGGAAACGATGTTAAAACAGAGGGAAAATGGTATAATAATTATCCTACTGTAATGGGAAGTATCTCTACCAATTTTCATGATTTAATACGTTTCCTATGATTTTATATAATTTAATCATGTTTAAAGTACTATTATTAATTAAAAATAATAAACAGTGTCTAAAAATCCCGAAATAATTTTTAAAACTTCTAATCAGTTATATGAACTAACATGCCAATTTTTATAATTTTTGGAGTAATAGATTACGAGATATAGAATTTTAAAGTTTGTAAACTTTTAATTATAAATTCCCAAATAATCAAGAACATCCTAAACCCTAGGTTTTCAATTGGAATCCTTAGAGACTATAATTGATACAACAAATAGAGGGCTTTTGATCTACTGATAATATTGAAGTAATTTACAAAAGGAATTGGAAAAACTTACGGTTTTGCTAGCTTAAAAAGAAGAAAGAAAACCGAACAAGAATCCGAAAAATAAGCTTCCAATTCGTCCAAAATACGTGATGAAAACCCAAACTTCTTTAGCAGAAATAATAGACTTGATGAGAGGATTATGTGTACGAGTTTAATTGCGATAAAAACGAGTATTGAAGGTGTGGGATTTGATTGAAGTTTCAAGTGGGTTTTAAAGAAAAATTGAATGATTGGTCAACAATCATGCTTCATGAACGACAAATGAGTAGTGGAATGGGTAGGGTAGTGTTTGGTCGTCCATTGAACGCAATTATGGCCGAAAGCATCAATCAATCAAGGTAGAAATCGTGTTTTTAATCAAAGTGGGTTTTGCTGTCCAGAGGCTGCATCGCGGACCGCGGGAGAATAACTAATTGCTCCGCGGTCCGCGGGGCGAATAAAAAAAATCTGATATTTAATCCTGCCGCGGAGCGCGGAGGGATTTGTAATCCCTCCGCGGTCCGCGGAGCATAAAGAAAATCAAAATTTTCATTTTAGCCCCCGGACTTGATTTCTTTGTTTACCGGGTTGTTTTCCGGACCGAAACTCGAGATTTTTCAATAAAATTACCGTTCATTAACTTGATACTCGTTTAAGGTTTTGATATCTTTCGACTTTTACCCTTTAAAGAGTGGAAAGTTAGCGCGTGGATCCCAACGCGCCCTTTTGTAAAAGAATGGGTTCCGATACTAGAGTGTCGTTACTATTATAGTAAATTATATGAAAATACTCGATTTTTATTAATAAGAAAACTTTCAAATCGATTACAAGGGTTCAAACATGATACATGATAAAGTACAAGGATCGGAATGTAAATAACTGAAAGTGTGAGGGGCACAAATGTTACATGAATCGTGTTGTGTTCAGTCATATTAGATTGTAACCAACAATAACATATCATGGATGCCCTAATCACATATCCTTATAATAAAAAACAATGTTAGTATCATCGTATATATTTATTACGACTATAAAGGTGCAAATACATTATATTAGTTGTTATGAGAAAAAAACATCCGTAGGAAGTCTGTAGGAAAATCTGACGCATTTCCTACGGAATTATAGCATTGACGCACATTCCGGCGCCTTTCTCACGAAATTGAATCTTATCTCAAAATGTGTAGAAAATGCGTGGGAAATTCCTACGGATTTCCCACGAAATTGAATCTTATATCAAAATGCGTAGAAAATGTGTACGGATTTCCCACGAAAACACTATTTTTGTTTTGAGAAAGTATACAATATAAAGTCCCCTTAACGTAAGAAGCGTAAGAAGCCACCAGAGATTGACACCTGTCAATTTAACTTAACCACAATTAACCCTCAATTAAACCTATTTTCCTCCTCCCTTCCCTGTCTTGAAACGAAACAAACCAATCTAGATCTGACCACCACAACCAACACCACCACCACCGCCACCGCCACCGAACCACCACCCGACACCACCACGTCATCCTTCACCTTCTCGTCTGACACCATGCCAACAACGAAAAGCCTTAGGAGTGACCGGAAGACGACAGATGAAACGCTACCATCTCTTCGCCAACGCCATCACAACCTCCGACCTCCACCACGACCTGTGAAAGTCTGTACATTCCAAATTAGTCAAATAACCTGCCGAACCTGTCCCTTCATAAAGCCTGCCAAGATCAAATTTAAAGAAAAAGAACTCCAGTAGCTATCATAATCAGATTTATTGCTCATGAAGTGTAAAGATAATTTTCCAAAGATTTGATTCCATTATCCATACACTAATTTCATCTCCAGCAAAGGGTGTTCGAAAAACTATAAAGAGAAGAGTTAAGTGTTTAGGAGTACTTCGAAGTTCATCGGTGAAAGTCTGTTTGAATTATCGTTCTGTTTGAGGTTAGTAGTTTGTATAAGAAACTTGAAGAAGAAGAAGAAGAGGAAAAGTCAAGGAGTGTGTCTAGAAGTTTTATCAAAGTCAAAGGGTGCGTCTAAAAGTTATCAATGCGTTTGTTTATTTTGTGGGGGTGCGTTTGTTAATTTGTTTGGGTGCTTTTGTTTTTTTGTTTGTTTCATTTGATGAGTTTGTTAAAAGTGCGTCCAAACAGTATAGTAAGTGCGTCTAAATTTAAAAGAGTGCGTCCAAACATACAGTGAGTGCGTCTGTTTATATATTTGACTCAGTATTTAATGTCTTTTTAGACACACTTTATAATACAGTGAATGCGTCTATTTCTGTCTTTGAGTGTTCTTAATCTGAATCTTTTTCAAATCCATATTTTTCTTTAATTGTAATTATATTTATTAAAATCGTATGTTTGTGTGATTATTATATGCGTTGATTGTGTTTTTTGAATAGGATTAATGTGATTTCAAAAATCGAATGCAATGCTCTGTTTTTTGATTTTTCTGCAAATCACGATCTGTTTATGATTCAATTCAATGTTTTTGATTGTTTGATGATTATGAACATGAATCGATCTGAAAACGATAAAAATCAGTGTTCAAATTAATTCTGTTACGATTTGAAAAAAAAATTAGACGGTTTTTTCTTATTTTATCCTTGGTTAGTTTAACACAACTATGATTAGGGTTTTTAATCTGCATCCTTAATCTAATGGCTGAGATTGCTTCTTACGCTTCTTACGTTTCTTACGTTAAGAAGCTTTATACGTTATCTCTCCCCTTTTGTTTTTTATTATCTTTTAGAAGATAATAAAAACAAACAAAAATAATGTTTTGATTGTTTTCTACACATTTCCCACGGAATTGTAAAATAGGATACTATTATGTGGGAATTGCGTGTGAATTTTTACATGCTTTTCCTGCAAAAAAATTTTGTTCCTTTTTTGTAGCTAGTTTTGAATTTCCATTTGTTTCGTGGGAAATCAGTAGGAGTACACGTTCATGGGAAATCCGTAGGAACTTTTCATAGGAAACCACCATGGTTTCTAGTAGTGTGATAAGTCAAAAGCTCGGCTCGGCTCGTTTATTAAATAACTTTAAATGTGGGGTAAATAGTATAAAATATTAATAAACCTAATATTATACTAAGCTCGATAAGGCTCGACGAGCCTGGCGAGCTTCATATGCCAGGCTCGACCTCGATAAGTAAACGAGCTTTGTTTTAGGCTCAAGCTCGGCTTGAGCTCGATAAGGCTCAGCTCGTTTCGAGCTTTTTACCGAGCCGATCTCGCGACTCGGCTCATTTGCACCCCTAGTTACCTCTTAATCATTCAGAAGTTATAGACCATTAAAAGGTAGTCTCTGAATGGTCATTAAGAGATTACCAAACAACCACTTAATCTTTGTAGTTAAAGTTAGAAGAAGTACAAAATGAAAATACAATAAAATCAACACCATAACAAGCCAGCCTAACATCAATAAATGCCAACATGTACAATAAATTCTTGAACAAGAAAACGTGAAATTAGAAACAAGTCGGGTTTCACAATGAAATGAAATTGGAATACTCTAATTAAAAAAAACGATTTATTCGAATTTGAAAACTTGAAGTTCGATTTCAAATTTAATTTGACATCTGATTTCTGAATTCAAATCCAACTTCATAGTTCTAACGATTGCTTATTTTTCGATTACTGAATTTGATACAAAATTCGTTAAAGTCTAAATAAACTTTAAATCGAATAAAGTAAAAAACTGGGTGCGTTTGGTTCGCATGAATTGAATGGAATTCAATGGAATTGTAATTTGAATTCCAATTCTTTAGGTGTTTGGTTCATTGAATTTGTTGGAATTGAAATTTCAATCCCAATCTTGTGTGTTTGGTTGACAAAGAAATTGGAATTGAAATTTGGTATGAATTCCTTCAAATTCCTTTACCTAAGAGAATTCAAATTCCTTCCAATATTAGAAGGAATTCAAATCAATTTATTGCAATCTTCGAATGGTTGGCATCATTTTGACCCGAACCGATTCGAACCGTACCATTTCAACGCGAACCGTTTAGATCCGAACCAATTCGGACCGTACCAGTTTCGACGGGTACCGTTTCGAACCGAACCGTTTCGTACTGTCCCAGTTTCGACCCGAACCATTTCATACTGTACCAATTTCGACCGGTACCGTTTTGGACCGAACCGTTTCGGACTGTACCAGTTTCGACCGATACCGTTTCGGACAATACCAGTTTCGACCGGTACCGTTTTGGACCGAACCTTTTCTGACCAGTTTCGACCGATACCGTTTCGACGGGTATCGTTTCGACCTGTAACGTTTCGGACAGAACTGTTTCGGACCGTACCAGTTTCGACCGGTATCGTTTCGACATGTACCGTTTCGCCCGTAACGTTTCGGATCGTACCAATTTTGACCGGTACCGTTTCGGACCAGTTTCGACTGGTATCGTTTCGACCTGTATCGTTTCGCCCGTAAGGTTTTGGACCGAACCATTTCAGACGGTACCAGTTTCGACCGGTACGGTTTCGTACTAGTTTCAACCGATACCTTTTCGACCGATACCGTTTCGGACTGTACCAGTTTTGACCGATACCGTTTTGCCCCGTACCAGTATCGACCGGTACCGTTTTCGACCCGAACCGGTACGGGTCGAAACGGTGCACGTCGAAACAGTACAGGTCGAAACGATAGAGGTATCAACAGTTCGGAAAACGGTACTGGTCGAAACGGTACGGGCTGGTACTAGTCGAAACGGTACGGGGCAAAACGGTTCGGGCCGGTACGGGTCACAACGATGCGGGTCGTGGGGGCAAGGGTGATAGATTCCAATTTATTAACCAACCAAACACAATAATATAGGATTTGAGAATCCAATTCCAACGATTTCCAATTCCTTTTGGAATGTTTGAATTCCAAATCCAATTCATTCCAATTCCAGTTCCAAACAATTTCGCGAACCAAACGCACCCTAAGATAGTATTCCTTATAAATGAAATGGAATTGGAATTGGTAATGGAAATGGAATTTGAAGACTCCCCTAAAATCCCATAATGTGTTTGGCTGGTATAATCATCAATGGAATTAGAATGAAAAATATGTAAAATGACATAACTACCCTTTAAAAATAGTAAATTGATATGAATTCCTACATATTTAATAACATTCCATCCCACATTTGAAGAATTTTAAATCCCAAGAATTGGAGGATTTCAAGTGATTTTAATTCAATTCCAATCATTTCTTTTATTGAAACGAACATGATATGGAATGGAATCAAATTCAAATTCCTTTCGAATTCAATTCCATTCCTGTGAAACGAACACTACCTAAGTGAACTCGAAATCGATATATAAACTTTAGTGCTTTAGGGTAAATGTTTATTGGGTTGATCATTCGATTGGATATTAAATGTTAAAAGGCCAAAGGTTATGAAACTAGCTGAGGATAACCCCTAGTCATTACAGCAGGATATCTTGATATCGAATAGCTATCGATCTACGTAAGTTCATTAGAAAGAAAGGAGGAGAGAAAGTTCAGGATTATTGAGAGGGTGTTTGGGATTGCGTTTTGAATCTGATTTTTAGATTATTGGGTTTGAAAACGCAAATAATCTGTTTTTGTTCTACCAAAACGCAATAATCTATAAGCAGCTTCAACCCGGTTTTTCAAAATGCATAATCTGTTTTGAATAATCAATCCCAAACACCCCATGAAGTGGACAAGCTTAGACTTATAATAAGGTTAATATGACCTATGATGGGCAAGTAACCGAGCTAACTATGCATCGGAAAGAAAGCCTTCAATTTGACATCACTATAGGCCGAGCCCTATACCTCTACCACTGCCTTGATCAATTAGTGGTGCATTCTAAACATACATCTTTAAATCAATGGGGGCACCTCTTTGTCTTATGCATATGCTAATAATGTGTCTAAGCTTATGTGACTGGATCTCTCAATCCCTCTTACAAAGCAGATTTTTTTTTTGCCATAAATAAAGTCGAGCTGGCCATTCTCATTAATTTCCATTGAAAAAGTATATTCACCTTTTCGTCATATTTTAAACCATATATGTGTCTCTCGTGTCTGTATCTGACATACTAGTATTTCATATTATGTTTTGGCATATGTCTTTAGTTCACCATACTCATTATGTCCTTTAACTATCTTTGTAGTCCGTCGTATGTGTGTATAAAATTGTTGGGGAGGGGGTGTTAAATAAATTACATAAATATTCCATGTGCATTATGAAAGGATAAAATAGTCATTCTACACAAATTTAATACATTTGTTGAGGAAAGTTTTATAATTTGAAACCACATATTTCAAACATACAACTAATAAAATTAAACTTTTAAGAGTGTATAATTTATATATCCTAATAAATTACATCAATTATTTATGTAATTTGTTCTACAAAAACAACTTATTATTTCTGTTTTATTATCAAGATAATAGTAATTCCTCTATGCATAAAACGTTTTCTCAATCATTGGCTTGTAATTACCAAAAGTCCTATTAATTGGTTACTCTCAATAAGATGGGTGATTACATAGCATACTTTTAAATATGTTAGAGGATAATTATTATATATATCATTTAACATCACTACTTTACGCCAGGTGTCTTCTTGACTTTTTGCTTTCACCACTAAAGTTTGTTTTCTTTGATTTTCTCCAAACAATGTATATACTCATGTTTCTTTTAGTGAAGAGAAACGAGATTTGATGACATCCTTTTCTTTTTTATGTCTTGCTATATTGATTTTAGTTTTAGTCATCAAGTTAACTAACTATCTAAAAAAATTAATCCCTTCCCACAGTTTTTTGGTTTATTTTTTTTATGGTTATTAATAATTTTATTGTTTTTCTAGACTTTATTATTATTCTACTTTTTTTACGTTTAATGTTTCATTTTTAGTTTTTTTTTATCATCATTATGTTTAACATTATGTCCACGCTTCCATTTATATTTTGTATAAAACTGGCGCAAAGTAACGACGTTATCCAATGTAATTTTTTTGACCGATTGTATTGAGCATATTTCTTTCGGTTGCTCCACTGAACTAAAATAGATACCGACTAAAACCCCGCTGCGTAGCGCGGTAATCTTACTAGTTATTATAAAAACATATTGCCTTTGAATAAGTTAGTGTTTCACATTTTAAAATATAAGTTAGTAGATATTTTTACAAGTCATGTTGACCCTCACAAGTCACAACTATCTTTATAGGGAAAATTGCGAATCTAGCCTTTGACCGAAGGGATTTGCGAAAATAGCCCCCTCAGCCGTCTTCGGAAAGACGGTTCACATTTCCCGAAGCATCTCAGGCGACTTTAGCTTCAAAGTTACTACGGACCAATTAAATTTTGCCACGTGTCCGACAACATGCGAGACGACTTAAAGTCGTTTCACTCGTCCGCGAGACGACTTAAAGTCGTCTCATTCAGCGAGACGACTTAAAGTCGTCTCACTTGTCCCATTCCCTCAGCCCGAGACGACTTAAAGAGGCCTTCCATTTCCCGAGATGACTTTAAGTCGTCGTTGTCGGACACGTGGCGCAATTTAATTGGTCCGTAGTAACTTTGAAGCTAAAGTCGCCTGAGATGCTTCGGGAAGTGTGAGCCGTCTTTCCGAAGACGGCTGAGGGGGCTATTTTCGCAAATCCACTCGGTCAAAGGCTATTCTTGCAATTTTCCCATCTTTATACTTCATGTCGAGTTACAAACTTACAATGCTCAACATCCTCTAGCTTGAATAACAAGAGCATAGTTGCAGTACAAATCACTTGACTTGTTACCTATTAAGTGGGTCAGCCAATAAATTCGCTTGGAAACAAAAAGAGCATAGTTGCAAGACAAGTTGTTCTCCAAGGTCCCATTTCATAATCACATGTTTCTGTAGTCTTTATTTCAAGACAATTCTAGTTTATGAAAAAAAACAGCTATTTATAAGTAAAGTTCTTAAAAATTATTTGTCAAGACCTTTCAAATGAATGCTAATTCGTTTTACAAATATTTTTTTATTAAACAAGAAAAAACATTAATAAAATATAACATATGACAAATCCATAATCAGCCACCATAAGATTTGATCGAGAATGATTGAAAAAGAGATTGCATTAAATAAGCGATGGTCGAGCATGTTGCTTCAAATAACTTAATTAACGTGAAAAGAATATTTTTTTTTTCTTATAAGATCACAAGGCCTAGCTTGAAAGAGAGAGTGAGTGTATATATATTAGTTTATATCACCTCATCGTTTTAACAATATATATAAAAGATTATATTTTCTTTCATATCCTTGTACCATCTTATTAACCTTTTACACCTGAAAAAGATAAGTAGAATGAGTTGATAATGACAAAATTGAAGAGGTCGCCCACACCTATTGGTGTCACCGTTCTTAACGAATACATATTGTTTCATTCCTCTCAAAATTGGTTTGTGTTCACTTTTTTATTACTTCGAACAAATAGATAAAAAGAAATTGAAAAAGATTTTAACTCGATACATACATATACAAGTTCTAGCGGTGAATACTTTTACAGTTAAAGAAGGTAACCCAAAAGACCATTAGTTCTCTCTCCTATTTTAGCTATGGGTTGGTCGCCCTATCAATAAGGGATAAGTAGATGTCTAATTAATTCACCCCTCTTACACAAATATAGGAGCATGTTTATTTTAGAACTAGTGCTCTTCAAACCGTTTGGTGTTCGTGACTCGCTCACTGCTCATTCGGAAAATGATTAAAAAATGCTCGTTCGGTTTTCCGGTCGGTTGTAAACGAGACGATCGGCTCAATTCGATTTGTAAACGAGCCTCGGCTCGAATCATATTTGTTAATTTATTATATATATATATATACACACACATACAAATTACAATTATATTTATATTATTATACATACCACTCTATTGGGTTTGGACTAATATATGCAAATAAAAAATAACCAGCCAACTTAACCTAATAAAAACATAACACTAAGTTTAATAGTTAAACTTTAAGTCGTGAAGTGACAATCTTAACTTTTTTTATCTTATTAGCCGTCTATCGTCAATCGTTGCTTTTTATCACCCTACACCACAATGTGACAATTGGTCTCTACAATATGTGCATCACCTCACCGGCCTCAACCTAAGCCACATCCTTGGACACTCGGACCTTAGTATTAGTGTTATCATCGGACAGTTCAACCTTAATCGTCACTCGACATCAAAAACATGGAATGAAACATCCCAAATTTGTGGTTGTCCAAATTACCCATTGGTCGCTCGACACTCGCTCAAAAAAATTCATGTTCGAAAGATGTTCGCTCTATTGTAAACGAGCCAAGTACGAGTAAAGGGCTGCTCGGTTTGGCCCGGCTCGTAAACAGCCTTATTTAGAACTAATACTAACAAGAACCGTATAAACATATCTATACATAGCAGAGAGAACCCATGTAGAGTGTGTATTCTCGACAGTGTAATAGTTTGAATTGATATAATAATTTTTTTTACATAAACATTGTTTAGGATACTATCTATCTATATAATAATTGAGGTTAACTTGGGTTGAATGAAGCCCTTAGAGAGAGTTTGAGGTATCCATATTGAATATGGAGCTCCAACTTACTCACTATAAATACTCTTTTATTATTTTAATTATCTACATTCTTCCATCAGACTCTCAATTCCTCACTATAAAAACCTCTTTCTTTTATTTTATTTTTCATTCTCCATATCAAAACTCTCATACTACTCTTCTAATTCCAATTGATACTACTCAATATCAAAGCTCCGAATCTAATTCCTAACAAATCTTAGAGGCTTTCTTCTTCATCTTGCATCATTTCTTGATTATCCACAACTGATTAAAGGTAAACATCCTTACTACTCTTCTAATGTTGATTATCCACACATATTCAATCGGATTATGATAAACAGATTTGTAATATAGAAATATTCAATCGGATTTTTTTAAAAGCAGATTTTCATTCATTTGAAATCATTTGAAGCGTACTTTGATTCATTTGAAAGCATATTTTTTTAAAAGCATATTTTCATTCAGATTTGTGATAACCGGATTTGTGCTAAACACATTATCAATTGGATTGTTTTAAACCGATGTGTAATATACCCATGTATTCAATCGGATTTTTTTTTAAAACATATTTTCATTCATTTGAAGCGTATTTTCATTCATTTGAAATCATTTGAAACCGTATTTTTTTAAAAGCATATTTTCATTCAGATTTTTAAAAACAGATTAAACGGAATCGTGATAAACACATATTAAATCAGGTTTATTATAAAGTAATAACAAAGATACTAATGAACTTTCTTATTAGTTTAAATGGAAATCATTCTTCTTAAGCACATATTCTAAAGAAACGGATTTTTATATTCAGATTTGTTATAACCGGATTTGTGCTAAACACATATGCAATCGGTTTTACTAATGCTATGTTTTAACATTTAAAAAACAAGATTTGATCCGAAGACACAAATTCTAGGATCCAAGTAGGTATATGGAGCTCCAGCTTTGTATCTATATTTTAGGTTTTGTTTATTTATTGACTAAATCCTTTTATGGTAAACATAAATTCGTATTAATATTAATATAAATTCGGTCACTTATTAAAAGATAGTAATAAATAAGATTAAATTGGGTCAAAATATTATTAATGTAAATTGATAACAATCATTAAGATTCAAATTTTAGATTAAATGACATTAAATTCGGTCAACTTTATTAATGTAAATAAATAACAATAATTCAGAATTAATGAAATTAAAATTGGTCTAATATTATCAGCCGAATATGGAATGTAGGTTTTCAAATAGCGAATCCGATTAAATGCTTAAGAAGTCGGTTTCATTAATATTCAATCCTACATTCCATATTTGGCTGATAATATTAAACCAATTTTAATTTCATTAATTCTGAATTATTGTTGACCGAATTTAATGTCATTTAATCTGAAATTTGAATCTTAATGATTGTTATCAATTTACATTAATAAATTTTGACCCAATTTAATCTTATTTATTACTATCTTTTAATAATTGACCGAATTTATATTAACATTAATACGAATTTAAGTTTACCATAATAAGCCTTATTTATTATATAGAGGTTAATTATATTATTTTTGTAAAGTTTCTATAAAAATAAATGAATATTTTCGGTAATCATTTAAAGCTATTTACAAAAATATATTTCAGGATAAATGTAAGCATAAAGTTGACAAACCTAGCGACAATTACCTATGTATTTAAATTTGATTGAAATAAAGTTGAAAATTACCTAATATATACAGCATATGTAAATTAAATTTAACTTTAGTCAACAATTACCTAAAATATATATCGTATTTAAATTAATAATAATAACTTTATTAAGTTCAATTAAAGATATTTAATAACCGTAAACACAATTTTGTTATACATTGTTTATACAAATACAAAAAAAACAACAAATTAAAACCACTAATAAAATTTAACGCACCCTTTGAACCCAAAAAATGCAAAACCCATTCCAATTAAACTGGCCCAATTATGCCCAACGTCTCTCTTTTACCCGGATTCACCAAACATGCCATACAAAAATGTACCGAACAATGCTCAGCAACTGATAACTTAAAAAAGTTTTTCCAGCCTAAACTTAACTTAGGAAACAAATTTAAATTAACCATTTCAGACATTAAATTATCAATCAATTATTACCAATCGATTAAATTGATTTAATTATACGAATCGATTAAATTAATACGAGATTATTTAATCTCTTATTTTGTATAATTGATTAAATTATAAGAATGATAATATTGATTAAATTATAATTGATTAAATTGATTTTGTATACTTGATCAAATTTATGGTTTAACGGATAATAAAGAATAAATCATAACTAATATTATTTATTATCATTAACAATAATTGACCCGAAATTTAGGATTACCATAATTGACCGAATTTAATGTTATTTATTACAGTTTTTTAATCTGATTAATTTATATTACTATTAATACGAAATTGATTAAATTATACGAATTGATTAAATTAATACGGGATTTTTTAATCTCTAATTTCGTATAATTGATTAAATTATACGAATGATAATATTAATTAAATTGATTTCGCATAATTGATCAAATTTATGGTTTACCATAATAAAACGTATTAATTTTTTTGTATGAATGATTGATCATGAATCAATTTGACCCGAAATTTAGAATTACCATAATTGACCGGATTTAATGTTATTTATTACAGTTTTTTAATCTGATTAATTTATATTACTATTAATACGAAATTGATTAAATTATACGAATTGATTAAATTAATACGAGATTTTTTAATCTCTAATTTCGTATAATTGATTAAATTATACGAATGATAATATTAATTAAATTGATTTCACATAATTGATCAAATTTATGGTTTACCATAATAAAACGTATTAATTTTTTTGTATGAATGATTGATCATGAATCAATTTGACCCGAAATTTAGAATTACCATAATTGACCGGATTTAATGTTATTTATTATGATTTTTTAATCTCACTAATTTATATTACTATTAATACGAAATTGATTAAATTATAAGAATTGATTAAATTAATACGAGATTTTTTAATCTCTAATTTCGTATAATTGATTAAATTATATGAATGATAATATTGATTAAATTATAATTGATTAAATTGATTTCGCATAATTGATCAAGTATATGGTTTACCATATTAAAACGTATTAATTTTTTTGTATGAATGATTGATCATGAATCAATTTGACCCGAAATTTAGGATTACCATAATTGACAGGATTTAATGTTATTTATTATGATTTTTTAATCTCACTAATTTATATTACTATTAATACGAAATTGATTAAATTATAAGAATTGATTAAATTAATACGAGATTTTTTAATCTCTAATTTTGTATAATTGATTAAATTATAGGAATGATAATATTGATTGAATTATAATTGATTAAATTGATTTCGTATAATTGATCCAATATATGGTTTACCATATTAAAACGTATTAATTTTTTTGTATGAATGATTGATTATGAACCAATTTGACCCGAAATTTAGGATTACCATAATTGACCGAATTTAATGTTATTTATTATGATTTTTTAATCTCATTAATTAATATACTATTAATACGAAATTGATTAAATTATACGAATTGATTAAATTAATACGAGTTTTTTTTAATCTCTGCTTTCATATAATTGATTAAATTATACGAATGCTAATAACGATTAAATTATAGTTTATTAAATTGATTTCGTATAATTGATCAAATTTATGGTTTAGCATAATAAAACATATTAATTTTTTTGTATGAATGATTGATTATGAATCAATCATTCCCGAAATTTAGGATTACTATAATTGACAGAATTTAATATTATTTATTACGATTTTTTAATCTCATTAATTTATATTACTATTAATACGAAATTGATTAAATTATACGAATTGATTAAATTAATACGAGATTTTTTAATCTCTGATTTCGTATAATTGATTAAATTATATGAATGATAATATTGATTAAATTATAATTGATTAAATTGATTTCGTATAATTGATCAAATTTATGGTTTACCATAATAGCTCTCATTTATTTTTTTGGATGAATGATTGATTATGAATCAATTTGACCCGAAATTTAGGATTAATATAATTAACTTATATATTAATGTTATTTACTTCATATAATTTACAATTAAAACATCCGTGTATTAACAATTATGGTATAGGTTAATTTGTTATAAATTTACGTTTCATAATTTATCATTAATGATCATCAAAAGATGATTGCAATTAGTTTGGTAATTTTAAGCATTTATTATTGATTTACGTCTAATTGCAATCCGTCCATTTTTATACTTCATCTATTTAATTACATTGATCCACATCAATCACAATTGTTGTACACACAATAATCCGATCGTGGAATAGCATTCCAACTTATAAGTATACCTTTACGACGTTTATATTATTTTGTTATGTTATGTTATTGTTATGTTATGATATAGATATAATGTATTTATAATTCATTTTTGAGAAATATGATGTTTTAAGTTTCGTGACTTTTTATGAATACTCATTTTCTACAATTGAATAAGGACTTGAATTAATAATGAAAAAATCGACTAAATTATTATTGCTTTCAGATGTGTTTGAAAGCGGATTCGTTCCATGTGTATGAATATTCATTTTTTCATAATGTCAATTTTCGTATTAATTATCTTTTATTTTCAACACTTTTATTCATTCCTAATTTTAGTATAATCTTGTGTACACCCAAAGAGAACAAATGGCCGCCGCACAAGCACAAGAGTTTACCATGGTTAACGAAATTGATGTCAACCAAAATGATTTTGCTTTGAAGCTAAAGATTATTCGGCTTTGGCGTCAACCTAATTGTCGCAATCCTAACGATGTTTACTCAATTGAGATGATACTAATTGACGAGAATGTAATTCCCAAATCCATATTTTTTTACTAACATTCTATTTTAGTATTTCTTTATTTACTTTACACTGTTGAATATATATATATATATATATATATAGTAGTAGATTATATTAATGGATTCTTTACTCCTAAAATCAGTTGTCAATTACACGATTAAAGGAATCATGGCGTGATTTTCGTATGAATAAATTTATTGTTTGAATCGATTTTTAGTCTTATTTATTATGGTAACTTATTAAGATTTTTAATCTTATTATTATGATTTTGATGTTATTAATTAAGATTTTAATCTAATTTATTGATTATTGATATTACTATTTTTACGACTTTCCTAATATCAGTTGTCAATTACACGATTAAAGGAATCATGGCGTGATTTTCGTATGAATAAATTTATTGTTTGAATGTCTCTATATTATAATATTATTTATATTTAATGTTTAATTTGATGTTTATGTTGATTTGCATTAAAATTTAAATAAACATAAAATATAATTTATTAATTTAGCTTCAATAAACATAAAATTTAATTTATTACACAACGTTTGTGGTTATACAATACATTGGTATATTAACATTTAATGTGTAGGTGGATTTTTTATAATTTACGTTTCATAAAACATAATATGGCGTTATAGTAAAAGGGATAACTTATAACAATAAAAATCTCTATAATATTTATAGATTATTTCCAAATATGACATGTTATGGTTGGGTATGCCATTTTTTTTGTTTGTATAGTTGGTTTGGAGTATAATATGGATAGTGATTTTGTAATTTTTGTTTGGTTTGAATCCTGATACCTTTAAAGTAATGGTTTATATTGGTTTCACATATTGTATTAATAATGAGTTTGTAATGTTTTCATTTGATGTTAGTTATAGATATTTTATGAAGTGAATTATGTTTTTACTTTCTTTTCCTTCATAATTACCATTTACTTCGTCATGTGATATTTTGATTCATGATATGTTTTAATGTACTAATTAAATCCGATGAAGTTATTTTGTTTAATTTACATATTTCGTCACTGTTTATTTATCCTTTGTTCTACACGTGTAACAAATCATATTTTGTATAAATCGTTTAATTTTTATTTATAATTTTTTAGTTGTATGTTTTGTTAAACTATATTTATTTACTTTGAATTTTAATATTCATTTGCATCCTGTTACGATAAATATGTTATTATTCATTTCATTATTTGTTTTTAAATCACATCCAATCAAACATTTGTCGATTCATTTATTCATTATTGAGTAAGATTAAACATTTTTATGATATTTTGCATGCAACGAAAATCCATACGAGTTGTCTTACGTAAGTTTCAATAAATAAAATTTGCATACTACAATCTTTATAAAATAATTTTCTCATCTAACTCGGAGATGTACCGGGTGTACACCCTGGACTCTAACCTAGTATAACATAAAAAAAATGAAATAGAAAATGATTCTAAATAAAATTTTAACTTTACAAGTTTAAACCCTACGGTTTAACTTATATGGCGATAACTGTGACCTCTAATTTAGCAATATTGGGAAGAGTTGAATAATGTAGTACTTTTTTAGTACAAGCAACTTTCCAAATTTTCAAAGTCAAAATTCAATTATTGTGGTTGTTTTGGACTTTTGGGAGTGGATTTTTTGAATAACTCGAGTTTTCAGGAGAGGATACATTAGTCACTAGCTTACAAACCCCAATATCACACGGATCAAATATTTAAAAAATTAGATTGAATTATATTTTGAGAGTAAAGATCTTGTACAAATTGTTTTTTTGGTAAGAACTGTGAGAATTAAAGGAGGTATTTTTTTATTTCTTTTTTTCAAAAAAAATTTTTCCCATATTGTTAAACATGTATTATAGTATTGAAAATTAAAAAAAAATTTAAATTTTTTTTTTGGTGTAGAGTAATTACGTGTAGATTAATTACATAATTACTCTAGTGTAAACTAATGTATTTACTTTATTGACGTAATTACACTAAAAAAAAATTTTTTAATTTTTTTTTTGTATTATTCATCTAGAAAGTATGTTTAAGCACATAGGAAAAAAAAATTCTAAAAAAAAAATAAAATTTTTTTACCCCCTTTGATTCTCACAGTTCTTACAAAAAAAAAAACAATTTGTATTTGATCTTTACTCTATATTTTGATTTATAGTTGTTAGAAAATCCATGCATTATATGGGTTGATAATCAAAATACATATAAATCACAAATTTTTAATAATCCTTTTATGTTAAAAAATTTGATAATATAATAATCTTATACATTCATAATTCATGAAGTTTATCAAATGGGTTGAGGAAATATAAACTATAATCATATAAAAATATATAACATGATGAAAAGCTTGTAGGACCATTTTCTCTCAACAAGAATTGAATCACTTGTGTTCGCTAGATTTGAAGGCGGAATTCAACGAATCTAGTTATTAGTTGTGAGAATGCGTTAGAAATGATAAACAATAAGAAAACACAATCACACGAAAATTCGACAGCATTTTGATGTATTAAGATTAATGTGCAAAAATTTTAAACGGTGAGGCTAAGGCTCTTATTTATAGGCAGTCCCCATACGCTTGGAAGGCTCCAGGCGTAAGGGTCTTAGACGCCTGATGTGTCCAGAGTCCATACGCCTGACATTCACACATATCAAACAGTTAATTACCAATACATCATCGAATGTTACCGAAACTATATCTAATCACTATGGACATCATGTTTACGTAGCCTACAACTAAAATGAATCTATCACTAGTCTTACACACAAAAACAAACATCATAGAAATAAATGAGCTTTATTTTAGGTTGGGCTTACATTTAGAGGGTGTTTGGGATTGAGTTTGGAAATGCAAAAGTGCTTTTAGTCAGAAATGCTTATTGACTTATGACTTTTTGAAAAAGAGTTTTAAAAAAAGTGTTTGGATTAGCTTTTGAGATGAGAAACGTCAAAAAGTCAATAGATTGTTTTTTTTAACTTATTGTGAATATTGGTTGTATGGATTGTAGATTTGTAATTTTTTTTTCAAAAGCCAAAAACCAGGATTTCTAACTTTTTAAAAACAGTTTTTCCATCCTTTCAAAAGCCAAAAGTCAAAACAGAAAGTACTTTTGGGCTACACAGATAACTTATTAACTTATTGGCTTCTTGAAAAAGCCAATAAGTCAATAAGTTGTTTTGAAACTCAATCCTAAACACCCTCTTAATATTTGGGTTTTTATATTATAGAGTTAATAGCCAAAATCGTCCTTGAGGTTTGGTCACTTTTGCCACTTCAGTCCAAAAACCAAACGTGTGAAATCTGGGTCCGTAGGCTTTTGATTTTTTGCCACTTTCATCCCTGACAGTAAACCCAGTTAATTTTAGACGTTAAGTCTAGGGGTAATTTTGTCTTTTTGGGTTCCACACTTTCAAAACCCCTTTAAATCAGATGTTCATCTTCTTTATAACCCACCATGAACCCTAATCGAACTCCAGCCATAAAACCCTAACAAGCAGCCATAAATCGACCTCCAATCCACAACCCGTTTCAAACATGCTTTGCCCATGTGGATCAACAACCCGGATTCGCACATCGTGGACCGTGCAAAACCCAGGTAGACGATTTTATTGCTGCAATAACCAGGTTTGTGCAATTCAACTCTTTATAATTTGGGGAAAACAATGCAAGACTCTAAATTTATGAAAATTGATAGGTTAGAAGATGTGGATTTGTTGCTTGGGCTGAAGGACCAATGTGTGAAAGAGCTCTTGAGGCCATTCGTCAACTGTTGAACTCTTTGAACAGACAGGAAGAAAATGCAAGGTTATTGGCTAACAAAAATTTGATGCTTGAAGATTATGCAAGAAAAATGACCAAGGAGAACAAGAGGCTCAAAACAATGTTGTTCCTAAGTTGGCTAATTTTCATCCTGTATTATGTATTACACTGAACATGATGTGTAACCTAGTAGTCTAGAATGAAATGTAATGTTTAAGTTAGGGATGATCTAGTTATGTATGTTTTGGATGATCTAATTATGAAATGTAATGCAATGTTTATGTTTGGGATGATCTAAGGAGAACAGAAACAAATTGACCCATTAAGGCCATTAAGGCATACAACATACAAATATCAAATTGACCCATTAAGGCATACAAAAACCAAATTTCACACATTAAGCCATATAAAACAACCAGAAACATCACCAAATTGAGCCATTAAAGGCATACAAACAAACATGCACATAACAGTAAGTTCCATTAACCAAAAGAAGGTCTGAACATTGTTCATAGTTAACAACCAAAAGTAGACACTGACCCATAACATAAAACATAGTTAACAACCATTGTGCATGACCCAGATCAGGTTTTGTTGGAGTCTGACTTTTCTGACTTTGTCTAACATGTTGAACATATATTTGAATCACTTTATTACTTTCAACATACTTTATCAACCTAAGAACATCACTGTCACATGTCAATGGTCTTAAACCTAAAAGTAGGTCTTCTCCAGGAATCCTAAAATGGTAAACTATTTCATCTTCCTCACAATAACCTAATGTCACCATCATATCGTTCAAAATAATCAGAGAAAATAGGTCAGATTTAACCTTGTCAACATAGTCAACAGTACCCCCCTGGTATGTTAGGTATTCTTCTATGAAATCACTGAAGTCACCTTTATGGTGTATTTCCAAAGTGAAACGTTCAGGGTTATTACCTGCATTTTGTCAAGCACACTCATTATTATTAACTATGATAACATAAATCATCAATTTTTTTAAAAGAAATTACACGAACATACCATATTCAGATACAGGATCGAAGTTGGAATCTTTAGGTCTTACACACCACAACTCATCCATCGTTGCAGTTCAGGAGATGATTTGGAAGTGTTTTTTTGGATTAGGGTTAAACCTCAGGGACGATTGTGAAGGGTTATGAAGAAGTTTGGGATGAATCGTCTGATTTAAGGGGTATTTAAAAGGGTGGAACCAAAAAAACAAAATTACCTCCAGACTTAACGTCTAAAATTAACTGGGTTAGTTTTAGGGACGAAAGTGGCAAAAAATCAAAAGCCTACGGACCCAGATTTCACACGTTTGGTTTTTGGACTGAAGTGGCAAAAGTAACCAAATCTCAGGGACGATTTTGGCTATTAACTCTATATTATATATGGCTTATTAAATATTGTTATTTTTATTTAATAATTAATTAGTTTACCGATTTATTCGGATATCCGAATAAACCAACTTAAAAAATTTGTAGAACCAAACACCAATTTCATTGTTTGGATCGGTTTTTTTTGTTACGATTCAATTTACGGTTTGTATTTGGTTTTCGATTTTTCTAAACACCCCAGCAAAAGTTGCCACCCCCAACACCATCACATACGACATTCCTAAGTCTAATAGATTTAAAGCACAAACAAATATTATTTCTATTACAAATTCTAATTTCTTTTAATCATTTTCTAGCTCTTTCAAATTTTAAGTCTTTTGACCAAATTAAATATCCAATCCAATTCAATTCAATTCATTTACAATTACAGTTTGTTTACCGATTTCAAATTTTCTTTTCTTTTCTTTTCTTTTCTTTTTTTTTTTTTTTTTTTTGTTTTCTTTTTAATAAAGTTAATGAACAAACACCCATATAATAATGAGTCGCTGTATTAAACCTATGTGCCACTAATAGATTCATTAACCTTAAAACTAAATAGCTTTGACTTACGTACCAAACCAACATTCGGCCACTAAAACACTACCACGTGTCACAACCAAATTGGTCAAAACACCTCTTTTGACACGTGGCACCACAGAACCACCTCCTCCATCACCATATATACAGCCTCACTGTGAAAAAAAGTGGTCACAGTCAAACAAGTGACCATCCTCAACCTCCATTCCACCACCACACAGCAAAATGGTTGAGGTCCACCGCCTACAAGACACGCCGCATTCGCCCAGACCTCGGTCCCGCCAGATGATGAAAGCAGCCACCGCTGCGACCGCTGGTGGTTCGTTCCTTGTTATGTCAGGCCTGATGCTTATCGGGACCATAATTGCACTGGCTATGGCAACTCCATTCCTGTTGATATTCAGCCCGGTTGTTGTCCCTGCGGTGATAACGGTTTTGCTGCTGGCCACCGGGTTTTTGGCAGCAGGCGGATTTGTATTGGCCGCAGTCGCGGTGTTATCATGGATGTACAAGTACGCAAAGCAGGGGGGTGCAGAGTCAATGGACAAGAATAAGGCTCGAGCGATGGCCAAGGCTGCAAGCGACAACCTCCAGATACCGATGCCTCCTCACCCATGAGGCTCTTAAATTGTTTTTACAAGAAACAAAATATATAAACAATAATGTACTGATACAAATATATGAATAATAAATCTATAGAAATTGGATTAAAAAAATGTGTCATATGGAGTGTGGAGCAAATAGCAGAAATAAACCATACATATATAATGGCTTACACTGAGGTTACATTTGAGCTGTGGTAGGATGAATGTTTTGGTAGCGTTCAAGTATTAAGTTACAGTTGTTCATGGCTTGTTGGTCAAGGAGACCATGATTCCATAATTTAATCATGAATAATCTCCAGCACCTGCCAATTTACCACAAACATATATAAGTCAATAACTCCAACTATATACACATATACAAATATATAAGGAGATTATATAATAAGTGGTGAGAAATGATTCTGATCAGTAGATCAATTTTAATAGTTAATTGCGGCGGTGATGACAAGATCGTAAAAAACATAAGGTCAAATGTATTTGAACTTTTTTTAATAATCTAGTTCCACCATTAATAAAACGCGAATAACTTTTACATACTTCATTAATTTTTTTAAAATAAATTATACTAAAATCAAGAATTTATTATTTTTAATTTGAGTAAAGTATTGCACGAAAACGCCACTTCATACAGGAACTAGCCTCTCTGTCTATATCTATCTATACACACACATATATAATTAGATGCAGACGGATACCAGAGAAGTGCTGGGTTCTGTACAAAGTTCTGTCCATGCAACTTTGAAAAAGCCTCGCATGCCCACGGAGTATGTCCATCTGCCAGCACCCTGATACATAACAAAATCCAACTTTTTTTAATATTAAGCTATAACCAGTTTATGGAGAATTGAGGCCTTTTTTTTAGTATGACACATCAAGTAGTTGAAACAGATGTAAAAGAAAATCTATTTCGATTCCATAGTTGGAAATGTCTACTGTCTAGGGTGTACAAAACAGGTTTTTGGCCCAAACCGGTTTGGATTGAACCAGGTTGGATTTGGTCAAAGAAAGTCAAACTTGGTTTTTCGAGTTGACATGTTCAATCAATTTAACTAAACAGGTCGTGTTTGGGTTGAACTGATTAGCTCGCTCCATCAACCCGTTTAATAAATGATGAGAGGCTAAAACCCGAGTGTTAATGTGATTAAAATGATTGGTTTTATTGTATTTTGGATGATTATATAGCTTGGATAAGATAATTACGCGAATTCGTGGATTTGCAGGTTTATACAAAGATTGGACGTGTTTTGGAGAAAACTCATGGATTGGACCTCAAGATTATAATGGATGACATGAAAGAGGATTGAAATACGAAGACGTGGCCGCAAAAAGCATAAAAAACGGAGTTAAAATGAAAAGGTTATGAAGAAAACAAGTTAAGGTCAGAAAGCTTGAACCATAAGCTACGGTTCAACAAGCGTAGCTTACGGTTCAGATTAGGTTGCAAATGAAAGATGGTCAGGAGGTCTGAACCGTTAGCTTACGGTGGGGATCAAATGGCCTTCGTAAAGGCTTATTTAGGGCTATATAAAAAAGGGTTTTTCAACCCTAAGCTAGGGAGCTGACTTGTGGACGAATTTCGGAGGATTTAAAGGGCATTTTAGGAGAAAAACAAGAACACAACATCATTCCTTGATCCACAAGAACATGAATTCCATCGACAATCAATCCATTGAAGATCTTTTCACCACCATGAGTGGCTAAGTCACCCGTGATTCTCTCCGGGTGAATATTTAAGATTGTTAGGGTTTTGCTTATTTTGTCAAACATTGGATTGAGTTTGTGATCTTTTGGATTTCTAAACTTTCAATTGTGGTTTGTTTGTGAAACGGTTTGTTCTTAATTATCAATTAATTAAGAATTACTAGTTATAGATTTCATCAACCACATCGGTCTCGTTATTGGTGGTCATTGATTGACATACAAGTTATATTTCTTTCAGTTTCATTAATAATCGGTAATTTGTTAAGTGGTAATTAACTAAATCAACAACATCGGTCTAGTTATCGGCTGTCAATAGTCATTAATCAATTTACAAGTTACGTTATTTTACTAACCACAAATCATGTCTATGTGATTCCAATTGACCCGTTTGCGAACCCTGGTGAAATTGGCTAACCAGAATCCTGGAGAGATCACATTTTCTCGTTATTGTCTACAACTCATTTTACTTTTAGTCTTTTTAGTTAATTTCATTTTTTTCTCAACAATCAGTTTTACTTTATTGCTTAGTTTAATTCAGTAGCTTAATATAACACTTTCCATAATTCCTCGAGGTTTGACACCCAACTTGCCCTATCTAACAAGGTAGTTGGAACTTTTCTAAAACTTTTATTTTTGATCGGTCCTTCGACGCCGATCAATTAAACGCATCAACCTGCCAGCTAGTTTATAGCATAACCCATTTATGCCAGCCGGTCAACCTGTTTGACTCATTTAGATAAATGGGTTAAACACTGTCTGCGTTCAGTTACTCGACTTTGAGTGTGTCCAGGACTCCAGGTGAGGGGCGATGGCACTTATAACTATATGGTTCGGGTTCAACGATTTATCCCACATTCCCACCAAAGTTGATAGTGTTTTTAAAAGGTAGAACCTCCTAAATCAATATTCTCTGAAGACCATTTATTGAAAAGAAAATGAAAATAGTGCATTTTTAATGTCTTCAATTTAGAAGATTACACTATTACTGAAATAACATGACTAACCGCTGTTTTCGGACGAAGGAATTCCATAGATGCATCAATTGCTTCTCATCGTTGGCGACATCAACAAAGTCATCAAGCATCTGAAAGTATGTAAGGTACCCATCAACACCCAAGTTATAAAATCAAATCAAAATCCAGTTCTTGGGTCTGTATTTTTGTGGGAATGCCACGTCAATCATCCATTTTAACATTAGAACTAATTCACCATCACAAATACACCCCAAGTGTGTGTGTGTGTGTGTAATGAAACTATGAAAGCAATTATGTTGTGCTTTTAGACAATACCCTTATGTCTTCAAGATCAGCAACATCGTCATCAACTTCATCTTCACTATCTTGCTCTGCAAAAACTTGCTCCACAGCCATTGGCTGAAGTGCATCAAAACAGAATCTTACATTCGATTATTTGATGATGGATTGCATTTACCATAATTTAAACAGATTAAAATAAGAGAATAATCACTTTTCGAGTATATTTATACGTGAGTGTCCTGACAAGTTTTTACCTCTAGCCATGAAATTTGCAAAATTATTATGCATATTTACTTTATATTCACCTACCATAAAGCATTTTACATTGTGTATACATGCAAATTATGTCAAGTGGAACTGTGCGCTTTTGTGTATACTTTATTTTCTTCGACAGTGGGTCATGTTTGTACATTCCAAGACATTCCTGATGATATGCAAACATAAGTGGATACACGAAATTTTCACATATTTCATGGCTATAGAAGTAAAATCTTGTTTGAAGTGAAAACTGCTGTATATATATACCTAAAATATGATTATTATTATTATTGATATATCTTGTAATTTTCCAACATGTTCTCATTTTTTACCCCTGGCCCAACAATAACTTTCATGCATAAGCTATCACAATAATGACTAATACACATCCACCCATGAAGACAATAAAACAGCCATATATCATAAACTGAGAACATGTTATGTGGTCACCTGAGCTCTATGTGAGTGAAAGAACTGCCGTTTCTGCAAGAGTGTTCGCCTGCAAATAAAAAGGTAAAAAAGAAAGAAAGAGAGATACGCGATTACACATATACCATCTTTACATGCATAAAAATAGTAACTGTAAAATTCACATGAACTATTTTACTTATGAAAGATTGATTCGGGTCATGCTGCATCTCTAACCGGTCAAATGGGTAAATCAGAAAAATAGCTTATTTCAAAAGAGAGAGTGTTTTAGGCAGGCCTATACAAAAAAGTACCCATTGGCCAAGCCACCTCGCTCGCCCATTTTGATACCTCTAATCTACCAAATAATCTACAGCCGAGGCAGAATAGAAATGAAAATAAAACGCTAGAAGAATTATCATACTTTCTAGGGTCAGATCGTTCAACAGATAACTTTCTTATCTTCGCAAACTGCAGCATAGAAGGTGGTGCAAGGGCGCTAGTTCCAGGTCCGGATTGTACGGCATCTGGATCAGCAAATGAAGCACCAGTACCACTTGATATACATGTTGTATTAGGACTACTAGTATCGCATTTTGCTCCCTCTGTAATCAATCAAACAATTTCTAAATGAAAATGATCCTTTTTTAAACGAAATGAATTAATGATTAAACAATAGTTATCTATCGAATACCTGAATCCAACATATTTGAATGCACATGATTCGCATTATGAGTTTGACTCTTTCTTTTCCGGCGTCCTATGGGCTTATGGCTGTATAAAAGTGGGTTACACCAATATTAGTGAACAAGCATATTTTTTATATAAAAATAAAACCATACGCATCCTAAAGTGTCATAATTTACCAAAATGAAAATGTCTGTTTTCTTGGATCAATGCCATCACCAGCAATCTGAGTAGCAAATGAAGGAGAAAAAAGTGTAAACAAAAGAAATATAAATTGAAATAAACTACAAACAGAATAACTATATGCAGTGTATGGTGGACACAACAAAATGAGCAGCAAAAAAAATCTTAGCTATATTCAGGTTATGCTTTCATCTCTAACTGGTTAAATGAATAGAGGTGAAAATTTTGATCCATTAATTTTTAAACAGGTTAATTCAGGTTAAGCTTTCATCTCTAACTGGTTAAATGGATCGAACGGATGCAAAGTGTGTATTCCATTCATAAAACCTCCTACATCAACTTTTTTTTTCCATAAAAAAACAGGTTACTCAATGAAAAAAAAAAATACTATTATAGTAATATAACTTTTTAGTCATACTTACTAGTTATTTATCAAGAATAGATCACTTAAATAGTTAAACAGACCAATACTAATAATTACCCATTTTCACGTGTTACCAGAAAAACAACCCATCATAACCCAAATTATCAATTTAGCACGATTATTAACAAAAACAACCATCTCTGTGTGCAAATAAATAGGAAGACGATCATGTGATGTCCACAAACATAGTAGTTTAAATTTTTAATTGTAATCAGTAAAAGAGAAGTGATTATGAGCAACAATTACTATCCTATTCAAGCAACATCAGGGCAATGATCCATATCTACCTCAGAATTACGTGTATCAGCCTTCACAGACACACTCACAACTTGGTAATCCTCATTTACCTACACAAAATAATAGAAGCATGATGGTAAATATTCCGGTTAAGATTGCAACAAGGTAGTAAAAGATTTATGTAAATTACCAACCCAGAACTCAAAACGAAATAGATCATGAGATGAAGTCAAGTGAAATCTTAGACCCTGAAAACAATCAATATGACCATAAATTTATCACATTACAAAAGTTAAATGTATACTAAGAAATGACATTAAAATAAAGTCAGAACCACAGTGGTCTACCTTATAACTGGTACATCTCACCAAACAGAATGGACAGGAAAATTCTTCAGTAACTGCAAATTTGGAACAATTAATTAAGTTTAAGAAGACACCAAACGCATCAAGTATCACCATATAAACATATGTTAAAGTAAAGATGGTGTGGCTTCACTGTAGTAGGGAAATTTTTTTTAGCTTTGGAAAACTGCAACCAAATACCCTTCCATAAAACTCGCACTATCTGGGGGGTCAAAACTTCATAAAAATGTTCATATATAAGAGCATCCCTAACCCATTCTCTATCCCCATCCTCATCTTCAAAATTTAGGGAAAGCATAAAATTGACACTCCATCCCATTCCCTATATGCTACCCTCAAATTTTAGAGATCAAAATTTTGAGGTATAGTGAAGCTCTCTACATATAGAGATTCACTATTCGGAGTAAATTTAAGGAATGGTGATTTTTAGTTAAGCTATAGGGATAAGGATAGAGAATGGGATGTGAACGCTTGTGAAATAACTAAAATTCTTGCAGGCCAGAATTCTTTTCAAAAAGTATTAAATAATGATATTATTTAATGCAGGAAGCAAAACACATGCAAAGTTGGAAAACTTTAATGTTTTTTTTGTTTTGTAAAATAGGTATGCGGAGACACCTACAAAATAAAGTTATTTATTTAATGAATCTACCATAGTGGTAAAAGTGGAACCAACAAATTCCCAGTACCTTCAGTCCTCTGTAACATATCGTTGTAATACTTGTAGTTGAAAATGACATTTCCAGTTCTCAACCTGTAGCAAAGGCAACAAAAGTTTAAATTACAATTCGAAAAACAACAGAAGGGTATGATGGAAAAAAAATCAAAAGAGCCAAAAATAAACAAGCAGGTAGTGATAGATCACTATATATGAATCACTATTCTAATAAATAGAAACATATAATAAATAAAAGAAACGAAAAGACCAAAACCACCTAAGAAAACAATATGTGCATATATCAAGTAATGCGTGGTCATAAAAATAAAAAACAGCAGATGATAATCTGCAACTCCCTCACGGGAAAAGTCACTCAAATGACTTGAAATTTTAATTGCATGAAATTAAGTAGTCTGTATGTAGTATTGTCATGAAGACGTCAAATTAATCAGCATCACTAACTTTCATCTTAAAATAATAAACGTTAACTTAAACAACTATGTTGTGGAAGAAAATTTTGTTAGATACATAATTCTTATTTCCCATATTCCTCCTTATCCTAAGTATATATATATATATAGTGTGACATATATTAGTTATCCTAAGTTGAATAGGTATGTCGGTTATATTCGGTTATAGCCAACCGATGTGTCCGATGTGTTGGTTGGGGACACACCCCTTCATTTGTATAAATACCAAACACTTTGTATTATTTCATTCATGTATTGAATCTTAAGTTTATCATTTCTCTCTCAAACACAAACCCTCTCCATCGATCCTGTAACCTTCATTTGGCATCTGAGCATTGGTTGTTTAAATCGTTCCATCCGAATACAAAGAACACATCGAAGATATTTCATCCCCTGTTTTCACTCGAACAAAAATAAAACAGAGACAGACGGGATCGGAGTCTAAACTCATTGGAACAATCTTCATAGGCCACTCAGGATTCGAAGAAGATCAATACATCATAGAGCATAACCGTTTAAGGCAAGAAGGGAACCGGAAAACAAATATTCCGGCCAAATCAGAAAGTTTCCGGCGTGACACCGGAATCACAGAAGCATTGTCTAGACGCGACAAAAACGGTTATACTATCCCTGCCCTTAGTTTGTAAGTTAGTATCGAATACATAATCTTAATCAAAATAAAAAAAAAACAATTTTTTTTCTCTGTTACTCTGTTTTTCTCGAACAAGTTTTTTCCCGCCAAAAATCGTTTTTCAATCAAAACAAATTTCCAGACATCAGTTTTATCTTATCATCGTTCGTGTATACAAAACAGTAACATTCATAAACAGAAACATATCAAAGATTAAGGTTTCACCGATTCGAAGAAAACCCGGGAAAATTTTTTCTTTTCTGAAATAAATTTTCCATTGTATTCGATCATAGTTTTTGGATTAGATCCAAAAATAATTGTGTTTGTGGAACATATAAGTGTGATTGTTCCATTGTTTTTGATCAAAGGGGATCAAAACAGAAACTTAGTTTTCGGGGCAGTAGGTTTGAATAGGAACAAGAAGAAGAAAGTTTGACTTCTGAAAGTCAAACAGTTTATAATATTCTATATTATTTGAGGGTATATTGTGTTAGAAATTGTATCAGTGTTTGTTTGTTAGAATTTATCACTGATTAAACAAAAAAAGAAAATAGGATTGAAGCATATTAAAAAACAAGTGATTTGTTTTAGAAGGGTGTTTTAGATTGACAAAGGGTGTTATTGCAAGACACTAATCAATCATTGTTGGAGGATTATCAAGTCATAGGATTGACTTTTAGAATTTGTTTAGAGGAACACTAGTGATACACGAGAGTATTATAACAAAGATCTTGGTACTTTGTTAAAGCCGGCTACAAAGATCAAAACTTTGTTAAGCAAATAGTATTTCTCGAAATTATCATAGTAGAGTTTGACAAGGGTAGTCAAGCAAAAGTTCCATTGAAGTGTTGGGTAGTCCATATTAGATTTGGACAATAGGGAAGAAAAAGACTAAAAGTCCACAGAAAACTCCCAGTAAACCCATAATGTCGAAAGAAACGACATCGAAAGAGACAGTCACGAAGGAGACTCTCACTTTCAGCCTCCAAACACCGATGTTGACATCTACAAATTACACGATTTGGGCTGTTCGTGTTAAAGCAATATTGAGTGCAAATGGTCTTTGGGAAGTAGTGGAACCCACAGAAGGCACGTCAACGGTAGATGTAAAGAAGGATAGGACAGCGATTGCCTATCTCTTTCAGGCAATTCCAGAGGATATGGTGATGCAGGTGGCGTCACATCCTACAGCAAAAGAAATTTGGGAAGCATTAAAGACGAGATTTATTGGAATTGACCGAGTCCAGAAAGCAAGACTTCAATCATTACGCACAGAATTTGAGATGTTGTCGATGAGAGAGACAGAAACCATAGACCAGTTTGCTGGTAGGTTAAGTGCGATTAGTACAAAGTCAAGAACCCTAGGAACAAGAATTGAAGAGTCAATGTTGGTGCGAAAATTGCTGGACTCCGTACCAGAAAGGTTCCTACAGATTATTGCGTCCATAGAACAATATTCAGATATGGATACCATGACGCTAGATGAAGCGCTTGGAAGACTCAAAGCGTATGAGGAACGCCTTAAGTCAAGAGATGAGAAGAAATATGGACCCGCAAGTCAAGAGAAGCTGTTATTTACAAGGCAAGATAGAAGGCCTTTCAGCAACAATAACAAGAACTACAATCAGAATAGAGGTAGACAGAACTTTAGGAAGTTCAGTAAGAGTCAAAGATACGAGAGGAAGAACTTTGACAGAAATGGCCATCAAGATCACAGAGGTGATAGAAATCCCACTAAGAATCGTCATGACGACAGTAGTTACAAGCCCAAGAGAGATGGCAGCAGTGTAAGATGCTACAACTGCAATGAAATAGGACATATAGCTCCCAGATGTCCTAAACCTCGAAACAAACAAGAAGAATCTCACCTAGTAATGGAAGAAGAGGATCCCACATTACTTATGGCAGTTGGTGTAGAAAGAAACGTAGTTCTAGAAGAAAAGAAGATTATACCAGAAAGCTATCATAGTGAAGAAAATGGAAATGAAGTTTGGTACTTAGATAACGGAGCAAGCAATCATATGACAGGAAGACGCTCCTACTTCACAGAATTAGATGATTAGATAGCAGGAAGTGTAAAATTTGGAGATGGATCATGTGTCAACATCAAAGGTAAAGGCTCAGTATTATTGGAATGCAACAACGGAGAACAAAGACTAGTTACAGAAGTCTACTACATTCCAACACTTCAAAGCAACATCTTAAGCCTCGGGCAAGTTACAGAATCAGGATGTAAAGTGATTATGGAGAATGAGTATTTAAGGATTTATGACGCCTACAGCAACCTATTGATGAAAGTCCCAAGAGCTAAGAATAGACTCTACAAGGTACGGCTCAGAACAACAAGTCCTATTTGTTTACAAGCCAGAATAGATTCACCTGCATGGTTATGGCATGCACGTATGGGACACGTGAATTTCGATTCACTACGACAATTAAGTATTAAAGGAATGGCACATGGAATACCAAGAATCAAGCACCCATCTCAAGTATGTGATGCATGTATTACGGGGAAGCAAAGCAGACTTCCATTCCCCTCTCAAGCAAGTTTTAGAGCAACGAGACCTCTCGAGCTCGTACATGCAGATTTATGTGGACCGATTTCACCCACATCATTAGCAGGCAACAACTATTTCTTCCTTATAGTTGATGACTATTCAAGATATATGTGGATCTACATGCTTAAGTCAAAAGATCAAGTTTATGAGAATTTCAAGAAATTCCTAAGTGAAGCTCAGACAGAGACAAGTCAAAAGCTCAAGAAATTAAGAACGGATCGTGGGGGAGAATTTACCTCTAAAGCACTTACCACGTATTGTGAGGACAAAGGAATCCTCAGGCAGCTTACAGCGCCTTACACACCTCAGCAGAATGGTGTAGTAGAAAGGAAAAACCGTTCAGTAATGAGTATGACAAGAAGCATGTTAAAGGCTATGAACGTACCACAAAATTTATGGGCAGAAGCAACAAGACAAGCGATTTACATACAAAATCGGTTACCTACAAAAGCATTACAGGGAATGACGCCCTACGAAGCAGTGAATGGAAAGGCACCCAATATCAAGCACATTAGAGTATTTGGATGCACAGCATATGCAAAGGTAACAACGCCCTTCTTAAAGAAGTTAGAAGATAGAAGTAAGAAAATGGTACATCTAGGAAACGAAAGCGGTTCCAAAGCCTATAGATTATATGATCCCATAGAAGAAAAGATACATATCAGTAGAGATGTCCAATTCATAGAAAATGAACCATGGGATTGGGACAACTACTTGAAAGAAGGAAGTGAAAATGAACCATCTTGGACAAGATTTGAGATACATGGAGATTCAGAAAGCGAAGCTGTACAAGAAGAAAATGACGAGAACAGTGAAGATCAAGAGAGTGATAATGAATTCTTCAGCAGTCCAATCACAGCTACAAGAACTCCAATAACGGTACAAGAGACACCGACAAGTGATCCAGCAGTTGAGACGAGTACTCAAGAGTTAGAAGACTCACCAGGCTCCTTACATAGACCAGTTCGAGCCCTTAGATCACTTAATGACATCTATGCAGCCACAGAACCTCTTAGACCAGAAGAATTTGAACATCTTTATCTAGCATATGATGAAGAACCTGCAAACTACAGAGAAGCAGCAGATTACCCACATTGGATAGAAGCAATGGAAAGCGAGATAGACTCTATAGAAAAGAATAACACTTGGACACTGACTAAACTTCCCTCCGATCAGAAACCAATAGGTCTAAAATGGGTATTTAAGGTCAAGAGAGACGCAAGTGGACAGATCACCAAGCATAAGGCCAGATTAGTAGCAAAAGGGTATGTACAACAAGAAGGTATAGACTACAATGAAGTATTTGAACCCGTTGCAAGAATGGAAACAATCAGGCTACTACTAGCATTGGCAGCTCAGAAAGGATGGCAAGTACATCATTTGGATGTCAAATCAGCATTCCTACACGGTGAATTAAAGGAAGATGTCTACGTATCACAACCAGATGGATTCATAAAGAAAGGAAAAGAGAACCTAGTCTACAAGCTAAAGAAAGCTCTATATGGTTTGAAGCAAGCACCAAGAGCATGGAACATAAGGCTGAATAACATCCTAAAAGAAATTGGATTTATCAGATGTCCACAAGAACAAGCAGTGTATAAGAGAACTTCAAGACAGTCAACAATCATTATAGGAGTTTATGTCGATGACATAATAGTGACAGGAAGTTCAGTGAAGGACATATCAAGCTTCAAGAAGGAAATGCAAGGCAAGTTTGAAATGAGTGATTTAGGACCACTCACATACTATCTAGGAATAGAAGTACGCCAAGCACAGGGAAGAATACAATTGAAGCAATCAGCCTACGCAAAGAAAGTTATCAAGGAAGCTAGACTAGAAGACTGCAATCCAACAAAGACTGCAATGGAACCAGGTCTGAAGCTCACCAGAGAAGATGAGAGTGAACCAGTCAATGAGACAGAATACAGAAAGCTAATTGGAAGCCTAAGGTACCTTACACACACCAGACCAGATATTACTTACGCAGTTGGATACGTGAGCAGATTCATGGAGAAACCAAAGACGACTCACATGAAGGCAGTTAAACATTTGATAAGATACATCAAAGGCACATTGAATTATGGAATTCAATACAGCAAAGGAAAAAAAGCAGAAATCATTGGTTACAGCGACAGCAGTTTCGGAGACCAAGAAGATGGAAAAGGAACAACAGGAACAATATTCTACTACAAAGATTCACCTATCACATGGACAAGTCAGAAGCAAAGCACGGTAGCTTTATCATCATGTGAATCAGAGTTTATGGCAGCAACATCAGCAGCATGTCAAGCAATATGGCTACAAGGAGTACTAAGCGAACTCACAGGTGAAAGACCAAAGAAAATAACTCTACAAGTAGATAACAAGTCAGCGATACAACTCATGAAGAATCCTGTGTTTCATGGAAGATCCAAACACATCAACACAAGGTATCACTTTATCAGAGAATGCATAGAGAACGAGCAGATACAAGTTGATCATATCAGTGGAGAGATGCAGAAAGCCGACATCCTCACCAAGTCATTACCAAGGATAAAGTTCATAGAGATGCGAAGTCTCATAGGAGTTGAAGACCTTGGGGAAATCAAGAATTAGGGGGGAGAATGTTAGATACATAATTCTTATTTCCCATATTCCTCCTTATCCTAAGTATATATATATATATAGTGTGACATATATTAGTTATCCTAAGTTGAATAGGTATGTCGGTTATATTCGGTTATAGCCAACCGATGTGTCCGATGTGTTGGTTGGGGACACACCCCTTCATTTGTATAAATACCAAACACTTTGTATTATTTCATTCATGTATTGAATCTTAAGTTTATCATTTCTCTCTCAAACACAAACCCTCTCCATCGATCCTGTAACCTTCAAATTTTGCTTATTATATCATGGTAAAGAAAGGTGCATACATGCAGAACTAGGATGCTAAACTTATACAACTAAAATACCCTGTCGCAATCAGTTGACCATATTGTTGAAGCTGGGAATGCGAACCTGTTACACTTTTGAATTTTTATAGAGTATTCTAGTCCATTTTCTGATGCATTATTGGGTGTTACACATACAACATTGAGTTATATTATTAGATGTTATCTAGTTAAAACAAACATTGACACTATGAAAACTACAAAATAATTAAACTAAAAAGAACAGAGAAGAGGAAATGCATGCTAAAAAAATCATAACTACCTCATAATACGCGGCAGAGAATTGTCCGGTATATCACTGAATGAATACAAATCATAAGCAGATATGTCTTTTGCCCCAAGTTCCTCTGCAGAAACGGTAACTGGGACCTGCTGCAATATACTCTTTGGCACCAGAAAATGAACTTATGAGCAATAAGAATATACACACTATAATCATTAACCAGAGAGCTTACAAGAAAACGTACCACAGCTTCTGAATTATGTGGAAACTGAAAAGACACACATTTTTCATCATCCAAACCACTCAACTGCGCAAGAAAAAGAAAAGACAGTGATGTAAACAGAAAAGAACATGAGTCCAGCAATAACATATATTCTTCAGATGATCCTTGTAGAGGTACACTGTAGATATTTGCTGGAAAGTACTACAATGTGTATCCTAGTGGAACATAGGTAACTAAACAACAAGAAGCATTGAAGCCTCATAACGTCTCATTTTCAGCAGATTATTAAATTTTTCTACTGTTACAGAAAGAATACCTTCATATAGCAGGATCGCATGCTAACACTTGACATCATCTCAGCTCTCTCCCCTAAACTTAATTTTGGAGATCTTTCAAAATGAAGTGTATCCATCGGGATCTGACCCAATAAACAGTAACCTCCAAGATTTGCTGTCAGTGTGTGCATACAAGAAAACAGATAAAAGAAACAGATCTGTAGAACTTTAAAATAATATATTATCCAAAAGCACACGTACATGAAGAAGAAAACATGTGGTCCTGAGTTAGATCAATGTCTTGACTATTTGCAATATCAACTGTAAAGTAGATAGAACGTGTTAAAAGACTGAAACAAACAAAATACCGAAAGGTCGTCTAGAAATGCAACTGAATGCCGTACCACAGCTCACCACCAACATGGCAAGAGAGCCAGATTTGATCTCTGCTGATAATTTGTTAATTTCTGGTAGAATAAATTTGGCTTGAGAACAGCTCAAAGATTCTGATCCATTAAGAGCCGTCAATTTACTAGCCTTAATGAAGTGATAAACAGCTGAACGCTAACAAAAAATAAAACAATTATTTTCTAAATAAAAAATAAACATATGAGAAATGCCTAAGAAAAAAATACATACAAAAGTGAAATTATAGAACTACCTCCATGTTAGTGTTAGAAAGTGGTCTCGCCAGTAATATGTACAAAGGAAAAAGGCTCTGTGTATGCGTTCCATCATTAATAGTTCCAGATATAGATACTGAAACTTGAATCCTGGAATGAACAGAGGCAAAAAAAATGTCACAAATTTTAGGCCATGGGTCAAAAGATTAACCATATAAAGCTAACTAATTATGAAATACAATAAATGTTGAGTTGTGTAGTCTGAGGTCCACGACATGATGGCAGGAGTCTAGGGTGCAGCACCTAGGTTGGGTCATGCTTCACAGAAAGGGCAGAGATCAAGGAGGAGCTGCCCCTCGTGGGGTCCTTCATGAGTTCATGGGCACCTAGGTTGGGCTTGGCCTCTTATAAATTTAGGCCTGGTTTTCTAGTCAGTTTGCAACTCTTGCAGAGCAAGTTGTTATTTGTTAATCCTAATTTCACCTCTATACAATAAACCTTTGTAACAAAAAATAATATAAATACTCTCTAGTTCAGTTGTGGAAGTAGCCCGGTCACATTGATCAAGTGAACCACGTTATGTGTATTGCCAGTGTTTTGGGAGTGTATGAGCATGTGAGATTAAATGATGATTCCCCAACAACTATTGCCATAACAGCAAAACATACCTACTCGTAAACATGTTTTGGTCCAGGGCGTAAGTGAAGGTCTAACAAAATACTGAGAACATAATCAAGGGTGATGGTAAAAAAATCAATTTAAATTTGTGTAGTAGCATTCTTGCCTTTTCTTGTTCTTCGCTTGTAATTTGTAGTGCAAGCATCTTTGTAGAAATAATGGCTGCACGAATTTATATCATCACTTAGACACATAACATTAAGGTGAGACTCTTCAGACATGTCACTAACATTGTTACATATATAAAGGATATCATTAAATGTTTGCAGCAGGAAAAAATGTGACTGATATAAAAGCTAACATTGCTAGAAAGTTTTTCTATCAAGTGTCAGTCTCCAATCTACAATTACCAATCAAACCCTAAAAGATGGTAAATGAATAAATAAATAATCGAACAAATATTGCCAAATTAAGTGGGTTACATTTTTTATTGCCCGGCGTTGAAGAATGTTGTACAATTCTACAGGCTTGCAGTAAACTGAAAAGCTTTCTTCAGCTGCATTTTGTTCTTCCTGAGACAATTGAATATGAGGTTCTCGGCGGCAAATCGGGTTTGAGCCTCTGGAGTAACTGCAATTGCAAACAGAATTCCTGTTCCATGAAATTGCATAAGATGGATTTCTATTAATATTCATAAATTATCTACATCATGCTTATTTGCACCCGTTATCCACACACAAAGGCAACGATACATACATGGCTTTTCGAGAAACTAAAGTTATGCCAGGCATTCTTTTTAAAATATGTCCAATCGCAAACTCATAGCTATCTGCTCTTACTCAAGGTGAGTCATTATTGTTCCTGGCAGACCTGCATTAAACAAACCTAGTAATTAGTCCATTTAAAATCAAACACTTCACAATCAAACAAACGTACCCAGTTGCATCTCCCTCATCGCATAGCTATTGGTAGGGTAAGGGGAGGGTAGGAATGTAGGATGAGGGCAACCCTTCTATCTCATAAAATTATAATACATTACTTCTAATAATACCACCATTTCATTAAGGTTCGAAAATTTTCATCCGCAAACACCTAAACATTATATCGCTACTAACGCTTTCATATCCCACCAGTTTCTCCAATTTAGTATAATAGATAACAACCATAGTTATCAAAAGCCATCGCCTTGACCGCCTAGGCGACCAATTTCCTAGACGCCACCAGATCCCACTTTTCCCTCCTAGGTAAAAAAAAGCCACGGTCTGCTTTTTAAAACCTAGTCCCCTGGGCCCTGGCTAATATAATCGACCAATACTTACCAATTTATAGAGATATATATAAATCTCAATTAAATCTTTTTTTTTTGTTTTTAAATATATTTGATTTTTAAAACACTTATAGATATTGAATTATTCTTCAATATATAAACACCTCAACTCATTGATTTAACAAAAATTGATTTTGTCTACTACATAGTTATCAAAGGCATGTTAATCTTTTTAGCAGGTATGGCTAAATCTGTTGGTTCATATTTATATTATTTTATAAGATGATTGTTATTTGTATGATTTGGTGATTTTTTTATTTTTTTTTATTTGCGCTTTTTTTTCTCGGGCCCACGCTTTTTTGCGCTTCTCCCATAGGCCACAGGCGGAGCCTAAGCGCTCTGAGTGCGCCTCAAGCCTTTGATAACTATGATAACAACACTGTGTTCTTTCAGGGTTGATCTTTCTATTATCCTTTGATCACATGATGATACATTCTACAATTATTATTAACACTTTCTTTTGTGTGGCCGTGTCAGCCAGCATTTTATACCACAAAAACATAGTAATTGAAAATTGCTTATCTACCGGACCTAATGTAATCTAGAACTAACTAAAAGTCCCAAATTTCGATATAACATAACTTACATGGGTAAGTTATCCTACAAAGGGTAAAATAAATGAAAAGGGTCAAAAGGATACAAAAGACACAATGAATTATGAATCACAACAATACAGAGAAATATAACGCAATGCCGAAGAAAAAAGACACAATGACGAAAAATAAACACAATGCCAAATAAAAAGACACATTGATCTAACAAAAATTCTAAAATCTACAACCTAAAAATCTAAAAGGGAAAACCTAAAATCTAAGATCGTAGTGTTTGATGAGACGATTCCCTGGGTTTTAAAAAGTGCGTGAGGCGCATGCCTTTGCGCCTTATGTAGTTTAAGGAGCGCTTTTGGGGCTGAGACGTGCTTTTTTGTGTAATTTGGGTGTTTTTATGTTGTTTTTATGCATCAAGCTATTGTACGTTAGGTTTTTAGGCTTGTAGATGAAGGTAAAATCATATATAAACCTTATTTATATCTATCTATATTGTGGATAAGAGATACTAAAACCTATAGGATACATAAAGAAATTTATATAATCACTTTGCACATCGGGTACGAAAGCCCAAGCACTTTTGTGCTTTGCGCTACACGCCTCATTTTTAGACCACATCGCTTTTGTCTTTTTAAGACCAAAACGATTCCAATGCCGCTAAAATGAGTTAAACTGGAGTCCGTTTGAATGTTTGATACCCTTCCTACGACTGCCTATTTTGAGGAGACTATCTATTTGAACCTTTCCCTGACTTACATTACCACCTGATGCTAACATAAACTAATTCCTCAAAAATAATAATAAAAATAAAAATAAAATAATAATATAAACATATAATTCCATAATAAAATCCGGAACTATTTGATAATCAGTGAAGCAAATTGAGTAACTAATCTATGCAAATAAACAGTACGAAATGGTGGAGTAAGATGATTAAGATCATTAAACAATTAATAATAATAATTGTGTATTTGAAGAGGAAATTAAGAACGAATATTAATTACCTTAGATGATGATAAGAACAAGTAAGAACCCTAATTTGGTTGTAGTTAGAAAGAGAAGTCAAAGAGTATGATTGATATTTATTATTTAATAACAATGTCAATGATTTTCGTTGTGTAGCGGTGAATATTACGACTGCATTGAGCTCAAGAGTTTCTATAAATACAAATTCAATAAATAATTTTATTATATTTTGTTTTTACTTATTTTATTTTATTTTAAGAAAACGATTTATGTTTTATGTATTTACAAAAAAAACAAGTTTATCGAATGCACTACATTTTCCTAGACTGCTTAATACAAAGAGAACTTCAGGAATGTAGCATTTTCATGTCAAATCTGCAGAGGCGGAGTCAGGATTTCAAGATAAGGGGCTTATATTATTTAAACTAGTACTTATTAAAAAAAATCGAACATAATAAACTATTATTACTAGTGGAGAATGGAGTGGGCCTTAACGGGGGCTTGAAAAAAAAAGGATATAGTGGAGAGTGGAGTGGACCTTAAGGGTGGTTTGATACAATTTTATTCAATGTGAACTATAAAAACTTAATTAAATTTGGGTCATTGGGCTGGACACCCCTTGGTCCCTCCCCTCCCTCCGCCACTGCAAATCCGGTATATGATGCGAATGATGTTGTACCGGAATGGTTACAACGGAGGTAGGAATGTTTTCTTCTATGGGATTCCTGTTCGAAAGGTATCCGGTTCGAGTCCTGTCGTCCATCGAAAAAAATATACCCAATATATTTGAAAGGGACCGACATGTAGAGTTGGATTCGAACTTGGGAAGAAAGAGGTTTCAAGTTAAAAGGTTTTCACTGATCTGACAAAAAAAAGACAAAATTACACTTTATGTCCTTAAAGTATCACTGAAATTATGAAACGTGTCCTTTATTTATTTTATTTTTTTGCATTTTATGTCCAAAATCTCTTTATTTCTTGCATATTGTGTCCTTTATCACTAACTGGGTTAAAAATCTTAGTTAACTTCATTAAACCTAGGGGTAAAATTGTGTACTCATGTCCCTCGTCATCTTTCCCCTATTATAACAGACCTGCACACAAATTTGAAAGCCTAACCGACCAAAACAATCGTTTTCCTCCTCTAATGGTGCAATGTTGGTGTGGCAAAGAGGCTGGAATTCGAATTTCATGTGACATTTATAGTTTAACAGTTGTTGAAGATTAACCACTGTTGATCAAGTTGGTCCATCTCCAACTCACTTGAACTTGTTACTATAACCATCATCAAACATCTCTATCCTAACCCCCGTTTCTTGCCCAACCGTAACAACGCTATCAGTTTTTCTCGTCTTATGTTGGTTGGATCTGTATGGTTCACGATGTACCACAACCGTTACCCTCAACAATCACCGTCGGCCACCGCCTTAACACGCATCACCACCACCATCTTATAATATAATAAAAAGAAAGGGGTTTGTTGAAGGGTTACCTGTGTTTAAAGACGGTTGGGTGACAAAGGCGGCGGCGACTTGTGTTTGAAGACGGTTGGGTGACAAAAGCGGCGGCACCGCCATGAACCACCTCCCATCTCCTCCTCTTCATCTCTTTAGCTCTCTCTGTATCTCTTCTCTAAATCTCTTTGCGTCATCATCTGGTCATCTGCCATGTTTTGTAACCGACTACCAAAACTCTCAATCTCCTCAAACTTCCCCCGTTTCTCTCTCTCTCTCCAGCTCTTTCTCTCTCTAGATCCATATAGGGTGAAGTGGGTATGGGGTTGACTATAATTAAAAAAAATCACTTCACTCTTTCTTATCCTCACTTTGAATTGGTGAAGAGGATGATGATTTGGAGAAGCTGATGATCGATTAGGGTTGAAAAAAAATGTAGGTGCAAGGTTGAAAAAAAAGTGAAGAGGATGGTCAATGGACAGTTTTACCCCTGGGTTTAATGAAGTTAACTGTGATTTTTAACCCAGTTAGTGATAAAGGACACAATACGCAAGAAATAAAGAGATTTTGGACATAAAATGCAAAAAAATAAAATAAAGGACACGTTTCATAATTTCAGTGATCCTTTAAGGACACAAAATGTAATTTTGTCAAAAAAAATATCCGATATATGACATTTAATGATACCCGAGTAAAAGTTGCTATATTAACTTGTTAATGCGTAACTTACAACTAGATCTATGAAATTATTATTAAACTAAATAGCCAAAACAGTCTCTCTGGTTTGGTGGGTTTTGCCAGTCCAACTCAAAATGAAACTAATTGCCTGAACAATCCAATAGTTTGACGAAATGCACCAAAACAATTCAATTTTTTAATGGGGTTAACTCAACCCAGTTAAGTAAGTGGCAAAATTGTCCATTTACCTTCTGATTCAGCTAGGTGTCTCTTAATATTACTCTCTCAACTCTCTTCCTTCTCTATACATCATGACTCTCATCTTTCTCTCTCTAAAATGTGAGAAATCCGGACAGATTCCAGCTACTTAAAAGGTTGTAGTTGGATTCTCGCCGGATTATCATTATCATTGGAATAACAATCGGAGATAAATTAGAGTACTGCAACATCCCTCTAATCCCCCCCCCCCCTCTCTCTATCTCTCTCTCTCTCGATCGATCAATCGATCGAGTTACAGAAGATACATCTCACATACACATCAACGGATGTGTATGTGAATGACGAGATAATTGGAAGAGTTTTGGGGTTAGATAACAAACACATAACAGTGACTTCATGTGGCTTATACGGATTATTGGAAGAGTGGTCGATACCGGAATCGGTCATGGGTATATAGGAGGGAATAGGTTACGGTGGGTTATAGGAGCAGGATAGATTGCCGCTTACTTGTGGGTTGCTTCATAATAATCATTGGCTGAGGTTTATTAAGGAATCGAAGATGGGTTACAGGTTAAGAGAGTAGATAAGGGCTTGGTACTAAAGGGGAGAGAATGAGGTGTTCGTTGGACCGGCGCCGGTCACCAAAACCGTTTACATGCTTCAGATATTATGGCGGGGAGCATTTCGTTTTTTCGGGAAGAGTGAAGAGAGAGGGAAACAAGGTGGTTACCATGGTGGCAGTCATCGGACCTGGTGGTAGTGTTGGTGGTGAACAGTTGTGGTGAAGTTGGTTGGTTCGAGATGGTTGTGACAGTGGTGAGAAGTGAAGGTGGTATGAGAGGATGGTGATAGTGGTGAAAGTGGATGGTGGTCTGAGAAGGTAGTGATTGTGTGGTGCTGGTGACGGTGGTCTAGCATGGTGGTGATGGTGGGGGCGGTCTGGATTAGTGGTGGTAATGGTATGGAGGAGGTGGTGATAATAGGGAGAGAGAAGGTAGATGGACAATTTTGCCCTTAACTTGGCTAAGTTAACCCCGTTAAAAAATTAGACCGCTTTGCCACATTTCGCCAAACTACAAGATTGTTTAGGCAATTAGTTTGATAGTTTCATGTACAACAAACATTATTATGATTGGCGGGAACTATAGAGGGTAAAATGAGCTAGTTACGTTATGCATCAAAACAAGTCGGCAATAATAACACAACCCAATCAAGAATGTAGTTACAAGAAATGGACTCGACCCGAAAACAGACTGACTAACCAAATGGTATGTTATTTAAAAGATAATATAGATGTCTAAATGTATCATGTCTAAACATGTAAACAAATATGAATTCTGGTTGCAGTGACTTCAGAACTGCAGCCAATAACATGAATAAAGAATAACAGACCAAACACTAGCAGCAAACAATTCTTGCAAATTTGTACAACCAATTTAAAAAATAAATTCTTGAAGTAATAAAAACTATAATAGCTTTTATAGGGTAATTATATGAAAATAAAATAGCAAAAACTTGAAAGACAGTTGGATGCATGGTGATTCTTTAAAATTAACAGCAGCCAGAATGGTATTCTAAGATGAGCAGCAACCACCGCTCTGCCCAACAGGTTGACCCTTGAGCTGCACAGACGGTGGCCTCATGTTGTTTGATCCAGGCTGACTTGCCATCCTGCAACAAACGATGATTTCCCCATTTAGACAAATAATAATCAGTCAAGTCTAGAAAAGAGGGTCCGCTTAAAGAAAAATAATAATTTGGTCACAATTTGGAGATGGCAAGATGGGTCAGGTGGGTGGGCTGGGTAATGGGTCATAAATGGGTTTGGGTTGAGTGAACTGGTGAAGTCATTCTTTAGTAGGGACAGGTTGATCCATTTTTCAATTTATCTTATAAATAATTAGTGTGTTAGTGATGATTACAATCTCGACGTTACAGTAACTTATCAAAAAGATTTGATAAAAATAAAGCATGCATGAGAGACAAAATTTAGGATGTTTACATAAAAAACGGAGTATAATTTTTTTGATAAAAACCCGTTGGACGTGATTGTTCCTTTTTTGGATTTTAGTTTGAGCTAATTATAAAACAATGCCAATAACAAGCTATTTATTAGAAGAAAAAAAACATGTCCGAATTGCCAAATCTATTGTAAATCTTCTTTGAAGATCTTGGAGTGCCTCAACGGTTTTTCCAAAAAAAAATCTTAAAAGAGGATATTCATAAATTCAAAATACAAGATGCTTGACCGAAGGAGTAATAAACTGATAAAAGGCACAAAAAACGTGAAAATTGCCGAGAAATATGGGGTACCTGTTTTTGATGTCAGCAGACATGGCCATGAAAGCCTGCTCAACATTGGTAGCATCTTTGGCACTAGTTTCCATAAATGGAATGCCAATGCTATCAGCAAATTGCTAAAAGAAAAGAACACAAGAATTAGCCTCCTTTTTAACAATCCTCTATCCATCCAAACGAATACAAAACAAGTAACATAGAGTGGAAAACTGCACATGTCAGACTCGTTTTCTTAGCGCCTCGAAGCGCACGCCTCAAACGTTTTTTAAAACCATGAAAGTAAAAGGAAACCTTCAGTTCAAGATGTAACATGTGTTGGCCCCAAATACTTTGTCCAGAAATTTTAATTTTTTTTAATAATAAATAGTGTTATAGTGTTAGCTAGGAGTACAAAAACTGTATCATTTGATTGTTGATCCAAATTTTCAAACCAAAATGATTTAGGAGGTTTTATGCATTACTAATAAATACACTTTGAGAGACTTTCTACTCATTCAAACTGTTTGACATGTTTCTTTTTAAGATAACTTTGTAAATCTAACCCTTTTGATGATAAAACATAACTCAAATTGACCCGTTTATAAGTAAACGGATAGAAGTTAAGGAAAGAAAAAAAAGTAAGTTAAATGTGTACCTTAGCGGTGTCATAGGACACGGCTCTACTTTCTGTAAGGTCACATTTGTTTCCAACAAGAAGTTTATTCACATTTTCACTTGCATAACGGTCAATTTCACTCAACCATTGCTTAACGTTGTTGAAACTTTCTAGGTCAGTAACATCGTAAACTATCTGCAGAAAAGAAACAGAAAAAAAAAACTTTAGTTAACCAAAAAAAGTCAGCCTTTATATTGTCTTTTATCAGTTTACAATAATCTGTCTTCTAAAAGAGATCTAGGTCATAAAGAGAACTAGGAACTGGAAAGCGTACAATAATGCCATGTGCCCCACGGTAGTAGCTACTGGTAATTGTCCTGAACCTTTCTTGTCCAGCTGTGTCCCACTAATTGGTTCAAATAGGAGAATAATTAATAGACAAGAATCGTTAAAATAAATGTTGACTTATAAAAACTCACAATTTGAAGCTTAATGGTTTTCCCATCCTGCTCAACAGTGCGGATTTTCTGCAGGGTAGATGAGAAAATAAAACATTTATCATACAAAGGTAACATGATATTAATAACTTTAAACGCGCTTTTATTGCCATTCAAAAAATTGTGCTTTTATTGAGATGCTACTTTCAAATAACAAAATGAATTATAATAAGTTCTTACAAAGTCCACGCCAATCGTGCTGATGTAGCTGTCAATATATGAGTCATCCTGTATGAAAGAGACAAAAATATTATAAGATACAGAATACAGAAAGAGGTGAAAAAATGGGCAGGCATGTCAAAACGGGTTTGGGTTGGAACAAGTCATTTTTAGTACAAGTCAATAAATGCCGGAGCAGTTTCAGATATAAACGCAATCCAAATCTCAACATTTATAAGTAAATGTGTCTAAACTGCCACTTCTATGTATTTGTAAACAAGAATCAACTAATCTATTTCCACAACTGGTTTACATTCTAACAGATTGTTCAAGATAGCAACAAGATATCCAATTGACAGATGTATAAATAGGCAAGGAGTGAAGGAACCATCTTAAATGGATATTATAAAAAAAAAAAGCCAAATTGTCTTACAGCAAATCTAAGGAGGAGACAAGATTTGCCAACTCCCGAGTCGCCAATCAGCAAAAGCTTGAACAAGTAATCACTGCAATAGACATAGCAAGAAATACATTCAGGATAAAAGGACCATATGTTCTTGAACAGTGTTAAAGAGATTATAGTAGCCGTGATATTTCTTGAAACTATGCATATAACAGCTAAAAGTTGCACACCTAGAGCTTCACTAATCCCAACTATAGTACATTTATAGGAAAATCACACAAGTAGCCATTTTCCTCGTGGTGTTATACCTCTATAGACGTGTCAGAGAAAAATTACATATGTAGCCATTAAATATGGGACGCGTATCTACTTTCACTCGCACATAAATGTTTAATCCCACAAATGCAGGCTTAAAATCATGTCATACGCGATGGGGACACTTGTGTATAATCAGCAAACATACCTTATGCGGTAGATGCATGAAAAAATTCAACACATATGTGACATAGACATGCATAATAGCCGTTTTATTTGAATATCCGAGGTGGAAATGGCAATGCTAAACATATGTTTGCTAATTAAGGCATGAAGTCTAGACAATGAGTATCACTAATCCATAACTCATTTAAAACACAGTCACATAGAGAGAGAGCGTCATGACGTCATCTGTGGATTTTTATATCGATCACAATGATCTAAATATGTCAAAGGTCTATTAAAAGATCAATTGTTGTATGTGGTTGGTTCCTAATGTATGGTTGCTCATACAAGTTGTGGTGTGGAACATTCTCAACTCAACAAAAGGTGAGAGCGCGATTGATGATACCTAATAAAAAGGGTGGGGGTCTAGCCCAGTTTGGTGCCTGTATCGGTGGTTTGAATTCAACTGACTCTCTTTAATGATGGTGGCCAATCGTTCTCTTCATATTGCTCTTTGTCACCATGGGGACAACACATTGATGTTGTTTGTTATACACGTTTTCTTGATAGAGAGAGGCATTGGTAGAGAATGTCGGAAAATGAATCAATAATCAATATAGGAATTAAAATAGGTTGGCACATACACCTAGTACAGTGTGTACTTTTAAACAACTCACTCGGCTTATAATACAACCCTATGAAGCAAAATTCTTAAACAAATAAAAAACAAGAGCCTATATAAAAGGTTTGTTGTGTCCATATTAGGGTGCATTCCAGTCATCTCCCTCCTCTCCTATCATTTTCTAACCATATGCCAGCCTTCTCCATGATCGCATCATCCATTACCTGATCTCGTAGCCATTTCCCTCTCTTCTCTCTTGCATAACAGTCACCCCAAACAAAAGATGGGAAAATGCATGCATCACGCAACGTGGCACATGAGGCGAAAACTGCCACCACATGACCTCCTTGTGGAGACATTGTGCATCACCTCCACCCATGCACCACCTCAGTCGCCTCGCGCATAAGGCATTGGTGCGTTATATTTAAAACCAAGCATGCAATACACGTCATGTGGTGTTATCAAAGTTGCGTTATCTTTGTTAAAACCAATAGTTAAAATAACTACGGAAAAACAACTTGCTAACATTTTCAACTTAACATAAAGCGACGGCATTTGACCTTCGACAATGCGTTCAACATTAAATCTCGCTAATGCCTACCTAAAAAGCTAACTTATGATGGGATGACAATGTCATGTAATGCTCATCAATTCCACATCCCCTCGACAACGTATCATACAAAATCAACAAATATAATCGTCGAGAAATATTATCTTCATTTAATTTCAATTTTTAAAATCATTACAGCGAAATGAATAGATACATGACTGCTTCACATATAAATTATTCGATACATCGTTTATTTATTTATTACGCATCCTCATATACAAAATCTCATACATAGTTTATATTTAATTAACATGATTTTCTCTACATTTAATTAATTAATTACACCATTTTCAACAAATCAGGTATCATTTTGAATCAGATAACAAAATAGATCCAATCAAGATGAATCAAATCAACACAATTTTGTTAACAATTAACACAATAATAATAATAAGATCTAACAGACGAAACAAAACGTATGTATAAAACAATACAGAATGACAGAGATCGAAACTTACTATTCGTGATTCATGATATAAACAATTTGCAGGTATATAACGAGGCAGACTGATCTAACGGTGACGGTAAGATGGATCTTTAACGGGAGACGGAGAGCAAAGGAGGATTAGAGCAGCTTGATTATTGTTATTATTAATATTATTATTGAATAATGTATGGAATGAATGAGAGGTAAGGAGGATGATATTGACGGAGAGAAGTTAACAACCGACAGATGAAATGAGAGATGTTGTAACAAACACCTATTTTCTTATTTTAACCTTTTTATTATATCCTACCTTTTCGTTTGGAAGTTTTTCTCCTTCCACTTATTTTCCTTTTTTTTAATTTTTTTTAAAAGTCCAACAAACTTTATTAAAGTGGGACAATATGGCTGTTTGGTGCTGAATGATTCAGCATTCAGCTCATTTAGCGTATTTATTTCAGCTTCTGAATGTAATGGTTAAGTCTGAACAATTAAGACTTGGATGTAGGCATGTAGCAGAACTATTAAACACTGAACCACATATAAACCAATCCATTTTTACTTCCCTTACCAATGTGGGACAAGAACGCTAATTATTAATGATTCAACACTTAAGAGCTGGTGGTGAACCTCTTAATGAGGCTCTAAACCATTCAGTGCTGAATGATTCAACATTTAACGCGTTTGTTTCAGCTTCTGAATGGAATGGTTAAGATTGAACCATTAAAACTTGGGATGTAGCTGAACCATTAAGCATTGAACTAGGCTGAACCTTAATGAGGCTCGCCTACCAATGTGGGACAAGAAAACTAACCATTAAGAAGTCCAACTTAATGATTCAGCACTTAACCATTCAGACCTCTTAATGATTCAACATTTTATCAACCAAATAACCCTTTAACCATTCAGACCTCTTAATTATTCAGCACTTAATCAACCAGATAACCTCTTAGTCCACACCAACTAGGTCGTGCTTTGTGGGTTGGCGAAGGGTGTCACCTCGGCTGTTAACGAACTCGAACATAGCGTCGCGTCATTATTCGTAGTCATTGTTGAGGGTTCGTTATTGAGTTAACGATTGTTAATGGTTTTGTTGTTGGTGAAGGAGGAGGAGAAGTGGGGAATAAGGTGGGGTCCACCCACGTTTTGACCAATCAAATATTTTGTATTTTTTTCCTTTTATATATATATTTCGTTATTCCACCAAACTTAGTTATTAGGTGGTTTAATTATTGATGATTCTACGTGGCACTGAAGTGACAACATTTTTTACTAGTTATTGGGTTGTGTTGTTATTCCACAACATATAACCTTACATGACAACACAAAAACATTACACACTCATGCTTGACACATCCATATTACATAATTGATTCCACGTATCATCTATTAAGTCTCCTTAATGTGAGCGAATCTTCGGTGTCTTACGTATGAGCCTTGTGATTGTGCAAGGCATCGGTAGTTAAAGCTTGATGCTTGAAGGGATATAAACAATACTTTAATCTCAAAACATATATGGAATAATATTACTAATATCATATAATTTTAAATTCACAAGCTCAAAGGTTGCACTTTGTGGATTCAGGGTCCAGGGTGTAGGCAATAGATATTGATTGTTGTCCATGAGTTTTGCAAGTGCCTGATCGGTATTTGTTAATTGTTATAGGATAACTAATTGACTATCATTGGGCCATTCTCGATGTTATTGATGCTGCTGGATCTATTGGGCCAACTAATCCTTGTAGGCTGTAGCCTCTATATGACTATATGTGGAATAATGAATATGAAGGATAAACTAGACCGAAGGTTGACTTGAATAAACTTGTCATGTGATTATTTGTTTACTTTTACCAGTGTATATGATTGTCTTTGGTTTGATGTTAGTATTCATAGTATTATAAATAGGCATGGTTTTGTCGACGTGTATTGGGTGGGTTGGCTTTCGCATCAATACGTATATTAGATTGGTTATACTAAACATGTAGATGATCACTTAAATCGACGTCATACATATCGCTGCATCGCGATGTTGAATTCCACTAAACCACCCCTTTGTATTAGATTTTGGGGCAATAAATGTAAACTAGGGGTGTTTTCATTACACTTCATGTTACGGTTGAATCATCAACACTATCAGAATTAGTCGGTGTTGAAAATAACGTGCAAAAAATGTGATTAGTAAGCATAGGTTGGTAATGATAGATGACCATGAGGGAGAGAGGAAAATGAGAGTTGGGTTGTTTGTCTTTAAATTTCATACAAAAAGTCAACGTAAAAAATTTACAAGCGAGTAATATTTTTAAAGTTAGAACACCTAAACCATTTATGTAATTCATCCGGCGATAAAAGAACATATCTTGTTGTTACTATAATAAAGATTTATGTCACACACGTCTTAACATTTGTAATTAATCTAACCAGTAATCTATATTCTATATAAGTTTAAATAAAAAAGGAAATTAAACATTATTAAATCACATAAAAAGAAATCGTCTTAATCCAATGTTGAACACTCATTTTAAAACATTTCGAAACTGGTAGTATAAAAAAAGGTATAAAGTAAAGAAATTAAGCGTTAAAATGGCCATAAAAAATATTCATTAATATTGCTCATTCCACGGTTTAGCAAAAAAATAAAAATAAAAGGTCCCACCGAGACTTGAACTCGGGTTACTGGATTCAGAGTCCAATGTCCTAACCACTAGACCATGGGACCAACTTTGTCTTGGTACTGCCTTTCATAATTTATAAACCATTTATTATTACAGGACTAAGTTAACAAACGTATGCATTTGATTATGAGATCGATAAAAAGATTAAATTATGACTATTCTATTTTAAATATATATCCTTTGATTTGTGTTACGTGTCCACTCTTTAAGCATTTACCAACCTTTACTTTTATTTAGCAATAGTGGGTTTAGTGGTCCATGTGTCCTTTTATTTAGCAATAGTGGGTTTAGTGGTTCATTTGTTTTGTTTCTTTATGTTGCCTATAAAAGGCTTGCGATTTCAACATTAATGTTATGAATGAAATGAATTAAGTCTTGAATCTCTCCCTAATGTTCTATCTAGTTTCTCTCTATTTTCTTTGAGGTTTACCCACTCGACAGGTTATCTATCGGTTACTATTTTCTTTGGCCAATCGATTATCGGTTGGAACCACATCAGTGGTATCAGAGCAGCCTTGATCCACTCTTATGGACGCTCGTGAATGGAATGCTACAATGGCTCGAATCGAGTCGACGCTTTTCGAGATAAGGGATCTTCTCAGAAACGAATCCCGAAGATGGGCAACCTATAGCACCATTCTCTCTACACCAACCGCTGTAGCCTCACCACAACCAATTTCCGCCTCCGCACCATCACCCGTTTCCCTGTCAGTTGCTTCCTCCACTCCACCATCACCTATCATAACATCATCCACACCAACAACAATACCACCCTCTGCTCCACCACATGCACCGAAACCATCTTCACCATCGCATCCAATTTATGTTGCCGTTTTCCGGCTAAAACAGTTGAAGCCAAAAACACCAATTTCACCTACTACACCATTAACACCATCCCTTATAGCCACTCCACCATCAAAAATTACCCCAACACCCACACCATTTTCCGAAGTCTTTGCATCCTCTCAACATCCTAACTCGAACCTACCACTCAAACCGACCACCATTTTGAATCATATCTTCAGCGCTCCGACATGCCAAAAGCACAACCAGACCTCGCAAAAGGACGTCGAAACATCTAGAGGTGGCGTGACCGAGTATCGCGAGTGGCACCCACCATGGGGCATTGGCACGACTTCTCCGAATACTATGGGACTAACCGAGTGGCGACCGCCTTGGAGCAACACCAAGTCTGTATTGTTTCACCTTGAGGACAAGGTTAGTTTGAGTAGGATGGATTGTTATCCGGATTTCTCCTTGAGGACAAGGTCTGTGCGAGTGGGATGGATTGTTATGTGTCGCAATCAAAGTCCAAGCCATTGGCAGGGGATAAAAGAAGCCATGCAGATATTCGTAAAGTTCCATGCAAGGGAAATGGATCCAACTTATTTTATTGTGGTTCATTTTTTTAAATGGTGGTTGTCAGCCAAAGATTTTGTCCTTGAGGACAAGGACATTTTAAGGGGGATGGATTGTTACGTGTCCACTCTTTAAGCATTTACCAACCTTTACTTTTATTTAGCAATAGTGGGTTTAGTGGTCCATGTGTCCTTTTATTTAGCAATAGTGGGTTTAGTGGTTCATTTGTTTTGTTTCTTTATGTTGCCTATAAAAGGCTTGCGATTTCAACATTAATGTTATGAATGAAATGAATTAAGTCTTGAATCTCTCCCTAATGTTCTATCTAGTTTCTCTCTATTTTCTTTGAGGTTTACCCACTCGACAGGTTATCTATCGGTTACTATTTTCTTTGGCCAATCGATTATCGGTTGGAACCACATCAATTTGTTCATGATCATAATAAGTTTTATCTGAAATTCCATATGTCACACCACCATTTTAATAAATAGCCGTATCATGTTTACAATTATTTCTATTAATTTACATATTTAAGATTTTTGTAACTCTCAGAACTCGTAACTCGTAACTCGTAACAATAAAAAGTATATATATTTTGATATAGGAAAAAAAACTAACATAGTTAGAGGGAGGTGTCATGTGATTGGCTATTCGATTTATAATTTTTTTTATCACACGAGTTTGACTTGAATTATAAGTAGTTAACTGAATTTCAATTCGAATCCGGTATATATTTAGAATTTTGTTTGTTTTTTACTAAAACAAAGTAAAATATTGCAACAATTTCTTTTCCACTTATCACAATCTTATTATTTTAGCCCTAAATGAACTTAAAATCTAAGTCACATTATTATGACGAAGCTTCCTTCAGAAAGTCAGACAAGATAAGAAGCTTTATATCAGCAATATTGTGACAATAAAAACTAAAGGCGAAGGCGTCTTAAATTTGGGAGAAGTTGAACTAGACCTCATGTCTCGGGTTCCACATATAATCCAATGCCGAAAACCCACATTGTGCATCCGGAAGTAAATATACTCAAAAATCACAATAAAAGCGTCTATTATCTAATGAATAGGACAAAGGTCTTTTAAACCTTTAATATAGGTTCAAATCCTATTGGACGCAATTTTTCACAATATTTTGAAGATTTCGAGATCCAATATCAATTTTGATGATTTGAATCCAAAACGCTTGAGTACCTTTTTTTTATTGAAAAGGTTTATCAATTTGTTTAGGCTGCTTGTTCCCGATGCCTAAAGCATTCCCTCTGTTCTTGAATAGCTTTTTTCAAAATGGCTTCCGTTTTTTTGGTGAATATCTTTGTAGAGGATAGTATTTTGTTCATCATGCAAACATCATGTGCCGTAGTTGTTTCCCATATCACAACTCATGAAAAGCCTGACGCCACACTTGTTTATAGATGATTACTTTTTTAAAGTGTCATCATACAACTTCATTTTTCATAAGATGTAAATGTGATAATGTGGTGACGTCTGTAAGACAAGAGGTCTAGTGATTAAGTCCAACCTCTCACATGTAGGGATGAGTTTGATACCGTTACAACACCAAACCGTACCGGTACTGAAAATGCTTGGTATGGTACAGTATTCAAAAGTAAATCAACCCAAAATACTGATACCAAATCGAAAGTATCGATCCTGTAAAACACAAAAAGTGAGTGCGAAATTAGTACAAAAATGGTTCGATACGATATGTTTGGTTTTAATATAATACAATTTGCTCATCCCTACTAAGATGTTTAGTCAAACCTTAGAGAGAGCTTAATTTGTAGTGTGTAGCTTACTCAACAAGAACATGTGAGAAGAAATAAGGTGGAAAGTATGATAAAGTTTAAAAATAGTCATAGACTCAAAGGTGTTCATAGTTCATACACGTGATATCAAGACTTTTCACGTGACCTTGCCTACTTCAATTAAGTCGGCAACCAAACGACGTCGTATTAACACACTTTGATTAGTTATCCCGTAACGATCTCTTTTTGTTTTTCGCGCTTTTTTTTTAAATTATAACTCCTCAACTAACTTAAAACCCTCACACACACTTTCTCTCTCACACAGTTAGTTTAAATTAACGGTCATTTACAATCCTCAACTGGTTCTATCTCCTTTAATCCTTTTTGTTCCTCTCTAATGGAGATTTTGCTCCAATCATGCTCTAATTTTATAGCGAAATCTTCTGTGATATCGACCGTTGATAGGCGGTTTGCGTCTTGTACGGTTGCGATTAGTAAGAAGAGATGTAAAGTGAAACTTAGAGCGATAAGTAGGAGCTCAGAAGATGGACCGTCTTTCGTCGAAGACGTAACGAAGAATGGCGTGTTATTTGGAGCTGAGGTTGATGAATCTGGTTCGGTTGTTGGATTTCGTTTGGGTACTCCTGATCAATCTGGTACGTATTGGTTTTGTTGTTTAGATGTAAATGTGTTTGAGAATTGAAATTTGATGAAAGAATTGTAGATGAATTACTCGGTTTTAGTAAAATTAATTACACGGTTAGTACACTTGGTTTACCCATTTTACCAGTTACATTTACATAACTATTTATTAGAAATTACACCATTGGTGTTCAACTTTTATGAATGGTTGTAGTATTAGTACTCCACATGTACTAACCGTGTAATTAATTCTACAAATAGTTTCGCCATTAGCACTTCACGTGTACTAATTGTGAAACCATGGGCGGAAGCCTGTGTCTTGAAACGTAGTCATGGGACATCATTGTTTTTTCGGTAGTATTATGTATGCCTGGTTTTTTCGAGTGACATCAATGTATTTTTGGACGGTGACTACATGAGTTAAAATAATATATAACCCATTTACCCCAAATCTAAAAAAAAAAGTTGTTTAAACAAAGTTTCAATGTTTAACCGTCATATCTCCTCGTTCACCCCATTACCCTAAAAAAAGTTTGATTTTTTATGACATTTTTTTTATTATTGTAATGTATTTTATTATGTGATGAACTTACCCGATCTAACCCGTCGAAACGACCGGTAAGTTTTATGTGTCTGGTTCTATGAAATTAGAACATCTAAAAGCAGTGACAACATTGGATAAAATTCTTGGATCCGCCACCGAGGTGAAACCGTTTGTAAATGTTGGTATCGATGGTGTAATTCCCCATAAATAGGCATGAGAATGACAAAATGGGTAAACCATTAGTACTAACAGTGGAATTAAGGGTGGATTGCACATCCCCGAAATTGTTTCCACACCCATCTATACGCCGTGTATAGATAGTTGCACAAACTCCCACGCGTCATTAATGGGCATTAGTCTGTCATATTAGACCTATACGCCGCGTATGGGTCTATACGGTATAGGCCTACATGTGACGTATAGGAGGGCTACAACATTCTCATTGTCACTTTGTCAGACCCCCATACGTCGCGTGTGACCCTATACGCGGCGTATAGGGGGTGGGGGTGTGCCAATACATGGAGCCGTAATTAATTCTAAGTTGAATTATGTAATTATGAAGTCCAATTCAGTTAGCATATTAGTCACCTGGAGTTTAAGACTTGAGTTCATATCAGCATTTTTGTTCTTAAGTAAATGTGTCTGATATATTTCTGATGTTATAATTTACTTATAATGGTGGATGAATTATTAAATTTGAGTACCATTTTGTAATGAAGTATGGGTTTGTCTGATTGATGATTTCTTGAAACTAGCATGTTAGTCAAAACGGTTAATCAACTTGTTTTTCTAAATAAAAAAGATAGCTAGCATTAGGTGTGACTTTCTTATGATTAACCCTTCAAGTATAGTATGGTTGTATAGAATAAACTAGCTTCTGTAGTTACATAATCTTTTACTATTTGCTACATTTACTTTTATTATAGATAAGTTACGAATTAATAACAATTAGATCATGCTTAAATTCCCAGGTGACACCCAAGTTAGCAACACTCATGATAATCTTTTAGATGATAAAAAAGAAGTGCCTGTGGATGATGAGTTGGCAGAAAAAACATCTGCAGAAGTGACCCACAACATTGTTTTTGTCACTTCTGAGGCATCACCATACTCAAAAACCGGAGGTTTAGGAGATGTGTGTGGCTCTTTGCCAATTGCACTTGCGGCACGTGGGCATCGTGTGATGGTTGTTACCCCTAGATATTTGTGTGGTGGGCCTGCAGATAGGAAATTTGATGGTGTTGTTGATCTCGACTGTCGAATTAAGGTTTCTTGTTCTGGTGGGGTTCAGGAGGTTGTGTTCTTTCATGAGTACAAAGCAGGTGTTGATTGGGTAAGAATGATATCCTTGTTACTTATTAGTGAAGTTTCTGTTAAAAGAGGAAATAGTGTCTTAAATGGTCAAACTTTGGTCAATTTCGGTTTCCTTTAGTATTTGGATCTAGTTTTCTGGGAAAAAAGTACATATCCCAACAGGTCTTCATGGACATTGTTATGTGCAATGGATGCTATGAAATTTCAAATATAAATGGAAATTGTTAAGAATTTACTGCTCAAAACATTACAGAGCTACACATTTGAAAGAATTATCTAGTTTTGATTTAGGAGAGCTAGCAAACGTTTTTACTTTTGATCCATCGCATACACACATCGACATTGTTATGTGCATTGGATGCTATGAAATTTCAAATATAAATGGAAATTTGGCATGCAAACCCAATCAACCTGACGCAGATATGTTCATCCACTTTTCAAAATAAACCGTTTTGACCCATCACCAAACACACTCATTTTCTCATCTCTAACAACACTTATAATCATGACAACTTCTATTGGTGTTTTCAGGTGTTTGTGGACCACCCTTCTTTCCACCGCCCTGGAAATCCATATGGTGACGCTTATGGTGCATTTGGTGATAACCAGGTACTAATTAAGAAAATTATTGTTTATTACTTACGTTTTTAAAATAAAAGTAACATTATTCCTTTTGGAGCAGTTTCGGTTCACCTTACTTTGTCACGCAGCATGTGAAGCTCCTTTAGTTCTTGCTTTGGGAGGCCATATATATGGTGAAAAATGCTTGTTTCTTGCCAATGATTGGCATGCTGGTCTTGTGCCAGTGTATGTCCTCAACTCGCTCACCACACCTTAAATTTGTTCTCGTATATCATACTTTGCATCTAACTTACAATTCTGCCATGTGTAATATAATTTAGACTATTGGCAGCAAAGTATCGTCCTCATGGAATTTACAAGGATGCTAGGAGTATTGTTGTGATACATAATCTTGCACACCAGGTATAATTTTCTTAGAAAAAAGGGGTATTGGATTTAAATAATCCAAAGTGTGGGGTATTGGCCGATAATAATCTCAACTTTGACGTTAGCCCAGGATAATCCCAGGTGAACATGTGGGTGTCAAAAACGGACCTCCGTTAAGGTTAGTCCAGACTTAACGGAGGTCATCATGCCAACTCAGCAGGTAAACTAACCTAGTTAGTCCAGACTTAACGAAGGTCTATTTTTGACACCCACATGTTCACCTGGGATTATCTTGGGCCAACGTCAAAGTTGGGATTGGTATCGGCTAATACCCCAAACTTTGGATTAAGAAAAAAAGTTCATACTTAGAAATGTGGAGAATATGCAGTTGGTCCACTTAAAAATGGAGGGATCAACTTGTTGCAACTTGCAACAATTTCTTCCCTCAAAAGGAATTGTGGACTTCACAAATTCTACATTGTTAGGTGTGTGAAAATAGTGTACATTTAGCTAGTTTGTTGTAGCGTGGGACGCTTAACTTTTATTGTATTCAAGAAAAAGGCTTAAGCTCAACAAGTGTTATTATTTTGTAGGGAGTTGAGCCTGCATCAACTTACAGCAATTTTGGATTGCCACCAGAGTGGTATGGAGCTTTGGGGTGGATATTTCCTACTTGGGCAAGAACACATGCTCTTGACACTGGTGAAGCTGTTAATATTCTAAAAGGTGCAATTGTCACTGCCGATCGGATACTGACAGTTAGCCAGGTAATAGAAACTAAAAAGACAAAACTACTTTCATATAACTTTTTGATTGTCACTTATGTAATCAAATATAATAGAGGTGGTAATTTCGAACTCCTTAACTTATAAATAAGTCAATTTGGGTTGTGTTCGATCTCATATGGGTCAAATGAGTTAAATAAAAAAAAAGTCAAAAGAGGAACATATCAAACATCATATAGATTCAGATGTTTATATTATTACTTTAACATTATTTCTTGTAACACAAGTTATGCATTAATCAACTATGAAAAGAATGAACAAAAATGTACGAAAAAATGTTTGTGGGTCAATATGACTTGGCATGCTTCAACCTGTACTAAAAAATGATATGCTTCAACCCAATACTCAACATGCCCATACTTCCGCATCCGTTTTATAAACATTTAGTATTGTATATGTGTTTGATTGTTGTAGGGCTATTCTTGGGAAATAACAACCCCAGAAGGTGGAAACGGTCTAGACGAGCTTCTCAGTAGTCGTAAGACTGTTGTTAATGGTATATAGTTTGCACTCCAAATATTATATAAACTTGTTTATATCAACTGTTTATAGTATACTATTAAAAATGATCATTGATGTAGGTTTTCAGAAATATATAGAGATTTCTTGATGCTTTAAATAGGTGTTTTCAATCTTTTTACTTAGCATTTATAAGTAACATTGTTATATGATTATGCAGGGATCATAAATGGCATTGATGTAAATGAATGGAATCCATCTCTAGATGAGCATATCCCTTCTCATTACTCTCTGGATGACCTTTCAGGGAAGGTTGATATCTTTTCATTTCTTTTCTTTCTACCGCCCATAACCACATGGAAATAGATGATGTCATACAAGCCATGAGGCAATCTGGATAATGGGTTAAAATTGGTTCAGGTCAAAAGGGGGTAGTTAGTAGTTACAGTTGAAATGGGTCCACTCTGGTCAGGTTGGCCAAAAACTTTTCTTGTCTAAAAGGTTTGAATTATTTTATGAATAATTAGTGCGTCAAATATGATTGAGCTTGTATTATATTCGCTAAAACCAATAATTTTGAATAAAATGATTTAGGATGTTTATGCATTAGAAAACCCTTTTAGGTGACTTTTGACACATTCGACCTGTTTTCTTTTAACCCAACAATTTTAAACTATAATTATTTGACCCATTAAAGAAAAAGTTTAACCCAAATTGACCCATTCATTAGTATATTGAAGAGATATGGGACCGCGCAACCGCACGGGCCCACATCTCCATACACGCCAGCACAGCAGGCTTACGTGGACTTCTAGAAAGCGGCGCGGGACACCTCGTACCATGACAGCTAATGACCGACAAGGAAAGGGACACCCAGCCAATCAGAGGCGTTTATTCCCTGCTCCATGATCGCCTGCAGGTACGAGGTACAGAATAGTACGAGAAAGGACAGACACAAGACACGTGGACCAATAGCAAAGCGACAGCGCAGCGGATGACAACGGCCCAATCGTACAGCCAGCTGTCATTCTCCTTCCATCCAATCACAGGCGACCTCAGAAGGCCTATAAATACCCACTTAGGTCAGACGAAGAAGGGATGAACAATCAGTGAGAGAATTACACATAGTTAAGAGAAATAGATTATAGTCGAAGCGCTGTAACAATTGCTAGTCCTGAGTCCTGTAATAATCATTTGATCATTAATAAGAATCGTGTCCTTACTCGTACTCATATTCTTAGTATATTGTTATATTGGTGTTTCTTCATATATGGTCATAGTCATTTAAAGGATCTGCTTGTGATATGCAGATTGAATGCAAGATTGCTCTTCAAAGAGAATTAGGTCTACCAATTCGGCCAGATTGCCCATTGGTAAGATACTATACAACTCATTGTGATTTTTTTTCTTTATGGTAAAATGCAATATAAATCACTAAGTCAACATTCTATAACAGATAGGATTTATTGGGAGATTGGACTACCAGAAAGGTATTGACATAATTCTCTCGGGGGCTCCCGTTGCAAGATGATGTTCAATTTGTAAGTATATTACTCAAATTGTAGCGAAAATGTTTACAAATTGAATCAAATACGCGACCTACATATGAATAAAGATCTATTATATTTAAGATAATGCTTGGATCCGGAGAAAAACAATATGAAGACTGGATGAGAGCCACCGAAGCAACATTCAAAGATAAATTTCGTGGATGGGTTGGATTCAATGTTCCCATATCTCACCGGATAACAGCAGGGTAAACTAACTTGTTTATGCTTTCAAAAAAAGAAAAAAAAAATAGAATTATGATGATTAAGTTAAGCTGAAACACCACTTTTACTTGATATGCAGATGTGATATTCTACTAATGCCCTCACGATTTGAGCCGTGTGGTTTAAATCAGTTGTATGCAATGCGATATGGAACTGTACCAGTAGTCCATGCAACTGGAGGACTTGGAGTGAGTTCACATCAATTTTCTTTTTGCTGTTTACTTTTGTTTTCTAAAGATCATGACCAAGCATATACTTGACTATATCCAGGACACTGTGAAGACTTTTAATCCATTTGCTGACGAAGGAAAAGGCGAAGGAACCGGGTATGTATTTGGTCAAAATGTGTTAAAAGGAATTGTAGAAAACATTTACATATATTTGAAGAGCCTTGATCATATGTTAATTTCCGTTGTCTTTTACAGGTGGGCGTTTAAACCTTTGACAAGAGAAAGCATGTTGGATGTAAGTTGATCCCAACTCCAGTTTCAACCAATTTAGTTATGAATGGGTTAATTTTGTTGGTAAGACCAATAAAAAAATAACTAAAAGAAAATATGTCAAATGGGCTAAAAAAGACACAAACTGTACTTTAAAAGTATACAATCATATCCAGTAATATCCCATTCATAGTGGAGCTATTGGTAGGGTCTGAGATGGTGGAAATGTGGAACGAGGGCAAACCTTGCCTCTAAAAATCCCAAGAGATGGAGAGATTGTTCCCACTGAGACCCCCGGTTCCAAAATCCTCTTTTTTCTGGGTACATGTATAGAGCATCCCCCCAAGCTGTCGATTGGCTTTTGTCCAGGCCTTGACAGGTGCCTTACGCAAAGTGGTGGCTTCACCAGGCTCCGTAGAAAGCTGGGTCAAACTGCTTTTATTGCCGCGGTGTACCCTGCGGGTAGTCAAACCGTCCACTAGGCAAGAGCGGAGGTCTGGGAATAGGAAATCATTGCAGTGTTGCAGCATCCTGCAATCGCTTTCTTTGTGGAAAGACAGTTCTGGGTTTGCAGATCTTGTTCCTTCTCTCTTCGATTGCGCGGGGGGTGTTTCCTTTATCAAGGAGGAAGCAGTGGGGAGTGAGGCTACTGAAAAGAGCCCTAATGTCAAACAGTGCCTCCGGAAAGTACGGGACGGTCATTTCACAGCTGCTGTCAAGGTGTTGTGCTCTAGTGGGGTTGCTCCTTTTGGGGATTCTACCAATGAAAGCCCTCATTGATAAACATCCGGTGTTGCCTCCCCCGTCCTTGCCCTCTAACTCCGACATCATACCCGCGCTTGTTGTGGAGGAGGACTGTGTGCTACGATGCATCCGATCTTTCCCTAAAGGGACTTCCTGCGGGAGGGACGGTTTGAGGGCCCAACATCTATTGGACGCCCTTAGCGGAGAGGGGTCTCTGGCTTCCACGGGTTTGCTCTCAGCTATTACGGAAGTCGTCAAGTTATGGCTAGGGGGTTGTGTCCCAAGGTGCTTGCTGAATTTATTGCTTCGGCCCCCCTTACCCCTCTTCTGAAACCAGATAACGGGATCCGACCCATTGCAATAGGGGCCATTTGGCGCAGACTGGTATCTAAAGTGGCAATGAGGAAGGTTGGTAAGGAAATTGCTAAGTATTTGGGGGACTTCCAATTTGGGGTAGGGACTCCAAATGGGGCAGAGGCGGTGCTTCACAGTGCGAATAGGTTCCTTAACTCCTTCCATGAAGACGATTCTTTGGCTATGCTCACTGTGGATTTTTCAAACGCGTTCAACATGATAGACCGTACTGCCCTTCTTCGAGAAGTTCTTCAGCATTGCCCGTCTATCTATTTGTGGGTCCAGTTCTTATATGCCCAGCCAGCTAGGTTGTATGTTGGTAATGATTGTATCGGGGCTACTACGGGGGTTCAGCAAGGGGACCCTTTAGGTCCTCTCCTTTTCGCTTTGGCATTACACCCTATGGTTCTCCGGGTGCAAGAAAATTGTAACCTCCCATTTCATGCGTGGTACCTTGATGATGGGACAATTATCGGTGATGCCATTGATGTTGCGAATGCCTTAGACATCATCCGGAAGGAGGGACCATCCCTGGGGCTTCAACTAAATATTAAGAAAACTGAGGTGTTTTGGCCGTCTTGTAATGGGGTGAAACGTAGGGACGGGCTTTTCCCCAGTGGGATCGGCAGGCCGGAAAAAAGGGTGAAGCTCCTTGGAGGGGCTGTTAGTCGGGACTCTTACTTTATATGGGAATTGGCAGGGCAGAGAGCCTGGCGCGCGGTTGATCTTATGAAACTTTTGCCCTGCCTTAGGGATCCCCAGAGTGAACTCCTCTTGCTCAGATCTTGTATGGGGGTCGCTAAGTTGCTTTTTGGTTTGCGGACCTGCCAACCCACCATGATGGATGAAGCAGTATCATGTTTTGACACAGGTCTGCGGGAAGCTATCGAAGACATAGTGGTATGCGGGGGTCCGTTCTTTGGTGACCTACAGTGGCGACTAGCATCCTTGCCGATGCGTTTAGGAGGATTAGGGCTCCTCTCAGCAAACGATGTTGGGGTGTATGCTTTTGTGGCATCGCGAGCTCAGTCTTGGAATCTCCAAGACCACATCTTAAGGAATAGTGGGGTTGTCGACATGGACTTGGACTACATACAGGCCCTCGAAAGGATAAATGACTTTCTCCCAGGTTTTGATATTGGCGGTTTTTCTAACAAGGACACCGCCCCCCCCCCCCCCCCCCCCCAAAGCCTCAGAAAACTTTGGCGAATGCCCTCTTTGACAAAATCGCACAGAGCCTGGGTGAAACTTTTGATCTGTCCCCCCGCCAAAAGGCAGTTATTGAATGCTTGCAAAGCCTCCATGCCCAAGATTTCCTGAATGTTATCCCAATTGAAGGTTTGGGCCAAACTATGTCTAGGGTTGAATACAGGGCAATTCTTAAATATCGTTTGGTGATCCCCATGTACCATGAAGATGAAGTTTGTCCGATTTGCCGTAAGGCATGCTTGGACAAATACGGGGAACACGCGGTTCACTGTAAGGAGTTGCCTGGTTTCAAATATAGGCATGACTGGGTCCGGGACGTTCTTTGGGACATTTTAAGAAGGGCTGGGATCTCAGCCAAGAGGGAGGCTCCTGTGAATTTCCTCTCGGACCCCGCTGACGGGAGATCCACCCTACGTCCAGCAGACCTGCTTGTCTTTGGGTGGGCCGGGGGGAAACACGCTTGCGTCGACCTAACAGGTGTATCTCCCCTGGTTGGTTTGAGGGATAGTGGTTTTTTAGCAGGGCAAGCGGTGCGGAAAGCAGAGGCGAAGAAAGTTGAGAAGCATGCGAGGGGAACCAACACGTTTTCGTTCCCCTGGCATTTGATACATTTGGCTCTTTGGCACCGGAAGCCATCCGTTTCCTGACAAGAGTCCAACGAGTTATTCATAGCAGTGTCTCGACTCCGGGAGGCATGGGTTCGTTTTTAGTAGGTTAGGGTTTACCATCCAGAAAGGGGTGGCGGCGCAGCTTGTTGCCCGCCTGCCCGCTATCTTGACATAATTAGTCGCGTTTATGTGTTTATGAATGATAATATTTGAAGACCAAAAAAAAAAATGTATAGCATAGAATACAATAATCCAGATAACATAAAATGTGGCTAAATAGAATCATACCAACAACCATACAAAAGTACTAAAATAGTTACCACTCACATAAAGTGGGGATAAACTATAGTAGCAACAAATAACAGAGCAAAGAGACAAGGAAACATGTTCCGAATATCAATTTTCTAATTGTATTTGACAGGAGAGTTTGTCATTAGAGAAAAAAAAAATCTTGAACAAGTGTTTCTTGGTCAACCCAACCTATTTTGAGTTTTAACCCACCTTAAAAAGGAAACAACGGAGTTAGGAGTGACTCCAAATGAGTCTATTTCTATGAATGCTAAAAGCTTTATAATGGTGGATATTGCAGGCACTATGGGTAGCTATAGAGACATACAGGAAACACAAAACCTCTTGGGGAGGGTTGATGAAGAGAGGAATGGAAAGAGATTACTCATGGGATAATGCTGCAGTCCAGTATGAACAAGTTTTTAATTGGGCTATCATCCATCCTCCTTATGTTAGCTAATTAAATTTAGCACATAAAAACTAATATACTTCAGTAGAAAGGACCTCATCTCAATATTTGATATATTGAAGTCCCTAAATTTGTCTAGATTACATGCATTTGTAAAAAAAAGATAATTAAAGTAATGGCTTGTTGATTCTTAAGTTGGTCAAAAGATGGTACAAGCTTTTTGTTGAAAAAAAAAAAACTAAAATTTCACTTCATCAAATGTTCACTATTTTAGAGGGTAACAAGTAGTTATTTAACTTTTTCGTTAAACAAGTTCGTGCATTCTATACGATTCTATTCGAGTATATGGATATTAATATACCAAGTTTGTGTTTTTTTTTTTTTTTTGACAAATTTAGGGACTTTAATATATAACAAATTGGGCTGGGAGATTTTTCATGTAAAATGAGAATGATTGGTATTTACCCTAAGGATCATTGTTTCATATGTTTTAAGCATCTGATTGCAACCAATGAGATGTGTGCTGGTACTTGAAGCTGGTTGGCATCCACATGGATTTTGATAACAGAATGAATGTTATTGGTTTTGAGTATGTATTCTAGACATCTTGAGTGTATTATACTAAGGAGATAAGGTGTAATAAATTACTTAAAAAGTATATAGAATCTTATAAAATGTTGAAAGAAAGTTGTATTTTTGTCTTTCTATTTTTTATGGGAAACTATATGGGCGTGTCTACCATTTACGCGTATTTCCTAGAGTTTGTAAAATGGGAGGATTGGATAATGGTTACATCTATGTCTTATAATAGTCTAGTTGTTGAATTGAAAATCACAATACTTTTTTTTCTAAAATTTTAAAACTGTTACAAATATTTATAGAAAGAAAGTCATCTAGATATCGTTGTCAATTCAATCTCTTATTTTTGTAGTCTTTTACATAGTATATCATACGTGTTTTGAATATGGAATCGAGGACAAGTACGATAGATCTGAATGAAGACGAAGCAACATAGTGGGAGAAGGAGAGAGCGAGAGTGAGAGTGAACGAGAGTGACAATAATCTAGGGGGGGGGGGGGGGGGGGGGTCGTGGGAGGATTATTAATTTTTTTTGTGGTTATTTGTACAAAATTGTACAATTCATGACATGAATTTTATTTAGCAAGGTTTTTGAATGTACTCTTTTCAAAATAAGTATTATGTATTAGTTTTTGTACCTATTTACAAGTAGTTAAGGTAATATTAAATTATTCGCAATAAATAAAGTTTTAAGTTGGAAGGTGAAGTTAAGGTAATATTAAAAACTTTAAGTGGGGTTGATATCAACAAATAACATTTATGTTTGAGACTATTTGCGTCCATATGTTATAGTGGTTTTAACTACTTGAATCCAAAGTTGAAAACTTTAACTACTTGTGTCCTTAAATTGAAATTAACTAACACCTTGAGTCCAAATTTCTAACTCTGTTAGCTAAAACCACTATAACACAAGAACGCAAATAGTTAATAGAGTTAGAAATTTGGACTCAATGTGTTAGTTAATTTCAGTTTAGGGACGCAAGTAGTTAAAATTTTCAATTTTGGATTCAAGTAGTTAAAACCACTATAACACATGGATGCAAATAGTAATTCTCTCTTCATGTTTCATAAGTGTTACATAATGCGATTAACTTCTTACTATTAACTCGTTACAACATTCTAGCAATGCTTTACATTTGCCTCATCATCACAAATCATGAACCGATCCCTCTTGAAGCCTTTACTTATCTTTTCTCCCCTTCAATTCCAAACCTGATTAACTTTTGCATTGACTTATGAGAATTTTGGACTTAGCGTTTACCTTGATTTGTACTAGTTCCACAAGTTTTAAGATCATGGTTAAAAAAAAGTAAAGCGGCAAGTTATTTCTATGGTTTCTGGTTATTGTGTGGTTAAAGTTGTTTGTACAAGAACATTATGACATCAAATGATGCATCTTATGACATGCTGAAAACAAAACAAACAAATAAACAAACATGTTCATGCAAGATGATTTCATTAGCAATGTTACTTAATACATGCTTTGTCTGCTAACATGCTCACTTCACACAAAAACAAGCCCAGCCTCATTGGTTAAACTAAAGATCTGGCATGCCCTTACCAGTTTTAGCATCATATGTCTTCTCCTGCACCAGCTCTATAGGAGTATCCTTCGGCCCCGCTGTTGCAAAATCACAAACCCAATATTAATTTAATATCCCGTGTATAAATATGAACTCAAAACATATAACAAGTCTAGCTATAGTTTATAGAAAGTGGTCTTTAATGATTATCGAGATTTCTGAGTCCTCCAAAATATGTGTGTTCATATAAGTATACGCTCAAAGTTTAAAAGAACGAAACGAACCGCGAGACGTAAGCCTCAAGGCGAACCGAGGCGTAATTCAAAAAAAAGATATATATATAAATTATATATCTTACAAAAAATAAAATACTAACTAATTTCATCATCATATTCATCAAAAATACACATTGAAAAGGGGTATGGAATGTTTGAAATTGACACAAAAAGTCTAAAACATCAAAAACAAACATCCAAACCCCATGAGGCGCAACTTTCCTTAACGCCTCAGCCCTATGAGGCGCACGTACAAAATAATCTCCTGAGACGCTGCCTCAGACTCATTTTCATACCGAATCGCCTTGAGGTGCGCGCCTCAACCATTTTTTAAACCATGTCAAAAAAAGGTTTCCTCCCACCCTCCCCAAACATGTCAATAAATGGGTTTTTTTAGCCGAAGATCTCAGGGGGATCAACCTTTCTATCACCTAGGATAGATGGAAGGTCTACCTTTGTCGCACCCTCCCATTACCCTACAACTAGCTTTTGCTATGAGTGGGATTTTACTAGGTAAGTTTGTATTGTTTCTTATGGGACTTGTGATAGTGGTGGCAAGATTGGATAATTGCCAGAAAATTTTTTGTCCATTTTTTAAAAACCGTCTACAAGATCTAATGAGATAATTATGATTACAAAAAAGTTAAAAACAATATTATTATTGTAATAAATGCAACTGATTAGAAGGTCATATGCATCAAAAAACTACATTTCATACGTGTTTCAACCCGTTTAATAGGTCTTTTTTATACGGGCAGACCAAACCCATCTGGTCTGCAAACAATTTCTCATAGATGTGAACTTCAAAATATAACGAGCTAAAAACAATAGTATCACAATAATCAACTATATCTTTTTTATAAAAAAAAAAGAAAGAAGATTTAGGAGGTTGTATGAAACTATAAATTATAAAAAGACTTTGAACAACTCTCGACCCGTGCAACCCTTTGACGCATTCTCCAATTAGCTAATTTCTTTTCTTTTTTTTCACCGTAACACAATCCATATTGACCCATTCATAGTATATGGATCAAAATTGCCTCAGAAAAATACAATAAATAAAAAAAATACCTATTGTTGGGCGTGGAGTAGTCCTAATTTTCAAAATCTCAGGACGTTGAATAATCGACCCCGATGCTCCTATGCCTCTTGAAACTCTTACTTTAGTACCATCTTCTTGATACCTTATTCCAACCTTACAAGGCTGCCTGTAAAAAAACATATCAACAAAAAACCTTATTGAACCAATGGTTAAAAACTAAGGGTATCCAGTGTTCACGATCTTGTGTGACGGTTTTCATGTCAAAGCATGACCCAAACTGTTAGTAACGGTTTTACATCATTGTAAACCAAAACCAAACCATTTGAAATTCGGGTTGGTTTCACAGTCTCACGGCAACGTTAATGCAATGAAAAGTTAAACCATATCTCACTAAAGTATGCATACCCTGTAACCGGATCAACAATTTGAACATTTGAGACATGAAGAGGGGCTTCTACTGTAAAGATCCCGCCTTCATGGCCTTGCCCTTGCTTTATATGTTTCTTTACCTGGAAATATGTTTGATCCAAAGAAAGTGCAAATGAAATAAAACAGATACATATTAAATTAAACGTCACATATCTATTATTAAAAAAAAAAAAAGAAACGATATAGATGGATTAAGAGATTAATCACCAGGTTCTTTCCCTCAACAATAACACGATTCTGAGAGCGAATGACACGTTTTATAGTGCCAGTTTCACCCCTATCTTTTCCCCTAATTATCATCACCTGCAACAAACGATTTATTTAAACACTCGTTAGTTTTCAGCGCACAACGGTTTATTGTGAAAGAAGGATATATATATATATATAATGTTTTACATTATCTCCTCTCAAAATCTTCCAGTGATGTATGAGTTTCTGAGCTGCTTTCCATCCCATTATCTACCTGTCTGAAATGAGCATGAATTCAATAAAAAAAAAAATAATACCACTTATGTTATCAAATGTAAAGAAATCGAATATCTATGAAACATCGACTCGCAATGAAGCACTGAAAATCAACAACAAATTGCAAACATTCAAACGAACAATACGCAATATCGAATTCAGCGTAGCTCTGAAACTCGTATGAATTATCCTTTCCAAAATTTGGCATTAGGGCTTCAATTGTCAACAAGAAAACAAAATCAACAAAGCGCAGCCGCTAACGCAAGAATTGAATTAGACGATAAAGCTTCGGAGAACTTGCAACACCTTTGAACAAAACTAAACATCTAATAATAACAAGATGATTCAATACAAAACACTTAGACATAACTTCTACTCATGTAATCCAAATAATTAGAACCTACCCATTTGTTTCAAAAGTAAGAAACTTTTAAAAGAAAAATGGGGCAAAATGGTTAATCAATCAATATATGTTCAATACTGAAACTACAGCCTAATGATAATGATAATAATAATAATAAAATGGGTGTGTGTGTGTGTGTGTGCACATAATAAATTGATAGAGTAACAATACGGAATAATAAACCCCAGATACAAAGAGAGGTTTAGGTTTTACCTGTTATTGAGTTCAGAGTGTTAAGACGGCCGAGGAAGACGAGGGTTAGTAATCAGTCACAAAGGGCTTCTTTATGACGTAGGTTTATAAATTTACAAGAAAAAAAAAACAAAGATTTGATGTTTTTTGTTTTATGAACGGCCGAATTGTGAAAGCACTCATACGTTCTTATGTGAAGTCACGTCTTAAATGCCCGCTCGTAAGTAGCGCTGGATATTCAGAACTCACTTAGTCATCAGATTTGGGGAAAATCGCGAACCCCACTAGCCTGAAAGCACGACAGTGAATAATCAGTAAACCCGAGCGGGATCAGGAATCGAACATGAGACCTCTCAGTCTCAAGTTCTATTCTTCACTTCCCATGCCACTCCACCACAAAGGTGAGGGCGATTTGATGTTTTTCTAAGAGGCAAAAACTAATTTTTAGGCTAGAGTTGTTTCGCAACAACACCGTCTCCACCTTCTCGGCAAAGGTCTAAAAATTATCACACTGGTAAAAAGTAACTCAAACGCAATTGTTAAATTTCATATAATTTTGACCGATGGCAACAATCAAAAAGTATCCTGATGGTCATAATTTTTTTTAGATTTTTTATTTAAATCATTTTATTTAAAACCTATATATATTAACCAAAACTAACCATATCCTTCACCCTACTCTCAAAATCAAAACCTATACTCACCAACTCTAGCCATGGATAAACAAATAAAAATATACTTGCTTGTTCGAAAAAAAAATCCCGAGGGTCGGTTCGACCAAACAAGGGAGGGGTTCGAACCCACGAGGGTACGGTTCAAGCAAAGTGGGAGTTTTGGTGAATATCCTTTTACAATAGATTTCACTATTTATGTCAATATGACAATCCTTGTCAAGCCAAAAACCTTAAGCGGGTGTCGAAACTTCCTCGGATCTTGCATAACTAATCCAACATATAATCATAACTACTGTAGGAACTAAAAAAATACGTAACCCACACATTACATTTTGTGTATAAACTTTTATCATGTCTACCCTTTGCACAATGCTACTAATTTGGTGTTTTACTCTTTTGAGTCCAACCTATGAACACAATTTGCTAAAAGGGTCATGTTTGGACCCATTTGACCCTTTTTTTCATAATTTTTAAAGAAAATATGTTCGATGTCAAAGCTTAAATTGGTTGTACCGGAAATTTAAAATGAAACGAGGATCAACTTTGTATATTTAAACGTACCATATTTTTGTTACTAGCTTTGTAACCTAGCCAACATTTTAGCATTAATAAAAAAAAGTCAAAAATCAAGTTAAATGGGTCGTGTTAGGAGTCAATTAGTCAAAACGGGCGTCTTATTGTGTTGGTGTAAATTTTTCAGGTTTTTGTTGAGTTCTACCTACCAGTCCTAAGAGTTAGGGGCCGTTTGGCAACGTCTGAATGAGTAAGTGCTGAACCAATAAGAGGTCTGAATGATTAAGAGGTTTTGAATAATTAAGTGCTGAATCATTAAGTGGTGTTTGGTTAGACACCTGAATGATTAATTAAAAAAAATCACCCCACCCCACCCTTCTCTTCTCTTTAATCCACGATCTCTTCTCTGCTCTCTTTCATCTCTTTTCATCTTCTCTTTCTTTTCTTTCTTTTTATCTTTCTTTTCTTTCTATCTTTCTTTCTTTCTTGTCTTTAACTCACACAAAAGAAAGGGATCTGCTGTGAATAGGGCGGCGGCGAAGGAGCTGAGTGGAGAAGGAGGAGGAGGCGGCAGCGGCGGCTCATGAGGCTGCGGAGGGAGGAGGCGGCGGTGCAGGTGACTGAGGAGGGAGGAGGCAGCGGCGCAGGTGGCTGAGGGAGGAAGTCGGATCGGAGCAGGTTTGAGGAAGTCGGATCGGAGCAGGGGTGATCGGAGGTCGGAGGAGGATGGTTCAGACTTGGGTCGCGTTTTTTTTTCCGTTTTCGAACAGCAGCGACACACACAACGGTCACCTCTGAATGGTTCAGACTTGTCTTCATATCTGAATCATTCAGACCTCCATTCAGACGCTTGCTCCGTTCAAACGCCCGCGCCAAACGGTCTGAACCCCGCTACCTCTTATTCGGTCAGACCTTAATCCCGTTCAGAGGTCATTCAGACCCATGCCAAACAGCCCCTTAATATTATTACCAAATACCTCAAAAGATTTACCCCATTTTTTCCTTAGATATGAGTCTTCAACGTCAAGTAATTTCACATAAAAAACAACGTAACAAGACATAAGAACAAACTAAAGAAGGTTTCATTTCTTCCACTGACGGTGCTTTCTGGCAGCTTCACAATTTTGGGCTTGTGTCTGAAAAATATATATGTTTCCCTGATGCATACCATAATTACAGAGAGTAGAGTTATATGAAGCTAGCTTCTGTAAAAACAGGTTTCTCCTCCAAACAAAATGTATGACCGATCTTACTTGACAGACGGGTCGAGTGAAGTACTTAGCATATACATCGTGTTCTTTCAGTTTCAACCCATGTTCCCTGAACATAAATAAAACTAGTGGCAATGCCCGCGCGTTGTCACGAGTATATATGTTTTTTTTGACAAACGTTGGGCGACTGGTTTCACGTATTTTATTTATAAAATTTATTTGTTAATACAACTGATACATCCATTCACAAAGAGCGGTGTTAATAGTAAGATACGCCACTCCTTGTAGACACTTTTGGCAACATATTTAGCTAGGAGGCGTGTTAGTAGGCTAGAAACCCATTGATACATCTTTCGGTTTGCTTTAACAGAAAAAAATCTTCCAGTTTGCTAACATAAGGGCTAGACCCTTAGGATCTTCCTTACACTAACCCTCAACCTAATAAATCAAGAATATTGGATCACAAAGGATTGTAACACTCGTCTATAGATGGTATATGAATATACCACATTAAAGCTTGTATCCACAGAACAACCTATACAATACACACAACATGCATTTAAGAGGAACCTATACAATACACACAACATGCATCTAAGAGGTTTTTATGTCCAATCTTTACAGTCTTATATAAAAAATGCTTTAATCATAAAAAAATATAAATCTTTTAATAACGTGGGCAAGGAGGATGTTAAAAACTTCGAGGGGGTGGTCTTGGTGTAAGAGGTATACGAGAACTCAATTTGCTGTTATTGTAGAAGTGGCGAGCATCTAAAACCGGAACCAAAGCAACTTTTAGTTGAGGTAATTAAATCATTCATCATAATAGTAGATCAGTGTCGTCCATCTTAGTTAAAAAATCACACTCTAGAGTATGGAAGTCTATTGCTAGAATTGATACGGACTTCAACAAGAAAGAAATTGATGCATATAGACGCTTATCAAGTAAAGTGGGCTCAGGGAACAAAACTATGTTTGGATGAGTGAAGGTCCTTTTAGAAACCGATTTCCTTTGCTATATATTTTTGCAAGGCATAAAAAAGTTCCAGTGGATAACCATTGTAGATTTCGTCAAGACAACAGCATAGGAGTGGGATTAGATCAGAACACCCAGCGGTAATCAAGAAAAAGAAGAGCTGGAACGCTTAAAAAGGGCACTTTCACAGCAGCAAATAGAGGTCAGAAGTGAACATTGCTAGTGGAAAGATGATGTGAATTCAGGTTTTACCATAAAGAAAGTGAGGATGGAGCTAGCGACACAAATTGACATAAACATCCCTGCTAACAGCTTTGTATGGAACAAAATTGCAACTACAAAAACCAATATGTTTGCTTGGAAGGCTTCGGAACACAAAATCCTAATGGCGGTGGCATTGGCAAGAAAAGGTATTGCACTCACTTTAGCAACATGTAAATTGTGCAGCTTATCGGACTAAGATGTGGACAATGCCTTGATTCAGTGTCCAATTGTGAGTTCAGTATGGCTGCAAATATTCATATTGCTTAACATTCCAATGGACCATTTGAATGACAAAATTGGGAGTTGACTGCAAAACTTAAATGGCCTTGACATACCAACAAAGAAGAGGAAGGTATTACACGTTGTTTTTCTATAAACCTTATATTCATTGACCAGAACACCCTCACATTAAGTCTCCAAACCCTAATGTTAACATCTACAAATTACACGATTTGGGTTGTTCGTGTAAAGGCAATATTGAATGCCAACAACTTTTAGAAAGTAATGGAACCCACAAAAGGAGCAAAAGTAGATGTCAAGAAAGATAGGACAACGATTGCCTATCTGTTTCAAGCGATTCGAGAAGATATAGTGATGCAGGGTCATCTATTTTTTGTTTTGTGATTATGCAAGTTAGATATATAACTTAAGCAATCCTCTTCAAAATTAGATTCTAACATTTGTTGTACATGAGATATTTCGGTTTTCATAGAGGTAGCAACCTGCAATGCATGTCCATAATGTTGTATACCATCTTTTATATTGTCGTTTTTAATGTCAGTTCTTTGCTTTATACTATTTTCCTCTCTGTAAATTGATATATTAGTTGTCTTAGCAAATTAGTGTTAAAAATAAATTACGTGAAACCCGTCACGCCAGTGGAGAAGCTTGAGAATTTGGACTGGGGGGTCGGAAGTGTATATATATATATATTACAACCGAGGGTCGAAACTGTATATACCAAAATAACTCTATACGGATGCTATCTAATTGAAACTTCCGAGTGAAAATTCGGTGGGGGGGTGGGTGGTCGGGCGACTCCCTGCCCCCTATATCATGCGCCACTTCATCACGCAACATGCGCCAAAAAAATATAAGTACACGTGGTAACGCACGAGCATTCCCACTATATACAATAAACGAGGATAAATAACATGGTTGCATGAGTCGACGTATACTAATAGGCATTTAATCTTTACGATATTATAAGTTGTTTGATTAAGGTATTTAGATTATTGTTTTAATAATATACACATTTTATATTTGAATTGATAAGTTTTGATGTACTAAAGAAAAACAAGTAAGTTAATGGTGAGTTAAGATGGCATCGACTCAAAATCAATGAAGTAGCATCCTTCCACATGGTAAGGAGGAAATGCTATTCATATGGCAATTAAGATATCCGGTTGAACCAACAGAAGGTGGACCATGCCATAGTTTGGTGCCCTTTGGATCAATCAAAGTAATTGTAGCACTTGATCTGCCTGTGTTACATACACATACAACACACTCACATGTATGTATGTGTATGAAAGTTAACATGTCAATGGTGCTAAAAATAGCGTAATTATGCTACATAAAATTTCAACTAACATAATAATAATTACGCGACTTGTAACATGTAACGCAATTATAATTACGCTAATTGATAAGTTGTCATAGTGTAGTTATAATTACGCTAGTTGATAAGTTGTCGTGGTGTAATAACTAACTACTCTATTTCAAGTAACCATGAAATTGCCACCACATGGGTTTTCCCTTCGCTTTTTATAGTTCACACGATAAAAACCATTTACATTTACATTTTTAACGGTTTTAATTACATCAAATTCGTCTTTAACAGGACTTGAACCTTTGACCTCAAGAGGAGCAACATCTTTAACTCCAATGGCTTTGCCAGTTAGACCCAGTTAACTCCTTGCAGTTATATTTAGATATTTGAAGCAATTAGTTTTTATACATTTTTATTACTAAATATTTATTATTATATACAATTTTTTTTAAATATGTGTGATGGTAGATACATTTATTTGTATCATGTAATCAAACTACTTAACATGAACGGAGATTGTAATTTGTAACTTTGTGCAAAGAGTGGATATTAACTTATTAAGAGTGGGTAATTGCTTTAATAAGATGTAATGATATGCATATGAAGTTACTCGTTTTCTATAGAAATTATTGAGTAATGTAAAAAATGCTATGTATAGACATGATGTCACATGTTGGCCTCTAAATTGCTATTCTTTTAAAATTGTACTCATTTAAGCAATAGAATGTAAAGCTTTATTTTATTTATTTATTTATTTTTTTGTATTGTAAATCTATGAATGATGTTATTCTAATCTCGTGAACTTGAAGGTGTGGGAGCGTTCACCATTGAATACGACCCCCACCCCTCCATACAAACCATATATACTATATGCCAACCCCTACTAGTACTACCTCAACCAACATACATACATTCCTTTTCACAACAAATGGATATCCGGTTGCCTGAATCCAAACAACCCGCGTATACACCTCCTAAACTCGCACTCTTTTCACTACCCTCGAAACCGCTACCCGACGGCCTTACTCCGCCATCAAACACCGTGGCTGCCATCCCATTCCTATGGGAGGAAGCTCCTGGAAAACCGAGATCAATCGCCTCCGACGATCCACCCAAGTCGAAAACAGTCAGGTCCTTGGGCCTCCCTCCTAGACTAGCCAACTTCAGTCCTGCTAATAACATAGACAACCACCGTGACAAATTAGGTAATTAGTGGATCTCTCTTTATATATATATATATGCACACTTTATTTTTATTTATGACTAAATATTATATTTCTTTACTTAAAAATGTGAACTTCTTTATTCTATAAATACATGTACAAAGAATTTATTGGCTTTATACTTGTATATATGCAAAAAGTTTGAACGTTTATAAGTGTGAATATTGTATGAAAAACAATGTTTTCATAACTGGATCAGACTAGTCAGTTTGACGAGAATTCCCTCCCATTAAACGGGTGATTGGAATTCTAAAAGGGTTCAGTTTATGGTGCCAAACCGGTTTAGCCAACGAACAAGATTGGTTGTTGCAAGTACCGGATTTTTTAAAAAACATATGCAATTTTTTCCCCTAAAATCTCATACACCAACTCATCTACTATATTAGGTTCTACCATCATTATCATTTATTAATATTGAAAATACGTATCAAAAGATAAAGTAGTTCAATATTTTGTTTTAATTAGCTATGTATGAATATATACATATGTGTATGCACATGTATACTTAAATTATTCATGGCTTAATCCGATTTTTAAAACCGGTCCAACCAGTGAACTGATAAACAACTTATTTGTCACGAGCCCAATTACGAAAAAAAAAACATATGAATTTAAGTGTGAGTGTGGAGATAATAGAAGTGTAAAATCCATGTCTTTGTTGTAGGGAACAACAATGTTGGAATAGAGATCATACCATCTCCCACCACCGTGTTAGGCGGGCCATACGAAGGCGCGTACGCTTCTAACTTACCATTAGAGTCGTCGGAGAAGGCTGCGATTGGTAGTAAAACTAAAGGAAAGGTTAGGATGCCTTTGAGAAAGTTAATGAGCAAGGAGAGTTCACCGGTTAAGTTCCAGTCATGGAGATGGGACAAGGACAGGGATATTGACGACGGTAGAGGGGACAGATCACCGTCGATTCGGTTTTGCTCATGGAGGTGGGATAGTTTCAGGGATATCGGCAGTGGTGGTTCATTTGGTTCAAGTAGTAAGATCGGAAAAGTTGCAAGGAGAAATAGCTTCATCTTTGATAGTGGCTCTACTTCTAGCTTCTTGGTACGTATAGTTTAAAATTTTTGGCTTAGTTCAATTCATACTAGGTCCTATTAGATGAACCTCCTTTATGAATTATGATAAGGGTATGCTTAGATATATCCTTTGTGCTATAATGTATCGTAAAATATCAAACATGTTTTGATATGTAATTTTATTTGTGGTGCACTAGTCAGACCGGATGATTATTAGTCAGGCCGGTTGATTTGGAACTGCATCACGTAACAATTATTTTAATAACTTAAAGTATGACTAATTATAACTAAATTAACGTAGATAGAAAAAAAAGAAAGTTTGAAACTTTTAAAGTATATAGATTATTGTTTACTATTATAGGCAAATATAAATATTCAGTCATACATAATATCACAATTTTGATGGTAGACAAATGGAAGACTTTTGATGTGTGAAATCTTTTGATTTGGGTTGTAACGCTGGGTGATGTAATTTTACGCTTCTACATAGCATCTTGCTTATAGAAGTTTGTATATATTTGGGTGATGAATGAAATGAAGTTTGCCGTTCAAAAAAAAAATTGGTAATTGATATTACATTTTTTATAGTTTATCTCAAGTGTAACACATCTCTTGTCTCATATTGCTCAAACTAAAAAGTTTTAATCTATTTACTTTTTGTAAAATGTTTTAAGAAGTTAAGGTGTCAAGTAATTTCTTGACCTCGTCGGCTCGGCTCATCATAGTCCATAAGATCTTATTCCAAACCATGAAGTCAAAAAACTGTATGGTTCACCAATTAACAATCCAATGTTCCAATCCATATAAACTGAAGTATTGAAAGAACTAGCTAGTCCTCTAACTGGACCGGTAGTCCTTTCGGCTTTAGTAACATTAGTCCTTTCGGCTTTAGTAACATTAGTTGGTTTTTTATTCAATAGGCATGACTACATTAAATGTTCAAAAACTATATCATGTTATATTATCTTTTTTACATTTTATTAAATAAACATTTATCTTCATATCAATTTTTCTTATTGTACACATATATAGATGTATGAGTATACTTCTAGTACGCATGTTATATAATAATAGAATAAGGAATTTACATCTAAAATGCAATAATACACATATCAAATATGATTAAAAAAACATAGTAGATTTTTTTTATGATTTACGTTGCAGGCTAATCTTTGCACGTTAACATGCTGTGACGGCCGTGCATGATTTTTGCGTCTACTAGAGGTCTTAAATACTAGTTGGTAAATGTAAAGCTAAAAGTCTAAAAATTCAATTTTAGCCAGTTGGCTACATTCAATTTGAAGTCTAAAACTAAAAGTCTTAAGTACCTTGATTGAGATTTAAATAAAACCACCCACTCCCAATTCATTTCCATTCTACTACAAGGTGGGAAGTCATGCACAAACATGTTAAAGCATAAAAGAACTTAGCAATGAAACTCTCTTCACTAGACGTTGTACACTTGTACAAACATGTCTATATAATGATATTGTAACTTAAATATTTGGGAAAAGGGTACTTTATTTGTCTATATCTTAATTATTATAATTATATATATACTAAATAAACAAGAGTGTCGGCTACACTTCTTCTGTCACCCCCCTCAACTTTAAGCTAATTGCAACTTCAGTCCCCTACTTTATGTTTCAGTTAATTTCAAATTAGTCCCTCTACTTTCCACTGCCACCCCCCTCATGTTTCAGCTGATTGCAACTTCAGTCCCCCTACATTTATTTTGTTTTATTATCGGTTTCACCGACCAAATGTTTGTTTCACGGTTCAATCCGTTGCGCGCCGCCGCAACGCGCGGGGGTAAAATTGTTAGTTTCTCCCTAAAATCTAATTGAGTTAATTATCTCCACTACTATATAAATTCGTTGATGATTGTTCAAACTGACAGGCGAACATGTATGGAACCCTCAAGCAAGCAATGCCATGGAGATCAAGAAGATTATAAGGTTTGATAGTTTGTCTAACTCGTTACATGATCTTCAGTATCATGATACTTATCAAAATTGAGTTATGTATCGGTGCATATATAATATACAAGGGTGCATATATATGTTAGGAGTGAGGTTGGTCAGTTATGTATGATATTATTGTTATTTGTCTGTTTCATATATTGTGAAAACTAGACACAAGGGCTTTTAATGTTTGTATAACCTTTAAGCTTCAATCAGTTATGAAACCTTACTTTTGCAAAATGACAAGTTTTTTTATAGAAGAACACTTATCCGATTGTTAAATAACGGAAACATCAGCGGGCCCACATAGTAGCCAAGATGGGTGGGCGCCCCCTTAAAATAAAATAAAAATTAGTGTAACTTGTAGGCAAAATTTTCGACCGCCTCTTTAAAAGTTTGGTTAAGCTGTCCGTCCCCCCCCCCCCCCCCCCCCCCACACACACACACACTTTCAGAAAACAAATCATAGGTCTGTCGTTGGTTGCAGATAAAAAAAAACTTTAAAAAAATGTTGATTCTCTTAATATAACATTATGTAATCATATAATTTAGGGGTGCAAACGAGCCGAGCCGAGCTCGAGCCTTGCATTATCGAGCTAGGCTCGTTACAATTTTCAGAAGCTCGAGCTCGAGCTCGATTCGAGCCTTGTATTTTGGGCTCGAGCTCGGCTCGATAGTATAGTTAAAAACTCGAGCTCGGCTCGAAAGCTCGATAAAAATGTATGTGGCAAGAGTTTAAACGAGCCTAAGCTCGGCTCGAGCTCGTTTTGGACCATTAAGGAGCTCGTTTTACCTGTTAAGGACTCGTTTTGGACCATTAATGAACTCGTGTTGGACAATTAAGAGCCCCAAGGCCCAAAGTAATTTAGTTAATGCATAGGTTGCAATAGAATTGGGCTATATAATATTAATTGACATAAATAAGCAAAGCTCGATAAGGCTCGACGAGCCCAACCGAGCTTTACATTCGAGGCTCGAGCTCGAGCTCGATAGCCAAATGAGCTTTTTTTCAGGCTCGAGCTCGGGCTCGAGCTCGATAATACTCGGCTCGTTCGAGCTTTTTACCGAGCCGATCTCGAGTAGCTCGCGAGCCGCTCGGCTCGTTTGCACCCCTATCATATATACATATGTTACGTAGTTATAAATCTAATGTTATTATTCGCTTGTTAATTATATGTTGGATATTTTAATATAATTGGATTGAAAAACCTCATCCAAATCTTATATTAACCAAAACATAATGAAATGCAATCAATAATACTTCAAATTATTTAGAATATGGAATTATTTATATTAATCTCTCTACAATATCCTCAATGAGTCAATAACCATATACCTATATCATTAGGAGATTCGTAATGCACAAAATACGATTTACACATGCAGCTTTTCTGGACAACAAGACTTAAAGGTATTGAGAACCAAAGGGTCTTGAGTCTTGACTATGTAATATGTTTAAAAACAACTTGTATATTCATCAAATAGTCCTGGTTATCAAATCAAGAACTTAAAAAAAAATTCGGGCATCAAAGATCAGTGACTGATCCTGTTTTACAAAAAACCTAGAGAACATGCCACTTGAGGTCAAGTTGATAGAAGAAAATTAACAAAGAGAATGACCAAACACACCTACAATGAATTAACTTCCAATTGCACTAATTGTTTCAAAAGGACTAACCTACCCCTTGATTAATTACAAAAAGGATGGTTAACTGAGATCGAGTTAGAGGGGATCATGAGTAGTTAAACATGTCATAGCAAATGACTAAAAGGGAAATTAAGGATAATGAGGGAAATCAAATTTCCTCTTCTTGTAACTAGCCTTGAAGCAAGCTTGCCTTAGCTTCTTTGTTCTTTGTGGGAGTTCCATTTCTGGCACCTTCATAAGCATCCTCTTTTGCTCTTCTAACATCTCCATTTCCTCATTCAATCCCATATCCTAGTTTATCACAATAAAATCATAGAAATTACGAAAACATACATTTAACCGAATGTATACCATGCATATATAGACTTCCTTTCAAAAAATATCAATGACAATTGTGCATATTCCCATGACATGTGACAACATTTGCACCAAGTGATCATACAAGAGTGATAATATACTTTCGCGTCTATATCGAATCAATATAAAAGTGATAGTACTTTTTTGCTAATGCCTAATAGGCACAAAATTGGTAGGATTTTCAAGGAAATGACAAAGTTTTTGTATAAAATGGTCTAGTTGTATAGTATAGAACTATAGATTGAGTTTTATATCACTACAAATCTTTTAACATTCAAATTGTTACTTTTTTTAAGTGCATAATATGTAGTGACTAGTGTGCATTGCTATTCCTGTGATTTCCATAACTATCATCCATACATGCTCATTATTTTAAATGCAAAATACCAATTTAGCCCTTCAACCCATATACACACTTGTTCACTAATTGTATGCATGAACTATGTACCAAGAAGACTAGTATAGGAATATACATACCTTCACATTTTGAATAAGAGCTTTCATGCTCTTAATTTTTCTATGAGGCCATCTCTTTATGTTAAGCTCTCTGCATCTTTTTTTAAGCATAGTTAACCCCACCCCTAGTTTCTTGGCTGCCGCGGCTATCGGCAACTCAAAATGCTTCTCTATCTCTTCCAACTCCAGAGGCCTCGACCGCCATCGCCCATTCCTCCCACCTTGATCGGCGGAACCACCACTCGCAGTACCATGACACTCAACACTATGATCATCATTGCAAGTAAGCATTGGCAAGTGATCACCATTGTCCCAACAATCCCACAAGTTCAAAAATTCATCAATGGGATCAAAATATGGAAATTCCAATTCAGAAAAGGAAGACTGATGATCTTCTTTAAGTGGTAAAACTTCGTTCATATCTAGCAGGTTGAAAAACTGCTGGTTGGATGAGTCGAACCGGTCGCATGTGTCATCATTTCTACAAAATAACAAGATAAAAAAAAAGTTAAAAATGTTACTAAACTCTAAATTCAAATTCAAATGCAACTTGCCCATGTACATTTGATATTTTGATCACATAAGTTGTTGTGTATATTTGTACCTATAAAGTTGGGTATCATCTTGATCAAAGTAGTAGAACAACTGATCATCAATGTATGTTAAAGGGTTTTGATGGTTTGTGTGTTGATCCATGTTTGAGGGAAAAATGAAGAGTGGGTTGTTAATGTGATTGGTTTATAGTTTATATATATGATTATTAAAGGGTGGGAAATGTGCCTACGGTTACGGGAGTTACGTGAGTAATAAATAGGGAAGGAGCATAGTAACATTTTCCAATTAACTCATTATTAAACTTCTCCATCATTATGTTAGTTAACTATTTGTTTTACACTTAATTGTAAGAAAAATTATATTTATTCTTGCCAACGTTTTGTGTTATACAATATCGTTAACACATTTAAACATGACATGTCCATACCGAAAAAGGGTTCTTACAATACAAGAAAAACCTATGTAGTTTTGAGCTAAAAGGTGGTAAATGAAATAAATTAGTTACTTAGTCCTTAATTTTTTTTTAATAGAAATATTAGATTTTAATAATCCCAACTATCAGCCATTGGAATACTGAAAGAAAATAGATAGCCCTCAACAATGATTTTTAAATTTGGGAATGACGGCCAATGACTGATAGTTGGAATTATTTAAATCCAATATTCATTTTTAATAAGACTAAAGGGTGTGGTTCGGTGAGGGTGATCGGTGGGGTGACGTGGGGGGTTTCCCCCTCAGGTAACACCGCCCCCGTTGTGATTTATAATTAAAAATAATAATAAATACGTATATATACACATGTGTATAGTTTATTATAGTAGAAAAGTAATTGGATTAATATATATATTTTTCTGAACGGCCAAAAACTATATATATAAATATATATAGGCCCAGCAAGAAACTGGAGGGAAAACATACAACGAAAAAAAAAACACGAGCAGAAAACAAACTAGGGAGAAACCCCAAGATTACAAAAGACACAAGACATCGAACTTCTTCCGGTCATCCCAAGAAATATTGGCCGAATCCCTTCTATGCTTGATCCAAAGGAAGCTATCTTCTTTAATCAACTCGACTGAGGCTCTCACCGGAACAAAGTGCCCATCAAACACCATTTTATTTCTAGCTTCCCATATGCGCCAAACCAAGGCCACAATCACCGAGACCCAATTGGATTAATATATTTGTTGGAGGGTTGATGTTAAGTATGTAATTAAAAATAATAATAAATACGTAAGTTATAATTAAAAGATTTGTAATTGAGTATTTAAAGCCGTCACACACACATGTGGTTTTCACAGCAATGATGACAAATTCTCGTTTTCCCAACGATGATTGTTGGTGGCTTGTTGGAGGGATCTCCTCCTTCCCACCACCAATCACCGCCCTATCCACTCTTCTGACGGCAGCTGCCACCGGCATAATACCTTTTAACAAAATTCTAAAATTCAATTTATTAGTTAACTTCTTGTTTTTTTAAAAGACCATGTGTTGTGGTTAAGGTTGGCAAATCGTGTATACCCGACCTGTTAAGACACGAACCTGTTAAGACACGAACACGAAACGTGTATACCCGAACACGACACGATAAGACACGATAATACACCAACATGTTTTCCAAATCCGACACGTTAAATGGGTACTGAAGAAGTAAATACCTTCGTATAGCCTTCTCTTAATAGGAAAGAGTAAGATTCCGGCTCCTGATAACCTAAACGGCAGGACCTGAATACCTACAAAACAGTACACCGTTAGGACTCGTCACAGGAAGGGGGTGTTTCCTGTGACCACCCTCCGGCGTGAGAATAAGTATCGGTAGTGGGAATATGTGAAGTGGAAGTTACGAGTGAATGTCGAATGAATATATCGCTTACCTCATATCCCTGCAATTGAACATACCAATATCCCGTGAATAATTGCTTAGAATTGTGAGTTTCAGCCAACGGCATTAGTGTGAGTTAACGGGGGGTCCATTGAGAGCAAAATGTCTGAAAGTTGAGACCGCTAGTGGTTATTTTCGTAGTTGGGACTGTTATTGACCAATAGTCAATATTTGGGATTATTTAAATCCATTACTCCTATAAGTTTTAGTGATCCGCTCACCTTGAGCCACAACAGGATCAAGTGAGCAGGTAGCGGTCGCAAACTAGTGACACGTGAGCGCCTACTTGGCACAATATTATAGGTTCAAGTTGTGGCTCACCCCTAGCCACAACTAGGGCTAGCAATTTCAGACATGAACACGAATACCCGACACGAACCTACACCAAAAGAGTCTTAATGACAAATACCGCATCGCGAGGGCCAACCCGCTAGTGCTATATGAAGGCCTTAGCTATGGTAGCTATCATTTTAATCTTTTCGCCTATTGTGTACCTCACTCCTTCATCTTTTATTATTGACGATTACACCTTAGTTTTCTAAACACATTTTAAAATGTCAATTTGCCCCTCAAGTTTTAAGTGTATATTCTTATAACATCTTGTTATAAATTCAAGTTGATTTACGTTTCATGTTAATCATTTAGGAATTTGGACGGTATCTATTTGTTCATTACGGTATAGGCACTCACGATAGTAACCAAACAAAAAGGTCATGATACGCCTAAAAAGATATGACGCGTATTACATCGATCAAAATCAAAGAAAACGAAAATGTACAATCAAAATTGGTTAGGCTCGTTAGAGTACCAGCATGGTGTCAACACACGTATTATAATTTAGTGTTGTTTACGGTAAAATTGTCAAGGCATTCATGGTTCGGTTTGAAATCATTCAAAAAGGTAATCTATTTGATTTCAGAAATTAGCTTTTCTTTAAGAAAAAAAAATGTTAGTTAGCTTAGGAATTTTGAACAAATCCAAAACTGGTTAAAATGGTTTCTGGATTTCATACATCCCGTGACGTCACATTCCGAGGGGTGTGATATCACATTATGAGGTATGTGGCAACCTCCTATTAGTGTGTGATGTGGACCAGGACGTATGAATCCTAAATAAGGGGTGTATGATTTCTAAATATCTTTAAAACCATTGTTAACGGTTTGATTCATGGTTTGACTAGAAACAATCAAAACGAATTTTATGACAAACTAAAACAGAAACATGGATTTAATTTAACATGTAGAGGAGGGAGAAAAGGCTTATGGGCCACTTGGAACAAATTATGTTCAAGAACTCAAAAAACAACTCAATGATGCATCAAGCACAACTTTTTTTTAAAGCAGCAACACAATCATGCATGAACATTAGTACAACATGAAGATTACAACTATGGTGCTCACTTTGTAACTATAACACTAACTCATGTACCTAGTTTAGTACTTTTATCCCTCATTGTTTGGGACTATTACATGTTGCAAACTCCACATATAAGACTCCTTTTGATGTTTTTAAGGGCCATCTTCTTGGGCTACAAGATAAAACAATTAAATAATTATCAAAAAATACAAGTTGGATAAGAGATGTATGCATGGGTCGGGTCGGGTCAGGTCATGTAGAGTTTTGTTTAATCTCCAACGGATAAAATCAAAACCCTCATATGCGGGTTGGAAAACTGAAACATGGGAATTAAAACGAGTTGAGCCGCTTGTGAACGACTCCATATAGGCTCGCTATATGCTCAAATCGAGCCGGGCTTAAACTAGTTGAGCCTAAACTGAAGCTCAGTTAATAAACGAGCTTGAGCTTTATATAACAAGCTCGTTTAGGTTCGACGGCCTAAATTGTGTATGTGTGTATACACATACACACACACAAATATGAGTTAAATATATGCTAAACAAGCGAACCAAGCTTAGCTCAAGCCTACGCTCTGTTTCTTTAATGCATGCAACCCCCTAATCGTTTTATTCAAGAAAGTCAGATTTATATTAGACAGTAAAGATTTGGAGCCATAGTTACACACTAACTATTTATTAAAATTATTACCATTTGGACAATGTTTTGGGCCAAACTGAAACTGTCCTGTTTAGACATTATAAAAGAATTGTCCGTTTGGACCGCTTATCCAACCCCCCATGTTGCATAAATAATATATAGAAAAACACGCACACACGTATTATATACATAAAGCAATAGGAAGAACGATACGTACTGCTCAAAATAAATCCTTGGAGCAAACTCTGGGCTCTTTCAGCTTGCTCTTGGGTACCAGATATTTGGATGATATGCTCCGTTGCTTCTGGGCTTGTATCAACCAATTTAACGTTGGCTCCCGAAAGCTTGTTTGTTTGCAATTCAATTAATAATAACATAAAAGTCAAAAGACATATCATTTACAATACCAAAACACTAACGCATAAATTCAGCGGTGGGAATTGGGCGGGTTGGGTATCAAGCCAAACAGTTTCGGTTTGAGTTTGATCGACCCAACCTGCAAGCACTTCATTTGTAATTTGGAAATAACTTATAAGGTTTTATGCATTTAAATATGTTTGGGACCGGATTCAAACTGTTTGCCCCATTTCCTTTTTAGTATACTCTTTTACTTTAACCCATTGACCCACTAAGAGATTAAAAAAAAAAAAAAAAAAACGACCCCTTTCTGTATAAATTTGAAGTTTGAAGGTAGGCTTACTTCACTGATCTGAGCAAGCTTATTTCTTGACTTTGTTATCAGCTTAGGGACCGCGTACTCTGGTATGACAACTTCTAGTATACTCCTAGTAACCAGTGGCACAGCAATCCTAAAAAGGAGAAAGATAATATTGGTATGTAAAGTCATAAATGTATATTATGCGTGTAATGTACATAATTAGCAAAAAAAGAAAAAAAAAAAACCACTACCTGTTTATTGCACTTGGTGTTGGTGCATCTTCACAACTTCCACTATCAGTTTGATTTACAGCTTCATTGTTGGATCCCCCATTATTCTGCATAAAAAAGAATAAGTAGAAAATGAGTAATCATGCTCCAAAACATATAAAAGAAGAAAGAAGACGTATGCCAACTTTTTTAGGGGGCAAAACAGGTGTTATGCGTAGGTTGGGTAAACGGGTCAAAATGAGTAGTTCTTTGAAAGTCCGGTCGGGTAACTGAACCAAATAATTTTTTTCTTTTAACTTAATGAAACTCATACACGCAAGAAATTAAGCTTAAATTGAATCACCAGCCACAAAGTTTAAATCTGGAACCAGTCTGGTTTAGGACTGAACCAGTTCTAAACCGTCACTGAGCCAGTACATTACGGCTGGTTCTTGGTTCCAAGACTTCCAAATTTTCAGTTTTGGTACAGTTCAGTTTTGGACCATTGCACACCACTGTACCTATTTCTCAGTAACTAGATCAAAATGCAACATCAACAACAGATAAATGATGGGATGGATTAAGCTCGGTTACCTTTGCTGGAACGGGTGCTGCTGTGATTTGACTGGACGTAACAGTAGAAGTTGGGTTGTTGCTAGAAGCTGCTTCCAAATTTGAAGCACTCCCGACAGGGCTTGGTGCAAGAAAGGGACTTGGTTGACTATCTTTTTGGAATAACCCTTGAAATATATAACTCCTTAGTCTCAATGTCAACTCCACAAGCGCTTCTCTAGCAGCCCTGATTTCTCCAACAATCTAAACCAAAATGGATATTGCTATAATCGTATTTTTTTTATAAACTATCATGGACCTAACAGATCGAATGACCAAAACTATACTCTATAACTTTATAAACGTATAAAGCTAAATTATAATAATTTAACTTCTATCATTGGCGCAGCTCTTAAGGGGCGGGGAGCCCCCCCCCCCCCCCCCCCCCCCCCCCCGAATTTTCGCTCAGAAGTTCCGAATTCCGATTATATAGTATTCGTATAGAAATTTTTTGGTATATACGGTTTCGACCCCCCGAAATTGGTTTTCGACCCACTGAAACTAGTGATTTCCGACCCCCCGACGTTTCGGGTCAAGCTTCGCCACTGACTTCTATAAACTATAAAAGTACTTTTTTTATGAATTAGTTGTTAATATAAATTAAGAAACAATTATCTAAAATTAAAAAATAATCTAAAAGTTCAAAATAAAAATAGTATTAACAAGAAATTCTGACTAAAAAAAATATCGAAACTACAGAAAAAAAAAGTAGTAAATAAGAGCTTTTGGTTTTCTGTTAAATGGTCAGCTTTGTTGCAGCTGAAAAATTATCCAAAAAGTGATTATAATTGGATAAATACACATCAGAATCACTCTCCGAACACTACAACTAGCAATTGTGACCTTTAATCACAACAATCGTATATAGGTTTCATATAACATATCCAAACAGACCAAAAAATATATATTATAGTAATTCCAATGGAATCTAGACGTGTAAACGTCGTTGGAATAATGGTGGATGTGAAGGTAAGCAACGAACCTGTACAAGTTCATCATTAACTGATACAAACTGTGGAAGATTATCTCTGGGCAGAATCTGAATATCTGCACCAGTCATTTTCTTGGTTTCCGCTAAGAATCCATCTCTTCCATCCAAACACCCAATTTCGGCAGCAGACAGTAAAAGACGCGTAGTGATAATATTTTCTTTTTCAGGAACAAGATCCAGAATTCGAGTCTGAATATGCAACAGAGCTTCTTGAGCAGGAAAGAGATCATCATCAGGGCCCTTAAAATCAAATGATATAAGTTCAAACAAGTTGTACAAGATAAAGTAATGAACAAATAACCTTATTTACGGTTTACAGCAATACCCAATAAAATTTAAAAAAAAAAATCCAAACACGGATCCAGTTACTTCTTAAGGGGGGACGGGACGCTACCAGAATTGGTCACGGGTACCCCACTACCAACACGGTAACACCGCCGCCACCCATGCTGGTAGTGGTCCCGTGAACCAAAATCTAGTTGTAGTTAACGGGCTGGTACCCGTGAGTCTCCCCCTTTTGTCTTTTACTCTATTTTATTTCCAGTGGAGTGTTGCCTCCAAAAAATTGTTTCAGTGAAGTGAACTGAATAAGTGAAGTGCTGTGGCAGTGCATGATCGGTAGAAGTGAAGTTGAAAAAAACCTAGTGGAGCGCCCCGTCCCCCCTAACAATATGAAGATACAGAAAACAAGTACCTCCTCGGAAGAAACGATGATAACTTGTTCATCTGACCCAGCCACACGATCAGCCACCTTAACTTCGACACCGATCTCATTCTGAAGCAACTCCATAAATCCATCGGATTGCCCAATAACACTATCAACCTTGCTAGTTGGACAAAGTATTCTAAACACAAGATCTTCGGCATATAGTGACTGAGCGTTGTCAGCTGCAGTATCATTAACATAACCAGATGGACGTGAGCCCTGACTAAAGCTTCTAGACATGTTTAAACCACCAGACAAACGGGGCCCATAGTTAGTCCCGTCCATTGATTGTCGACGGGTTATGTTATTCGGGTGATGCATAAAATCATCTTCGGGAGGAAAGAACCGATCAGGTGATTGCAGCCGATTATGAAAATGACTACGGTCCCTATGTTGACTTTCCCTTAGTCTTGAGGAAATAATTTCTATCGCATTCTTAACAGAGACCATATCACCAACAACCTGTGGTAAAAAAAAAAGATTAATTTTATTATATAAAAGATCAAATATTTAATGCAATAAATACGGAAACAAACACGATAGAAAGAATAAACAAAAAGTGTGCTCGACAACTCAAATTTGGTGCTACTTCATAGCAATATAGCATAGTTCCACGGTTACTAGCATTGTCTCCAAAGTTCAACCACATGACATACTGTCAACATAATGGCACAACGGCTAAAAAGTCACAACTCTTGAATATCAAATCTACTCATCAAGAAGACATTCTAGCATCAAGCAACCAACATGAAGGGAAGCTTTAGCGCCTATACATAATACTTGACAATCACTTAATAAACAGTTTGCAAGTCCAAAATCTAACGAGCAAATGCATACAAAATCTAATTTCATATTTTCCCACTTACACATCTTGAAAAACACTTATATACATAAAATTGTAATATTAAATTCAAACTTATAGTTCACCACTAATTCCAATCAATAATGTAGCAAATAATAACAAACTCTTTCTACTTGTACAAACCATAGTTGTAAAAAGCGCGCCTAGGCGCAAGGCGCACCAAATGCGCTACGCCCTGTGAGGCGCGTGCTTAGGCACTGAGGCGCACTATCGGGGTTGTTTTCAGCTGATTTCCGGCCAAACTCAGGCTAAAAGTTGCCAAAACCTCTAAAACATCCTAAATGATTTACGAACATGTCCTAAACAACCCTAAAACATCCTAATGTAGCCCTAAACATGCCTAAAACATCTCTAAAATCCCTAATTATAAAAAGCCCTCGTTTTTTATGCGCCTTGAGCCTAGGCTCCAGACTCGGCCTATGCGCCTTGAGTGTGCCTAGGTGCTTTGACGACTATGGTACAAACTACGAACTAAAAGTGTGTATAACAACCTGAACAACTTCCTCAGACATATCAACACACCGCGGTATCGTATGATCTCGCGGCAAAACTCTAATATGAGTCTTAGTCTCCATCCTCATCTGCTCAATAATCTTCCCACCCTTCCCAAGCAAACAACCAACATGCATCCTAGACACAACCAACCTAGACACCAACCTATTCCCTCTCCCTCCATACAACACCACCATCTCCTCCTCCTCATCCAACCCATACCCCCCTCCCCCACCCCCATCACTCTCCAAAATCCTCTCATTTATCAAAAGCAAGGCCTCCTGCGCAGGCGAAAAATTCGGCATTCGGCCATCCGGGTCCCTCCGCCGCGTATCCGAAACCTCAATAATCCTCTCCTCATCACCTGGCAACAATTCATGAACATTAATCCAAGCACCAGTATGCTGCCTAATAGCCTTGATTATACTCCCTGACTTCCCTATCACACTCCCTGCTTTCACATCATGACAGAGGATTCTGTAACTTGTTGTCACCATTAAAGATGATGATGGTGGTTCTTGATTAAGTTTCCTCCTTTGATGGTAGGGATGATGATGATGATGATGGTTGTTGTTACTGTTATTGTTATTGTAACTGTAGCGTTGTTTTGATCTGGGTATTGTGTCCATGTGGTCATAGTCTTGATTGTAATAATATCTTTTGGATCTTGATCTATCCATCATGGGGTTTGAGTAAAGGATTGAAGTTTAATAAACAGTGTAATTAAAGATTTGAACTTTAGGGCATTTGAAGGAAATGGGTTTGTGGGTTTATAGTAATGTAGTTTGTGAAACCCTAAAATGAAAGAAAGAAAGAAAAAGAGAGTACAGTGGATGATCTTGCTGGGAATCTAATTTGGGGGTTTAGATGATGATGGTGAAGAGGTTTGTGATATTATTTGCTCTTTTTTTTTTTTTGTGATGAAAGACTATTATTATTATTATTAAAAATTTAAGCATTAATTGAATTTGACCTATTTTTTTTTGTTGGATTTAATTATTGACATTTATATGGTACTAGATGAAATCTTGTACGATGCACGAGAAGACTATATTATTTTTTAAGGTTTGTTTACTAAATAGCAAATCAAGAAGTCAAACATCTGTTGCAAGCAAAATATGTTTACTAATGTATGTTTCAGAACAGTGGGTCTTTTAAGAAGATCTATAATATTGATACATAACATTTTGATGTGTTACTATGGTAAAAACATTGTCTACTTAGCATTGTTACAATAAAATAAATATTAAATTATCCATATAATATATACTATAGCATAATGGGTGTGTAACGGTTTGATACCGGATCAAACTGAATTAAATCAGAGCCGTTAAATGCTAAATATTAACTTATACCTATGATTAAACCCATCACTTGCTCTTTGATTCACTCAACTAAACCTATCTAATTATGCTCTGCATCCGTTGAGAAGCTAAGAGGTCAGACATGGGTTGATAAGAATGAAAAAACCTTAGAAATTGACTCGAATATGCGAGGTTGAGGTTACAACTATTATTCTTTACCGTACTCCTAGGTAAAAGTTATACTTTTTTTTTGTTTTCTTTGAATCTTCTAGACCAATGTCATGAAATAAAATCGTGTTTGTTCTTGCTTACACGTTAATTGTGACAACCGACAAAAATAAGGTAATTTCGTACGCGAGTAATATATGTAATTAATTGATCTAAGAGCAATTTAAATTTAGTTGGATTAATTTAGTCACTTGAGAATATCAAAGTCCCCATAATCCAATGCATTAGGTTGCATTTGTTTAATTAAAAGCGCGACGCGATCTGTGGGAATAAACCTGTCCGGTATGGACGTTGGTGATTACCGGGTAACAATTAAATACCCGAAAACCATTCCAAATGCCTATGATATAAAATAAATGACACTATTACAAAATATAAGGTGTTTTGGAACTCCAAAACCCTAATTGGGATCTCAAAACTTAAATCTCTCGTTAACATATAAAGTTTGCATATCACATCCGATGCACGTATAACTTTCAATTTCACCTAATGAAAGCCTAAATAACTTACCAAACACTTCAACTAGTCAACGTTTGAGGATAATTGGAGGCTAGTTTATTGTTTGGATAACTCGTGGTTAAAACCCGAAAACCCTAACCAATTAAGTTGGAAACAAACTAACTAAGATATTTTGTAAAATGAGTGCGCCCCACTCAAGGCCCTTAGGCCGGCCACCCCCATACTACAAGCCACCCTAGATGTTTCTTGTACACCTTGTCAAAATGATTATGTTCATCCTTTGTAGACAAACCTTTACCATCCACATTAACATTCTAACATATACATTTTGGAACATCAATTCATCATTAGTAATTAAATAAAAATTTTTTTATGGATTTGATTTTTTTTCTTTCCAAATTCAGATTTCATTAATAAAGGCAAGTTACATTGGGATAGTAGCATGTATTGTGTTGTATTGTGTTGTATTGTGTTGTATTGTATTGTATTGTATTGTATTGTATTGTATTGTATTGTATTGTATTGTATTGTATTGTATTGTATTGTATTGTATTGTATTGTATTGTATCACATCACATAATATTGTATTGTATTATATCGTATTACATTGAATTTTATCATAACGCATCGTATTATATTGTATTGTATTATATTGCATTGAATTATATCATATTGTATTGTATCGGATCACAAAGACAAGTGTTACCTTTTTCAGTCCAAACACATACAGACTACGCAAATCCACACTGCCAAATTAGCTTAAGTCTAAACGTCTGACACATGAACACCGAAGTCTCTTAATTAACAACTTGGATACCAACTTGTAACTCTCGTATTTCTAACATTTTTTTATAATTGAACACTTACACAAATTTCCCATAACTAATACTTTAAAACCAAAGCTAATTAATTCATATTTTTAAGAATTTTAAAGTGATAAACAACAAAATTTACATTTGTATCATTTTATTTTATTAAATTGGTTTTGGGTATTCTCTTAATAAATTGTGTCAACTATATGTATATGTGTGAGTTAAGTACTTGGATGGTCTCTGTGGTATGCCATATTGCATGTTTTGTCTGTAAGTTTGAAAAACCACATGTGTGTTGAAATCATAACACAGATGGTTTCTAGAGTGGATGAATGTTAGTTTTTGGAGTTCAAGTGTACGTAAAATGTCTCTTTTGCCTAATTAAATGTATAATACCCATCCCTATACCCCCTTGCCCTTTCCATCGCTAAGTAGGCTATTTGTAGTGGACAATGCCTAGGGCATGTAAACCCAGACGAGGCATGATAGAGACGCGAAGAACGGGTGGGTGGGGCAATTCACGGGCGCGAGGCACCTAAAAAATCTTGAAGGTGGCCGTTGTAGCCAAACAAAGAGTCGCTGGCTTATACCTTAAATAAAAAGTAAATAAAATAGATTTAAATTTATACCGTCACGCTCCTATTTTTTGACCCTCTGAGCATGCAACTAACAGTTAGCACCTGTTTTAGATACTACACAGCGGAAAGAAAACATTTCCTTATTGTAAAACAAAAATCTCTTAGGTTGAATATTATATCATTTCATGAAGATGGATTTAAACACTTTTTTTCATTACAAGATACTACTTTAACAAAACAACGTTTATATTTTTTCTTGTCCCTAGACAGTTGTACAAAAATGCATTTGCCACATAGTCTTAGCACTCCTAAGGAGTTTGCATCCCTTCAACATCTACCATTGTAACTACACTATTCTTGATTCTTGAAAGTACTTTTAAAAGAACATGTCAGCACTACTGGTGTATGTCGCTAACAGACACAAACACCTATATTTGGCATGAACAATAATAAAGCAACTTGATTATATTTTTTTTGTAGTAATCTACACATTCAGAAAGATTATTACACCCGAGTGTATCACCATGACACACACTAGTATATTTACCGTGTTTTATGTATGCCTACCACTGAGTTTCTATACTAGCCATGTTACAACCTTTAACCTGTAACACGTATATAACTTCGATCAAACAATACATGCACATATGGCCTTAACGCATATCCATAGATGACCTTATTCATCAATGTATTTAATACTCAGTCATTTAGGAATATACATATATATATATATCAAAGTTTTAAAAGAAGTTAGCCTATTCAACTTGACAAAGTTCGAAAATAGCCTTTAGGTCGGTATCTAACTTCAAGACCACAAACAAGGTTTATACACCTTACTTTGGGGCAAAGAAACACCAAAAGTGTGCGTGTTGAAAAAAAAAAGAGACTACGAATGTAAATAGCTCAGATGAATACATTCAACCTTGCTTATAGGTTGTTTCTGTGGCCGGTAGCAGTCTGTTTTTGCATCTCGAAGACAGATCATCACACACGTATTGTCTTATGGTCTATTTTAGTACCATTGCGGCTAGTGGATTAGGATATTGGTAACTGTTTGTTACCATAATTAGTCATGCGACACGTGTTAGTGTCACAATTTTTAAACTTATCACCCTCATAAGGGACCCTTAGGGAATAGGAATCAGTCCGCTACCGCTCTATTTATTTGATTTATCACTTTTAACCCTTGGACTTTAAATTTGGCTTAATTACTATCTGGTCCCTCTACTCAAAAATCGCTTAAAGGCCCGATGTTAAATAAACTTACAAAAATACTACAACCTTTCTATTTTTATCAAAACGTTTTCATTTTATTATTAAAACTCTCAAAAAAATATATACCAACCACATCATCAAATTCAGTTGAGGAAGATAAGTTGATAATTTTTGTGGTCCGGGCGAGGATCCAAATTTTATTTTAGCATGTTGAAAACTTAAAACCAATTACATGACGAGTTCAAATTATGTTGGATTGTCAACTTTCTCATAACCACCTGGTATTCTGAAAATCCCGTATATGGTGAAGGGTTTTTTGGTGTCATGAGTCACTAACACCTGTAAATATATATATATATATATAATGTTATAAGGTGATTTTGCATAAGCAGAGTAAATGAACAAGAAATAAAAGCATAAAAGATAAAAAGGTAATGCAATAATTCAAATATTTGATATCCATTTGGCTTTTATTCCATTTGATGCAAAAAGTTGTATTTGAAGTAATTCGAGTGGTCAAGTAATACGGCATCCCATAGTTAAATGGTAAACATGACAACGCATGAACTATCTCTAAACTTTTCATTCATCTGCATAAAATGGAGAGATCAAATTAGGCGAACATCTCCCACGAACTTACTTGCAAGATCGGAATGCGCGACCCTCTCATAAAACGAAGTTAAATACATTAAAAGAAAATCTATACACCAAGTGTAAAATCCCCTTGCTAGGTTAAACATACCTTAGGGCTTATAATTGAATGTTTAAGCGCCACGGTATAGCCATGCAAGAGATAGATTACCAAATCAAAGTCGGAAAGACAATTTCATGATATATATGCCTTTCATGACTTCGAAATGGAAAATTTAGTAATCAAAACTCTACCAACAATCAATAGCATGATAATTGCGTTTGTATAAAGATGTACAAACTAGGAATGTGTGCAAAGACCACATACGACGAATATACACGCACACAAGTTCAAACCCCGAATTTAACTCATATTTAATAGAGCATAAAAGTGTTTAAAAATTTAGATATATGAACACACCACTAAAATACACTTCAAACATTGAGTAGTTGCATCAAGGTTCATTAAAGCCAGTGAGATACAAAAAGTTTAGCCAATAACAAGAATTACATAGTTATCAACATTTAGTGGGCTAACTATGGGGTGGTTCCAATGAACCAACCAAAAGCAAGTGTGGTTTTGAGGATTACAACTTTTTGAATCTATGATTCGATAATATCATGATGAAAGAATGGATTAGCGGAGGTTAAGAACCTTGAATGGTCTTCCATAGAGTGTGAAATAGCAAGTGGTTTTTAAAGTGAAGGGAGGGGCATCCTATTTACTTACAATGGTGCGCAAAAAGTGTCCACGTTTGACGTATAAACCTTGCGAGGTTACAACAATGCGCAGATACATTATTTTGGTGCGTCTAAACCATTTCTAGAAGCACTTGTTATTATACAGACACTTGTGCCCACGTCTAAAATACAGATGTTTGTCCACTCATACGCTTCAAACAGAATATATATACATATTTGTATATACCCGTACTCTTCACAATATATACGGTAAAACTTGATTTTATAATAATAATAATAATAATAATAATAATAATAATAATAATAATAATAACGATAACGTTGTTAACTTCACCCCAAACCTCTATTCCTAGCGACAGAGAGACCGATTTCAAAAAAGCTCCCAACACCAATAACAAACAAATAGACAAAAAGCAATAAAGATTCATGAGCTATAGTCAAAATTCAAAAGCTCTATATATTGATTCATGAAATATATATATAAGAGTGAAAAACAAAACAATCATTTTATTTATGGCAAATATAAAATTCCTAGAGTCATCAAGTTTACCAATATTCATTTCATTTCGACACTCAGTTTCGAAATTCAATTTTCCATTTATCTTAGCTGTGTTTTGAATGTGGTTTGGTTCGTTGAAAAGCTCCAAAGTGCTAGACCACAAACCCATAAACAATTACTTATATAACTCATATATAACACAATTATTTAAGTCCAAAATTAGTGTACATCATTTTCACGCTTATTTTTAACACGTAACACGTATATATATTTTGTAAATATCTAACCTATCCTTCTTTGTAACCCGTGCTTAGTTGCTTCGATTATGTGTCACTTTCTTTAGCTACCCATAGTGGGATCTAAACAAAACTAGAGCCAGCAGTAAAAAACTTAGTTATCATGCTTCTGTCGCTTTCTTCTCTATCATATGCACGACAAAAGGGCAATCAAGTATTTTCAGTACTATCCCCCTTATCTTTCCTGCCTACGAAAGAACTTCATTAGGTTCTAATCAAGTAAAAAAAACATTTTAATACTTCCATTTTACACAAGTCAAAGGTTGTGGTGACAAACTTTTCTTTAATTATTATGTTGTGTTTCATTTAGTTTTTGGTGACAACCATTCATAGGATTCTATGACTGTCTGGCCCGGGCCCTTTTATCCCATCATTTACCAATGAATTACATAGTCTATGCTTTAATTATTCGGGATTGAAAATATTTTGTTCAACTTAAAATGTTCGTACCACTATGATCGATCTCTAGTCCCAAGTGGGCTAGCTTGCTCATACGGATCGTACTAGTAGATTGTTTATTGAATTAAGATGGTGTGTCAAAGAGACGCATACCACCCCCACCCCCACCCCCACGTCAAGCGGCCCCAGATGCTATTTAGTCATATTTGGGTGTTTTTAACCGATCAAGTAATAGTGAATAGTAATAACCACATATATAACCTGTTATAACAACCATGTCCAACAAAATCTCACCTTGTAGTCGTTATAGTGAAACAAAATGCATAAGACCAGGGGGTGTGGGGGCGGCATAGGAGGGGCATGCCTATGCTGGGCCTCGCTACACCACCCCCCTGGGGCGGCATGGAGGTGGGGCGGCATAGGCGGCAAGATAATGCCGTTTGTGCCGGGCCTAAAAGAGCCGTTGACGGTGACCGTTGGTGGTGGGGCCCTCTCCTTTTTGACCGTTTAAAAAAAAAAAAACTAATTTAAATCCTATATAAACCCACAAAATACTCCCTATTTCCTCACAATCATCCTCTCTTTTTATATAAATACTCCTACTTCTATCTCTTTCTTATTTTTTATAATTTGAAATGGATCCCTACCAAAACAACCCAAACCCGAATCAAACACCACAACGTAATCAAAACAACCCGACTCCGAACCCGTTCACGACACCGGGTTACACGATGCCAATTGATCCAACTTGGGCTACATTTTCGGGTTTCCAACAAAGTCCCAACCCTTTCTCCCAATATTCCCAAATGCACCAAAGCCCCACTACCTTTAACCAATTTAGTCAAATGCAAATGCACCATAACCCTCAATCTTTTACCCAACTTTTACAAACTCCGCCATTCCACCCATTTCTCCAAACACAAGCGTCACAACAACCACAACGACAACCCATTTTTGAACCCGAAGATGAAGAAGAAGATGAGGTGGAGGAGGTGCCCGAAACACAAGTGGAACGTTCGAAGGGGAAGGGGAAGGGGAAAAAAAAAACAAGGTCAAGATAAAGAAGAAGGGTCGTTTAAAAAACTCCCATGGACGAAAATAGAAGAAGAAGCTTTAGCGAAAGCGTATTTGGCTACTTCGAAAGATCCCATCATTGGTAAAAAAAATTTACGATATGTGTTACATTTAATTTTTTTATTACTATACAATAGTTGTTACGTTTAATTTTTTTATTTCTATACAATAGTTGTTACGTTTAATTTTTTTATTTCTATACAATAGTTGTTACGTTTAATTTTTTTATTTCTATACAATAGTTGTTACGTTTAATTTTTTTATCACTATACAATAGTTGTTACGTTTAAATTTTTTATTACTATACAATACTTGTTTCATTTTTTTTCTCTAATATACGTTTTATTTAAAAACGTAGGTACTAATCAAACGGGAGACAGTTTATACCTTGAAGTGGGAAAGAAGTTTCACGACTTGATGGAGCAAGGAGTTTATCGCAAACAAGAGGCGATAAGTTCTAAGTGGAGGAAAATGAATAATACAATCGGGAAGTTCATCAAGTTTTATAACCCGTTGTATGTGAATCCTCCAAGTGGGTTTAACGAGGAAATGATATTCAAGGAGGCGATGCGTAGATATGAAGACAAGCATAGAGCTGTTTTTCCTCATGTTCGTGCATGGATGGTTTTGAAGACAAGTTCCAAATGGTCACCGGTTCCAAACGAGGTTGCAAGCGCCAAGCGAACCAAAACTTCAGAGTCGGGCGATTATAGCATGGGAGGCGGGTCCACCGGTCGTTGTCAAATAAATATAAACGACGACCCAGACCCAGAGTTGGAGGATAATACCGTTCGAGTTCAAGAGGAGCCACGACCCGTATGGAGGGACAAAGCTAAAAGGCAAGCGGCGGCAAAAAAACAAGCCGCGTCAGGGAGCGGGAGCGGGTCAATGCTTGAAGGTTTGGTCGCTGAATTGGCATCCTTCAAAAATACCTTTAGCAAAACTCAAGCAGAGAAGAAGAAATTGAAGGAACGCGAAGTCGAAGAAAAACTTCGCTTAAAGCAAAAGAGGGTGGAGGAAAGCGCTCGCCAAAAGAATGAAGATCGGCAAATAGAAGAATGGCGAATAATGACATCAGATATCAACGAGTACCCCGAAGCAGACCGTCCCGTGTTGCTCAAGATGAAGGAGATGATCGCAAAAAAATATAATTCGTAGTTTTTTATTTTAAGTGTTCGCTATGTTTTTTATTTTTATTTAAGTGTTTGTTTTTTTTAATTTGTAGTGTACGTTTTTTTAAGTGTTGGACGTTTTAAAAATTTTAGGAGTACCTTTTTTTTAATTTAAATGTTTTTTTTTATTTAAATACATCTTTACTTTTTATATTATTAATAATATTATTTAATAAAAAATCAAAAAAAAAAAGGAAAAACATTAAATGATGATGGGCCTCTCTCCACACCCCTAGGACCATCATCTAATGAATGCTCCTACCCCACGCTAACGTGGCAGCTGAGGTGGAGGCAAAGCATGGATGATAGGCCTCCTCCATACCCTATGGTTTAAGGTTTACATTCATAATATAAGTACTTGTAATAATAATCACATGTTTGTGTGTTATGAGTTTGGATCACTAAAATAAATAAATAGAATTAAAATAGTAAAAAGAAAATCAAACTATATTTTTTAAATATGCCCCCATACATATTTAACTAGTAAAACATTTATTTATTCTTATAGCTGTAGCCAAAGTACAGTATTAAACCATTTGTAGAGATACATACCCTCTTAACTCCTTTAGATCACTCTGCCCACAAAGGCATCTACATATAATTAGTACTTATCAAAATTATAAAGTTATAAACAAAGACTTCTTAAAACCAAAGCCGATGATCGAGCTTATAAACCCTCATCACGGGTTCCTTCCGCCCCTCCCCCTTCTTGGATCATGCCTAGGATTCGCTCCAGCATCGTCGTAGTCCAACACAGCATCAAGCAACGAAAGCTTCCTTGCATGCATCCGGAAACCATCCTACATGGAGGAAAAAAAAAAGCTATATATATATACCTTGTGTAGTTACACATAGAAAACAGCTATATATTTTCCCTACCCACAATCCTTTTAACCCTTGTGTTTAATATAAGTAGTGGATCCAATGTATTCAACCATTATATATATATGCACCTTTTACACATTTGAAGAGGATGCATTACATTTTACAATTATAAAATTCTTTTCTAGTTTTTTTGTAACCATGCCCTGATTCAAATTAAAAGAATTTAGAAAAAAATATTTGTTCATGATATATAATACACATGTGCACTACATTTTGAAATATTTGTGCATATCCTAATAATAATTTTTATCCCCTATAGGTCTGGCTACCCATATATAATATCAAGATTATTATTTTTAAAAGTGTTGGGATATTAGTATGTGGGTAAGTTGTTCTTAAACGTTACCTACATGAAAATAATACGTTATAATAGTCCATATACAAAGTTAATTAAGTGACAACAAATATGTGAATTACCTTGTGGAGAGAGTAAACAGGCCGAGCCGCGTTAGCACTACTGCTACCCACTATAGATCACAAAGAAGAAACAACAATATTAGTTAAGGATAATCGTTTTAACAAGCGTAATTGGTAGCAAACTGAAAAATGTAATAGGATAATGACCTGAAAATATGTAAACAAGGAGTAGGAATGAAATGAGAAGGGTGGTTTTGGTAGAAACTGCCATGAATATTGGTTTTTGGTGCAAGATGGGAGAAAAGGGGGAGATGAGGAGATGGCTATATATATTGCAACTCAATGAGGAAGTGATAGTGGCTTTAATGAGATGATACCAACCCAAGGAGGATGAATGATGAGTGCATGTAGCAATACACAAAAGAAAGAGGCCACAATTCTGAAGTCAACTTTATTAATTTAACATTTTTAGTGGTGGTGTAGTGATAAGTGCCTAAGTTCCTTAATCTTGCTGATATTCAGGTTCGAATCATCCAATTCAATTACGTTTGTAGGGCATTGATGGAATCTCGTGAATTAATATGTAACAGTTCTCACGAAGTATATGGGGGAGAGTTCAAATAATAACTCATACATTTCACGAGTCATGGAAACTCAATTAAAATCAATTTTACACTATCATTGTTATTAAGATACAACATAAAAGATTTACATGTTTAAATTATATGTATTTGAAAACAAATACATATGTGTAAGTTTACCATTTGCATATGCGTAAAAAGTTTGTTAAGAATATTTATAGAGTAGAGATGAACAAATTGGAGAGTAAATTTTTAATAATGGTAATGTAAGTTTTTTGTTTTTTTAATTATCAATTTGTATTAAGTTCTCACAGTTCTTACAAAACTATAGCTTATCAAGATAACTCTTCCTTATATATAAACACATATACAAACACAAAAGAAAAAAAAATAGGCCACAATTGTGAAGTCAACTTCACTAATTTATGTTACATCAATGTATAGGCAACAAAACACTATAGATAATGCATGTGGACGGACATCTAGCGGTAGGTACTATTATCCCTTTGCATGCCTCTCATATTTCGCCTTTTTACAAGTCAAAACTTGCTTTCTGGTCTCATTATGAGCTCATGCTCCAGCTTACATTTGGTCATCTTATTCTTGGGTACCCATCACTTAATTTTCGATTTTTTACACTACCAAACATCGTGACAAACCAACCTAACTTAAATGAACATTTTAGCATTTGATTTATTTTACTTTATTTTGTTTTACATGAAAAGGAGGAATATCGCTACTGCGAAACACCCATCCGTGATGGTCAAAACTAGAAACTATCGCAAATCCGTTACTAGAAGTTGTTTTCAGTGGATTCAAATTGCGACATATGCTTAGAGCATCCACAAAACAATGTTAAAGAAAGTCCACTCTTCCAAATCGCCACATTATTTCAAACCACAACCATTTTAAACTCGTTTTTCCTACAACCATAAGTCATTCCAAACCTTCACCTCATCACCTACGTTTTCTTTTATTTAATTTATACCTACACACACCCACAAAAAAAAAAAAAAAAAAAAAAAAACTTTTTTTATTTTATTCAAAAAGTTAGATTTGGGGCCCACCATATTCCAAATCGGAGCGTCCACTCTGCCAAACCTAACCCAGGAAAACCTTCCTTCCCCTCCAATGGATGTTCATTCGTTCCTTCCATCCAATTCAAGCGGACCCGTCCACTTTTGCTCCATTATTAACGCTCTTAAGTGACCTAAAAAAGTCATCTCTAATCAATGACCGATTTTTGTGCAATGGATATTGCGACCAAAACCTTCGCTACAGGTGTTAGAACAAGGAAACCATCTTTAAATCAACGACCGACTTTATGACCTAATTTTTAGTGACTGAAGCTTAATGTCTCTAATTTTGTGACGAAATTGCAATTTCGTTGTGAAATTAACTTAACGAATCGTTTATGTCATAAATCTGTCCCTAAAAATGGAAGTTGTTATTCGCAAGATACTTGTCATGGAGATACAAAGTTATAAAAAGGAAAGATTTTTTTTTACCTGACTCATTTTGAAACAAAAGTTATGTTAAAGCGTAGATGAACGAGTTATGTACGAAATCATACCCTCTTAACTCCTTTAGACCACTGTACCACAAAGGCAACTACATTTTTTATGTACGTGTCGGTATAATTTTAAGTTCGTCCACACATTATGTAATTTTACACTACCTAAGTACCATAATTTTACAATTCATACTTTTTTTAGAAAACCCTTACCACATGACGGGGAGAATAAAACAATGTTATTGTGAAAAAAGAAATCAAATTCAAAAATTTTTTTTTACACTTAGCATTATTATTAAAAATACAATCTCAGAAACGCAATTTACGTTTAAAATTTTAAACGTGTACGAAAATAAATTATTATTACAGATGTGTAAATTTATCATTTATATATGTCTAAACTGTTTTATTTATACATGTGTAAAAAGTTTAATTTAGAGTGTTTTTGCAAACAGATGAATTATTTGGAAGGAAAATTTCTTTTTTTTATGTTGTATTTTAATTAGAGTGAGGTTTGTATTAAAAAAATGATTTTGATTTTATATATATAACTCTGTCCTAACAATTTTATTATTTTCTATAAATAAAAAAAAAAGCTAACATGATATCAAATTACTTGTTGAGTGATGAGCAATTATTATTATTTTTTAGATGCTTAAATTAAATCAAATTCGTCTGTGATGTTCAAACCCTTTATCTCAAGAAAAAAAAAAAAAAAAAACCACTTTTAACACTAACAATTTTTAAATTATATACTTTTAACATAGGAATCATTTTCTTTTTTTCTGAATTATTATATTTTTTTTCCTCACAACTTGACAATTATATACTATGTTTTTTGTTGCCGCTTCCGTCTTTCATCATCTTAGATTTTGACTTTTGCACTTTTTCATTTTGTAATTTGGTGGTGAGGGGAATTTGGCCTTTGTGCGAGTGTTGCTTACTGTTCAATATTATTTTTTACGTCTTATTTTTTATGTTTTATATTTGTTTTATATGCATAGTAGCCGTATACCGTACAATAACAATAAAATACTACATGCTATATTTTATAAAAACTAGCAAAATTCAACCGCGCTACGCGTGACATTCGGTTTTGTGCGTTTGGTTTACTTGTTTCTGAGCGATTTCGACGGTTGGTTCGGGCTGGATTTCGGGCGGTTTGTGGCAAGTTTGCGGCTGATTGGGCTGGCTTCTTTCTCGGCAAATTTCTGGGCTGGTTGCTTTCATTTTTTTTTGGGAGGTATGCCTCAAGTTTTTTGGGCGGTTTTTGGCAATAGTTTTTTGGGCGGTTTTTTGGCAATAGTTTTTTGCGGCTATGCAATTTTGTAAAAGTTGGTGGTCAATATTAGAAGTAAAAAAAAAACTATTGCACCGACAGATATTGTTTAATAAGTTTTGATGGATGCGAGGGTGAGACACAACACTAGTTTTGAGATATTAGAAAAATTTGGACTTTGTATACTCTCTTCATCAATGTGACAATATAGTTTTACCATATTTGTAATATTCTTAGTTTTATATTCATCAAATTGATTTTTATTTTTATAAAAAAAATTCTTTTACTTTTTACAATTTTGGTAAATGATTGAAAACCTAGCAAGTGGTGGAAGCAGTAGCACTAGGAAAAGGAAGACAGCACAACACAAACACTTTTACTTTAATATTGTGAATATTATACACAAATTTTACTCAAATATAATTATTAATTAACACAGTATACTCATAAACTCCCAAAGGGGAGACCAAATGTTGGCTAAAGTAATACACAAATCTATATTGCCTTTGAAGAATAGAAAATTACTAGTTTATTTTTAAGTTTAATTCTATTGAAGATGCAAATTTCGTTATATAATCATCAGTTTACTATCCTTAACTGAAGATTAGACTAGTATTTATTCAAAATCTAACAATTTATTTTTTATGTTAATATTTTTGAAGTATAAGAAACTAATTGAAAAGCAATACTTTTTTATCTTTTGAGATTGAAAAACAAATGATTTACTTATAGAACTACACATGTGCAAGCTTTGTTATATTAGCTACACATGTAAAGGTATGTGTAACAGTGTAAATAAATATTTAAGAGTTAAGAAAAACATAAAAACTAACTAGATAATGCATCACACATTTGTATGTAGAAACTAGAAAGTAAAAGGCATTGATAAAAACAACTTAATGATTTAGGCTTGTTAATTTGTTCACACGATAATTTAGTGTTCTCAAAGAATCTTACTCTATCTAGTTAACATGTTTTTTTAGTAAAAGATCATATCAGAATTCAGAAGTATAGACCGCAACAAACCATTTTATGTGCTCTTAACATTAGCCCATTAAAAGTCTGAATTAAAGTATATCCGAGCTCAAACCCTAATTTCTTATAGAGGGTTAATTTAGCTCAAAATGAATCTAATTTTCCGTTGTATCCAACATAATAAACATATAGTTACATGATTAATATAAATATATAGGGGAGGGTTCAATGGAAAACCACATAACCATTCATTTAACATGTTAAATATCACATAAAAATTAGTTTAAACATGTAAAAATTATTTTTTTTCAAAACTTTTTTTGAAGCTTTTGCATTTAGAAGCCTTTTGTATAAAAGAGATCGAAAAAAAAATAAAAAATAAATGCTTCAAACAAGTTAAAAAAGGTAAAATAAAAAAAAATTTGTATTGAATTGACTTCAACATATCTTTATATGCAAAGCCTCGAAAAAAATTCAAAAAATAATCTTTTACACGTTGAATTGAATTTTTATGATTTGTTTAACATGTTAATTGCTTGGTTTCTCGGTTTTTGACTTTTTTAGGTTCTCCATTGAAACTCACACTATATATATATATATATATATATATATATATATATATATATATATATATATATAGGGAAAGGGTAAAATGAGAACCACCCTTTCATGCAAGAACCATAGGAACCATTTTAATCCATTGATCTTACTTGATCCAATGGCTATTATTATGCCACCAATATATTTTGTCCTTTAGTGCCACTTGTCTAGGTTGTGTATAAAAGATAATAATAAAAAAATCTAGAGAGGGTATTATGGTAAAACACCCACTTCTTCTCTCTTTTCTTTTTTCTTTTCACATGGACCCACCTGACACATTTCTCTCTCACAAATACCAAAACACCAATTCATAAAATAAAGCATCTGCTTTTATTTTATTTTTATTTTTTAATTCATTTTTTACAACAGATAATTTATTTTTTATTTTACTTTTTAATTCTTTTCTTTTACAACAAGCCTGACAACAAATCGTTTACAAACAATCCAGTATTTTACACCAGTGTAAAAAACAGATTACATATTATATTGAAATCTAAATACGTCTCTGTTCGTCAAAAACGAAAATCCCACTTTAATCCCAAAAAGAAAATCCCATTCGCCATCACTCCACTCTTCCTGTTCCTCTCGTCTCACTCCACTCTTATTTTCTTTTCCTGTTCCTCTCCATGACATCCCATATTCTCTGTTTGCAAGATCCGAGGCACTACTCTCACACTAATCTGGAAAACAAACCAATTTGTTTTACAAAGTTTACATTGGTGTAAACACCCCCATAACACATACAAAATAACCTAATCCTATATAGAGGGTTGTTCACACTAATGTGAACGCACACTCAATTTGTTTTACAAAGTTTGTATTGAAAAAAACCCAAAATGTGAATTAATCATGGTGTTTACATTGGTGTAAACATCCCCCAAAAAACATTGAAACACTACTGTTGAAAAAATTCAAACACTTTTAGTCCTAATCAGGCCTGCATTTGTCGAATATACAAAATGCCTACACAATTTAAAACAACTTTATTAAAAAAGACCGTTGTGCACATCATACACTCTCGTACCTGCGTTGTCACCAGCTGGACGTGTGCAAAACACCGTTGTGCGCATCATGCACTACCCTAGAAGGTGGATCGTCATGCATACCAAAACAACCTGTTTACAATGGTGTAAACAAAATGACACAATGATTAAATACAAAGGACACAAACCGTTTACATTGGTGTAAACACCCTCATAACACATACAAAACGTTTGACTTAAAAATATAGGAATTTACACCAGTGTTTACGTCAGTGTTTACATCAAAACACACAAACATAACACTGTCAAACATACCCACATATCGATGTAAAAATTTTCATCTATGTAAAAAAACCAGTTTAATTCACACACTCCTAGTATTCAACGTCAAAAAACAACATCATCATCGTCTTCTTATATGACAAAAACCCTATTATTTTACAACAAAAAGAAACCATTTCTACACCATTTTCCAGTTTACATCAGTGTAGACACACAGTTTACATTTGTAAAAACACAGTTTACACTCCCATAATTTTATAAAGATTAAACAAACCAGATCTAAAACTTATTAAACAACTATACTAACCCCATCTAAAACTAACATAAACAAGATCTAGCATTTCAAGTGCCCTAGGTTTAACTTTGACCTTAAAAGTCAAAACAACTCCCATCTAAAACAAATTACATATTCAAATCCCAAACATTTTCCACTAACCAAATCTTCTGTTCTAAAATTCCTACAAAATAACCCTAAAAGCCAAACAAGTCACCATCTAAAACATATTATAAACACATATCTCATATAGTTCTAGTAAAAATTCAAACATTGAGCTACAACTACAAAAAAAAAAAAAAATGAAAACAAATAAAACAAATGAAAATAAAAGACATACTTGAAACATCATTCGAACCACCTGGACCACACGAACACCTACTGTTCCTCTTCTTTGGTTGAGAGCTCCTGTAATAATAATATTAATAATAATATTATTAATAATAATACTAACAACAAAAACTACCTGAAACATCATTCGAACCACCATCCCCCACCCATCGAACCACCACCCCACCCATCGAACCAACTATCGAACCCCCTACTACCATCACCATAACCACCACCTCAAAAACCCTCAAAAAAACTTTGTTACAAATCTGGATCTAGATCTGAATGCACACCCACCACCATCCCCATCATCGTCACCTACCACCATCACCATCACCATCTTCGTTCCCCCTACCACCATCGCCACCGCCTTCCAACGTCACCTACCACCATCACCATCTTCGTCCCACTGTTTCGAGCACCATATTCCTCCCCCCTTTCGTTATTGTTATTATTATTATTGTTATTATTATTATTATTATGGATCTGAGAATTGAGAGACAGAAGAGAGAGAGAAGAGAGAGATAGAGAGTGTTGAATGAGAGAGAGAGAAACAAAATATAAAAGATAAGAAGATAGAGGGAGGGGGTACGGGTGGGTGTGGGGTGGATATTTTTTATTAATAATATTTAATTTTCAATTACCATTATACCCTTGATTAATAAAGACAAAACCATTACACATGGCATCATCCCATTGGTTCAGGTGGGTTCTCTAGTTCTTTCACCAAGGGTTGGTTTTCAATAGAACCTAATCCTATATATATATATATATATATATATATATATATATATGACATTTTTCTTAAAACTCACACTATATTTACAAATGATGTTTTGGGGTTGTTTTGGCATTATATTATATAGTAAAGCATAAAACATGACAATTTAAAGTACAATGCAATGTATTATATGTATGAAATATTGAAATAAAAAAACACAGGTAAAATACACTGCTTAATTTTCTTAGCATAGTGTTTTATGTTTTAGGCCTAGAACACACTGCAATTTGTTTTTAGTTTGTTACGTTTGGTGTTTTTCTATATAATACCATACCAAAACTATCTAAAACATTATGTATAAGTTCAAAGCATGATGCCTACATACCAATTCTTATGTCTTTTTAGCTTCTTAGGATTTTCATCATATATAGACGAACTCATATATATATTAGGTTAAGCGATAATGATATGGTAAAAAGGATTAAAATCATAAAAAGGGTAGAAAACCATGAAAGGATGACATGTGTTTAAGGGGAAACCAAGTGGGAAAGGTAGATGTGTTTAGGAGGAAAATGAAAAATAGTTGTTTTTCTTACATGTCAATCCCCCATAATTTTGAAACGCCCATAACTCTTTTATACGTCATATTTAAAAAATTATACCAAAAAATTGAGCGTCTTTTTACCTTTAATATGAGTATCCTTTTACACTTTTCATACAAAAAAAAAATCAAACCCTGTTGCATAAAAGTAAGAATGTTAAAACATAATTCACAACATACAAAAATACCAAGCAAATTGAAAATACAATAGATATCAAACTAAAACCACAATGAACATAGTTAAAGCATGTACACTAAAACACACAATGGACAACAAACTCAATGGATACAATAAAAACATGTGCAGATTAAAAAAAATACAATGTACAGATTTATAGCACACATGTGCTGCGGACCACTAACAGAATGGACGAACAGAGAACATAGTAAAAAAAACAATTAACACAAAGTTTTAACTATTGTATAGCAATATCATACTGTTGAAAAGATAAAAAAAAACGCATGTTATTATGGGGTAATTTAAAAAAAAGAGTTGACGTTTAGAAAAGTTATCAAAGTTTAAAAATGAGGGCGGAATTTACATATAACTTGCATAGAGAGAGAGAGAGATAAAGTCAAGATGGGATTACATTTCCTATTATACCCTTCCAGTTTTTTAATCGTTTTCTTATTCCCTAAGAAATGTTATGCGTTCACAACCCTTTATTTTCATGATCAACAGTCAGATTTCCTTCTTACAATTCTCATAATTTTTTCCCTTTTATTGTAACCTTTCACTTAGGTTAGGTTTATTAGGAAACCATTAAGAATCGAAAAAACTAATACCAACCAATCATTTTTTTAATTTTACCTTTCATTTTATATAATTATAATGTTAATGTTGTATAATAAAAAATTTAAAAAATATTTTCACGAATAATTATATAAAATTGAAAAAATTTATTTAAAAATGATTCTCTGAAAGTTTTGTAATAATCCCTTCTATGAAATAATATGTTACATATTTGCATTAATAACTAGTATCTTTCCGACACACGTGGTAGGTGGCTGCGTGTAGAAGACACAGAAGGTAAAAGACAATTAATACAAGCGTAAAACATAATGCGTAAAAGACAATTAAAAAAATTTATAAAACACAAAGGTAGACACAAAGTGTTAAACACAATGCCTAAGACATTTTGTAAAACATAATGCATTGGCACTAGCAAAAGTAGTAGTAGTATTCTAGGGTAGGGATGTTCAGAATTCTATTCGAATTCAAAAATTCAAAATTCGACTTAATTCGATTCGATTATCAAGAATCCGATTCGATGATCAAGAATTTGTATTCGAATTCGATTAAATTCGAGTCAAGTAACTCGAATACGAATTTATGATTTCAAATTCGATTTGATTCGAAATTCGAATAAAAATAATACATATTTATTTTTATATATATATAAATATATAATTATATACACACATATAACTTTAGAACTTGGGCTAATCAATAAATTTAACCTAAATCATAACTTAGCCCATTACCAAGCCCAAGCCGAACTAAAGCCCAAGACTAAATCTTCATCTTAAACGAATTTATTCGAATTCGCTTTGAATTCGAGTTCAAATACGAATTCGAATCGAATTAGTCAGCTTTTAATCAAATTCTTTGAATATGAATCCAATAAAATAAATAAATTATTCAAAAGATTCAATTCGATTAATTTGAAAATTCGTTATTCGATTCGATGAACACCCCTAGTCCAGGAGTTAAAGTTACAATTTTTTTAAAGATAAGTAGTGGTAAAAAATGAGTAATAGCGCATAGCTAAAAACGTAAAGTGTCCAAAACTTGATGTAAAACGGAAGTAGTAAGGTAATTAATGCAAAGTGTAAGTAGAAAGGTTTGCTGAAATGTGTAAAAGCCGAGGGGTGGTGATGGAAATGTAAAAGTGGATGGTGTGTAAACGTGTAAAAGCTAAGTGGGTGATTGTGACACCCGGCAAACTCAGGTTAGTAACATTGGTCAAACTAGAAAGTCTACCTTAGCGAGTCATGCATATTACATACTTAACTGGGTCAGTTGAGTCGTTATGATGGTTCGAGGAATCATCGGGAGTCGTTACAATGTTCCACGGGATCATTGGGAGTCAGTCCATAACAATGTGTACAAGGACTGGTGATTTGTAGAATCGCCAGGTTTAACGCACACACGCAAGTCTCGAGTCCCGAGAATTGGTGAACGAATGAAAACGTGTTAATTATCGTGCATTATATTTTTATAATCATTATATGACTTTTCGGTATGTGAATACGTGCTTATATGTGTTAAAATAGTGTTTAACGTGCCAAAAACCCAAAAAAAAAATGATGCTGAGGGTGAGTAGGAGGGCTTATAGGCGAGTAGGAATGTTTATAGGCGATTACAATGGGCGAGTAGCCCTACTCGCCTATAATTATGGGCGATTACGTGTAATCACGTGTCCTAATCGCCTGTAACTGCTCCTAATCGCCTGTTGCAGCTTGGACGACTAGAAACACCTATAAATACAACCCTTGACTTGTAAAACACCATTTGTGCAACCCTAACTCGTCCCAAGCCTCCCTCACACCATAATACACCTATGGAACTCGTTTTTGCTCTAAAACCCATCATTCCTAAGCTTACACTTCCTCTTTAGCAAGATCCAAGGTGTGTTATCTACCCTAAGCTTTAGTAGTGTTGATATGTTGGTTCCCAAAGGTCCAGACCTAATTTTATCAAGTTTGTGTCTTTGAAAACCTTTTAAATGAGTTTCTAAAACAAGTCTAAACCTTTATACTTGCTCTATGTGGAGTATTCATGCAAGAAACGGTTTTTAATGGCTAAAACGTGAATGTTTCCATGTGTTTGATGTTTTACTGATGTGTATGAGTTGTTAAGATGATTTCCTATGGTTTTAATCAATTATTATGGTGTTTTAATGATAATATGCATTTTGACCCATTTGAGTGATTCTTGAAGATTTAGGGTGTTATGATATGATTTGATGATTGTTTGATGTTAGGGTTTACACTAGAATGGTTATTTACCATTTAAGGAAAGATATGCATATTTAATGTTACCATTTGGAGGGTTAAACACGCGAAATTCGAGTTGTTGCTGCAGGGGGCGAGTAGGCCCCTACTCGCATGTAATTATAGGCGAGTAGGCTCTACTCGCATATAATTATAGGTGAGTAGGCCCTACTCACGTATAATAGGTGATTACAACTCCTAATTACCTGTTTGATTCCTAATCGTGTGTTTTGCTATTGTAAGTGTATTTTGACATTCCGAAACTTGGTTTGACACCTAGGAACATATTAGGAACCCCGTGGCATGTCTAATAACCTGGTAACACGTGTTAAGACTGTTTTATGCTATATATGACTCATATGATAGATGTAGTGAACATGGATGCGTGTTAAGTGCATAGTTGCATGTAATTGCTTAATTTCTCGTTCTCGGTTAACGCGTGGGATGTCGGGTCACCAATGGGATGCCTGGTCTTGTCTTGTGCGGTCGGTTTAACGGTCAAAGGTGTTTTCAAACGTACATGGTTATGGTCTGGACATTCGGGGACTAGTTAACCTACGGGTTATTAGTCTGGGTACTTATATACGTCTCATGATAGGTCATCGCTATTTTGGGCTATCATAGCTTTTTGATTTAACTGTTTTTCAAGTAACGCAACCTAAGGTGAGTGTCACAGCCCCGCCTTTACTGTTTTGCTTTCGGGGGAGAAACATGCTACATACTTACATTTTTAAAGGTCTATACTATGGTTATTGTTGTTTACTATACGGGCGTTTCATCAGAAAGTCCCAGGGGAAACCATGAGTATGTGGGTATACATAACGGGGAAATGTGGATAGATCTATTGGGCTTGACTAACCCCACTCGACGGCTTGGAGCCAGGCGGGTACATATTGTCTCTAACTTTCAAGATCACTGATGATGACGGTGATTCATACATTCTGGGCATACAATGGAGTTACATGTCAGTAATGGTTTCCAACTCGTAGTAGTAAAGATACTTAACGTCTAGCTAACGTTCATATAACATAGTATTATCGGAAATGATCTTTTCAAACTTATGGAAACTCTTTTGTAAAACCTGTGAACTCACCAACATTATATGTTGACATTTTTGGCATGTTTTCTGAAGTATCTAAGGTAGCAGTCAATGGATTAGGCGCACGGGGTCTTGCACGGCGTCTAGGGTTCTAGTGCATGTTAAAATAATGTTTTCAGGCTACGTTATGTCTTTTGGTTGTAAAACAAGTTTATGCTTCCGTTGTTGGTTTATGGTTCAAAACTTAATGTTTTGGTTATTATATATTATATTTACTGTTTGTTTATTGTGACCGTTGACTTGGATTCTGGTGTGTCACGCGCCTCGCGGTAAAACCCCACAAGTGAAATTTGAGGGTGTGACAGATTGGTATCAGAGCCAATGCTAGGACTGCATGTAGAGTCTGTTCTATAGCCGAGTCACACACACTAGATGGTCACATATGGTCGAGTCTTAACATGTGGGTAACATATTGAATTTGTTGGGGTGTCGGTGTCATCATCTTTTATGTTGCATCATCTATTTACTTTTCTATCGTTCTATTCCTTAACTTATCCTTTTCGTGTTTTGATGGTGAGAGACTTGTTATTGATCTTTTCTCGGCGATAGTGTACATTGGGGTAGCTTCGGCATATCCTTGAGATCTGTCCAGGATTTGGACATCTCCCTTCTATGCCCCAATAGACACGCCCATCCTTACACACACTATCTTACACTTATACTCGTAGTAATACGCTTTTGGGTGCTAGTATTCGGTGACTTGAACTTCAAGCTTGAAGTGCATATGGAGGATCATGTAAAGCAGTTTATCATGTAGGGTGCACACGAAATCATAAACTGAAATGCATGAGAATCCTAGTGGACTTTGTGTTTGGACGGATGGACCCGAATTAGACCTAGATCAATTTCTTGTGATTCCTAGTGGGTTACACCACGGGCGAGCCTAAATCTTTTGTTCTTGTTTTGGCAGAAGATGTCAGGAGCTCGTGGCGGTCGCAGGGGTGGCCGTGCTGGCGGACGTGGTGGTAGCGGTCGCGGTAACATTAACATGACCCAAGAGGAGTTGAACAACCTGTTGCAGCAGCAGGTGAATGTGGCCTTGGCTGCATTCTAAGCTGCACATAACGCTCTGGGTGGTAAGTTGGTTGCTACTAACTCTACCTCATTCTTGGGTGTTGTGTCTTTTTCTTTGTTGTTTATCTGTGTGTTTTGTCCCACGTGGTGCTGTCAATCCACCCCCACCTTAGTGTGCTTGTAGCCTACAAGCAGTTCATGGACTGTAAGCCCCACAACTTCAGTGGGACTAAAGGGGCGGTTGGACTACTCCGATGGTTGGAAAAGGTTGAATCAGTATTTTCTATGTGTAATTGTCCGGCGGGTGACCGCGTAAAGTATGCTTCAACGACCTTTAAAGGTCCTTCACTGACCTGGTTGAACTCCACTACCCAGAGTTTGGGTATTGGGGAAGCCCACGATATGCCTTGGGCATAATTTGTGTAACGTTTGATGAGTGAGTACTGTACGAGGGACGAGATTCAGAAGCTTGAGCACGCGGTCTGGAATCATAAAATGGTGGGGTCTGAGATTGAGGAGTACACGGCTAGGCATAACGAGCTGGCGGTGTTGTGTCCGGATTTACACACACCGGAGTTCAGGAGGATCGAGTATTAGATTTCTGGGTTAGTGCCGGAGGTTGCAGGGTTGTGGCTACTGGGAATCTTACTATGCACTCTGAGGTTGTTCGGTCAGCTCATAGACTGACGAATATGAAAGTGGCTGAAGGAGTCTTGCCTCCCCGAGGCACCCCTGTGAAGGATTCAGAAAGCAACAAGAGAAAATGGGAAGGCGTGGAAAAGGCTCAAGTTCAGCCCAGTCTCATCGTTGTCGTCTGAGCAGAAATCGGGGGGTTATTTTGGAAAACTGCCGAAGTGTAATCGGTGTTGGTTTCATCATACTGGTCCATGTGCTAAGAATCGTTGTCATCGGTGCCATAAGGTTGGGCACCAAGCAAAAGATTGTAGGGTCAATCTTCAGGGTAATCAGAATCAGCCTGCTACACTTGTTCCCACTCCTCAGGGGAACCAGGGAAAGAAGGGATGTTATAATTGTGGTGAATTTGGACATTTTAAGCGTGATGGCTCCACGTTGAAGCAGGGCGAAGTTGGGAAGAACGGGTCGGGTAACGGGAGCAATGGGGGGGAGGCAGGAATGCTCGTGCCTTCGTGATTGGTTCGGGCGAGGCCCGGCAGGATCTTGACACTGTTACCGGTATGTTTCTTCTTAATGATCGCTATGCTTCGGTTTAATTTGATTCTGGTGCCGATAAGAGTTTTATATCTCTTGGGTTTAGTCAATTGCTGGATAGGGTGCTACTCCTTTAGAGGCTAAGTACTTGATAGAATTGGCTGAAGGTAAAAAGGTCGAAGCGACGCATATTCTTAGGGAGTGTCGCCTTGAGTTGTCGGGTTTATCGTTCGCTATTGACCTTATGCCGGTGTCCTTGGGTAGTTTCGATGTTGTGGTGGGTATGGACTGGTTATCCTTGTATCGTGCTGAGATCGTCTGTTTTGATAAAGTCATTCGACTCCTTCTCCCGAATGGAGAAATTCTTTTGGTGCATGGTGAGAAGAGCGGTGTCCCTTTAAGTATCATTTCGTGTATGAAATCCTATAAGTATATTCGGAAAGGGTATTCTGCCATTTCGGCTCTTGTTTCGGTTTCGTCAGAGGAAGAGAAGAAGATTGAAGATATCCCAATTCTCTGTGATTTTCCTGATGTATTTCCTGAAGATCTACCTGGCCTCCCGCCTTATCGTCAAGTTGAGTTTGGTATTGATCTTGCACCGGGTGCAGCCCCTATTGCCCGAGCTCCATATCGTCTTGCGCCTCCCGAGATGCGGGAGTTGTCCAACCAGTTGCAGGAGTTATTAGAAAAGGGTTTTATCCGACCTAGTTCATCCCCGTGGGAAGCCCATATCCTCTTTGTTAAGAAGAAAGACAGAAGCCTGCGTATGTGTATCGACTGCCGTGAATTGAACAATGGTTTCCATCAAGAATCGCTATCCTCTTCCTCGTGTTGATGATTTGTTTGATCAGCTTCAGGGTTCTAGTTTCTACTCGAAGATTGACTTGAGGTCGGGGTACCATCAGTTGAGAGTCCAGGAAGCCGATATTCCAAAGACCGCTTTTGGAACGCGTTATGGCCATTTTGAATTCTTAGTCATGCATTTTGGTCTCACCAATGCGTCCGCAGTATTCATGGATCTGATGAATCGTGTTTATAAGCCCTATCTTGATAAACTCGTAATCGTTTTCATTGATGATATTCTGGTATATTCCAAGAACGAAGTGGACCACCAGGAACAGTTGCATCTTGTCTTGGAACTCTTGAGACAGGAACAGTTGTATGCTAAGTTCTTGAAATGTAACTTCTGGTTAAGCGAAGTCCAATTCCTTGGTCATATGGTTAATGAAAAAGGAATTCATGTGGATCCAGCCAAGATAGAAGCTATTAAAGACTGGGAAGCACCGAAGACGCCATCTGAGGTGCGACAATTCCTGGGTCTTGCAGGTTACTATCATCGTTTCATTGAGGGATTTTCGAAAATCGCTCAACCCCTCACCTCTCTTACCCAGAAGGACAAGAAGTTTGACTGGGCGATTCGCAAGAGTCATCATTTCAGATGCTAAAGGCTAAACTTTGATCTGCTCCTATTCTATCCTTGCCTGAGGGCACAGATGATTTCGTGGTTTGTTGTGATGCTTCTATTCGGGGTCTCGGTTGTGTGTTGATGCAATGCGAGAAGATCATCGCTTATGCTTCTCGTCAGCTTAAGGTTCATGAGAAAAACTACACCACCCATGATCTGGAGTTGGGTGCAGTTTTCTTTGCTTTGGAGATCTGGAGGCATTACTTGTACGGTACCAAATGCACCATTTATACCGATCACAAGAGTCTCCAACATATCTTTGATCAGAAGGAGTTGAACATGCGACAGCGTCGCTGGGTGGAGCTTCTTAATGACTATGAGTGTGCTATAAAATACCATCCTGGCAAGGCGAATGTTGTGGCAGACGCCTTGAGTAGGAAGGAATCCTCTAAGCCTCGTCGTGTTCAAGCTCTGCAGCTCACCATCCATTCTAGTTTGCCTGGTCGAATTTGTTCTGCATAACAAGAAGCTTTGAAGGAGGAAAACCTTAAAGCTAAAACCATGCACGGTGCCGATAGGCACATTGAGCTCAGGTCCGATGGCCTGCATTATTTTGCTGAACGTGTTTGGGTTCCTTTATTCAGGGGTTTGCGGGAGCTCGTTCTTGATAAAGCTTACAAATCTTGGTATTCTATTCACCCTGGCTCCGATAAGATGTATCAGGATTTGAAGATGCTTTATTGGTGGCCGAATATGAAGGCGGATGTAGCTTCGTATGTAAGCAAGTGTTTGACATGTGCTAAGGTCAAGATTGAATATCAGAAGCCATCTGACCTTCTACAACAGCCTGAAATTCCTGAATGGAGGTGGGAACGTATCACGATGGACTTTATGATCAAGCTTCCGAGGTCGCCCAGTGGTTGTGACATGATTTGGGTGATCGTCGATAGGTTGACAAAGTCTGCGCACTTCCTTACTATCAAGGAGACCGATGGCTTTGATCGGTTGGCTCGTATATATCTTAAGGAAGTGGTTTCTCGGCACGGGGTGCCCGTTTCTATTATCTCTGACTGTGATCCTCGTTTCGCCTTGAATTTCTGGAAATCCTTGCATAAGGCTTTGGGTACTCAGTTAGATATGAGCACAGCCTATCATCCGCAAACTGACGGTCAAAATGAGCGGACGATTCAAACACTAGAAGACATGATTCGAGCATGTGTGATCGATTTTGGCAAAGGTTGGGAGAGTCATCTACCGTTGGTAGAATTTTCTTACAACAATAACTACCATTCTAGCATCAAGGCAGCTCCGTTCGAGGCAATTTACGGATGGAAATGCCGGTCCCCTCTTTGTTGGGCTGAGGTGGGTGAGAGTCAACTCACCGGCCCGGAACTTGTGTACGAGACTTCTGAAAAAATCGTACAAATTCGTAACCGCATGGCAGCAGCTCGGGATCGTCAAAAGAGCTATGTCGATCGTCATCGCAAACCTTTGGAATTCCAGGTTCGCGACAGGGTCTTATTGAAAGTATCTCCATGGAAGGGCGTTATACGCATTGGGAAGCGTGGCAAGTTGAATCCTCGGTATGTGGGACCGTTCGCAATTCTGGAACGGATTGGACCAGTGGCATACAGGCTTGACCTGCCAGCTGAGCTCAGTAATATTCATAACGTCTTCCATGTCTCGAATCTGAAGAAGTGTTTGGCTGATGAATCTTTGGTTGTTCCTCTCGAAGAGATCAAGGTGGATGATCGTCTGCGCATCGCAGAGGAACCGGTTGAAATTCTTGATTATAAGATTCGTAGCCTTCGCTGGAGTAAAATCCGCATCGTTAAAGTTCGTTAGAATTCAACTCGTAGACCGGAGTTCATGTGGGAATGGGAGGATCAGATGAAAGCTAAGTATCCTCATTTATTTCCTAAGTGCGCGTTGGAGTCAAGACATGTCTGAAGTTGAAGGAATCTCGGGTCAAGATTCCTTTCAACAGGGGGATGATGTAGCAACTGGAAAATTTTATTTTCTTTCGTCTCTTCCTTTTTGGCATTGGGCAATTTTCGGGAAGAAAATTCTTTCAACAGGGGGAAGATGTGACACCCGACAAACTCAGGTTAGTAACTTTGGTCAAACTAGTAAGTCTACCTTAGCGAGTCATGCATATTACATACTTAACTGGGTCAGTTGAGTTGTTATGATGGTTCGGGGAATCATCGAGATTCGTTACAATGATCCACAGGATCATTGGGAGTCGGTCCATAACCATGTGTACAAGGATTGGTGATTTATAGAATCGCCAGGTTTAACGCACACACGCAAGTCTCGAGTCCCGGGAATTTGTGAACGAATGTAAACGTGATAATTATTGTGCATTATATGTTTATAATCATTATATGACTTGTCGGTATGTGAATACGTGCTTATATGTGTTAAAATAGTGTTTAACGCGCCAAAAACCCCAAAAAAATGATGCCGAGGGCGAGTAGGAGGGCTTATAGGCGAGTAGGAATGTTTAAGGCGATTATAATGGGCGAGTAGCCCTACTCGCTTATAATTATGGGCGATTACGTGTAATCACGTGTCCTAATCGCCTGTAACTGCTCCTAATCGCTTGTTGCAGCTTGGACGACTAGAAACACCTATAAATACAACCCTTGACTTGTAAAACACCATTTGTGCAACCCTAACTCATCCCAAGCCTCCCTCACACCATAATACACCTCTGGAACTCGTTTTTGCTCTAAAACCCATCATTCCTAAGCTTACACTTCCTCTTTAGCAAGATCCAAGGTGTGTTATCTACCCTAAGTCTTTGTAATGTTGATATCTTGGTTCCAAAAGGTCCAAACCTAGTTTTATCAAGTTTGTGTCTTTGAAAACCTTTGAAATGAGTTTCTAAAACAAGTCTAAACCTTTATACTTGCTCTATGTGGAGTATTCATGCAAGAAACGGTTTTTAATGGCTAAAACATGAATGTTTCCATGTGTTCGATGTTTTACTGATGTGTATGAGTTGTTAAGATGATTTCCTATGGTTTTGATCAATTATTATGGTGTTTTAATGACAATATGCATTTTGACCCGTTTGAGTGATTCTTGAAGATTTAGGATGTTATGATATGGTTTGATGATTGTTTGATGTTAGGGTTTACACTAGAATGGTTATTTACCATTTAAGGAAAGATATTCATATTTAATGTTACCTAGTACTTTGCCATTTTTGGAAATAATTGTAAATAGGGTGTTAGACTAATGATAAATTGGGGGTTTTTGTTGGAAACGGGTTGTTTAATGATTTGGGTTTGATGTTGGGTGTTTTTACATGTGTTGGATCTGATTTTAAGGGTTAAGCGCGCGAAATTCGAATTGTTGCTGCAGGGGGCAAGTAGGCCCCTACTCGCATGTAATTATAGGTGAGTAGGCCCTACTCACGTATACTATACGGGCGTTTACTATACTATGGTTATTGGTGTATACTATACGGGCGTTTCATTAGGAAGTCCCAGGGGAAACCATGAGTATGTGGGTATACATAACGGGGAAATGTGGATAGATCTATTGGGCTTGACTAACCCCACTCGACGGCTTGGAGCCGGGCGGGTGCATATTGTCTCTGACTTTCGGGATCACTGATGATGACGGTGATTCGTGCATTCTGGGCATACACTGGGGTTACATGTCAGTAATGGTTTCCAACTCGTAGTAGTAAAGATACTTAACGTCTAGCTAACGTTCATATAACATAGTATTAACGGAAATGATCTTTTCAAACTTATGGAAACTCTTTTGTAAAATCTGTGAACTCACCAGCATTATATGTTGACATTTTTGGCATGCTTTCTCAGTTCGCTAAAGTAGCAGTCAATGGATTAGGCGCACGGGGTCTTGCACGCCGTTTAAGGTTCTGGTGCATGTTTAAATAATGTTTTCAGACTACGTTATGTCTTTTGGTTGTAAAACAAGTTTATGCTTCCGCTGTTGGTTTATGGTTCAAAACTTAATGTTTTGGTTATTATATATTACATTTAGTGTTTGTTTATTGTGACCGTTGACTTGGATCCTGGTGTGTCACGCGCTTCGCGGTAAAACCCTGCAAGTGGAATTTGAGGGTGTGACAATGACAGTGGAAAAGCAAAGTAAAGGGGTGGTGATGGAAAAGTTTGAAAGATGAGGGTGTGGAGGTGAAAGAACCAAAGATAAAAAGTGACGTGGCATAGATTTAAAGTTGAGATTGTGAATGGAAATTTCACCGACACTCATAATATACTATCTCCGTCTCATTTTAGATGTCATTGGGCCCACAAACACACATATTAAGAATTCTTTGTTTGTATGTTGTAAAATGACAATAATATCCTCAAGTTATTATTTCAAATCTTTGATTATCTTTTGCCTTTTTTAGGCAAAACTAGAAATTGTTTACAAATAGACCTTTAATTTGGGATAACAAAAAGTGAAAAAATTGACATTTAAAATGGAACGGATGGAGTAATAAACAACTTAAGCTTAGCTTTGAAAAATAACATAACCACCAAGCTTGCGCTTAAAAACGAAGATTACTAGAAAAAATCGAACGAGTCTAAACTGTCTAATAAACCAACTCGATTGGCCCAATATTAATTGTGTATAAACAGCTTATTATACAACATTCAATATTCATCAATACTATATTATAAAGCATTTTCTAAGGACTTTTTAAAATTTAAGAGGTACAAGTTTGATTTTTTATGGTATAACACACAATGCATATAATAACTACTATTTGAGGGTAAAATTGTATTTTAAACACCATATTTAATCAAAAGGTAATCAAAGTCATAAGATGTTTATAAGACCACATGACACAATTGTTTTAAAGACATTAAATAGAACACATATAAAAAATGATTCATAATAACATGTTTTGTTATAATCTTTTATATAGAATTAGGTACTTTATAAAAGTTAGAGTTTTAAACTTAATAATACTATATAGAAATCGAGAAATCAATAATGAAAGCCATGTTTTTAATCATGAGGTAACGATTAGAATTATGAAATTAGTACATATGGCTAATTTGATTTAAACTATATGGTCACCGGATTCTATGATCAGAGAAGAAGTATTATGTTTATAATGAATTTCGAACAAAAATATTAAGAAATATTTATATAAAATGAGTGGACAATAATAGAAAAATAAATTAATTAATAATAGTGGGTTCTTCTTCTTGAGTACTTCAACTTAAGTCCACATTTTCAACTCAAGTAAATTTTTCGGTTATTTATTGAAAACATGTTGGACCGTCGGACCGATGTACATAACCAATTAACCAAACTGGGACAAATGAATAATTGAAACTAATGTGAACTATCTTAATCAAAAGTTTTGGTTTTGGCTCAAAACCGAGGTGAACCGAACAACTTTTATTAAAAACAGCAATTGAAGTGTTGTGTTATCCGTTGCAACGCACAAGCACCCCACTAGTTACTACATATGTAGATGTATAACGTTTTTGTTTACAATCATAAGAGAAAAACCATTTTATAGTTATCAAATTTCCTTTTAAGTAGCGCACCAGAAGCTTAATCAATTGAACATGCACATGTTAAGCAACAACCCATACACAAATTTCTTGGTGCAATTTATTGTCGACACGGGTAAGAACAACACCACAGAGACTACTAGTCATAGGAAAAGATAAGAAAGCAACTTTAACTAGGGATCGATTAAAAAAAATACAGAAAAACCGCGTAAACGACATTGCATAAAAAAGAGCGAGAAACGATTACATGAATATAGCATTTTATATGTGCATCAAACAACACATGGAAAGAAAAAATACCAGTACAAATAAACTTTGGCATTCATACAAAATCCATATGAAGTTGTAATGTTTCACTTGATAGAAGATTAAATAAAAATACCATAGCCCAAAATTACAAAAAGTAATCCTTCTCCTACCAAGCAACAACCAACCTTCAAATAAAAATCCACTATTCCCACACATTTCATCACAAGTTGTGACATTTTCTCTATAAAAATGCCAATTTTACTACAATATTGGGAATCAAAATAGGATTTACATTTTTCAAAACATATATGCTTCAACCTTTTCTTTCATAAATCCATTGTATTTCAATAACATGGAATGGAAAACCTACCCATGAAAACGGACAATGAAAAAACTCTTTTTAACTTCCCAAATATATGTGACACGCGAGAACGACTAATGCAAGACTCAAAACTGACCGACACCCTAAAAAAATAAGATTTTGAAAAGATGGTATGAATGGAAAGAAAAAAAAATGTATGATGCAAAATGCAATGTGTGCCTAATATGTGTCCTAGCCCATCCCTCCCACCCACCCACCCACCCATGATGTGTTCTTTGTGGCCTATACCCCGACAACCAAAGCCACTGTATGCCACCACCAGGATAACGTGGACTAATCATGCGAACCTGATATAATGAATCAGACTTGACTCCAGCCCCGATTTTCCAGAGCCTTGATATTACCATTTAGTCCCTGGTGAAAAGGTGATCACCCGAAACTCCCATGAAGCAAGTGCATACCAGCTTGACCTGACTTGACCCGACCCGACCTGACCGACCCAACCGTTGAATGCAATCCTGGACTTTAAACCTGACCCCGACTCGACCATATGCATGCACGGACTTCTACATGAAAAGGAAAAAAAGAGTATGTACCAACAGGCAGAGCCTTAAACAGAAATGGCCCGACTGATGGCCAGTTTGGCCCACTCAGCAGATTCCTTAATCAAATGATCATCTGAAGACAAGCACTCGTTCAGAAAATCTTTGCTTGAAAGCGATTGTTGAATCAACGACCCAGCATTACTTCCAAGAGTATCAGCTAGATCTCCAAGAACACCGATTGCAGTTTTCATCACCACTTCATCCCTGAATATATGAACAGATAAAAGTCAAAAATCAATGTATAGCTTCCGGAGTTCCGGGTCAAATGGGCTGACATGAATCAAAAAAGTCGAACGTCCTCCAAAATCTATTTTCAATGCATACAACTTACCTTCTCATTTTATCAAATATTCGGACTATATTATATTTGTAATCATATATAGCACAATAATTATTTATAAAAACGCTATTCAAAAAATATTATTTATAAAAACTTCAAAAGACAGAACAAATGCGTTTTAAGGACATCCCGACATAGCCCACCCCGTTTTGACGAGCCATGAAAATGACACATGTCATCATGAACCTGATTTGCCCCACTACCTTAACCCATCAAACCCATGAATCAAGTCACATCTAATGAACACCATAAAATCAAAGCACAAATTACACACAGAACTAGAAAAAGAAACTCACATGTCTTTCTCCATGTAAATCAGATCCAGGAACTGGAGAATATGTGGAGCATACGGAATCAGCAACTGGGTTTTAGGGGAGTTCTTGAAACCCTGAAATATTCCTGAATAAGCCTCCAAAATACCATTTCTCAAAAGATTGGTGTACTCGATCATTTCATCATCAGCACCAGATGTGTGTGAAGACAGTTCAGCTGCACTTTGAAGCATAGGCATAGCATACATCAGATATTTTTCAAAATTCTCTCCGATTGCAAGTGAAATATCACCAAAACATGAAAATATTGGAGGCTTGACAGATCGATGCAATTGATTGCTTGATAAATCTTTAAGAAGCTGAGTCATGATCCCATCACACCATGGCAACACCTTCTCATCCAGTGCCCTACAGATGTCACCCACCACACCTACAGTAACGGCACACACTTGATATTCTTCAAAGTTTTGGAGGCCCATTTCCAGGTACTTGTAGAAATCTGGCATGTATTTTGCGAAATCTGGCCCGGTTGCATAAGCAAGAGCTCCAATAGCAAGCATGGCCTCTTCATGAACTGTGGCATTTCGACTTGCAAAAACCCTAAGGAAAAGACTCATGATCTGATCTGTATAATGCATGAAGGCATATTTTGTTGCATCTGCTGATGCTGCAAGTTTCTGAATGATCACCTGCAAGCACCCACACAGTAGACCTTGCAAATCATTTTGTTTTTCTCTTTCATCAGAAGAAAGTTTTTGTTCTTCAAGTGTTTTGTGGAGTTCCATCATGATAATGGGTACCAACTGTAACACCATAGAAACTGTTTCATCAGTAGAACATCTCACAACTTCATTTAATGTTTCATAAGCAGCAGTCCTTAATCTAGATTCTCCAGCATCTTCTCTGTGAGTAACTGTTAAAAGGGATTGAACGATTTCCTGAAAAAATGGAGTCAAAGGAGATGGGCCCATATCCTCGAAACCTTGTGCAAGAAAATAGAGTGCCCCACAAGATTTCTCAGCCACATTTGGTGCATCCTTCATGCTTTGTAATAGAACTGTGATGATTTGTTGACAATTTGCTGACGTAATTATAGGGGTCTCCATAGTCGAGCCATGAAGAAACTCAAATATTCTTCCAAGCGTCCAAGCAGTGGTGTCTTTAACATGGCTGTTGGGATCTTTAGTCAAAGCAGTCAACATGAAATTTAGAGCAACATTTACCAGTGGAACTAACTGGTTAGGTGATGGGCCTTCTAGAATGGAACCAAATGCATAAGTAGCCGCTTCTCTTTGCCTCCAATCAGGTTTGGTTATATTTTCTTCAATAAAAGGCATGACAAGTGGAACAATATCATTTCCTACGGTTCGAGCCACCAGACCTAGACATGTGCCACCAGCCATGGCTAGATTCCATGCCCCTTCATCTTGATCTTGGTCTTCTTCTTGCTTCAGTAAAGTTTCTAGAAGCATGGGTACAAGTGCAGGAAGTGCTTGTTTTATAAAGTAAAAACAAGGGATATCAGAGACAGCGGTACTGAAATCACCACCATATTCTTCCAATATATCTATTTCCTCGTCACATATTGAGCTCCAGAATTCGATGGCTTGTAAAGCTACCGGCTCTTCATCTTCTTTTACAGCTTTAGCAGTAATGTTGAAGATATCTTGCATGTATGGACCTAACTTCTCATAGTAGCTTGATGAAATAGAAACCAAGCACTCAAAAGCAGCTTGTCGAATTTTTATATCTTGTGAAAGTGTTGCTTCACAAACAACTCTCATAATATAATCACGCTCCATATCATTACTGAAATTTGCTTGAGCAAAACCAAGAGCATTATACAAAGCTCTTGTTGCAGCAAGCCTCACATCATTGCTTGCCTCGGTTGCATTCATACCTTGAACTACAGCTGTGAGTATTTTATTCACGTGATCTTGTTCTACAGCATCTGGTGAAACTTCTTCACACAAATAACCAAGTGTTTCTAAAGTAGCTTGCTTAACATGAGGAGGGACTTGGTGAATACTTGATAAAAGTGAACCAATGAGCTCCGGCCATTGTTTTTGTGGCAATTCTATGCCAGCAACCTTAGCAATAACTTGTGATGCAGTGGACCGTGCCTCATAAACAGTAGATGTGAGTGTCTGCAACAGGTATGCCTTAATTTGTGCCTTAACACCAACGTCTAGTGATAACCATCTTTGTATTAGCTCATATCTTCTATGCTGCTCTTTCGCATCCAATGCATTTTTAAGAATCAAACCAGCTAGTTTACGACTATCAACAGGCTTCTCATCATTAGCAAGTTCTCCGGATAGAGATAATAAAAATCCAGATGGATTTTGCTCCTGAAATTGCTTTAAACTTTCTTCAGCATGCTTACGAACAGACCCATCAACTGCTTGCGCACTCAACAAAATTTGCGTAACTTCCAATGCCATAACGATTTAGTAAACACTGTTTTGAGGAAACTGCATCACCATAAAAATCAGTGTAAGATAATTTGAAAACAAACAGCATGAAGAATACATACATAATAAACATTTCCACATTCACACTGACGCGTGTGAAAGTTAGCGATTAAAAAAAACAAAAACCAGACAAAAAGATGTCTTGAAAACTAGCACAGTTTTACTAATTCTATAGATTTCTAAGGGGCTGTTTGGTAGCATTTTAATGATCGTTCAGAGGCTACCTCTTAATGCTCTATAACCTCTGAATGGTTAATAGGTAACCCTAGGCAACCATTAAGATGTTACCTCTTTAACCATTCATACTTAAGATTACATCTTAACCATTAAGAGGCTATGAACCATTCAGATGTAACCTCTTAATGATCATTCAGAAGCTACCAAACAGCCCTTAAGAGGTGTTCACCGTCCGGTTCAGCCGGTGTTGGCAAACGTTTTAGGCCGAACCGCTAACTTCGTTCGTTTGGAAAGGCTAAACCAAACTAGTTGTTCAGTTCAAACGATGTCCACGGACTCTTAACACCGTTAACAAGCAGAATTCAATAACCGGCTACCAAACACATATCAGCAAAACCAGTTTAAAGCTTAGATCTGTATATAAAACATACAAACAGACATACACCTACTTATAGCCATACAAAAGCATAAGTGCATAACATCGTCAAACAGTTCAACCACAATGAATTTCTTTTTTTTTTTAAATAAACTCCAAATATATTAATAATCCCTCAAACGCAATCTACAATCATTCCGATCTACAGTAATATAAAACCATTAAAACCTTAACCAAAACAATATCCAACGACCGATAACTTAAATAATAATAATAATGATAATAATAATAATACGGAGTAATCAATTAGACAACACACACAGATCAGACGATGAAATTTGACCAGTAAATAATCAGATCGTAAATCCAATTATTACGGACATCAAACCCTAACAAATTAATAACCAATCAAACTAAAATAAACAGATTACAAAACCTAATAATAATAATAAATTAAATTACCTGATCGATTAACTTATCAACAGATTAAGTTATCAAACACCGTACGATCAACAAGAACAGGCCAAAAAGCGGCGCTTTTGAAACCCTAGAGAGAGAAGACTGGAACTTCAAATGTATATACTGTCTCTGTATTATTATTATTGTTATTATTAAAAGAACTGTTAATAACTGTAGGTGTATATTTATAATAAAATTATTATGGGGGGATTGGGTGTGGGAGGACCACTGTAGTTATGGAATGTATGCAGAGATGGAAAGGTAGAATAAGGTTTGGAAAGTGGGCCCACACGTGGGGCCTGTTTATTATTTGGATGGTGGTTTGAGGATCAACGGATAGGATTTGATCGTGTTAGTCTGACAACTAATATGCGGTGCACATGTAATAATTCCTAGTAATCTTAAGATTTAAAAATAAGACAAGGGTACGCTTATAAGTATTAGTCTTTTTTTTTTTTTTTACTTCAAACGCTGACTTTATAAAATAAAATTAAAATTGAAAGTATACTGGCTGATAAAATTATTAAAACTAAGGTGATAAAATGTCTACGAGCTGTTTGGTTGATCAAGTGTTGAGTCACTAAAAAGTCTAAATGCTTAAGTGCTGAATCATGAATCATTAAGGGGCTGTTTGGTTGATTAAGTGCTGAATCATTAACACTCTGTTCCAGACTTTCATTAAAGAATTGAAGAGAAAGGATTCGGAAGGAAGTGGGGAAAAAATGTGTTCCATAGTTTTTTGTAGTAGGGAGATGGAGGGAATGAGAGGGATAATAAAGAGGTTTTTATGGTGATTTTCAATCTTTCCAATTTGAAAGGAATTGGAGAGAAAGGAAGAGGAGGGACCTTTAATGAAACTCTGGAGCAGAGTGTAAGCTGATCTGAATGATTAAGAGGCTCTGAATGGTTAAGAGCTGAATCATTCAGCATCCCTTATTAGCTTAATGGTTCAGCACTTAATCATTCCATTCAGATGGTGAAACAAACAGTCTGAATGCTGAATGATTCAGAACTGAATGGTTAAGAGGCTGATTAAGAGACTACCAAACAGCCCCTAAGTTGGACCTCTTAATGTTTTGTTTTCTTGTCCCATATTGGTAGGAGAGCCTCATTAAGGTTCAGCCTAGTTCAGTGCTTAATGGTTTAGCAACATCTCAAATCTTAATGGTTCAGCCTTAACCATTCCATTCAGAAGCTGATACAAATGTGTTGAATGCTGAATCACTCAGTGCTGAATGGCAGAGGCGTCCCCGAGGATTTACGTGCCCTATCCGAGCCGTTAAAAAAATATGCCCTTTAATCTTTAATAAATTAAATAATTTAACTAAATGTTATGTGGATCAATGATATAGTAATTGTAACATCCGGCAAAAATCGATGTGTTTCCGTACGTAATTAGTATATGTAATTAACGGTTTAAGTGCATATTTAAATTAATTGGATTAATTTAGCCTTAGAGAATAGCAAATTCCCCATAAGATGCATAGAGGTGCACATGTTTAATGTTGAAGCACGACGAAATCGCGTGCAAATAAACTTGTCCGGAACGGACGTTGGTGATTACCCGGTAAAAATTAAAATAAACGTAAAGAAATCCCGGACACCCAGGATATAAAATAAAGGGTATTTTCACAAAATATAATGGGTTTTGGAACTCCAAGACCATAAGTGAAAACTTTACATACAAATCTCCCGGTAACGAATAAAGTGCGCGTATCGCACCCGGTACGCGTATAACTTATAACTTCACCCGGCAAGAGCCTAAATAACCAATCAACATTTAAACTAGGCTATGTTTAAGGGTTATTAGGGGCATTTTTAAAGTCCGAATAACACGCGAATAAAGTCCGAAAAATACCCGAACGACAACCGAACGTTAAAGAATTAAACTTAACATATTGTTGCAAATATTTTGTGTTGTGGACCCCACCTAAAACCACCCAAGAGCCGGCCACCCCACCTCCATACTCAAATCATATTTTTTTTGTACCATGTAATCCAAGTTAGATGTTGGAAGTATGGTTTAGATATGGTTATAATATTATATCAAGATTTCATGTACTAATGAGATTTGTCCAATCTTTCACTCCTTGAGAAACTCTCGGCCAAACATCCCTCTAAAATCCTCCCAAGATCATTCTAAGATCATGCTAGTACATCACACCATCTCTACAAATCTAGGAGAGATCACATAAGATACATGTGTGTCCTTGGAAGATTATAAAACTTCTTCTTCTTTCCTATTATCCACGGCCAATACACACATATACAATATCTTTCCAAGATCACTATAGTACATCAACAATCCTTGTTAGATTTCATTTAGTCCTTGGGAGATATTGGAAAGATTATAAGAGCACATGTGAGAGCATTTGAGTTGCAAGGCAAAACACTTCTTCTTCTTTTTTTGTTTTGGCCGTAGACCTCAAACACCCACACACACATCCATTCAAGTTCAAGCTCTTCATCCTTTCCTTTTCTTTCTTGGATGCCGTGAGGTAACAAGAGCCACACACCATATTTTCTTTACTTAAACTCCACAAATTAATCACTAAACATCCACCATCCAAACCCCCATTGTGTGTTTCAAGAGCTTGGAGCTTAACCACTAGGAAGAACACACTAAACTCCATCATAATCAAGTCTTGAAAGCTTCCCTAGCCTTGTGCTAGTTGTAAGTATTCTTGATCATGTTTTGTCTTTAAAATGTTTATGTTATTAGCTTGAAACAAGTTGTACATGGGGATGAACTTGAATGAGCTTTTCTTTGACAAAACATAAGCTTTTAAAAACTAAAATGGTGTTTAGTGAGTTGTTAAAGGGGCCGATTTTTGGTGATGGAATTTTGTGGTGTTTTGTAGTTTTTATTTACTTCATAAGGACTTGAACAAAATAAAAGCTTGAGTGTAACTTGTTAATAGAGCTTGAATGAGCTTAAAATTAGTTTTAATCATCCTAACATAAACATCTAAGACTTGTTATAATGTTGATCTTGTAAGAAAATAAGTTATGCAATTTTTACATTATTAAAGTCTACACACTTGGAAAATACAAATTGGACATGATGGACAAAATACACTAATCATACATATTAGTAGCCTTATTATTGGAATATAAGACTATTAAAAGTGGTAAGATGTGAAAATAATCCAACATTAAAAAGATGATCCTTTAAAGTCCACTAATTTGGGAGAAAAATGCTAATCTTGAAAGATAGTATGGAAAAATACAACTTTTGTAAGTTAAGGGATTGATGTTGTAACTTTAAAAGTTGAGGGACTAAAATGGATATTTTAGAAACTTAAGTCCAAAAATGCAACAATGGAAAGTTTGGTGCCAAAAGTATAAATAATAATTTTTCCAAGGTTGATTTGATAAATACTAGTAAAACACACTTATGTATTTGGTATAAAAGTGTATTTTTATAAAAAGGAATTTTATAAAAATACGGACTTTTCTAAACATAAGGATTATTATAAAAACAAGAGTTTTTATAAAAATGCTAGACAAATTAAAACTTGGGAAAAACTTATATAAAAATGAACACTTTTATATAAATGGGAATATAAAGGTGTTAGAACACTTTTTTTTTATATAAGTTGTCAAGTTTTGTACAAAAGTATTTTGAACCCTCCAAGTAATATGTGTTAGGAATTAGAAATATGAATAATATTTCTATAAAACACATATTGGGGAAAAACTTGGAAAAATTAGCTATACAAGTTAAGATATCGGACTTAGACATGATAACGAACAATAAACGGACAAACAAGAGAAAAATGCCATTGCGGCAAGATAAGAAAATATATATTTTAGGAAGTAAAATATATATAACATGGGTGAAAATTATATAACACTTTCCTAAGTGTTGGAGAAATTATTCGTGGGAGAAAACATAACGTAAATGATCAAGACGTTGAACAAACGTATGGACTTAACAAGAAAAATTACACGTTTATATATACATATGCTCGTCTCGGCGAAATTCTAGTATATCTACTTAATGGGAAAGTAGATATGTGGGAAGGAAAACCGAGACGAGTAGACAAAATATGTATATACATATGTGTATGCCGAACCGACGAGATCCTAGTATATTTATTTGAATGGGAAAATAAATATACGGCATGGTGAGTCGAGCCGGGCGTTAAGAATATACTACCGAACGACAAGACCTTAGCATATTTATTTGAATGGGAAAATAAATATGCGGCAAAGTGAGTCGGGTCGAGTGTTAAGAATATATTATATCGAACGATGCGATCTTAAGTATAATTATTTGAATGGGAAAATAATTATACGTTAGGTGAAGTCGAATCGAGGATAATAATATACAAGTTAAAGAAATATTAACAAGAATAATATATAGCTTGTAAGAAAAAGGGTAATCCATCACCAACGGACCTAGGACATATGTTTAATTAAACGGGGAATTATATGTAAATGGTGGTGTTGGGAGTTGGGTGTACAACTTGCCGGAAAAACACACGCTATAGACTTAGTGACTTACACGCACTAGGACGTTCGTAGGTGCTTGACCACGGACTTGCTATTCTCTGCTATTTGATTGCACGCTATACTTCAGGTGAGTTTCACGGCCCCATTTTACTGTTTTAACTGGGGGAAAGATATGTTCGTCAAAAGTTATCACATGTTGAAATGTTTTCAAAGGTTAAAATGTGATTAGTGGCATGATGAGTACTTGAGTTTGTTGTATGTTCGCCACTCGGGGTTGAGTCCTCGCTACTGTAACCATTAATTCAGGGAAATGAAACCGAAGGAATATTTGGATAGTACTATTGGTGCCTGACAAGGCCCACCCCTAATCGATAGCGTCGATTATGCATCGGCGTATGCCTGGGGTGCACGTATTCTGAACTAAGTTGTTATTTGCCGAGAAACAACTGGTGATTGCGGGGCATATTTATTAGTCTTGGTTTGGTTATGGGACTCAGGGGATTGCTCATCATCATAGTTTTGTAGGAGCTAGCTACTCCTTACAAAGGCCACAGGTTGTGCAGGTTTCGCACATGTTGTAAAAACGAAATATCGATCGACAAGATCCTAGTATAATTATTTAATGGGAAAATAATTATACGGTAAAGTGAGTCGAGCCGATGGTTGTGAAAATGTTGTTGTTATGAAACTAAAACCTGTGAACTCACCAATATTTTATATATTGACGTCTTTTTAAACATATCTTTCAGGTAACTAAGTGCTGATTAGATATGAGGCTAGTGCGGTGGAATTCGGGATGTCGGATACTTGTCGGGGTATCATCAATTGTTACCAAAGGGTTGGAACAAACGGAAATACCCCACCTACAAACTTAATGTTCGTCGTTTTATGTAATATTGGAAATGTGATTCTCCGTTTCGACATCTTAATAAATTGACTCTTTTCTAATTAAATATAGTTGGTGTTAATCTTGACTTTGATAAACTTTCGAGCGTTGCGCCACGTGTTTCTGCCATTGGCGTGGTGTGACAGTAATTAACATAACAATTTGCAAAATAATAGTATTAGAACGAGTGAAATTACATACGGTAATAAACTAGTATCTAACAGACAATTCGTTAAGCTCTCATAATATTCTTGCTAGCAAATTGGTAGATCAACTCTTTGCACTTTATACAAACTATGATTCCGTTCTTGATAGCTATCATTGCTAACCCACTAAGCCTTTTTTGGGAAATTGTGGATCGTTAGTATGATTTCATCAACATTAATTTGAAAAACTCCTTTCTGTGGATGTCATCGTGACTGGAATGGTCAATAACATTCTACATGCAATGCACGCATTTGGGAAATAACATTCTTCTTTCGTATGCTCCAAAACATCTATAGGGTATGTGTCAAATAAGTTCAACTCTGAACAGAATGAAGCGTTGTTTTTTTTATTTTTTATTTATTTATTTATTAGGTTAAATAGGAATTGTGCTGCAATGTTATGGGCTTTGAGTTAATACTATTTATGTTTTAAATTGATTATTATTGGACCCAATATTTAAGTGTTGAATGAGTTTTCTATTTTAAAAATACACACACGCATATAAGAACTTTATAAAAGAAATTGTGCCCGTGATAAAAATGTGCCCAAGCCGGATGGCCTCCCCGGCTTGGGCCAAAGTCGTCCATGCTGAATGGTTCAGAGCCTCATTAAGAGGTTGACAAAATAGTGCCTACATGAAACGTAGTTACATTCTATATCACAATAAGTTCCTTACTCTGTCCACATATAATTATCTATAATAATAACTTATAATAAAAGAATTGAACTTTGATGATGTGGCATCCAATTGAGGCCTCAACCCCTCATTGAATGTGCCACGTGGCATCATGTAGGATTTTTAATTTTTAAGTTTTTTTAATAAATCTATATATATTAAATTATTTTAGGAAAAGATAAGAATTTAAAAACAAAATTAAATTTTCTCTCTAATGTTTCCTTCCATAACTTTTAAACGTTAATATCTTTTATATACGAGATTTTTTAAAGAAAAAAATTACACCAAATTAACGAGCGTTTTATTATCTTTCCAACGAGTACCATAGTGCTATATAAAAGAAGGAGAAAAAAAACAACTATTTTTGTGGGGTTTTGTTTTCAAATATATTTTACTCTACTAATAAATTACAAACGATAAACATAATTTCATAGGTAGAGATTCCTTTTTTTTATATTTGAATATGATAACTTATGGCAATTTGTTTAAAATCAATAATATTATTATTATTATTCATTAATCATGTATTGGTAAATCATTAATTATGTTGTCACATTAGATATTTTATTATGTTATATTAGATATTTCAACCCCGGGACACTCCCGGGGTAAAAACTAATATTAAAAATAAAGGAATTGAATTTTAGGGTTGGGATATTCTATAAAGGCTACAAAAAATGAGAAGGGTGAGAAGCCACTATAAAATGACATGTGTCAAAGGATTAAACAAGTGGGGGGGGTAATTTTGTCAAAAAAAAATATGCAATGCAAGTCACATGCCATTTCCACCTTCATTTTTAAATGTCGGTAACTTTTTTATACGTCATCTTTTTAAAAAAAAATTATACCACAAAATCGAGCGTATTTTTATCTTTAATATGAGTACCACATTGTTATACTTTCGAAAAAAAGTCAAAAACCCACTTGCGTAAGACACAATGGAGTGTAAAACACAATGAGCACCAATTAAATATAAGATATAAAACATAATCAACAATCTAATAAAACACAATGGACGTCATACTAAAGACACAATGAATAAAAGACTAAAACACAATGAATACTTTTGAAAAAAAAGTTGACAACCCAGTTGCGTAAGACACAATGGACGACATACTAAAGACACAATGAATAGAAGACTTAAACACAATGAATACTTTTGAAAAAAAAGTCAAAAACCCAGTTGTGTAAAACACAATGGATGACATAATAAGGACACAATGAATAGAAGACTAAAACACAATGAATTCTTTTGAAAAAAAAAAGTTGAAAACTCAGTTACGTAAGACATAATGGAGATAACGTAAAACACAATGAGTACCAATTAAATATGCAATTAACAATAGGGTATAAAACACAATGAACAGTATAATAAAACACAATGGACAACATACTAAATACACAATGAACAAAAGACTAAAACACAATGAATAATAGACTTAAACACAATGAACAACATAATAAAACACAATGTACACATAAATACAAAACTCATTTGCGTAAAACACAATGAAAAGCATACTAAAAACACAATGGACAAAGTTAAATCATGTGTAGACTAGAAGAACATAAATAACATATTTATAAAGCACACATGCATAATATAACACAATAAACGAGCAGAAGACACAATGGAGAAGAAAAACCATTTAACACGAATTTTTTTTTTTCAATTTTAATATAGCAATGTGGTACTCATATTAAAGATAAAAAAACGCTCGTTAATATGGTGAACTTTTTTTGAAAAAAAATATCGTATGAAAAAGTTATAGACGTTTTAAAATGATGGGGGGAATTGACATGTGCATTGCATGTGGAGAGAGAAAGTCAACAAATGTGGTTTTCCTTTTATGCCCTTCCTCTAATTTATTATTTATTTTTTTCAAACAAACTAATCTCAACCCTTCAAATATATGATCAATGGATCACAATCCTTCTCACCCTTCCTAGAAAAAGTGTCTTGTGTATTTGATCCTATCCCTTGAATTTTAATAACCTAGATTATTTGAAATTGTTCATTGACACTCAAAATTAAGAAATTGGTCATATATAACATGTACTATTAACATATTCGATTCTAACACCCAATTTGGGTTAAGTCACTAACCCAATTAGTTTGGGGGTGCCACGTTAGATTAGGGGTCCATGAACCCAAATTGAGAGTCAAGATCCAATAAGTTAATAGTACATGTTATATATGGTCATTTTTAGTTTTGGGTGCCAACGACCAATTTCGAATAGTTTATGTTATTAAAATCTGATTCCCTTAAAAATATTATATTTTCACTCTCATTTTCAAATAAATAATACTTTTTATTGCATTTTCTCTCTTCCCCACTCACAGGCACTTTAAAAATATTAAAAACTAAATACAGGAAAACTGTTTTTCCCCAAATATACTGCTGAACAATAGTAACCTCGTCTTTGCAACTCACAATCTCATCCTAAAATATGAAAGATTCACTCATAAAATATGGGTAACCTAATTTAAATGCACGTTCCAGTACGTAAAGGCAATCGTAACAAGCAGAATGAGGCGAGTAGTTCAAAGGTAATAACAAAGTTCTTTGTTTCGAATCTTCCTCCTAGGTGTTCTTCGAATGATTTAAAAGAGGTGTTCCGGGGTTATGGGTCATACGAAAACTCGTATATTGCTAGGAAGCTTGACAGGTTGGGGAACAGGTTTGGGTTTGTGGCGTTCAGTGGGGTTAGGGACGTTAAGCGGTTAGGGTTGGAGATGTCGGATGTGTGGCTGGGGTCTTATAAATTGTTTGTTACATTGGCACGTTTTGTGGATGGGGTGAGGATGGATAGTCATGTTGAAGATGGGGATAGAGGCACGAAGGGTAAGGAGAAGGAAGACTATGTTCAGAACCATGCCCATGCAAACCATAGAGATGTCAGCCAGGAGAAGAGTAGCGGTGGTGATGGATTTGTAGGGACAAATGGTGGGAACAATAGATTGTTTTTAGATTCCCTTCTCAATAGGAATAAAGTGGACGTCATAGATGTAGATGATAATGTGGTTGGGTTTTCTCAGTGGCACAGTATTTCGGCAGTGGGTAAAGTGTTGAATTTCGATGTTCTAATGGATCTGCATGTGTGGTTAAGAGCTAAGGGATGGAGGAGGGTTAGTGTTAAATATGTGTCGGGGTTTACTGTGATGCTTGTGTTCGATAACGAGGAGGATTGTGATAAGTTTTTATTGGATAAAGAATCTTGGTTAAACGTGTTTCAGTCGTTGGATAAGTGGGAAGGAACTCAAAAGGTGGTGGAAGAGAGAATCGCTTGGCTTCAGGTACATGGGATCCCAGTCCAGTTAGCAATAGAACAGGTGTTTGAGGCGGTGGGAGCTCGATACGGTAAGGCTTTTAAGGTTGCTAAGCATGAGGAGGATGATCATAATTTTTCTTTCTCTTACGTTGGGGTGCTTTGTAATGTAAGGGGACGGATAGTTGATAGAGTGGATATTTTGTGGAGAGGGGCAGTTTTTAAGGTGTGGGTAGATGAGGATGTTGGGGAATGGGTTCCGGATTGTGTTGGCATGGTGGAAGATATGAGCGATAACGGGGAGGAGGAGGACAATGGTTCGAGGTCTTCAGAGGAAAACAATGATATTGGTAACGAAGTGGAGGTGGAGATGGGAGAGATTCGGGATAATGATGGTGTAGATGGTGTAGAGGTAATTGGTGCAAATGAGGGAGGTACTCAAGAGGTGGAGGGCAATCAGGAGAGTAGGAGAAGTGGTAGTGTGCAAGGAACAAGGAAGAAGTTTAGAAGGCGATCTTTGTTCAAAAATAGAGGAGAGGCGTCCGGGGAGAGACCCAAAAAAAGACAACGAGATCAACATGATGTGTTTGACTTTGATAGATTGATTGGTATCATGGATGTTCCTACAGCGAATATGGGCGGTAAAGGTGGTGGTAGGGTAGAGGAAGACGCTTTTTGTACTCCGGATCTGAATGCAACTTCTATAGGTTCAGGAATTGGGGTGGGCAGTGGGGAAGACGATAGGGATGAGGAAGCTACTTTTATACCGAATGACAATGATGAGGAGGTGAATGTTAATGCTGAAGCTACAAATACTATTCAGGTGGGAGAGGTGCTTGGAGCTATTAATATGGAGAAGTTTGGACCCAAGATTAAGGAAGCAATTAGAAAAGAACGCTTTCAAGCGGGTGGTCAATGAATTTTATGTCATTGAATATCCGTGGGTTGGGGATTTCATCTAGTATGGGTTCATCTAAGGCTGATTGGGTTCGAAGTATTAGAGTATCAAAGAAGGTGCATTGTATCATGTTGCAAGAGACTCAAATGGTGTCGCTAGACGGGGTAAATGTTGATAGTTTTTGGGGTAGAGGGGATCATGGGTTCGACTGGGTCCCTTCTTCAGGCAGGTCCGGGGGTTTGCTTTCCATATGGGACTCGTCGGTATTGTCTTCTGTTACGGTCGAAAAGAAGGATAGAGTTCTCAAGGTTTCTGGCATTTTGAAAGGCAACGGGTTGATGTTTACCATGTATAATGTGTACGCGCCTCATACGGCTGTGATGAAGAGGGCTTTGTGGGATGAGCTTGGAAGTATGCTCGGCGATAGTGAAGGATTAGTTATTGTCGCAGGTGATTTTAACACTGTGAGGTGCGAAGAGGAGCGGCGGAATTCAGCCTTTAGTATCCTGGAAGCTAATGATTTTAACAATTTTATTGAGGGAGCCAATCTTCACGAGTATGCTCTGAAAGGGAGACGTTTTACGTTCGCTGCGGGAGATAAGTTAAGCCGTATCGATAGAGTGTTAGTGAGCTGGGATTTTTTTGATTCGTGGCCGGTGGCAGAGTATTTGGCGATGGATAGGAAATGGTCGGACCATAGCCCGCTTATCATTAAAACTACTAGTAAAAGTTTTGGTCCGAAGCCGTTTCGGTTCTTTAATTCATGGATTGATGGGCCTGATTTTGTTGAGTATATGAAGGAGGTGCTGGTTGGTATTGATATCGATGTTGAAGGCGAACCGGATACTAGACTACTGTTGAAGTTCATGAGGCTCAAGGATTTGATTAGAGAATGGGAAAAGAAAAAGGCGAGTATGGAGAAGGGTGAGAAGAGTATCCTTGAAGATGAATTGGTTCAGTTGGGCGCGGAGATGGAAGTTCGTCAATTAGAGGAGGAAGAGCTTTGGAGTTATTAGGAAATCAAGAGGCGTTTAGCTGAGCTAGAGTGGTTTCGTCAGTCAGACTTGAAGCAGAAATCAAGGAATAATTGGGCGGCGTTTGGGGATGATAATACTCGATTTTTTCACGCGTGTATCAACAAAAGAAAAGCCGCGAATTTCATTCCGGGGTTATTGGTCAATGGGGTTTGGGAATCGAAGCCGGAGATAGTTAAAAGAGAGGTTCTACGTTTTTTTCGATCGAAGTTTAAGGAGAACATGCTTGAGAGGCCGAAACTTATTTGTCATGGTATAAAAAAATTGAGTATGCTGAACGCCGATTACTTGACACAGTGTTTTTCTAGCAAGGAGATTAAAGAGGCGGTGTTCGAGTGTGGGGCTGACAAAGCCCCGGGTCCGGATGGGTTCAATTTCCGGTTCATAAGATTTTTTTGGGACTATTTTAAAGATGATTTTGATCAACCGATGGCTCACTTTCACGAGGATGGCAGTTTTAGTAAAGGTGTGGGTTCGTCTTTTATTACGCTCATTCCAAAGGTCGAAGATCCGGTGGAATTATCGGACTTTAGACCAATTAATTTGATTGGTATTATAAGTAAGGTAGTTTCTAAGGTTCTGGCTAACAGACTGAAGACGGTGTTGGGCAAGGTGGTTTCGGAAACTCAGTCGGCTTTCTTAGCGGGGAGGTATATTTTGGACGGTCCACTCATGGTTAATGAGGTGATTTCGTGGGCTAAAAAGCGCGACAAGAAGATGTTCTTTTTTAAAATTAATTTCGACAAAGCATATGATAACGTGAATTGGGATTTTCTTTTGCCGATTATGGAACAGATGGAGTTTCCTCTTAAGTGGCGCATTTGGATCAGGGGGTGTTGGGCTCGGCTAGGTCGGCTATCCTAGTCAATGGGTCGCCTACGTTTGAATTTGGATGTCAAAAAGGAATTCGGCAAGGTGACCCTATATCACCATTTCTCTTTATTATTCTCATGGAGGCTTTTTTGTGTTTAATGAATAAAGCTTCCGAGTCCGGGGTGTTTAATGGGGTGCGTCTTCCAAATGATGGCCCGATATTGTCCCATTTACTATTTGCGGATGACGCTATGTTAATGGGAGAATGGTCTACGTTCAATTTTAACAACTTGAAGCGGGTGTTGCGGATTTTCTATTTATGTTCAGGTTTGAAGATAAATATTCATAAGTCGGTGTTGTACGGCATAGGGGTGGATAATGAAGAGGTGGTGGGGAGGGCTTATGCGCTTGGGTGTAAAGGGGGTGGCTTCCCATTTACGTATTTAGGCATAAAGGTCGGAGCGAATATGAATCGGATTAATAATTGGGAGCCCGTGATTACTACGTTCAAGAGGAGATTATCTAAGTGGAAGGCAACGACTCTTTCAATTGGGGGTAGGGTGACGATTATTAAATCGGTGCTTAATAACCTCCCAACGTACTACTTTTCCTTGTTCAAGGCGCCGAAGAAAGTTACTGAAGTTTTAGAAGGTTTGATGCGGCGATTTTTATGGGGTGGCTCCGATGAGGTAAGGAAACTTAGTTGGGTCTCTTGGGAAGTAGTTACAAAACCCATTGCGGAAGGAGGGTTGGGGATTACGAGACTTGGTTTAAGTAATCAAGCCTTGATTATTAAATGGATGTGGAGGTATCTAGGAGAGCATCAACATCTGTGGCGACGAGTTATTATAGCCATACATGGTCGAGCTACGAAATGGAGTTTGTTACCTGTGAATGGGGTGTACACCGGGGTTTGGAAGAATTGTGCGGTTTTTTGCAATAAAATTAAAGTGGAGGGCAAAGGTCTTGGAAGTGTTATTCGGGGTGTCCTGGGGGACGGTAGAGAATTAAGGTTTTGGGTCGATGTGTGGGTTGGCGAGGAACCGCTAAATGTTAAATTTCCTAGGTTGTTTAAGTTGGAGAAAGATAAAAAAGCCAAGGTGTGTGATCGCTTGAAGAGTAATGAGGCTGGTAGGATCATTACATGGGATTGGAAAAGAGCTTTAGTGTTGCCAGAAGAGGTCGATGATAGGTGTGGTATGGAATGTTTGCTGCATTCGTGTATTATGGCCGATAGGAGGGATTCTTGGATGTGGTTCAATGGGAAACAGGGTGATTTTAGTGTCGCGGAGGTGAAGAAGTGGTTGAGAGGGTCGAGTAGTATTATGGAAGGTGATCCGTTTGTGTGGAGCAAATGGGTACCATCAAAATGTAATATATTTATGTGGTGTCTCTTCTTAGATCGTCTTCCTACGAAGAAAGCGTTGATTCGGAGAAATATTCATGTGGTGAACCCGTTGTGTGTATGGTGTGAGGATGAGGAAGAGTCAGCGGAGCATATGTTTACGGGATGTGGTTTTTCGTTAGGCGTTTGGCAGGGTATTTCGAGGTGGTGTAGAGTTCCGGATATATATGCTTTTCATGTCAAAGACTTGGTTTTGTTTCACGAATCGTGTGGAGCCTCGAGTAGAAAGAAGGACGTCATCAAAGGGGTGATAATTATAGGGTGTTGGTTGTTATGGAAAGCTAGAAACAACAAGGTTTTTTCCAACACGGAGGCGAAAGTGGCTGAAATAGTGGCGGATGTCAAGTCGTTGTCTTTTCTTTGGTACAAGAATCGTTTTAAAGATGGTATAGTGGATTTGGATAGATGGGTTAGATTTGATTTATGTTGATGTAATGTTTTGACTTTGTTGGTTTTCGCTTGTATTCCCCTTCTTGGGGTTTGCTTGTTGTTGGTTAATGAAAGTTTTTCTTAAAAAAAATAAAAAAAATAAAAAAACACAAGAGTTGGCTTATATTATAGTCTTTCTTTTACTTCATACGCGGACTTTATAAAAATTGAAATTGGGAGTATACTGGTTGATAAAATATTAAATTAATATAATAAAATATATAAAATTATTAAAACTTAGGTGATAAAATGTCTACATGTAACATAACTGCATTCTATATAAATTTTTTTCTTAATATCTACGAAGGCAATTTAGTAAACATTATTGTCAAAACATTATAATCAGCTACTAATACTGTTATTCGGTTAAGTTTTTTCATGAGACAATATGGACCACAAGTACCGACTTTAGTAAATTTAATTTTCAAAAAACATTTATTTTCAGCCACATAAGTGGTCAAAAGTACTATACTATGTAACCCCCTTGTATCAAGAAAAGAATTCACGTGTTAAAAATGGATATATTCTAGAAAATTTTAACAGACAAAAATTGTTAGTGTTTATAGCTTCGTATAAAGTTCATTTGCATATCCACTTTTCTCGAAATCATTTTCAAAGATAACTATAACACGACTTTTAACTCTTGTCATATTGTGTTGTTTGGATCCTATACTAAAAGAATCAACTACCTGAAATGTATAAGAGATGGTGAACCTTAAATAACTAATAGATGTAAAATGTGATGTATTTGCCAACTAAATTCTCGACGAATTGTCTTTTTAAATAAATCACACTTTGGGTAATGCCTATAGGTGGCAATCGTGTCCAATTGGTGGGTTGGCGGTTAGTAAGTTTTGGTTGACAGCTGACATGTTAAAGCTAAGAAATCTAAACACGACCCATATATTTGTTTGTGTCAATGCATTAACTATAACTCGACCACACTTAAACTTACGTGATATGAAACACAAACTTTGTAACCCGTTTACTAAAATATTTTAAATGGGCTGACGGGCTGCGGATGAGCTATAATCAAGTCATTAACGAGTGGTCATAAACGAAATTCTACATTGCAAGCAAGTTTTAATAAAGTTGTAAACTGGATTTCAATAAAGTAGTGGATATATGTTCACTATATACTCATTAATATACCATCTTAAAATGGACCAATATAAATGTATAAGTTCAATTCATTGGGGTTGTGTGACACGGGTGTTTCGGTACTTGAGATACACACAAGATTACGGGCTGCATTATAGTAGATATCCAGCAGTTATTGAAGGTTACTGTGATGCAAATTGGATATCTGACACGAATGATTCCAGAGCAACGAGTGGGTATGTGTTCTCACTTGGAGGTGCAGCGATATCGTGGAAATCATCTAAGCAAACTGTCATTGCTAGATCTACGATGGAATCAGAATTCATCGCTTTAGACAAAGCAGGTGAAGAGGTAGAATGACTACGTCAATTTGTTGAGGATATACCAAAGTGGCCGAAGTCGGCATCGGCCATATGCATACATTGTGATAGCCAATCGGCAATTGGCAGAGCTCATAGCACAATGTATAACGGTAAGAACAGGCATATAAGACTATGTGAAGTCAAAGGATAACATCGTGGATCCGCTAACAAAAGGCTTAAGCAGAGAGTTAGTTCAAAAGTCGTCTATGGGAATAGGACTAAAGCCCTTGAAAAGCTAAATTCATGCGAAGGAAACCTAACTCAGCTGATTGGAGATCCCAAGATTTGAGTTCAATAGGACAACCTAATTGTATGAATAAGTGAGGTCACTGTGGGGGAGCTTGGGAACCCCCGCGATTTGATAAAAAGGGGTTTACCTTAGGACTTGGTAAACTTCCTAGTCCATTCCTAAAAGTGACAAGGTTGAGGATAAGGCTATGGCTTTTAATGATTCGACTGAGGTAACCATTCCTAGCGAATCACCTATGTGAGAGAGAAGTGGGGTCGCTTCGAAGGGTATTGTTGGGGCACAATACCTAAGAGCTCTCGCAAACCAGGCACGTTTCCATGACCATAACGGACACAACTATGAGGACTTGACGTTGTCAGGGAGAGTCTTATGTGAAGCGTATTGTCATCTACACAAACGACATACGAGTTCGAAGACATCGCTGTCTACTCAGAGCCAGTGGGCTAAGTGCGTTTCATGAGCGAAGGTTCAAAGGGTCACACCTACCTATCGTATGCAAAACTCAACTGTTGAAATTTAATCGAAATGAGGTTGTTTCTGAGAACAACTCCCATTCATGTGGGGGTTTGTTGGAGATTGGATGTGTGAATGTGAGTTGTCCCACATTAGTTGTGGGATGAAAAGTGGAAGAATTTATAAGGTGAAACTAAATTGGAAGGATTAAAGCTACAAGTATGTAATTGCACAATAGAATCAAATTGTTTTCACGTAGTTTTAAGTTTATGATAGTATTAAGAAACATTGCTATCATTCTGAGTTAAGGAATTAACCTTTTGATGTAAGTTAAACACTATTGAACCATCAACTTTATCATAGGTTTCTTTTAAGTCTAACCAAACATCTCTAGCAAGTTTAGAAAAAACTTGACCCAAATATAATTCCTCACTAACAGAATTCAACAACCAAGACATAACCATATAATTACATCTATCCCACTGTTTTCCCAACACGTCATCATCAACAGACTTAACACAAGTTCCATCAATAAATCCATTTTTGTTTTTAGCTTCTAATGCAATTTTCATAGATTTAGACCAGACGGAATAATTCTCAGTACCTTTTAACTTGATATTGATTATTGACAAACTACTTGTATCACTAGGATGCAAATATAGGGGATCACTGACATCAAGTTTGCTAATAAGAGTTCCTACAATAGTTGCATCACCAGCACCACCAGGGTTCACTACACCACCACACCAGCATCACCCATTATAAACAAGAAAGCAACACACAGACAAACAACACAAACAGACAGCAAGAACAAGACAAGTTAACCAAAGGCTAACTGAAATATAACCACAAAAAAAAACCCTAGAGAACAAAACTGTGCAGGTGTTCAGATCATGGGTTCATCACTCATAAGTGCCCACGCAGATCCTTACACAGGAGTTCTTTATTATCTATTATATATAGTATAATAGAGAACAATCAAGAATAGATTATCAAACAAGACCAATCAATCAGACTTATCACATTCAAGACGAAACCATAACAATATCTCAACAACTGTCGGTCCACCCTAACCCGACCAAGGACACCTAGACTCAGACAGGAAATAAAAAACAAGATCAGAAGATATTTACAGAGTACTCCAGCAGCAAGCACTAACAACTAATAAGAGTAGAATATGAACAACTTACAGGTTGCAAGCTTCCAGCCCAATCCTTAGATCCACTCTAGTAAGCCAACAATATTGACAAACAGAGACAAGAACTAAACAAAACCAAGACTAACAAGAATAGACCAGATCTACAAAGATCAGATCTATCTCAATACTAAAAAAACTCAAGACACAGATCTATATGGAAGATCAGATCTCGAGATATACCAACCCTAAATCAAAGATAACAACGGAAGACAAAGAAAAACTACCTCAGGATCAAGAGCAATGGCTCTGATACCATGTAAACTTTTGTAATACCAAATATAAACAATACTAAACACAATCACAATACAATACAATACAATACACAACCACAGCAGAAGAGATAGCGACACAACAGGTGACAAAATCTTATTAACCCCCCCCCCCCCCCAATACCCTAGAGTTCTACAAATATAGAACTCAAAGAAACAATACAACGTTCTCCGTGTCAACTGATGAGAACTCAGTTGACACAAATGATAGAATGTAAATACTTACAAAGACGAGATAATAGACAATACAAGGAAGACGAATACAGAGAGTAAACCCTAGAACAATACAGAGCAAAAGAAAGAAAATGTGAGTGATAATGAGATAGATGATCAGCAAACATCCTTTTATATCATGGTCCGGAATGTTCCAGCTTCGTAACACACGAATACATCTCAACCCTTCATCTACAACAACCTGATGAAATCTCACCCACACGATTGGATTAAAGGAGATATTATTTTAGCTAGGCCATGGGCCACCAGCTCATATCATATTAAAAAGCCCATCATTCAAACAAGCATGAGCCCAATAATAACATAGACTATATTTAACATATGAATTATATCAAAGTATATTATTTTAACAGTGTTTGTTGTGTCTAATGTGGTTTATATAGGGGTGGTGAAGGTGATCAAATACTCGTGCCCCCAACTAAATGACCAAGTTAGTTCAAACTTTCAAATGGGACTTATGTTTGGATAATAACCCTTTTTTTTCCAAATGAATTTCTCTACCAAATTTAGTAAATGAATTTCACCTTTTATAACCTCCTTAAATAGTTAAATGACGGCTATTAATCATTCGCAAATTTAAATGTATTCACTTTAAGGTTGTATGACATATGGCAAGTCTTGTCTATCCAATAAGCTGACTTGGATTTACACAAACCACCCAAGTTTGTTTTTCTCCCCTCCAATCTAAAACCATCACCATTTTTTGGGAGAACTTGGAATCAAAATCAAATCCATCGAATAAATTCTAACAAGATGGATGAGAATTCCAACACCGATCCCAATGAAAAGCCCGGTCTGGCGAGTCGAGTCGGTAACAACGTTGCATCGGCATTTTTCGCATCGCTAGAGAGTTGTTCATGTGTCAATTTAGCCACCGCAGATTCGGATGATGAGGAGTATCTAGAAGACGATGAAGAATCCAAAGATCAAGCTATCGCGATGGCACACCTTCAATCCACCGGTTCAGTTAGTTCCAAAAGCCTTCCAGCCCCCGTCGAGAATCTCCCCGTCTGAATCGATGGTTCTATAAGTTGATATATTCGATCGGTAATTATTTTCATTGACGAGTTGTGTATAATCTTATTGATTTGGTTATGTATGATATAATTTTGTTAATTTGGTTATGTGTAATGCTTGTAATATACACATATGGATGAATGTTTTTATTGTGTTCTTGATTTGATTGTTTCTAATTCTATTTCTTTTACAAAAGTGTGACATTTTCGTTAAAATCTACAAGAACGTGATGTGTATTTGAGGTTTTTACAAGTTGTCCTTTTAATAACTGTTGCTACAACAAATATCTGTCTAACAATGGTCCTGAGTCACAAGGGAGGTTCAAGGGTTCAAGGGATTCGATCTGCCAAACGCAGGTCGTGGTGTCCTTCTACGTTGCAAACGTAGAAGGAGGTTCAAGGCTTGGATTATTTATTATGTATGCTTTTTGTTCCTGATCTGAGATAAACTCGAGATCAGAAGTGGAAGTTCTTGGAACCTGAGTGAAGAGAGTTATTCTCCACACGTGAGGGACCAAGAGAATAATCTTTGAGTGAGAAGTGAGTGATAGATGGAGTGTGTTGTGGATCTGATCTGAGTTTCTCTTTTATAGAGAAAGAATCCACTCAAAGAGGAAAGCATAAACCTTGATCCTGATTGCAACAAAAGGACATGCCACAAAAGGTAAGAGAGTGCTATTGACCTGCGGTCCATGGACTGATGTTACTCCATCAGTCCTGTTTGTTTGACTCGATGAAAGGGACGACGTGACAAGTCATTTTTTGACTTTGTGTCACCACCGGTTGTAGAACCCTTGTAGGCTCCAACCTTTCAAGCGTTTGTTCCATAATATTAGTTATTCGTTTTTCCTTTAAGCTACCCACGTCATCAGCCCCCCAAGTCAGAAGGTTTTTATGAGTTATCTTGAAAGCTTCTGACTGTTTTTGTTATTCGTTCCTTGCTTGAAGGGTTCGAGGGTTCGCTGTGATTTGGGCGGTTAATCTGCAGTGTTTAACTTTGATTTGACCCTGATGTGACAGGTGGCAGTCTGTCCAGGGCTGTTTTATTGCATGTCATAATGACAGTTATATTTAAATAATATAACCGTTTGTTTTTTCTTTTTAACCCCTTTTACTTTTCATTTTCATTTAATCCTTTCTTACTTTTTACTTTCTTCTTCACAATCCTCTCTTCCACCGTTAGGGTTTCCTCCTTTTACGATAACCAGGTTAGTTTTCTTTTTACTTGTCTAGTGCACTGATCATCCTTCATAGGCGCAATGGGTGCTAAGAAGGATATGGCCATTACGTTTTCAACCCTTTCTCAGAAAGAGGTTGAATCGTTCTGTTCTGAATGGGACATAGATGTTTCTTTTAATCCTGTTGCTCCAGCCAAGCAACTTGCTGTTTCTGATTGTCCGTCTGGTTCTATGGCTTTGTATTGTCGTCACTTTGAGTTTGCAAACCTACGTCATCCCTTCTCTGTTTTTCTCTTAAATGTGCTTGAGTATTATAGAGTGTCTCTTGGCCAAATCCATCCACATGGCGTTGGCCGTGTGTTGCATTTTGAATGCCTGTGCAGAGCCCTAGGTTATGATCCTACCTTGCTGATGTTTAGGCGATTTTTTCGTCTTGCTAAGAATGGTGACTGGTTCACCTTCGAGGGTTCATCAGCAGAGACCAATCTCCTTTCTTCTCATGTCACTACTGTTGGTCAATGGAAGACCAAGTTTTTCTGGGTTTCTGATTCGATTTTCCCTTTTAAGCCTGTTTGGAGGTCTCCTGAGGCTGTTCTGAACGAGGCAGAACCCTCAGAATCTGAACTTGATCATAGCTTTTTAACTGCTCTTAGGGCCTGTCCTTCAAGGCTTCGTCCTTTCGCTGAACCATTTCTAGTATTATCTGGGGTTAGCACTCGCTGGGACAAGCCTGGTAGAGATCCTGTTATAATGAAGGGTGATCGGGGTATGAGTTTTTGCTCATTATTGGTTTCATTGTTTTCCTTTTGCTTGGTTCTTATACTTTGTTTATTTTGCAGTCATGTCTGCTCTGGATTTCATTAAAGCTGATGATGCTTCTGGTGTTGCATTTACTGATGCTGAAGCAGCAGATGGTGAAGATGCTTTAACCAAGTATGAGAAGGGTCGGTATGATGGGACCAACTATGTGGCCGTTCCTAATGTCAAGGGGTTTGCTAAAGCCAGTTCCTCGAAGGCTGCAACAAGAAGGTCAAGCAGACGTTTGCTGAAAGCTGCTAAGTCTGCTGATCTTTCTGAGGCAGTAACTGTTAGTGATGACATTGAGGATTCTGAGGATGAGAAGGATCAGACGGTGGATGATACTGTGGTGGATGTGGTGGTGAAGAAGAGTAAGGGAAAAAAGGTTAAGGTGGTGAGTGAACCGGATGTGTCTGGGAGTTTTGATGAAGGGGGTGTTTATGTGCCCGGGTGGAATGTGAAGACAACTGACAGCTTCAAGTCTTCTGCTGTATGTGAGGAAGTCTTAGCACACTTTGCTACTCCTGGTGCTAAGGCTTGTCTCGAGGGTTTGGATGATGATGCTCTTCTAGCAAAGATGATGGTGGGAACCTGTAATCTGGCTGCTATGCTACCAGAGGGGATTAACAGGTTTAGGAAGGTCATGGGTGAGTACAGTGAGTTTGCTAAGAAGAAGAGAGAGATGAAGAAGTCTATTGCTGAAATGAAAAAGGATGCTAAGGAATATGCTGACAAGGAGGTCACCTTGATTGCCCTTATAGATGAGTTGAAGAAGGGGCATGAGGCTGAGATGGCAAGGCATGAAGCTGCCAGATTGAAGGTGGAAGCAGATCAACTGGCCTTGGAGTCAGAGAGAAAAGCTTTTGAGAGTCAAAAGAAGGAACTGGAGATCTCTCTTGCTGCTGCTCAAGGTGACAACAAATGGTTGATTGAAGAAGGTTTTCAGCAAGTTGTTACCTATCTCCTTCATTCTGCGGAGTTCAATTCAGCCCTTGGAGAGGTGTATACCAAGCTGTTGACCCATGGTAAGCATGCCGGTTTCGTAGCAGGGTTCAAAGCTTGCAGTTCTGGTGAAGTCCTTGAAGAATCTCCTCTTTATCAACCCAACTCCTTGGATGTTTTCAAGGAGACTGTGCTCAAAATGGAACACTCCAGCTATCCCTATGTGTCCCAAGTTTCTTCCCTTTATGGGAAACCTTTGCAGGAGCTGAAGGAGTTAAAGCCTGCTGGATTGAACGAAGCCGTTTCTGCTAAGGTGCTTCAGGCTGTTTCCAAGAAGAGAGCTCATTCGGGTGATAGTGAGGAGACCTTGGATATGACTGATACACTTTCCAAGGATGTTAGTGTTGAAGCCTCCGAGGCTGGTTTGGTTGAGAAGCTGCCCAAGAAGGGAAAGAAAGCGAAGAAAGCTAAGGTGGTCAAGGCTAGGAATGAGGAGGAAGCCTCCAAGCCTTCAGGTTCTGGTAACGACGCCTGAACCCTTTATTCGTAGCTTTCTTAGCATGGTTTGTAAAACAATTAACTACTTTCGTTGTGTCCTAAACACTTTTATCTTTTGTTCTGAACCCGTAGTGGTTCGTTGGTGGTTGTGGGCTGAGACCCTTTGAACAATTTATGACTTTGCTTGGCTTTTGTATGAAGCCTGTTAATGGTAGGTTTTTATGGTTATTTGCTTAAGTTTCATGGTTGTTCGTTCTTATTTTGTTTTTGTGATGTGTTTGTTTGTCTTTGTCATTGTTTGGGAATGTTTATCCGATAGCACCTTCAAAGGTTGAACGCTGCAGTCATTCATCCTTAAGGTAGTCTAGGCAAACATGTCACCAGCTATCCTATTTACACTTTTATAAGTGTTTGTTATTTTCGTAAGTTTGTTTTTTAAACTTAAGGAACGATTGGTGTAGGCTGTTCAAGCCTGTCGATGAGACTTATAAAACTATTTTTGTTTATCTCATGGAGTCGTATTGATTTAGGAACTCACCCCTTATATAGATCCGTTCAACCCTCGAACCTATTGAGCGAAATGGCCTGGGAGCTCAACCCCTTACATGACCCTTGTCATGGAGTTTATTGCTAGGTACTCAACCTGATTATAGGATAGAAAGACAAAATTTTTCAAAAGAGGATTCATGGATCCTTTCATTCATTACGTAGTAGCATTACATAGCTTTCTTTAGAAGAACAACTCGTTTTACATCTTAAACAAAGAACCTTTTAAGGTTTTTACCATTCCAGTGACGAGGGAGTTTCTTGCCATCCATGTCGGCAAGCTTGTAAGACCCTCCTTTGTGAGACTCAAGGATGGTGTAGGGGCCTTCCCATTTTGGTCCTAGCTTTCCTTGATTTTCTTTCTTGCTTGCATCATTGTTTCTGAGGACCAGGTCTCCTGGCTTGAAGCGTTCATGCTTGACCTTGGCATTGTAATAAGACTCCATTTTTTGCTTGTATTTGGCTTCTCTTATTGCTGCCGAGTCTCTTGCTTCTTCCAGCAGGTCAAGGTTGAGTGAGGTTTCGTGCTCATTAGCCTGGATGTCGACATGAAGTGTTCTGGGTGTGGTAACCCCAATCTCAGCAGGTATGACTGCTTCAGATCCAAAGGTGAGGCTGTAGGGTGTCTTCTTGTTACTTGTCTTTTCGGTAGTTCGGATTGCCCAAAGAACACTTGGCAGTTCTTCCAACCAATTTCCGCCTTGACGACCCAGCCTGGCCTTGATCCCTTCAACCACACTTCTGTTCATCCTTTCAACCTGCCCATTGGATTGAGGGTATGCCACAGAGCTGAAGACTTGTGTGATCCGATACTCTTTGCACCAAGCACTGAACGGTTTTTCTGCAAACTGTTTACCGTTGTCTGTGACTAACACCCCGGGTAGGCCGTACCGACAAATGATGCTCTCCCACACGAAATCAATTATCTTCTTTCCGGATATCTTTCCTAATGGTTTTACTTCTGGCCATTTTGTGAAGTAATCAACAGCAACCAACAAGAACTTGACCCCTCCTTTGGCAGGTGGGAAGGGTCCAACAATATCCATTCCCCACTTGTGGAATGGCCATGCTGAAGTGATTGGAACCAAATCGTGCTTGGGGCTCTTTGGGATTGGTGCATGGATCTGGCAGGCTTCACATTTCTTCAATTGTTCAGACGCATCACGATGCATAGTTGGCCAGAAGTAACCAAGGTTCATGAGTTTTGCCACCACTGATCTTGGACCACAATGAGCTCCGCATATTCCTTCATGAACTTCTTTGATCAAGTACCTGCTTTGCTCAGGACCAACACATCGAAGCAATGGAGCCAAGTAACCCTTTTTATAAAGTATGTCATCTTGAATTGTGTATTGCTTAGACTTGATCCGAATTCTTTCAGCTTCAACAGGATCTTGGGGTAGTTCACCTCTTTGTAGGAACTTTTCAAAAGGAGTCATCCAACTTGGTTCACTTTCAGTAATGACATCCTGAACCTCAATTTCAGCTATTGAAGGATGTTTGATCACTTCCACCAGCACCTTTTTTGTAAGATGAGCAAAGTTCAATGAAGCAAGCTTGCTAAGAGCATCAGCTTTCTTGTTATGAGACCTTGGGACTTGTTTGATCTTGCAACACTGGAAGGTGTTCATGATTTCTTTGGCCTTCTCTCTATACTTTTTCATGTTAGGTTCTTTAGCAATGTAACTGTCATTCACCTGATTGTAAACAAGTAATGAGTCAGTGAACACTTGAAGCTTATGAACCATCATCTTTTCAGGTTAGGTTCTTTAGCAATGTAACTGTCATTCACCTGATTGGAAACAAGTAATGAGTCAGTGAACACTTGAAGCTTATGAACCATCATCTTTTTTGCAAGCTTGAGTCCTGCTATCAAGGCTTCATATTCTGCTTCGTTATTTGTTGTCTGAAATTCCAAACGAAGGGCATAGGTGAATTCTAATCCTTCGGGGTTGATTAACACGAGGCCAGCCCCTGACCCTTCAACACTGGAAGCTCCATCAGTGTACAGCTTCCAGGCTTCAGGGTCGATAGGTTCGTCTATGGTTATGTTAACCTCGGCCAGTTCCACCTTTGGAATTTCAGCAATGAAGTCAGCAAGTACTTGTGCTTTGATTGCTTTTCTAGGGACGTAGGTGATTGTGTGTCCACCTAGTTCAACAGCCCATTTGGCTAGTCGTCCCGAGGTTTCAGGTCTTTCAAGCACATTCTTAATTGGTTGGTCTGTGACCACTTGTATGGGATGTGCTTGAAAGTACCTTCGAAGCCTTCTGGCTGTTTGCACTAAGGCTAAAGCCAATTTTTCCAAAGGAGGGTACTTGACCTCTGCTAACTTTAATGTTTTACTGAAGAAATAGACGGGTACCTGAGCTTTGTCTCTTTCTATGGTGAGAACAGCGCTGAAGGCTTCATCAGTAACTGAAAGATAGACAGAGATCGTTTCCCCTGCTTCGGGTGTTGCAATGGCAGGAAGGGAAGCCAGATGATGTTTCATACTGTTGAAGGCTTCCTCTGCTTCTTCCGTCCACCTGAAGTCTTTCTTATCGGTGCAACCTTTGAGGGTCTTGAAGAATGGTAGTGATTTTTCAGCTAGCTTCGAGACAAACCGCTTCAAGGCAGCAAGTTTACCATTCAAGCTTTCAACCTCTTTCTTAGTTTGAGGTGACTTCATGTTGAGGATGGCTCGAACCTTGCTTGGATTGGCCTTTATGCTTTGCTTCCCTACAACGTGACCCAAAAACTTTCCTTCTTCGAAACCAAAGGAACATTTGACAGGGTTTAGCTTCATGTTGATTTCTCTGAGTTTGTTGAAGGTCTCTTGTATGTCAGCAAGCATTTGGTCTTCAGTCTTGCTTTTGATGACCAAATCATCAACGTAAGCTTCCATGTTCTTGCCAATCTGTAGGGAAAAAGCCTTGTCGACCAGCCTTTGATAGGTTGCACCTGCATTTTTTAAACCAAAGGGCATTTTTCTATAACAGAATATACCCTTGTCAGTATGGAAAGCAGTTTTTTCTTCGTCTTCCTCCTTCATTTGTATCTGGTGATAGCCTTTGTAGGCATCCAGAAAACACTTGAAGGGGAAGCCTGTAAGTGAGTCTATTTTCAGATCAACCTCAGGCAAAGGATAGCAATCCTTTGGGCAAGCTTTGTTGAGGTCTTTGAAGTCGATACACATCCTCCAAGAATCATCAGGCTTTCTAACCATCACAGGGTTCGCAACCCATGATTGATATTTCACCTCTCGAAGGATACCTGCTTCAACTAACTTGTCAACCTCTTGGCATGCAGCTTTGCTTCGTTCCGGGGCAAGACTTCTTTTCTTTTGGACAACTGGTTTGACATTGGAAGGGATTTTTAATTCATGTTCAGCAATGTCTCGTGGAATCCCTGTCATGTCACTTGGGCACCAGGCAAAGACGTCCATGTTATCTTTTAATAACCCTTCAAGCCTAGTGAGAGTGTCACTAGGAAGGGCTGTGTTGACTCGTACCCTTTGGTCAGGATACCTGGGGTTGATGCTGAGACCAAGTTTGTTGTGGTCCTCGTCGATGGTCAGCACTGTAGTGGAGGGTTGGAGGGTTCCAACACCATCTTTTGTTGGGAACTTAGCACTCTTTCGGCTAATGGAGACAGTCATGTCGAAGACCACTACCCCTGGCCTTCCAATGATAACGTCATAACTAGATGGCAGGTCCAAAACCACAAAGGTGAGTGGTTCAGTCCTTCGTAGTTGACCATCAGAAAAGGTTACGTCAAGTGTTAGTTCGCCCAAAGGCTTGATTGGTATATCAGCGATACCCTTTATGGCCGCTTCAGCAGGCCGTAGCATGGAGCGTTCTTCGAGGCTTAGAAGGTTGAAATACTTGGCGAACATTATTTCAGTTGCAGCTCCAGTGTCTATGTAGGCCTTTTGTGTTTTGGTGGAACCTGTGAAGGCTTCAAGCACAAGTGGATCACAGTGCTTTTCTCCCTTAGTATAGGGGAAGTAGATGCCTTGTCGTTCCCAGTCTTCCAATCTTTGCCTTTTACTTGGGGATTCATTCTCAACGAAGACCATGGCAACGTCTTTCTTCTTACCATCTGCCATGTTCTCTTTCACACCCTTGACCAGGTGGGCCAGTTCTCCAGACTTGACAGCTTCTTCGATCCTTTTCTTGAGTTGGAAGCAGTCGTTGGTGTGGTGTCCCTTCTCTTCGTGAAACTCACAGTATTGGCTTGAGTTCTCGTTTCTTTTGCTTCTTGGTAAGGGACGAGGAGGTCTAAAGGTGTGCTTGACTTCTTCGGTAGCTAGAATTTCTTGAGGAGTTTTGGTGAGGGCTGTGAAGTTGACGTTCCTGTCTCTGCTTGGAGGGTTCCTGCTTTCAGACCTTCGAGACTCAGATCCTCTGGACCTTTTGTCATATGTGCCATAATTGCCCCGTTTCCGGGAAGGGCTGTTGCTCCTCCAGCTGGAACCTCTTTTCCTTTGTTCCTTGATATCCACAGCCTCTTCTCCTCGAATGTGGGCTTCAGCTCTTTCTAAGGCCTCTTCAAGGGTTCTAGGGAGACTTTTGTTGAACTCCCTAGTTAAATACTTCGAGTTGATAGCATTCATGAACCCTGCAACCTTCATTTTTTCATCAGCACCAACATAAGTGAGGCCTTCTTTCTTGTATCTTTCAATGAAGTTTTTCAAGCTTTCATCATCTTTTTGTTTGATCTGGAAGATAACGGTCGCATCCTTGACACAACGTCTTTGTTGTGAGAAGTTGGCCAGAAACCCTTTACCGAGTTCATCGAAGGTTCGGATGCTTCCAGTTGCTAGACCGTTGAACCAGATTCGTGCAGATCCAACAAGGGTTTGCATGAACATTAAACAACATTCGGGGTCACCCCATTTTTCAATTCTGGCTGCTCCCGAGAAGATCTGGAGGTGATCTTCTGGGTCATCAGTGCCGTCGTATGTTCTTATATGGGCTGGCATCTTTAGCTTATTGGGAAAATCGTAATCCGCAATCTCAGGTGAGAAGCAAGACAAGCTGTTAGGCTTGTAGGGTTGGTTGACAGTGTGTTCAACCCTGTTGTTGGTGACCCTTCCAGTGTTTCCCTGTTGTTCAGCAATGGCTTGGCTAATGAGCTGCTGCCAAGGGAAGTTAGCCATCATTTGAGATATCATGTAGGGCATAAGGTTGAAGCCTTGAATGCCTTCGGATACTACAGTGTTGGTAGCCACTGGGAGACTCATAGAGGCGCTTCTGGCCATGGGAAGTGAGGCCATAGCCTGCTCCCGGGAAGTAGCAGTAGGAGGTGGGACACTGGACACTGGTGACTGCAAGAGCTGGTCCAGAGTCAGCTCGTGTCCCAAAGGCATGCCAGTAGTGGCAGCTTGAGTGGTGAACAAGGGGAACGCAGTAGGACTGGACCTTGTTTCATGGTGAGAAGCAGTGTAAGTGCTGCTGGGTCCAGCATTATTGCTTCCAGGTGACTGTCTGCGCCCATAGGTAGCAGTGAGAGGAGGAGGAGGTATAGGGGAGAGTGAGATCTCCTCTTCTTCGTCGTAATCCAGTCGGAGACGGATTCCTTTATCTCTTTCCCTCATAACGTACTGGTTCAGAAGAGACCTTAGCTGCAAGAAGTTTTTCTCTACTCCTTCAGGGGTAAGATCTATACGAGGTGGAGTTTGTGTGAGATCATGGAGAGGAGACATTACCCCAGAACGAGTAGGAGGTGGAGTTTGCAGGTTTGCAGACGTTATGTTAGCAGGTGGGGACTGGGTCCCAGTTGAAGTCCCTCCAGGAGTGGAAAAGGACACAGATCTGGCCGGAGAGGTTTGATCTGTGCCAGGGGAGATCTGGTTGACCTCCTCTGTAGACTCAGGGTCAGACATAGAGAGAGTCGGAGCTACACAACTGATTTCAGATAAAGAAAATGGCGCAGCCCCACGGTGGGCGCCAACTTGTTGCTACAACAAATATCTGTCTAACAATGGTCCTGAGTCACAAGGGAGGTTCAAGGGTTCAAGGGATTCGATCTGTCAAACGCAGGTCGTGGTGTCCTTCTACGTTGCAAACGTAGAAGGAGGTTCAAGGCTTGGATTATTTATTATGTATGCTTTTTGTTCCTGATCTGAGATAAACTCGAGATCAGAAGTGGAAGTTCTTGGAACCTGAGTGAAGAGAGTTATTCTCCACACGTGAGGGACCAAGAGAATAATCTTTGAGTGAGAAGTGAGTGATAGATGGAGTGTGTTGTGGATCTGATCTGAGTTTCTCTTTTATAGAGAAAGAATCCACTCAAAGAGGAAAGCATAAACCTTGATCCTGATTGCAACAAAAGGACATGCCACAAAAGGTAAGAGAGTGCTATTGACCTGCGGTCCATGGACTGATGTTACTCCATCAGTCCTGTTTGTTTGACTCGATGAAAGGGACGACGTGACAAGTCATTTTTTGACTTTGTGTCACCACCGGTTGTAGAACCCTTGTAGGCTCCAACCTTTCAAGCGTTTGTTCCATAATATTAGTTATTCGTTTTTCCTTTAAGCTACCCACGTCATCAATAACCAAGAAACAATATATGATATGATTAATAAAATGGTATGTTTTTATGAAACGCCACAGTTGTTCGTGCAAATCTATAATTAATCACACCCCTTAACATAAATTATAACGTCAAAATTGTTCATGCACTTGTGCTTTGACCAACAATTTTGGCAAAAATAAATATTAAAAATTGAATCCTATAAATATTCAATATCTATGCTAACCTTTAATGGCCAAATGTAAAAACTTTGACATGACTGTGATTCTTTATTGATTTTTTGACTTAGTAGAAAAATCAAATTAAACCGTAACAATTTGCCTGCAAGCGGATGGATTGATTACACACAATAAAGATTTTCAATTTTAATTCTAATTATCGAACAAATCGACAATAGTAATAACTAATAGGGGTGCTCAAAAATTCCAAAATAAAAAAACGAAATCCTAACCGAAATCCGAATCCAAAAAAACCAATCCAAATCCGAATTACTTATTTCAATATTCGGATCGCATTCGAATTTTAGAATTAAAAATTTCAGATTATTCAGACATCCGAATAAGCTTCGATTGAGTTTTAGTAAGAGAACGACCAATTGTTTGAAAATTAATTCAACACATGAGGCACGAGACCAATATGGACTAGTTGGTCTCTCGTTTCGTGATGCTTGATTTTGTGTTAAAGACTATGTTTTGAAGTTTGATTTTGTCTTTAAGTTTACGTTTTGAAAACTATATTTTGAAGTTTGAACTTGTTATTTATGTTTAAAACTAATCTCTATTTTCGCTTTTGTATGTTTATTGATTTCAAATTAAGAAAATGTTAAGAACCATAAGTTAAGGGAAAATAAAAAAATGAAAAATTGTTGGTTGGCATAAGTTGGATTATTCAGATATCCATTCGGAGTTTTTGGATTTATCGAATCAGATCCGTGTTGAATTCGGATGGGTACACATCCAATTCGGATTGGATCAGATCGAATTTCGGGTAGGTTCCTAAAATTTCAAAATCCGAATAATCCATTATCCTATCCGATGAACACCCCTAATAACTAATGCTTGCAGTGAAGGGTTGATGAGGAGCAGGTCCAAGAATTGGCAGATTTCTACATTGCCCAGCGAGATAACAGAAAATATGGCAGAAAATGCCCTAACTTTAAACGAGCATAACTTGGGCTACAATTGGAGTTATATGGCCCACAAGTAGGTAACGGAAATGTCTCGATGAGCCGGATCTTGTGGCAAATAGCCATAGGCGGTTTTGCCGAACTGTCAGACCCAAATTCCTTGATTTAAGGCCCTAATTTCGTCAATATTTAGTTTCCCGCCAATTTCGTCAATCTTTAAAACTTTCTTATTTTAAGAATAACGCGTAATATGTGATTACATCCATTTACGCCTCTATTTATGTTATGAATTTGAATTTTCTTCTGTCAATTTGTGATTTCGAAGTTGGCAATACCTGCCAAATTTAAAAAGTCCCTATATAAGGGCGCCTTTGTAGTGTATTATCACTATTATGCATTCAGGTATCAATGAACTTTTTCTTAAGAATTTTATTCTTGTTCTTATTTGATGCTCTGTGTCAAGTGTTGGGTCTAATTGGCAAAACCATTAGAGTTAAGGTGTTACTCCTCTTGAGATCAAAGGTTCAAACAACGACATAGGCGGATCGGTGTAAAATTTTGTTGTTTAACAGAAATGAGTAAACTTGATAGGTTGATTATAACTGAAAAAACCCGGAGTTACATGAACTATTTTAATATATCAAACAAATATTTGTGAAGTAGATTTCTTGAATTTGAACACAATAATATATCTTGGAGATTTGTTGTTGGACAATTAGGTGAGGCTTCGTCATGATATAAAACTTAAGCGAGATTTGTGACAAATGCAAATTTTCTTCTCACATTGCAAATTTTCATGTGTCAATTTAACCCCCGAAGATTCTAATGTCGAGAGTCTTCTTGTTTAAGAGGGTGTTTGTGATTGCTTATATAACTCCAAAAGTGCTTTTGTCAAAAGTGATTATTGACTTATGGCTTTTTGAAATGGAGTTTTAAAAAAAGTGTTTGGATTAGCTTTTGTAATGAGAAAAGCCAATAAGTCAAAGAGTAGTTTTAAAAAAAAGTGTTTGGCTTAACTGGTTAGTGTAAAATGACCAAAAGCCAAAAACCAAGATTTTTGACTTCTTGAAAACAACTTTTCAACCTGTATAAAAAAAGCCAAAACCAAAAGTGTTCTGAGTTAGACAAACACTTTATTGGCTTTTTGAAAAAGCAAATAAGTCAATAAGCACTTTTTAAACGTGATGTGCTAAAAGTAGTTTAATAAAAATAACTAAATTAAACCTAAAACTAGACACTAAGTAATACTCTAGACTCTCTAAAACTAAACTACTGACAGGCAAGTGAACCTATCGACTCTAGTATAGCTAAAGTAAGTCCGGATATCGAACCCACGAGACTCTAATTGAAAACGAAAACTAGACTCGATAACTTATCCTAAATACTGATTAAATTAATTTATTATTTTAAAGGGGGGTTTTTTCTAAAAACTAAATTGCAATAAAATAAAGTCTAACTAAAATAAACAAACTGAACTAAAGACGAAAACTGAGCAGAACTGAATTCAAAGGATGGTGAAAATACTACCTAGGTTAGAATCCTACTCATGACTGATGAACTTCTATGGTTATGGAACTAGCTATGGAACCGGGATCTTAAGATACTAAACTTACAAGATAAACTAGAGGACCCTCGACCCTTCTCAAGGAGAAACCTAAGGTTACCTATAAGCCGTTAAGCTACCGATTGAGAGGTTACCCTTACATGCTTACCTACTCTGATGATAAAGTACCCGCTACATAGTCTACCTTACAACGCGAAAGCCTCACTACACTAAAAGTGTAAGGGGTAACTATAGAAAACCTGACCTGACTCGATACGCAAGTAGTGGTAAGGAAACTAGGAAGATCTTCTTACAAAGCATCTAGATCTAGCAATTTAACACCCTAGACATATCGACAATCCCGCACCTTACAGCTATTGGAATTGGAAGAATACCTAGAACTACCCAATCAACAAAAATCTCTCCTATGGAAAACACTAGCAATTTACCATAAACTAGTTGCTAACACACAGTCCACAACCTAACACGCATTCATACATGAAAGACATTCACAAAAACGCATGTAGAGTAAATAATTATTAATTGAACAAAACTAGATACGCATATACACCAGATCAAAAATAATCAAATTCTTTACTAATTCATCAACCCATAGTCAAAGTTCCAAAAAAACCATAAAAACGTTCAATCAATCATGAGTATTCATCATAACCTAAGTAGTAATAAAAGTCTAGCCAAGAAACATGTTCAAAACAAGAATAAAATCAGTTCTAAGTTCATGAAACATAGTTTGCAATTCAAAAGAACAAAGGAACGACGAACCCGAATGATTAAAACCCGAATCTCTCGAACCCAATGCTCAAAATTTTGACCCTTGGCCTTTCTCTCACCTCCTAGTGCTCCAGAGCAGCTTTTTTTCGTTCCAGGTGATGATAAATTCGAATTATGGCCGTCCTAGGGTTTTTAAAATCGAAATTGGGCCAAAAACTAATTTTTTCACGATTTTACTCCCGTCACGTAGCGTGACGGGCTTCAGATGATGTCGTCACGTAGCGTGACCAGATTCAGGATCAGGGGGATCCGTCACGTCGCGTGACCAGATGTGCTCTTTCCCGTCACGTAGCGTGACGAGACATAATTTTTCATTTTTTTCTTTTTTTGACTTCCCGATCAACCGCGACTCGTCCGGATGCTCGTTTTTTCTCGTTTAAGCTCCATTTTACTTCCTTTCTTGCCCGGACTCCTGTGCAACACAAAATACTAAATAGAATACGAAAATACCACAAAAACGACACAAACTGACTCGAAAATAACATAAACTATATACCAAAAACAAATGTATTTTGCAATACATCAAAATGCAATCCCAAACACCCTCTAAATCAATGCTTCTCGAAGCAGATACAAGTCAATGCTAGTTATGTTCATCAACGTGTTGTGTGTGTATATATACATGTTGGTTTATTTGATTATGTGTATTATAGATGGTTGTTTTATATTTTATGACCATGTAACTACTGAGTTGATGATTCTAGAAGGGTGGTTATATTAAACCCCTCTCCCACTTCTATTTTTATCCCCCTCAAAGCGCCTCGCTTTGGCCAAAGCGAGGTGCTTTGGTTACTTTTTTTAACTACCTCGTACAGTACGAGGTCAGAAAAAGTTGATTTGTGGCCAAAGCGAGGCGCTTCGAATCAAAGTTTTATTTTTAGTTGGTTTTTGGTGTTTTGAGTTAGTTTTTTATTTTTTTTTATTTTTTAATATAATTATTGTAAAAAAAATTTAAAAAACAAAATAATAACCACCAACTTGTATCAACTTGATGGAAAATAATTGTGAATAAAATAGCGGAAAATATGGAAATATTTGTGAATAACACATTCATCAAAAAGACAATCTCTTTGTTAGTCACCCGCAAAGGGAAAGATGAAAAATATTTGTGAATAATACATTCATCAAAAAGACCATCTCTTTGTTAGTCATCCGCAAAAGGGAAATCGACTCTCATACAGAGTTCGTTGTACCGGTTGTGGAAAGAAATCGACAGTCGGATCGGCGCTAACAACAACCCATACAGAGTTCATTGTACCAGTTGCGGAAAGAAATCAACAGTCGGATTGACGCTAACAAGCAACTCATACAGAGTTCGTTGTACCGGTTGCAGAAAGAAATCAACAGTCGGATCGACGATTTTATTTACCATCCCATTGATTTTACACGATTTTGTTTACCTTCCCATCAATTTCAAGTATGTTCTTTTGACAAAACGTTTGGCTGACCTGAAGTTCCTTTGCAACCTAGTTCCTTTTAATTATAAACAATATTAAAAAAGGACTTGTGCTATTGCTTTCATAAACAACATTATGGATCCTTTGATCAAAAAATATATTCTCAAACAATTCTTAAAATCAATCTTCCGATAGTCCACACCTTTCTACTGAAGAGAAGTTATCATTGATTTTACACGATTTTGTTTACCTTCCCATCGATTTCAAGTATGTTCTTTTGACAAAATGTCTGGCTGACCTAAAGTTCCTTTGCAACCTAGTTCCTTTTAATTATAAACAACATTAAAGAAGGACTTGTGCTATTGCTTGCATAAACAACATTATGGATCATTTGATCAAAAAATATATTCTCAAACAATTAAAAACAACTTTTCATGCAAGCAAGTAAAATTCAGTTGTTGGACAGTGAGATTGATAACTTTATGTACCTGTGGCCAAAAGAACTAGGCTTCAAACACTACTTTTTACTTAACGTAATATTATTGTAATATAATATTAAGATTCCGATTGCACCAAACTTCAAAGTTTAACCTCGTTAATCTTCCGATAATCCACACCTTTATCCTGAATTTTACTTGCTTGCATGAAAACTTGTTTTTAATTGTTTGGGAATATATTTTCTGATAAAAAAGGCTTAACTGTAATGATCAGGAACATTCCAAATAACTGTTCAATTTCAGCTTTTGTTAAACTATTTTAGCAATTTCCATAGGAATTCTCCATCTCAGTGTCCAACAACTGAATTTTACTTGCTTGCATGAAAAGTTATTTTTAATTGTTTTGGAATATATTTTCTGATCAAAAAAGGCATAAATGTAATGATCAGGAACATTCCAAATAATTGTTCACTTTCAGCTTTTGTTTAACTATTTTAGCAACTTCCATAGAGAAGTTATCAATCTCACTGTCCAACAACTGAATTTTACTTGCTTGTATGAAAAGTTGTTTTTAATTGTTTAGGAATATATTTTCTGATCAAAAAAGGCATAACTGTAATGATCAGGAACATTCCAAATAACTGTTCAATTTCAGCTTTTATTTAACTATTTTAGCAACTTCCATAGGAATTCTCCATCTCACTGTCCAACAACTGAATTTTACTTGCTTGCATGAAAAGTTGTTTTTAATTGTTTGGGAATATATTTTCTGATTAAAAAAAGGCATAACTGTAATGATCAGTGTCCAATTCATCTTCCTTGTCTTAAAACCCTTGACATCGCTGTTTTTGCTGATCCTTTTGTCAATGCATTCAAACTTTCTGTACCTGTGGCCAAAAGAAATAGGCTTCAAACACTACTTTTTGCTAAATGTAATATTATTGTAATATAATATTCAGATTCAGATTGCACTGAATCTGGTCTTCAAGGTACCTCTTCTTTCAAGTTAACGACTTCGGGCATGGCCAGCTCCCATTTCCACCAGTAATGAGTAACCTACTAACCTCTATTAATAGACTTCATTTATTCTTCTTCATCTTCTTCTACTTAAGGTACCTTTTCTTTCAAGACTTCTAGGAGTCAGGTATCTCGTTCGTTTGATCACTTTACCTAAAGTATTTGAAACAAGGTATGGATATGGAGAACATGGAATGAGATGATATCGTAGAAGATTCCATAGATCAGTTATTTCAGGTTGCTTTCATCATTGACAGATATCTCTCCGAGATGATAAAGGTAGATCATGGAAAGTTCAACTCAAGAAACAAAGATGAAACCGATTAATGTTCTTTATATATGAAAATGACCCTCTGGCAAACCTGTGTAAAGGACTAAAGCCACATATGCTGCCATTAATACCAACGATGATTGTCAGAGAGTCACTATTCATATATAAAGAACATTAATCGGTTTCATTTTTGTTTCTTGAGTTGAACTTTCCATGATCTACCTTTATCACCTCGGAGAGATATCTGTCAACGATGAAGGGAACCCGAAACCATAACTTATTACATTATTATGATTATTATTATTATTATTATTATTTACATTATTATTATATTTGCAACTTAGTTCCTTTCTATCAAAAAACAAAAACGAAGTTTAAAGGCTGAAAATTATCATTATTTGAAAATTATCATTTCTTGACATGCTTGGTAACACCCTGATCTACAATATTGGAAAATTATCATTTCTTGACATGTGGTTGTTCTAAATCCCAGTTAATCTAAAATGTTACAAAAGTGAAGACCTTGATTGATTGTAAAGTAATTAAAAACATTTTAAAATGAATTAAAACAAATTGTTGTGTGTTAGGTTTAGTCGGAGCACCACGTACAATGATTCATCAAAGTTGTATAAAGCTGGATGTTTCTATCGAAAAACACAAACGACCAATAAACGAATCGAAACGCCTCAAACGGATTTTCTTGGCTTGGAAACAACTTAAAAGAACTAAAAATGAATTAAAATTATTTTTTAGTCAATAACAAATAATTTTAAAGAATTACAAGAAATTTATTTTTTGTTATAAAAAAGGCCAAAGCGCCTGGTTTTGGCCAAAGTGAGGCGCCTGTAGTCTAATCAAGCCACTCAAGCGCCTAGCTTTGGCCAACGCCAGGCGCTTTGGCCTTTTTAAAAAAAAATTATTTTAATTCTTTAAAATTATTTGTTATTGACTAAAAAATAATTTTAATTCATTCTTAGTTCTTTAAGTTGTTTCCAAGCCAAGAAAATTCGTTTGAGGGGTTTCGGTTCGTTTATTGCTCGTTTGTGTTTTTCAATAGAAACATCCAGCTTTGTACAACTTTGATGAATCGTTGTACGTGGTGCTCTGACTATACATTCGATACCCATATTTTTTAGAATACAATTTTTGCATGTCTAATTGATATGCTCGACTTCCGGACTATACTATAATTGATCGTCGGTGGTTTTCAGAGCAACCCTTCTTTGATTATACTCGTGCTCAACCTTTATCAGGTTGCCTTCATCGTTAACAGATATCTCTCCGATAACAACTGAATTTTACTTGCTTGCTTGAAAAGTTGTTTTACTAATTTCAGATTCTTGATACTCTTAACAATCGGATCGGCGCTAACGCGCAACCCATACAGAGTTCGTTGTACCGGTTGCAGAAAGAAATCAACAGTCGGGTCGACTAGATATTCCTCATGATGAGCAGTAATTGTTTACCTACCCATTGATTTCCAGTATATTGCCTTGATCGTTGACAGATATCTCTCCGATAACAACTGACTTTTAGTTATGGAATCTTTGTACGAAAATCGAAATCATCTCATTCCATGTTCTCCATATCCATACCTTGTTTCAACACACACCTTCAACCCATTCCGAATGGTTTATCCCTCAACACAATCTTTGTCATCAGAGTTTCCAACCACTAATACCAGATTTATGATACTCATTTTCGGTTGATATAGAGTATATCGGATTAAATTCTTTGACAGATATCTCTCCGATAACAACTGAATTTTACTTGCTTGCTTGAAAGGTTGTTTTACTAATTTCAAATTCTTGATACTTTTAACAATCGGATCGACACTAACGCGCAACCATGGATCAGAGAAAGCTTCAGGTGAAAGTGGATACAATGGATCAGAGAGATTTAAGCTAATCAAACTCATATCTCAAGCCGGTACAAGTTCTTTAAATGCTTACTGACTCTAAAACTTATACATTACATCAATTTTGAAGATAACTCTTCTGTTATCGAAGAGATATCTGTCAACGATGAAGGCAACTAGAAACGGCATGAACATTTATAACCTTTCTGTGCCTGTGGCCAAAAGAACTAGGCTTCAAACACAACTTTTTGCTCAACATAATATTATTGTAATATAATATTCAGATTCCGATTGCACCGAATCTAGTCTTCAAGGTATCTCTTCTTTCAAGTTTCTTAGAATCATTGAAGATAACTCTTCTGTTATCGGAGAGATATCTGTCAACGATCAAGTAGGTTGGTGGACTTAAGCACCTGAACGGAAAGTTGAAAATTTGGATGATGTTCGTCTATCTCATAATCTTCTTCTAATTTCTTTCAAGTTTCTTAGAATCATTGAAGACTAGTCTTCTCTTATCGGAGAGATATCTGTCAACGATCAAGTAGGTTGGTGGACTTAAGCACCTGAATGGGAAGTTGAAATTTTGAATGATGTTTGTCTATTTGCTTTCCGTATACTAATTCAAAACAGGGGTAGGAAAGGAAAGCTTCAGGTGAAAGTGGATACCATGGATCAGAGAGATTTAAGCTAATCAAACTCATATCTCAAGCCGGTGCAAGTTATGTTGGAGCACTTTTCATCATCTTCTTCTAATTTCTTTCTCTTGATCTTCACACTTGCTTTTGGAGCTCTGATCTTCTTCCTATTATCTTTGTTTATTATATTTGCAACACACACCTTCAACCCATTCCTCGTAAACCAGGGAAATTGGCTATAGTAAAACACTTCAAGATTATGGTTTTGTTTTGTGGATCAGACGAGGACTTGCCTGTGTTGTTTGAGCATTGGAAAAACCCACTGAAAAAGCACAAGGATGAAGTCTTGGAAAAACCCACTAAAAAGCCCTAAAATTTCGGACCCTAACACACACGAGACGAATGTTGCAACATGAGTTCGACCAAGATGACACGAGAAGCTTTAGACTCCAAGTGGATCCCTTGATTGACTAATTCGCCTTTTTCATTTATTTAATGAAATTTAACGCGCATACCGCATTCGAAGATCAAGTTCTTCACATACTTGAAATCGATTGAAGGTAAACAATAACTAACAAAGATTGTACAACAAAAGAAGAAAGTATTTCTCTCTGTTACCAAGCATGTTAAAAGATGATATAGGATAACGAAGATTAACGTTGTATGTTTTCCGGAAGTAATGAATAAAAAAATAATAAAACCACTTTTAGAATTATTAATGATAGTATAATTAGGGTTATTACTTTGTTTTGTGTTAAAATCTTTGACTATACGTGGTTGATGATGTCAAGTTTAAGTCGTTGATTCATTTGGAAATAGAAAACGCCTATATAGACGTTTGATTAGGGTTAATACTTTGTTTTTTAAATTTTTTTAACTTTTTAAATTATTTTATTAAAAAAATAAAAAACCAATTCAAAACATCAAAAAACACCCCAAAATAAAAAAATGATTCGAGGCGCTTCGCTTTTAAAATTCAGCTTTTTCTGCCCCCTCATTGTAATGACCTCCTCGAAATGGGGGCAAAGCGAGGTGCTTTGAGGGGGGTTAAAATAGAAGGAGGGTGGAAATAGACCGAGCCTTCTAGAATTTTACTTACACATATGTATGCATGTTTTTCTTGTGTTCTTTCATTATTTTGTTTATAGTTTAATATTAGGGGTTGTTTGGTAGTCTATTAATGACTATTCAGAGGCTACCTTTGAATGGTTCGTAACCTCTGAATGGTTAAGAGGTAATCTTAAGTCTGAATGGTTAAGATACAACCATTAAAATGTTACCTCTTAACCATTTATATTTAAGATTACATCTTAATCATTAAGAGACTATGAACCATTCAAATGTAGCCTCTTAATGACCATTTAGAGGCTAACAAACAACCCCTTAGAAAATATGATAATCCGTACTACCTTATAATAGAATTCAAGACAATATTGAGATTTCGTGCAATTTTAAGACACCTACTAGGAGATTTTTATATTTAATCTCTATTACCTTATTAAGGATCAAAGGTGTCTAATAAGGTAATTTCACACCAATTTTAAGATGAGAGTTGGAAGTGCCCTTCACAAATGTGTAATCTTTGGTTCTTTTCTTCTATTTATGCCCCTTGTGTACAAGATTATTACACACTCTTTATCCCTATCCACATGAACCAAAAACAACTCAAAGAATAGTGTTAGATGGAGCTAAAAGAGTTACCCATTTCTTGAGGTGATGTGGAGTGAAATAGGAAAAAGTGAGTGATGTGTAACCTATGTGATGTTAAAGAGGGTTAAAGTATACCCTGAGGCCTTATTCTTAATGACTCACTAACCTTCCATACAAAAAACATGTGTCCCTACTAAGTTACCAAATGGGCTAGTAATATTGGTATTCATGACTACTACTAACACTACTACACCAGTACCAGTGTTTTCAGATCCGGATCGGACTAGCCAGTCGGACCGGAAATTTTATAATTTTTTGGATTTTTTTATTTTTTTTTGCCCGTTCTTTGAACCGGTTGGATCGGTGACCCGGTGGGAGGTCCGGTTCGACGTTCGGTCCGGTTCTGAAAACATTGACCACCACCACCACTACCACCAATAATAATAAATAAATAAAAGAAATTTTAAAAAACATAATAATAACTAATAAAGAAATTAAAAAAGGCAAAATGGAATTTATTAATCCCACCTTTTTTTGCAGTTGGCCGATAATAATCTCACCTGAATTTATTCTCCCACCAGTCGCACCTTTTAGACATTTTGCTCTCAATGCACCTGCCCGTTAGCTCACACTAACGTTGTTAGCTGAAACTCACAATTCTAGGCGATTATTCACCGGATTCGAAAGAGGAAATCGGGACCAAGATACTGGTATGTTCAGTTGAAGAAAAAATTAAACAGCCTAGTTAAATGACTAGGCCCAATTCACGAATTCACAAAGAATCTGGCCCAGTACATTAGCCCGTGAAGGAAACAAAAAGGCTCAGCGGCTGTAACCAGGCTTGCGCCACACTAGGCTTGACAATGCTGCTGTTCGTGGGCCGAAATAGGCCCAATATTTGGCCCAGTTGGAGAAAAAAAGGTACTGTAGCCCAATAGTTTCTTCTAATACAAGAACGTGACTAGAATTGCATGGGTCGGTGATAAAATGTTAAAGTAGGTGATAGAATGAACGGGCATAACGTGTTGCATCAGTCGGGTCACGGACTCATGGCAATTCCTTTTAAATCTACTCGTTTACATCTTTTAAATTTGTTTTATATTTTATAAAAAAAAAAGGCAAATAACAAAATATAAATTATAAAGAATACAACAACAACAAATAATAATCAAACTATTGAAAACAACAAAATCATAATGTAACATATTAAGTCCCAATAAACAACAACCTAGAATTCACTAAAGGTTGATTCTGATTACAAACCTTTTGACACGTTCTCAATGTACATCTCAAACAAATCTTATCCATTATATTTGTATTTGAAGAGTGATTATGTTATAGAAATCTAGTGGAAACGATTTTCTCTTTGGTTTAGTTTGTTTATTTCAGCCATGCAGCCGATGGCTGCTCGGTTTCTAGTCACCGACTCTCAAAACGACAAAGTGGATTTGTATAAGAAATATAGAGATAGAACAATTGTTTTATTGTTGATAATAATATTTGGTACATCTAATGAGAAAATAACCTCCTCTATAAATACAAAAAAGTAAAATAAGAAAGGGCTAAACTTTGGGCACAAGACAATGGGAGCTAAATAGCTAATCATGGGCATAATATAAGGAGAAGTAATCTTGGTCAATAATGTTGGTATTGGTCAATGGTCTTCAATCAATAATGTTATCCTTTATATGTTGACCTTTAGACAGAGAATGCGCATTGAAAAAATGTTGTCGAATAGGTGACGTTGATGAGAATTTACTTACTTTGGCAAGATTTGTGACTTACCAAAACCATTCGTTATCCTTATCATTGTAACATCAGTTCCCTTATACCAACCAAACTTGTCCGCTTGTCTTGTTACTCAAGTGAGACTTCCCAGGAGGCCACCTATACATATGAGCACACTAAACCAAGGAGTTCCCATCTCATCTACAACCAAATCCGTTGGTGATTTAAAGCGAGACATTCCTTATGACCCAATGTCTCGTCTGCAGTTAGCACAAAAACGATGTGTGACATGTCTAAGGTTTTACAATTATCATACATTTTAACCATTCAATTGTTTTGAGAATTGAGAGATATATGCCGCATCTCATATTCATAAATTTGCTTATGTTGTCTCTCTTCGTATTGCTTCACTTGTAAATGTGTAGACTCTATCCTTCACTGACCTTTGACCTCGACTGACAAGTTTTGAGGTTGAAGTAGTCAGCTTGATAGATTGGCTTTGAACATACCGACACACTATTAGTAAATATTTTACTGAGCCATCCTGCTTAGCAACAAATAGTCTATATGAGCCTTGAGTTCTTGTTGACCTCTTACTTCAACGATTACTTTGTTTTTTTTATAGTGTATTAATTAAATTTCTAATAACTATTTCTAATTGTTATATGTTGGCATATATAGGACCTCTTTTGATGCTCATGAAAAAAATCAAAGTTTATTTCCTTGAAATAACGATCCTACACTTGACACAGCGTGGTTAGTTTCTATTGGACTGTATTATAAGATTAGGGATTATGAGCCCACGGGCTTAGTTAGGTTATCAGGGTTCCTTGTAATCTCTATATATTGCAAGTTAACTATTCAATGAAATCATTCAGTATTCTATCATCTTACATGGTATCAGAGCCAGCCTATGCTCTATATCGTTTCCTCTGCATCAGAAAATACAAACCCTAGCCGTCACAACCTTAGAAAAACCCTAGACAGGGCGGCGTGCTGCCATCGCGCCGCCCTGTCTGGCCGCTTTCCTTTTATGTTTTAATTGTTTTGTTTTTTTTTCTCTAGTTTCTGTCTAATAAAGTCTCAATTTGGTTCAAAATTTCGGTCCACTAGTTATCCTACCGTTTGCGAATAAGCTTTTTTTTTATCTATTTCTTTTGTCGTAGAGCTTCTGTACACACCATATGCAAAAAGCCATCAACTAATTATCCTACATCCCTACTTTGGTTTTTGATGAGTTTTGACTTTTGTTAACTAAAGCACAACAAAATTTCTTTGTTTTGATGATCGGGTCCATCCAATTACACACAATGCTAGAAATTTATTTTCTCTTCTATGGTTAACTATCAATTGTCAACAATACACCATCACCCAAGTCTATTTCTGATCTACATCAAGCGTCCATCTCTCTTTGCCCATAGTTTTTTGTTTCTTGTTGGCTCCTCTCAACGGACCACGGTCCGCTGCCACTATTCTAAGCCGATCGAACCACGGTTTGATCAGACATCTTTCTTCGATCTACGGATCTCAATTCTCATTCGATGATCGCCGTTTGACCACCATCACTGGCTTTCACCACCTCCCAGTTTTGACACACCGCCACGACTAGGGTCGCCGCCTCGCCGGGTGTCTATTTGCTTCTTATATCTTTTTCTTTCCTGTTTGCTTCTTATATCTTTTTCTTTAGCCTTTCTTTTATCTTTTGTATTGTCATGGCCAACAAAGATGGAACTCCCACTTTATTGGGATCTAGCAAATCATGTTTGTCATTATGGGAACTTAAGAAACAAAACTCAACAGGGGGAAGTCATGGACCAAACTAAAGTCAAGCATTGAAGAGTATAGTTATTTTTTTTTTGGCAAACTCAAGAAGATTGCAGAATTTTGGACCAACAAGTTATGAACCGAATTCAAGACTAGTTTTTTTTATTGTTCGTTGTTTAATGTTTTTTTAATATTTCCAGTCTTAGAGTCCGATTCTCTACCGCTCAGACTGCGGGGGAGTATTGGACTGTATTATAAGATTAGGGATTATGAGCCCACGGGCTTAGTTAGGTTATTAGGGTTGGCAGAGCCACCCTAACTCCATGGTGGGCCGGTGCCCACCGTAAGGTTCGTTGCGCCATCCTATTTTCTATACCCAAAGAACAGTGTCCACCCAAACGAAAAGCCTAGTGCCCACCGTAATGAAAAGGCCAGAGATGCAGTGCCCACGGCTGAACTTGAAAAGCCCTCGTAGTCTGTAGTCGTCGATCGATATTCCATAAATTCTCCCGCTCTCTGTCCTGTGCTTTGTGCTCTGCCTTTCTAATGATCATCAAATTCCGATCAATCATTGCATGTGGTCGGAATCCGATCAATCATCAAAGTCCGCCGGGCGACGACAACCATTCCTGTGGCTCCCCGAAGTCCGATCAGAATCCACTAGAACACCGGCGGCCATTCACCATGAGTCCCGGCTCCCTGTTCTGTTGTGTTGGTATGCTAATATGAAAGTATATATTGATGGTTTTTTTTTTAATCATGAATTCATATTAACAGATAAGTTTATTGTATAACTTTTCAAGTTATGTTTTTTTTTTGTTGCTTTACGTATGATGGACTATATATTAATACAAATTATTTGTGTTTGTTAAATATTATAATTTGTGGAGAGGTGTTTGTTGGTGATGAAACGTGTAAAGTCAAGTTTGCGTAATCGTATTAGTGATGATTTCTTGGACGTTGATGTAATATGTGTTGTAGAAGTGGATGAACTTCTCAATGTTATTAATGAAAATTTAATCGAGTGTTTCCAACAGATGTAACACATAGAGGACAATTGTAATCGAGGTATGTTGTTATCGCAGTTTAATATTTAATGAACAAAGTTATTTTATCGTCGTTTTTTACCCGTTTTAAACCGACCCATATTGTGCCCCCCGTACAAAAAAATTCTGTATCCGCCACTGCTTGTAATCTCTATATATTGCAAGTTAACTATTCAATGAAATCATTCAGTATTCTATCATCTTACAGTTTCTAACATATTATCATTGATTGAGTTTGTAATGTTGTCATTGTCACCAAAGCTAAAGAGGGCCATGACCATAGTAAGATATCGGGTTGGTCGGTTGTCATTGTCTCTAAAGCTAAAGAGGACCATGCCATAGAAAGATATCGGGTTGGCTAAACGGGCCTAACAATTAAGGATGGATCGATCCTCACATAAGGACTATATCTTAACTCATTTATATATATGAATATGAGTTAAAAAGATAAAACTATTAGTCATTGGTTCAACGAGTATACAAACATTAGAGAAATATGCCAAACGGGTCGCTTTATGTAACGAGTTAAAATGGAAATTTAGGTTTAAACACGCGTCTTCAAAAAGGGTCAATATCGATTTAGTTCACCTGATATGTGTTTTTTATTAAACATGTCATAAGATTTATGAAATTGTTACAGTATTTTATGATGATTACATAAATCAAAAGGTAAATAAACTAACATAAAAGATACATCATAGGTGGATGGTATTGCAGCCAACTGTAACTATAATGAAGTCGGACTTTCGATGGCGATGTTTAGACTAGCAAAAGGTGGCGGGAGTTTGATCAGGTGGTGGTGAGACGACGGTGGTAATATATATGTATGGATGACGAATAGCATTTTTATTATATAACAGTTTCATAATAATATATTAGACCAAGTGCAGTGGATGTTACCAGTTACCCACTTGTCCCATCACCCAATAACTAAACCAAACGCCATTATGTGGATATTACCCACCAGCGCAAGTGGTGAGGGTGCTGGTGTAGTAGCAAGTGTGAAGAATGAAAGATGAATTCCTATTTTCAGTTAACCAAACAATTACACATCACTCACTTTTTTTATTTACTAACCATTACTTGTACATATAGTTCATGGGTCAGTTGGTAAGAATCTTATTGTCTACGTGACAATGACATGACACTCATTTTTCTCACTCACATTTAATAAAAGGAGTAGTGATTTGACTCGGAATGTCGATAATAATATACATGGACCATGGTATGCTTGCTTTGCCTACTTTTGAATGGGTCAACATTGTATAAAATCCAATATAAAAGTTAACAACTTTATTGGCTAATAACCCGAACCCATCAATGCAAACAAGAACCTACCAGTTGTGGTTCACGTTCCAGAACTTCCTGGTCAAGACATTATGGGCATGGCAATATTTTTTTCGGTAATGGTGTCAAATCCAAATGATTGATTTAATGGACTTCCTTTTGTCTCATGTTTTTAAATATTATTTCCGATATTGGTGTGTTTAGTTGTAGAGAAATGAGAGCTTTTGAAAAAGAAAAAAAGAAAAAAAAAAGTGAAACTAATAGAATTCCTTGCGTGATGTAGCGCCGTAACAGAATTCGATATATGCACAAAAACAAAACATAATACAAATCTATATCAAACATAATCAAGTAAAAGTAAAAAAAATTACGAGTTACAAAGCTACGTTACGATACAGTACTATTTCGATACATGTAGTAATTTAACATTAGAAGTGACTAGCATAATAAGAAAAATCACAAAAGTGAATACTCGATATTGGGCTGTATGGAATCCTACAATTCAATTTGACCTATTTTAATAAATAAGTTACCATAAAGTATTGAACCATCACGAAGAAGATAAAGGAAAATAATAATATTCCTAAGGATAAAATAAAGTTGAAAAGGAAACTGTTAATGTAATAAAAGAAAAAGGAATGATATTATCAACATGCAATCTATAGTATTAGTAAGTGTTGATAAGGACAAGAGTGAACACTTAAAAAAACAAAACAAACACGAGAATATTTTATTATAATTAGTTATAGATAAACCTATACTTTTCTCATTTTAATCTTAAAGTTAGATCAAATATATAGCGAAGGAAAAATAGGAAGTCGTAGGAAGAGTATCAAACGGATTCTGATTGAACTCATGTAAGCGGCACTGGAACCGTCTTATCGAACCATACGACGTTAGTTTTTAGGTCTTCGTTTTTTGGGGGTTTTAGCTTGTAGTTTTTAGAATATGCGTTATGTCATTGTGTCTTTTATGTACTATTGTGTCTTTTTTTTTAATTTCATCATTGTGTCATTTTTTAATTCATTGTGTCTTTTTTCTTCAGCATTGTGTTATATTTTTTGGCACTGTGTTATATTTTGTGGCTCATTGTGTTATATTTCATGATCTAGGGTCTGTTTGGTATGGGGTAATGGAATAGATGAGGGAATGGAATAGGTGAGGGAATGGAACGGACAAGGTAATGGAATGGATCATTACCATTCCATGTCTTGTTTGGTTGTCATGTGGGAATGAAACAAAACATCAATTTGTATTATTGGATAGAGAGGAAAAGACGAAGGAATAAAATCGGTGGTTAGTGGCGGTGGTGGGTGGTGGTTAGTGGCGGTGATGGTGATGGTGGGTGGTGATATGTGGCGATAGCGGCGGTGGTGGGTGGCGGCGGCGGTGGAGGTGACGGTGAAGGTGGATGATCGTGATGGTGGGTGGGTAACGATGGTGAGTAATGGCGATGGTGGGTGGTGGTTGGTGGTGGTATGTGGCGGCAGCGTGGTGGTGGATGACAACAACGGTGGTGGCGACGACGGTGGTTGGTGGCGGTAACGGTGGCGATGGGTGGAGGTGGATGGCGGTGATGGTGGGTGGGTGACGATGGTGAGTAGTGGCGGTGGTGGGTGGAGGAGGCGGCGGCGGTGATGGGTGGCGGCGGTAGTGGCGGCGGAAGGTGGTGGAGACGGCGGTGGGTGGGTGATGGTGGTGGGTGAAGGTAGTGGTTGGTGGGGACAACGGTGGTGGTGATGGGTGGTGACGGCGGTGGTGGGTGGTGGCGGCAGCTATGGCGGGTAGTGAGCGAAGGTTGTGGATGGTGGTGGTGGTGGTGGTGGTGGTGGGTGGTGACGATGTTGGTGGGTGGTGGTGGTGGGTTATGGTTTTATTAGTGAAGGGTGAATGAGGGATGGAATGAAAAAAACACATGGGGGGTGGATGGAATGGTTTTGAGGGAATGGAATGCCTTGTGGAATGGGTGATTTCATTCCTTGAACTAACCAAACACACTATTTTTTATTACCTCGTAATGGTTCATTCCATTCCCCCTTCCATTCCATCATACCAAACGCTACCCTATTGTGTTTTTTATATCCTTCTCACCCTTCTCATTTTTGTTACACCGTGTAGAATAACTTGACCCTTTAATATTACGCATTCATTTATCAAAAGCCCAAAATCCTTCTTATCATTTTTATGTTAACATACTTTTTACCGTAAACTTTCTCGATAGCGTATTTCTAAATTCTAATCCATTATTAAACTATGAGTCTATGACACGATGAGTCAAACTTTGCAAAGTTAGCATATTGTTATAAGGCTATATGGTGTGCCCCTTTCTCCCCCAACTCCCCCAAGTGCCACATCAGCGCCACATCATTTCCTCTATTTTCACCCCCAAAGTTTGGAAATGCCTTCCCCCAATTCCCCCATTCCCCCTTCCTTTTTTTATTATTTTATATAATATTATTATATATAAAAGAAAAATAAAGTTTAGAAATAATATTATAATATATAATAAAATATAATATAATAACTCGGTGCACAAGGGCAAATTGCCCCGGTTTCCCCCGAGAAATAATCGGGGGGGGGGGGGGGGCGGTGTTCAATACCGGGGCCGAAGCCACCTCAGCTCCCCGAGCTATCTCCCCGAGGGCACTCCAAGAGATAAGAGATTACTTTTACAAATAAGTTTTATAACGGTAAGTCAAGAGTTTACAATGTTGCATTCACTTTTGCAAGTTTGATGCAGTACTACTACTACTACTACTACTACTACTACTACTACTACTACTACTACTACTACTACTACTACTACTACTACTACTACTACTATTATTATTATTATTATTATTATTATTATTATTATTATTATTATTATTATTATTATTATAATAATAACTGGTAGAGAATGTACTTAAACCTTTGTTTCTATCATGATAATTATCATACCATAAAGGAGCATGCGACCATGAGGTCCATGACCACTCTAGTCAACGTTCCGAGGGTTGAAATTTTTTGCTTCACTTGCATAGTTGTATCCTTTCATATAGTGTAAAAGCCATCATTTTCGTGTGGACCTCAGTTTTATAAATAATATCAATAATAATAAAATTTGAAACAATCGATACTAGTTGCTATATATATATTAAAAAACAAGCCAACAACTGCCATAGCTACAAGTCAGTCGTGAAGCTTGGTTCTCGAATCGGTGGTGCAAGACTCAATTCATCTACGAAAATCGTAAAATTTCACCACTGCACTAAAAATCAGTGGGGGGCAAGGCCCCCTCAGGCCCTAAAGAAAGTCGTGCCCCTGGCTACAGTGTTAGTAGTCGGTTGTTTTTTTTTTTTCGTTCAATTTAGCCACTTTACTTTCAATATTATCAGTTATAACCCTTAACTTTCTTAAAAACTTTGCAAAACATCATTTTAATTCCTTTGAGTTTTCAAAGTTTCAAGTTTTATTTTTTTATATATGTGTCGGTATGTGAAGGGATAGGGAGCCTAATCCAAGCGGAGGAGGCGTCCCTATCCCCATAAGACAGAATCCCCGCGCCAGACGGCGGCGCGAGGAACCATCAGCACGCCTCTTGCAAGATGTGCAAGGAAGCGCGCAGAGACAACAACTGATAAGCAATAACAACACCTGATAAGCGCGTACTGTCACGCGCGGAATCTTCCCTCATCACCTTTTGTACGAGGTACAGAAGACAACAAAAGGAAGATTCACAAGGATCTCTGACAGTGTACGCGCCAATGACCAAGCGACAGGTGGCAGAAGTGGTCCAACAACTACTGACAGGGACGGCAGCATGGCTGCAGCCATGCTTCCACCATGCCAGCGTCTACAGTGACAGCAGACATCCCTTACTGGTGTCAGAAGCATGGTCAACGACTGTAGCAAGGACATGGGCGCCGTCCGCCAATCACAGCATGCCACGTGTCCGCCTCGAGCAGCAGCCATGCTGCAAAGTGACGTCATCCACATTACCAGCATTTTCCCGCCATTTCTGGGGAAGACCTTGGACTTGGGCCTGGACCGGGCCCAACGAAGGATTGCTCCTCATGGGCTCTACGACTAAGCCCATGAGTTCTCCTATAAATAGAAGAAGACTTCTCCTTGCCAAGGGATCCGAAAATTATCATTGTAGCCTAGCATACTCTCTTCTCCTTGCCAGGTTACATTTTAACGTAAAAGAAAACTGGAAATGAGTCAAGTTAGACATAATACGTTTTCCGTTCTTATTTTTATGTACATTATCAACTACCCCATTGATTTTCTAAAGTTTCAAGTTTATTACTTGTGTACTTGTCTGTATAAAATTAGTTTGGTGTACGTTTTGACGTAATTTATTTTCGGTGAGTCAGGTAAGATATAATACGTTTTTATTCTTATTTTTATGTACGTTTTCTTTTGGTTTACGTGTGACGTATATTTTCATATCTTTTTTGTTGTACTACCACTTTTTATTTTTTTGTATTCTTTTTTCGTTGCTAACGGTACCGTTTTAGGTATTTTATTTAGGTTACTATGTCAAGTTTTGGTGTAGTCGAAGCACTGACGTACACATTGTCCAACAATGATTCGATTTAACGCACAACAAAGTGTGCGGGTTAAATCCTAGTTTATGTAAACTAGAATTGTATGTTATCGAAGTTTATTAGACTTTATAGATGCATACCATTTCGTTCCTTATTCTAATAAATATATAATATTAATAAAGCATCCAGATTATGCCACATTTCAGTCTCTTTTAGGACCTTAAACGAACCAAACGTTTAGTAAACAGTTCGTAAACTGTTCGGTTGAAAGTTAGTTATTGTTCTTTAGTTTAATAAATGAACGAACACCAACAAGAAATTTCATTCGCTTACTTAAACAAACAAACATGAGCAAAGGTCGCATCCGTTCATTTATCTCATAAACATTCGGTATAATAGCATTGATGTTTTTGGGTAGGTACTGGCTCGGTTCGTCATCGCATCCGTTCATATACAATTCATTTTCAATAAAATTTATATTGAATTTTTGGGAAAAAAAAGGTTAAATGCATCAACGTGTTTAGCTTTTATATAAAAAGTAACGAATGAAAGTTATAAGAGAAAAATAAAATTACAGGTTAAAGGCGTATATTGATTATTATATAAAGGTGAGATTGGACATCAGCAAAAAAAAATCAAGTCATTGTTAATCAAAACATGCAAATGTACATTTATTAATATTTACAATTGTTTTATTACACAAAAGTAGTATGATGTTACAAAAAATATAAAGTTGTGTTTTATATTGATCGAAACTATAAAACGAATATTGATATCGCTTTCAATAACACCGTTACCAGTACTGATGTTGTTCACATTGTACACACCTAGTTCGTCACCATACTATTATTTCGTATACAACTACATTTTTAATGAATACGTATTTGAATGTCTATAAATTTTTTTAACCCAATTGCATATTTTGTTTTTATAAAAAAGACTGTTTAACAAAAGTTATAAAAGAAAATAAAACAATCGGGTTAAAGACGCATATTAATTATAGTATAAGGTGTGTAATTGCAATTTTAAGGTAAAAAGTCATAATACTAGAAAAGAGTAAGACACTATTCACAAAACTTGTAAATGTATGTATAAAGTTAATGAAATTAGTATAATTCAATTAAAGGGGAAAAATTAGAAGAAAAAATAGTGCAGATGCCACCACTGAATGTTATGCATCCATCGGAGAGTTTCTTTTACTGAATAGTGTGTATATATATACAAGGTAAAGATTCTACGGGGGACGGGGCGCTATTAGAATTGGGCACGGGTATCACACTACCAGCACGGTAATACCGCCGCTACTCGTGCTAGGGGTCCCGTGAACCGTTTGCTGGTTCTAGTTAACAGGCTGGCAACAAACCTTAATTATTGCAACGGTCAAATTTTATAATGTATTTTATTACTTTTTGACCGTTTGAATTTATTTAATATGAAACGGTAACATTTTTTTACCGTTATTTTTGAAATGGTATAAAATTGTGCACGGTTTAAATAAAAAAACACAAACAAACAACTGCATTAACCAAACTACTTTAAAACACAAACAAAACAAATGGATCCAAGGAAATCAAAGAGTGTTTCGAGGGGTGGGAGGAGAACCTTGAAATCTAGAGGTTCTAGTAGTCGAGGCAAACGGCGTTGAACGATTACAGAAAAAGCCATCCTTCAGGTTTTAATCATCAAGCGGCATGGGAAATTGTAAAAGATCACGACAAGTGGAAAAAGCAAGTGTTGATGGGTGAAGAACCGTACGATAGTCATTCCGACAAGAGACGAAAGTCTTCGGAAAGCGACAACTATCAGGCGACTGCCCTTTCCACACCGGACGAGACCACCCCCACTAGCCACATGCCGGATCTCAACGAAGATACCAACCCAATGCGGCCCAAACGAAAAACTAAGAAAGCTGTGGCCGCCGAGTCTTCAGGCAAATCATTGGTTGACGAACTCAGGTCATACCGAGCAATGAAAAAAGACAAACTCAACCAGTTGGTCACCCTACAATCTCAACAAGGCGAAAAAACAATGGCGTTTTTAGAGGAACAACGCGACTTGTTGAGACAAAGGCTGTATGACCACGACTTGAGTATGTATTTAAAACCGCACGATCACCTCAAAGGTAAATCTTTGGCCTTGGTTTTGAAACGTAAAGAAGAAATAGCGGCGAAACACAATTGGGAGCGTTATTGGGTTGAAGGCGACGAGGATGATGAAGGCGACGAGTAGGATGAAAGCGTTTGTATGTTTATTTTAGTTGATGTTTCTTGTAATTTTTTTAATTTTAATGGAACAGATTATTTTTTTAAGTTTTACAAACGGTTCTTTTACTTCAAACGGTCATTTTTTTAATAAAAACAGTAATTAAAAAAGGAAAACTAAAAAATAAAGATTTCAGTGAAGTGAATCAGTGGAGTGTTGCCTACAAAAAAGTGAATTAGTGAAGCAAATCAGTGAAGTGATGTGGCAGTGTAGGATTGGTTAAAATCAGTGAAGGAAAACATATATCATGGTAGCACCCTTTGTGCCCTAATAGAACCAAATGTTAATTAAGAGCCGTGAGAATCATTTTAGACCACTCATTTTTCTAACTCATTTTTTGCTTCATCGCCCATTCATAAGGGTTTTTCCTTTTTTTTTTTGCATTTATACACATGTGTATGTTATTGACCTTTTGTTTATATATGTGTATATTATCAAACATTCATGTATGATACTTATTTTTTAAATGTAAAAACGTATGTACATTAGAAAAAACATATTCAGAATCATAATCTTCCTTTATATGCATGCATTTGCAATCATTGTTACACATTTGCACATACATGTACTGTTGGGTTCTATAGTAAAGATTGATACTTGCCAAATTGAAGATCACAATACGAGTGAGTTCACTGTTCTGAAGATGATACAATAGATTAATAACCTTAGACTAAGGGAAAAACTGTTGGGTCTAAAAATGTCACACACCGCCAAGGCGGAAACACGGGGATGCGACCTCAAAAGGTTTTCAAGCACAAGGTTCAAGAAACACACAGATTTATTTAAATAAGTACCATCAAGGATGGATATTGTCATAAAATTTATTCAAACCATCATAACATCGTCTGGAAAATAAGAAAGTGTCAAAAATTCATGAAATTGAAACTAAAACATCACGGGACTGACAAAACCATTCCAAAGTGGTACCACCCAGTGCATGCTCGAACCTCTCTCTCAAACCTCTGCTGCTCGTCATCAATTACCTAAAAAACATGCATAAAAGATTTGTCAACAATAATGTCGGTGAGTTCACAGGTTTGAATGTAATAAGTAAAGTGCTTGTGTAGTTCGTGTATGACCAATCATAGGCTAGCTAAGCGAATGATTACTGTGCAAACCATGAGTCTCGTAACCAAACCTCTTGACTGTTGTGCCTCATGCATTGTACACTAAAGACAATGTATGTATAGTAGAATACTAATACTCTTTTGTATGTAACCGGTTAGAGCGACAAACCAAGAGTGAGGGTGTCAACCCAATAGATCTATTAAAGTGTTTCATGGCTTTTGATAGCTAATGGTTACAGTATAATGTAAGGACGAGGACTATTAAGATCTCATGAACCAAATGTCTCATGTTCCACATGGTAGTCATGATAGAATATACACACCAAATGATATTGTACTAGTTGTAGTATGTTTATCCCCTAAAAATGTAAAAATAGTAAAATGGGGCCGTGAAAACTCACCTGATAGTGTCACGTGTGGTCTAGTGAAGCTGAAATGTGAGATAGCTACCCTCCAGACAGTAGGTTCCCTATGATTTGTTAAGAGCATGGTAAATTGTACGTTCTTGTTGTTTATCATACAAGTTGTTCACCCGACATTAGCTGACCCTAGTATTAATGTATGTGGGCCATGTTTTCGTGTACGTGACGATTTTAAATGTATTTGTATAATATACGGTTCCGGAAATCCCAGGCATTTTGTTGTAAGATGGTCCTTATTGTAAAGAAGATGGAGCCTACATGTCGTCATGGTTTATAGATTGACACCAATTCGTCATGTGTAGTCGATTTTTGGGAAAAATTATATTTTAACATGTTTTTATGCCCAGTCAATGCTCAAAATAGTATTAACATGTGTTTCGGCCTAGTTAACATATGTTAGGATAGTATAGCCGAAAATAATCACATTCATAGGTCTCGAAATTGGTCGTTTAGTGAATCAACATTAGTTGATCTATGCTTATCAAGGCACTATCGAAGCTTTACAATGTGTCTAAGTGTGTGTTTGATAGAAACCGATTGTGATCACTTCCCAAATACACCTTAGCTTCGAGTACTCATATAACATGATTTGTTTATCAAAAGCCGATTCTTAATGTGATCAAGCAAGTCATGGTTGATGCTAAAACATTACTCGAGTGGTGGGTGCATCTATCAAGATCGTTTGACAACATAAAGAGGTGGTAATCTTGTTATAATTGTGATCTTAGATAACAGAAACAATTACAAGTGAACTATGTTTACAAAACTTGGCCGATTGTATGCCATCCATATGTTTAGTTTTGAAAACAAAGGTATCATCATGCTACATTGTTATGTTAACCGATTAAAACAAGATTAAAAAGGGTCTAGGTTCGGGTTGATCATTAGGCCGATTAGTAAGAAAGATTCATTGTTGTTAGAGGGTGGTTCGCTAACATACCTAGTATTCTTGATCTCGTACACTTGGATGATGCTTTGATGCTCCTTTGCAAAGCTTGGTGATGGTGGTTCTTGTGGGTGAGGGCCGAGAGTTTGAAAGAGTGAGGTGAGTGTTTGTGTGAAGTTTTGGTGCAAGATTTTCAAGTATTCCTTGCCTCCCTTATATAGCCGATTGGTTGGTATGCAAGAGTTTCTTAGAATGGTGTGAGTGTATAAAGGTGCTAACTACTTTGGTGATAATTTGGATGATAATGATGGATCATGTAGTCTCTTGTTTGGCTGATTAGTTGTCAAGGTATAAGGGGAATAGATAGTTATCTAGGGACATGTAAGGATAGGTGATTGTTTCCATTTGTTTGCAAGATGTAACCTCTTGTGTTGAAAGGGACTTGAGCTAAGTATTTGATGATAGGCTTCGGCCGATAATATTGAACATAAGGATCTTCTAGTTTAGGTAAATCTTATGTCCTAGGGAGAAGGTATAAGCTTGTTCAGGGCCTAGTTGTATGTAAGTTAGTTGTCTCGTTCTAGTGTGTCATGTGTGTATGAATGAAGACAAACTAAATCAATGGCTTGTGTGTTGTCCTAGTCGACCGATTTGGTAGGAAAAAGAGGTAGGGAATGTTTGTTAATCATGTAAGGAAGTCTATCTACATGTGAATGTGTTGCTATAAGCTTGTCACTCCATTTTTGGTATAAGTTTTAAGGAAAGTGGCACATGGCCTTCAGCCACTAACAAGAAAGGAAAAGGAGAGGTACTTTGTTGTTTAGTTAATTACATGAATTAGGAAGTGATAGTTGTTAGTTTTAAGTTGTCAAAGAGTTGACTTTCCTATTTAATGAAAGATTTGGACATGTTTGTGATAGGGACTTGCGATTACTCTTCTTGGGTTCCATGATCGGCCGAAATAGGTGCAAGGTGTAGGATCCTATTTTGGTGCAATGGTAAGACAAAACAAACTCTACATATCTATATGCATTCGTGCGTATATATATGTATGTATGTATGTATGTATGTATTGGAGGTGTAGTTGTGGATTGTTTATGTCACACCCTCAAAATCCACTTGCGGAGTTTTACCGCGAGGCGCATGACAAACCAGGATCCAAGTCAATGATCACAATAAACAATACTAAATGAATTTCAAAAACATAGTTTAAAAATCCCAAACATCAGCGGAAGCTAAATGTCGTTACATAAACAAAACAAAACCAAATGTTTAATGTTCAAAACCATGCAACTCTAACTAGACGCCGTGCAGACGCGTGCGCCCTAGTTCCACTTTGCTACCTTAGCGACCTGAGAAAACATGTAAGAGTTTACGTCAGCACAAAAATGCTGGTGAGTTTACAGGTTTGTAATCAAAGTTCCAAGTATAACTTGTCCATACTATAACAATTGTAAACCAAGTACGCTAGCTAGGCGCATGTACCATTACTACTACGATTGGAAAACCATTACTAACTCGCAAACCAGATGTTGTGCCCGAATAGTAAACCTGTTCCTGTTTGAGACAATATGCACCCGCCCGGCGCTCCATGCCGACGGGTGGGGTTGGTCACTCCCAATAGCGCTATTCACATTTCCCCGTTGTGCAAACCAGCACATTCATGGTTCCCCCCGGGACTTCCAAAGATCGTATAGTAAACCGTTTGAAAACGCATAGTATGACAGTTGTTACCAAATAGTTGTTTAACACATGTTTTCTCCCCCAAAAATGAAAACCAAGTAAAGTGGGGCCGTAAACTCACCTTAGGTTGCGTTACTTCAGATAACAGAATAAGTCAACAAGCTATGCTAGCCCCGTAAAGCGGCGACCTAACATATGACAGTTACAAGTTCTTAGACTAATAACCCGTAGGTTAGTTAGTCCCTAGATGTCCAGACCTTAACCAAGTTTGTTTGACAACACGTTTACTGTTAACATGACCCAACGTACAAGACTCGACATCCCATTGGTGACCCGAGGTTTCCCGTGTTACACTAGTATTCACAAACACACAATCATGCAATTACACTTAACATACGTTAAAGTCCATCAAGTTCTAGCACATAGTTCCATTAACACATTGTTGACCCGAACACATGTTACCAAGTTATCAGACATGTTACGGGGTTCCTAGCATGTTCCTAGATGTCAAATCGGGTCTCGGAATGCTAAAATACACTTACTGTAGTAGTTCAGGCGATTAGGAAAAGTCAACTAGCAATTACGTTGGTCAACATGCAATTATGAATGCTAATCGCCTACTGTGTAGGCGATTAGGGTCATGTGGTATGCTAATTTTTGAGTTTGCAGGCAATTAGGGTCATGTGACATGCATTTCAGAACTTATCAGGCGATTAGGGTCATGCAGCATGCAAAAACACACTCTAGCAGGCGATTAGCCCCTAATTGCTTGAAGGGTAGGCGATTAGCCTATCATGGTAGGCGATTAGCCTGCTAATCGCCTATACCTTAGGCGATTATGCTTGCTAATCGCCACCTGCACCCCAGATTTGGTTTTTTCGCGCGTTTAACACTCCAAATCAACCCTAGAACGTGTGTAAACCTCCAATATCAAACAAACAAGTATCCTAAACATGTTTAGATCAAAATACATCGTTTAACCTTGTTCTAGCAGTCCTGGATGCAATCATGTTTCTAAAACATAACATAAGTATCATGTAATCATCACACTAACATGCGTAAACACAACCCTAATGAACAATCAATCAGATTACTGTATCAAACCATCATCACAGATCAGTAACTACCCTAACATCATGTTAATAATCCTTCTTGAATCATAAAAATCCAATCTTTTAATTAAAACCTACACATACAACATGCATAGCATCTAGAATCCACACAACAATGATTATTAACGATTTACAGAAGGCACAAGTGTTTATGAACAGGTCTGGACCATTAGGGATTCAATAAAAAACGTTAGGAAAGATTGCATGGATGAAAACCACACCTTAGATTATGATTGATTGATGAAATAGGCTTGAAATCAAGTTGTTTGATCCAAAATCGTGTTCCAGAGGTTGTGTGGGTGTTGGGATGAGTTGTGGGGCGACTAGGGTTGATGTTATGAAGTTTAGGAGGTCAAATATTGTATTTATAGTCGTTTTTAGTCGTAACCCACGTTGCAGGCGATTATGGTCCAGTTGCAGGCGATTAGGGCTGCTAATCGCCACCCCCTTAGGCGATTAGCCCCCTACTCGCCACCTGGAGGCTGCTAATCGCCACCTGAAGGCTGCTAATCGCCACCCTGTAGGTGATTAGCTCACCCTAATCGCCTACAGGGTATGTTTCCAAGTATTTTGCGCGTTAAACCCCGTTTTAACATATGTTAACACATTTTCACATACCGACAAGTCACATAATGATTATAAACACATAACACTTGCAATTAAACACATTCACACTCGTTCACCAATCCCCGGGACTCGAGACTTGCATGTACCCTATGCTTTGACGATTCTCCGAATCGTCACCCCTTGTACACTTGGTTAATGACTGACATCTAACGATCCTCTAGGCCAACATCTAACGATTCCCTAGACTCACATAACAGTTCCCGAACCATAACCCGACTCAACTAACCCAGTTAAGTACAGAATACGCGTGACTCGCTAAGGTAGACTTTAATCTAGACGACGTTGTTAACTTGAATTTGCCGGGTGTCACATCATCCCCACGTTAAAAGAATTTTCGTCCCGAAAATTACGCAAGTACCAAGAGTATGAACAAAAGTAACAGACAAAAATAGAAACCAAGAGAGAGAATTACCCGAGTTGTCACATCATCCCCACGTTAAAAGGAATCTCGCCCCGAGATTCATTCCGTTGCAGTGGTAACGTGTCTCGACTCGAATGCCTCTTTAGGAAAGAGATGAGGATACTTAGACTTCATTTGATCCTCGCGTTCCCAAGTGTATTCCGCTCCCCGGTTCGAGTTCCATCGAACCTTAACAATACGAATCTTACTGTGACGCAGACTGCGAATCTTGTAATCAAGGATCTCAACAGGTTCCTCCACTATCCGAAGACGATCATCAACCTTGATCTCTTCTAGTGGAACAATGAGAGACTCGTCAGTCAGACACTTCTTCAGGTTAGACACGTGGAAGACGTTATGTACGTTACCGAGCTCCGTCGGTAAATCAAGTCGATATGCCACCGGTCCGATCCGTTCCAGGATCGTAAATGGACCGACATACCGCGGGTTAAGTTTGCCACGCTTCCCAAAGCGTATGACGCCCTTCCATGGTGAAACCTTTAGAAGTACTTTGTCACCCACTTGAAACTCCAACGGCTTACGGCGATGATCAGCATAGCTCTTCAAGGCTTCTAACTGAGCAGAACGGAGTTGATCAGGCAGAGAGGAATGGATCGTGAGTTGCAACGCCCGAACGCGACGAGGGTTTGTCGATTCCTTCCTGCTCAAGGCGTCTGCCACAACATTCGCCTTGCCAGGATGGTACTTAATGGCACAGTCATAGTCGTTCAGGAGTTCAACCCAACGGCGTTGTCGTATGTTCAGGTGCTGTTGGTCAAAAATGTGCTGGAGACTCTTGTGATCGGTGTAGATGGTGCATTTGGTACCGTACAAGTAATGCCTCCAAATTTTCAACGCGAACACCACCGCACCCAATTCCAAATCATGGGTAGTGTAGTTCCTCTCGTGCACTTTGAGTTGACGAGAAGCGTACGCAATCACCTTCTCGCGTTGCATCAACACGCAACCGAGACCATGAATAGAAGCATCACAGTAAACAACGAAATCTTCAGTGCCTTCAGGCAAGGACAAAATAGGAGCAGAGCAAAGCTTAGTCTTCAGTTTTTGGAATGCTGACTCCTGTGGTTCACCCCAGTCGAATTTTCTATCCTTCTGAGTAAGAGTGGTGAGGGGTTGAGCGATCTCCGAGAACCCCTTAATGAAACGACGATAATAGCCCGCAAGGCCTAGGAATTGCCGCACCTCAGTTGGCGTCTTCGGTGCTTCCCAGTCCTTGATCGCTTCGATCTTAGCTGGATCGACATGGATTCCCAGTTCATTGACTACATGCCCTAGGAATTGGACTTCGCGTAACCAAAAATCGCACTTCGAGAACTTGGCGTACAGTTGTTCTCGTCGTAAGAGTTCCAAAACTAACCGTAGATGTTCTCCATGTTCGGTCTCGTTCTTGGAATAGATCAGAATGTCATCGATAAACACGATAACGAACTTGTCAAGATACGGTTTACAAACGCGGTTCATCAAATCCATGAAAACCGCCGGTGCGTTAGTGAGACCAAAAGGCATGACCAAGAATTCGAAATGGCCATAACGTGTACGAAAGGCAGTCTTAGCAACATCAGCTTCCCTTACGCGCAACTGGTGATAACCGGACCTTAGATCAATCTTGGAATAATAGCTAGAACCCTGGAGTTGGTCAAATAGGTCATCAATACGAGGAAGAGGATAACGATTCTTGATGGTCACCTTGTTCAATTCTCTATAATCCACACACAGTCGAAAACTGCCATCCTTCTTCTTAACAAACAAAATCGGGGCTCCCCAAGGGGAAGAACTAGGTCTGATGAAACCCTTATCCAAGAGTTCCTGTAACTGGTTAGACAATTCTTGCATCTCAGGAGGTGCAAGACGGTAGGGGGCCCGAGCAATAGGAGCAGCGCCAGGTACAAGATCAATACCGAACTCAACCTGACGATGGGGAGGAAGACCAGATAAATCATCAGGAAAGACATCAGAAAACTCGCGTACAACCGGGATATCGTCGATCTTCTTCTCGCTGGTAGTGGAAACAGATAAAAGTGCTAGAACAGCCGAATAACCCTTCCGAAGATACTTAAGGGCTTTCATGCTAGAGATGAGACTTAGCGGAGCACCGCTCTTGTCCCCGTACACAGAAAGAAATTCTCCATCAGGGAGAGGAATCCGGATGACCTTGTCGTAACAAACGATCTCAGCGCGATACAGAGACAACCAATACATGCCTATAACCACGTCGAAACTACCCAAAGGTACCGGCATAAGGTCGATAGGAAAAGACAAACCCGACAACTCTATGTGACATTCCCGAAGAACGCAAGTAGCTTCTATCTTCTTACCGTCAGCCAATTCTATAATATATTTAGCCTCTAGAGGAACAGGTACTACATCTAGCAAACGACTAACTTCCACAGATATGAAACTCTTATCGGCACCAGAATCAAATAAAACACTAACAGAGCGATCGTTGAGAAGAAACGTACCAGTGACTGTGTCAGGGTCCTGTCTTGCCTCTGCAGTCCCAATAACGAAGGCACGTGCGTTCCTGTTTCCGCCCCCGTTGTTACCATTTCCATTCCCGTTCCCTCCCTGTTTCAGCTTTGGACACTCTTTCTTGTAATGCCCCGTTTCCCCACAGTGAAAACATCCCTGTTTGCCCGCAGTCCCCTGAGTAGTAGAAGTCGGAGTAGTAGTTGGGGCCTGAGTCGATGAAAGAGTCGCCCTACAGTCTTTGGCAAAATGCCCCAACTTCTGGCAGCGATGGCAACGATTATTGTCACAACCCCCATGATGATGGCGTCCACACTTATTGCATTTCGGTAACTTTCCCGCATAACCACCACTTGGCTTAGAACCCGATGAAGACGAACCCCCACTATCAAACCTTTTCCCCTGTTGAGCTGGTGCTGGTGTAGAACTCTTCATATCATTATCCCACTTTCGCTTGTTGCTCTCTGGAGCCTTAGCAGTTGAACCTTTGGCAGGCAAGATACCCTCACTCACCTTCAAGTTAGTCATCCTATGAGCAGATCGGACCACCTCCGCGTAGGTAGGAAGATTCCCCGCAGCCACCAACCCTGCGATTTCTGGCACAAGACCCGAGATATAATGCTCAATCCTCCTATATTCCGGCACAAGTAGATCGGGACAAAGTACAGCCAACTCGTTCCGCCTCACAGTATACTTCTCGATTTCCGACCCAGACATTTTGAGGTTCCACACCTCGTGTTCCAGTTTTTGAATCTCCTCCCTGGGACAGTACTCCCTCTTCAGCAGTTGCACAAAGTTCTCCCAAGGCATAGCATAAGCCTCCCCTATACCCATAGTCTGGGTGATATCGTTCCACCAGGTCAACGCAACATCCTGGAGTAACCCAGCAGAATACTTGACTCGATCCTCCGGGAGACAGTTACACATCAGGAAAACAGACTCCACTTTCTCCAACCACCTGAGCAAACCTACTGCACCCTCAGTACCCGAGAACTCATGGGGCTTGCAGTCCCGAAACATTTTGTAGGTGCACATGGGTGGTGGTGGTGGATTAACATGACCACCTGTAAAGAAACACGTAAGAAAACCACAGGGAATGTAAACAAAGTTCACCGATGAGATAGAAGTGGTTAGGTCAACTTACCGCCATTGTGCCCTAGCTGGAAGGCAGCCTGCAGCAAGTTATTCAAGTCATCCTGCGTGAGGTTCACACCCCCACGACCACCATTACCACGCCCACCATTGCGGCCACCTCCACGTCCTCCTCGTGCTCCAGACATGATTCTGGCAAAAAGGACGAGAAAATTTAGTTTCACAGCCAATGATAACCACTAGCGTTTACAAGATCAAAGCTAGATCCAACCCAGGACTATCCATTCGAACCCAGAGCTCACTAGGGTTTTCATGCATTTCGGTTTATGATTTTGTGTGCACCCAAAATGATAAACCGCTCTACATGGTCCTCCAAGTGTTCTCCTAGTTCAAAGTTCAAATCACCGGACACAGACTCTTAGCTATACACCGTAATACTACGGTAATTCATGACAAGGGTTTCTATTGGGGTAGGAAAGGGAGATGTCCGAGTCTTGGACCAATCTCAAGAGTATACAGTTAACCCCAATGTACCTCACTGTCTAGTAAGCAAGTAACCTAGTAAGAGAGGATGGATGATGTAACACAGAAGGGTAAGATGATTTAGAGACACCCCGACAAGTCTATAAGTAACCCAGTATAAAGTTTCGTACCATGTGATCATCTAGTGTGTGCGACTCAGTTATAGACTAGACTCTACATGCAGTCCTAGTTCACTATAACCTGGCTCTGATACCAATCTGTCACACCCTCAAAATCCACTTGCGGAGTTTTACCGCGAGGCGCATGACAAACCAGGATCCAAGTCAATGATCACAATAAACAATACTAAATGAATTTCAAAAACATAGTTTAAAAATCCCAAACATCAGCGGAAGCTAAATGTCGTTACATAAACAAAACAAAACCAAATGTTTAATGTTCAAAACCATGCAACTCTAACTAGACGCCGTGCAGACGCGTGCGCCCTAGTTCCACTTTGCTACCTTAGCGACCTGAGAAAACATGTAAGAGTTTACGTCAGCACAAAAATGCTGGTGAGTTTACAGGTTTGTAATCAAAGTTCCAAGTATAACTTGTCCATACTATAACAATTGTAAACCAAGTACGCTAGCTAGGCGCATGTACCATTACTACTACGATTGGAAAACCATTACTAACTCGCAAACCAGATGTTGTGCCCGAATAGTAAACCTGTTCCTGTTTGAGACAATATGCACCCGCCCGGCGCTCCATGCCGACGGGTGGGGTTGGTCACTCCCAATAGCGCTATTCACATTTCCCCGTTGTGCAAACCAGCACATTCATGGTTCCCCCCGGGACTTCCAAAGATCGTATAGTAAACCGTTTGAAAATCCATAGTATGACAGTTGTTACCAAATAGTTGTTTAACACATGTTTTCTCCCCCAAAAATGAAAACCAAGTAAAGTGGGGCCGTAAACTCACCTTAGGTTGCGTTACTTCAAATAACAGAATAAGTCAACAAGCTATGCTAGCCCCGTAAAGCGGCGACCTAACATATGACAGTTACAAGTTCTTAGACTAATAACCCGTAGGTTAGTTAGTCCCTAGATGTCCAGACCTTAACCAAGTTTGTTTGACAACACGTTTACTGTTAACATGACCCAACGTACAAGACTCGACATCCCATTGGTGACCCGAGGTTTCCCGTGTTACACTAGTATTCACAAACACACAATCATGCAATTACACTTAACATACGTTAAAGTCCATCAAGTTCTAGCACATAGTTCCATTAACACATTGTTGACCCGAACACATGTTACCAAGTTATCAGACATGTTACGGGGTTCCTAGCATGTTCCTAGATGTCAAATCGGGTCTCGGAATGCTAAAATACACTTACTGTAGTAGTTCAGGCGATTAGGAAAAGTCAACTAGCAATTACGTTGGTCAACATGCAATTATGAATGCTAATCGCCTACTGTGTAGGCGATTAGGGTCATGTGGTATGCTAATTTTTGAGTTTGCAGGCAATTAGGGTCATGTGACATGCATTTCAGAACTTATCAGGCGATTAGGGTCATGCAGCATGCAAAAACACACTCTAGCAGGCGATTAGCCCCTAATTGCTTGAAGGGTAGGCGATTAGCCTATCATGGTAGGCGATTAGCCTGCTAATCGCCTATACCTTAGGCGATTATGCTTGCTAATCGCCACCTGCACCCCAGATTTGGTTTTTCACGCGTTTAACACTCCAAATCAACCCTAGAACGTGTGTAAACCTCCAATATCAAACAAACAAGTATCCTAAACATGTTTAGATCAAAATACATCGTTTAACCTTGTTCTAGCAGTCCTGGATGCAATCATGTTTCTAAAACATAACATAAGTATCATGTAATCATCACACTAACATGCGTAAACACAACCCTAATGAACAATCAATCAGATTACTGTATCAAACCATCATCACAGATCAGTAACTACCCTAACATCATGTTAATAATCCTTCTTGAATCATAAAAATCCAATCTTTTAATTAAAACCTACACATACAACATGCATAGCATCTAGAATCCACACAACAATGATTATTAACGATTTACAGAAGGCACAAGTGTTTATGAACAGGTCTGGACCATTAGGGATTCAATAAAAAACGTTAGGAAAGATTGCATGGATGAAAACCACACCTTAGATTATGATTGATTGATGAAATAGGCTTGAAATCAAGTTGTTTGATCCAAAATCGTGTTCCAGAGGTTGTGTGGGTGTTGGGATGAGTTGTGGGGCGACTAGGGTTGATGTTATGAAGTTTAGGAGGTCAAATATTGTATTTATAGTCGTTTTTAGTCGTAACCCACGTTGCAGGCGATTATGGTCCAGTTGCAGGCGATTAGGGCTGCTAATCGCCACCCCCCTTAGGCGATTAGCCCCCTACTCGCCACCTGGAGGCTGCTAATCGCCACCTGAAGGCTGCTAATCGCCACCCTGTAGGTGATTAGCTCACCCTAATCGCCTACAGGGTATGTTTCCAAGTATTTTGCGCGTTAAACCCCGTTTTAACATATGTTAACACATTTTCACATACCGACAAGTCACATAATGATTATAAACACATAACACTTGCAATTAAACACATTCACACTCGTTCACCAATCCCCGGGACTCGAGACTTGCATGTACCCTATGCTTTGACGATTCTCCGAATCGTCACCCCTTGTACACTTGGTTAATGACTGACATCTAACGATCCTCTAGGCCAACATCTAACGATTCCCTAGACTCACATAACAGTTCCCGAACCATAACCCGACTCAACTAACCCAGTTAAGTACAGAATACGCGTGACTCGCTAAGGTAGACTTTAATCTAGACGACGTTGTTAACTTGAATTTGCCGGGTGTCACATCATCCCCACGTTAAAAGAATTTTCGTCCCGAAAATTACGCAAGTACCAAGAGTATGAACAAAAGTAACAGACAAAAATAGAAACCAAGAGAGAGAATTACCCGAGTTGTCACATCATCCCCACGTTAAAAGGAATCTCGCCCCGAGATTCATTCCGTTGCAGTGGTAACGTGTCTCGACTCGAATGCCTCTTTAGGAAAGAGATGAGGATACTTAGACTTCATTTGATCCTCGCGTTCCCAAGTGTATTCCGCTCCCCGGTTCGAGTTCCATCGAACCTTAACAATACGAATCTTACTGTGACGCAGACTGCGAATCTTGTAATCAAGGATCTCAACAGGTTCCTCCACTATCCGAAGACGATCATCAACCTTGATCTCTTCTAGTGGAACAATGAGAGACTCGTCAGTCAGACACTTCTTCAGGTTAGACACGTGGAAGACGTTATGTACGTTACCGAGCTCCGTCGGTAAATCAAGTCGATATGCCACCGGTCCGATCCGTTCCAGGATCGTAAATGGACCGACATACCGCGGGTTAAGTTTGCCACGCTTCCCAAAGCGTATGACGCCCTTCCATGGTGAAACCTTTAGAAGTACTTTGTCACCCACTTGAAACTCCAACGGCTTACGGCGATGATCAGCATAGCTCTTCAAGGCTTCTAACTGAGCAGAACGGAGTTGATCAGGCAGAGAGGAATGGATCGTGAGTTGCAACGCCCGAACGCGACGAGGGTTTGTCGATTCCTTCCTGCTCAAGGCGTCTGCCACAACATTCGCCTTGCCAGGATGGTACTTAATGGCACAGTCATAGTCGTTCAGGAGTTCAACCCAACGGCGTTGTCGTATGTTCAGGTGCTGTTGGTCAAAAATGTGCTGGAGACTCTTGTGATCGGTGTAGATGGTGCATTTGGTACCGTACAAGTAATGCCTCCAAATTTTCAACGCGAACACCACCGCACCCAATTCCAAATCATGGGTAGTGTAGTTCCTCTCGTGCACTTTGAGTTGACGAGAAGCGTACGCAATCACCTTCTCGCGTTGCATCAACACGCAACCGAGACCATGAATAGAAGCATCACAGTAAACAACGAAATCTTCAGTGCCTTCAGGCAAGGACAAAATAGGAGCAGAGCAAAGCTTAGTCTTCAGTTTTTGGAATGCTGACTCCTGTGGTTCACCCCAGTCGAATTTTCTATCCTTCTGAGTAAGAGTGGTGAGGGGTTGAGCGATCTCCGAGAACCCCTTAATGAAACGACGATAATAGCCCGCAAGGCCTAGGAATTGCCGCACCTCAGTTGGCGTCTTCGGTGCTTCCCAGTCCTTGATCGCTTCGATCTTAGCTGGATCGACATGGATTCCCAGTTCATTGACTACATGCCCTAGGAATTGGACTTCGCGTAACCAAAAATCGCACTTCGAGAACTTGGCGTACAGTTGTTCTCGTCGTAAGAGTTCCAAAACTAACCGTAGATGTTCTCCATGTTCGGTCTCGTTCTTGGAATAGATCAGAATGTCATCGATAAACACGATAACGAACTTGTCAAGATACGGTTTACAAACGCGGTTCATCAAATCCATGAAAACCGCCGGTGCGTTAGTGAGACCAAAAGGCATGACCAAGAATTCGAAATGGCCATAACGTGTACGAAAGGCAGTCTTAGCAACATCAGCTTCCCTTACGCGCAACTGGTGATAACCGGACCTTAGATCAATCTTGGAATAATAGCTAGAACCCTGGAGTTGGTCAAATAGGTCATCAATACGAGGAAGAGGATAACGATTCTTGATGGTCACCTTGTTCAATTCTCTATAATCCACACACAGTCGAAAACTGCCATCCTTCTTCTTAACAAACAAAATCGGGGCTCCCCAAGGGGAAGAACTAGGTCTGATGAAACCCTTATCCAAGAGTTCCTGTAACTGGTTAGACAATTCTTGCATCTCAGGAGGTGCAAGACGGTAGGGGGCCCGAGCAATAGGAGCAGCGCCAGGTACAAGATCAATACCGAACTCAACCTGACGATGGGGAGGAAGACCAGATAAATCATCAGGAAAGACATCAGAAAACTCGCGTACAACCGGGATATCGTCGATCTTCTTCTCGCTGGTAGTGGAAACAGATAAAAGTGCTAGAACAGCCGAATAACCCTTCCGAAGATACTTAAGGGCTTTCATGCTAGAGATGAGACTTAGCGGAGCACCGCTCTTGTCCCCGTACACAGAAAGAAATTCTCCATCAGGGAGAGGAATCCGGATGACCTTGTCGTAACAAACGATCTCAGCGCGATACAGAGACAACCAATACATGCCTATAACCACGTCGAAACTACCCAAAGGTACCGGCATAAGGTCGATAGGAAAAGACAAACCCGACAACTCTATGTGACATTCCCGAAGAACGCAAGTAGCTTCTATCTTCTTACCGTCAGCCAATTCTATAATATATTTAGCCTCTAGAGGAACAGGTACTACATCTAGCAAACGACTAACTTCCACAGATATGAAACTCTTATCGGCACCAGAATCAAATAAAACACTAACAGAGCGATCGTTGAGAAGAAACGTACCAGTGACTGTGTCAGGGTCCTGTCTTGCCTCTGCAGTCCCAATAACGAAGGCACGTGCGTTCCTGTTTCCGCCCCCGTTGTTACCATTTCCATTCCCGTTCCCTCCCTGTTTCAGCTTTGGACACTCTTTCTTGTAATGCCCCGTTTCCCCACAGTGAAAACATCCCTGTTTGCCCGCAGTCCCCTGAGTAGTAGAAGTCGGAGTAGTAGTTGGGGCCTGAGTCGATGAAAGAGTCGCCCTACAGTCTTTGGCAAAATGCCCCAACTTCTGGCAGCGATGGCAACGATTATTGTCACAACCCCCATGATGATGGCGTCCACACTTATTGCATTTCGGTAACTTTCCCGCATAACCACCACTTGGCTTAGAACCCGATGAAGACGAACCCCCACTATCAAACCTTTTCCCCTGTTGAGCTGGTGCTGGTGTAGAACTCTTCATATCATTATCCCACTTTCGCTTGTTGCTCTCTGGAGCCTTAGCAGTTGAACCTTTGGCAGGCAAGATACCCTCACTCACCTTCAAGTTAGTCATCCTATGAGCAGATCGGACCACCTCCGCGTAGGTAGGAAGATTCCCCGCAGCCACCAACCCTGCGATTTCTGGCACAAGACCCGAGATATAATGCTCAATCCTCCTATATTCCGGCACAAGTAGATCGGGACAAAGTACAGCCAACTCGTTCCGCCTCACAGTATACTTCTCGATTTCCGACCCAGACATTTTGAGGTTCCACACCTCGTGTTCCAGTTTTTGAATCTCCTCCCTGGGACAGTACTCCCTCTTCAGCAGTTGCACAAAGTTCTCCCAAGGCATAGCATAAGCCTCCCCTATACCCATAGTCTGGGTGATATCGTTCCACCAGGTCAACGCAACATCCTGGAGTAACCCAGCAGAATACTTGACTCGATCCTCCGGGAGACAGTTACACATCAGGAAAACAGACTCCACTTTCTCCAACCACCTGAGCAAACCTACTGCACCCTCAGTACCCGAGAACTCATGGGGCTTGCAGTCCCGAAACATTTTGTAGGTGCACATGGGTGGTGGTGGTGGATTAACATGACCACCTGTAAAGAAACACGTAAGAAAACCACAGGGAATGTAAACAAAGTTCACCGATGAGATAGAAGTGGTTAGGTCAACTTACCGCCATTGTGCCCTAGCTGGAAGGCAGCCTGCAGCAAGTTATTCAAGTCATCCTGCGTGAGGTTCACACCCCCACGACCACCATTACCACGCCCACCATTGCGGCCACCTCCACGTCCTCCTCGTGCTCCAGACATGATTCTGGCAAAAAGGACGAGAAAATTTAGTTTCACAGCCAATGATAACCACTAGCGTTTACAAGATCAAAGCTAGATCCAACCCAGGACTATCCATTCGAACCCAGAGCTCACTAGGGTTTTCATGCATTTCGGTTTATGATTTTGTGTGCACCCAAAATGATAAACCGCTCTACATGGTCCTCCAAGTGTTCTCCTAGTTCAAAGTTCAAATCACCGGACACAGACTCTTAGCTATACACCGTAATACTACGGTAATTCATGACAAGGGTTTCTATTGGGGTAGGAAAGGGAGATGTCCGAGTCTTGGACCAATCTCAAGAGTATACAGTTAACCCCAATGTACCTCACTGTCTAGTAAGCAAGTAACCTAGTAAGAGAGGATGGATGATGTAACACAGAAGGGTAAGATGATTTAGAGACACCCCGACAAGTCTATAAGTAACCCAGTATAAAGTTTCGTACCATGTGATCATCTAGTGTGTGCGACTCAGTTATAGACTAGACTCTACATGCAGTCCTAGTTCACTATAACCTGGCTCTGATACCAATCTGTCACACCCTCAAAATCCACTTGCGGAGTTTTACCGCGAGGCGCATGACAAACCAGGATCCAAGTCAATGATCACAACAAACAATACTAAATGAATTTCAAAAACATAGTTTAAAAATCCCAAACATCAGCGGAAGCTAAATGTCGTTACATAAACAAAACAAAACCAAATGTTTAATGTTCAAAACCATGCAACTCTAACTAGACGCCGTGCAGACGCGTGCGCCCTAGTTCCACTTTGCTACCTTAGCGACCTGAGAAAACATGTAAGAGTTTACGTCAGCACAAAAATGCTGGTGAGTTTACAGGTTTGTAATCAAAGTTCCAAGTATAACTTGTCCATACTATAACAATTGTAAACCAAGTACGCTAGCTAGGCGCATGTACCATTACTACTACGATTGGAAAACCATTACTAACTCGCAAACCAGATGTTGTGCCCGAATAGTAAACCTGTTCCTGTTTGAGACAATATGCACCCGCCCGGCGCTCCATGCCGACGGGTGGGGTTGGTCACTCCCAATAGCGCTATTCACATTTCCCCGTTGTGCAAACCAGCACATTCATGGTTCCCCCCGGGACTTCCAAAGATCGTATAGTAAACCGTTTGAAAACCCATAGTATGACAGTTGTTACCAAATAGTTGTTTAACACGTTTTCTCCCCCAAAAATGAAAACCAAGTAAAGTGGGGCCGTAAACTCACCTTAGGTTGCGTTACTTCAGATAACAAAATAAGTCAACAAGCTATGCTAGCCCCGTAAAGCGGCGACCTAACATATGACAGTTACAAGTTCTTAGACTAATAACCCGTAGGTTAGTTAGTCCCTAGATGTCCAGACCTTAACTAAGTTTGTTTGACAACACGTTTACTGTTAACATGACCCAACGTACAAGACTCGACATCCCATTGGTGACCCGAGGTTTCCCGTGTTACATTAGTATTCACAAACACACAATCATGCAATTACACTTAACATACGTTAAAGTCCATCAAGTTCTAGCACATAGTTCCATTAACACATTGTTGACCCGAACACATGTTACCAAGTTATCAGACATGTTACGGGGTTCCTAGCATGTACCTAGATGTCAAATCGGGTCTCGGAATGCTAAAATACACTTACTGTAGTAGTTCAGGCGATTAGGAAAAGTCAACTAGCAATTACGTTGGTCAACATGCAATTATGAATGCTAATCGCCTACTGTGTAGGCGATTAGGGTCATGTGGTATGCTAATTTTTGAGTTTGCAGGCAATTAGGGTCATGTGACATGCATTTCAGAACTTATCAGGCGATTAGGGTCATGCAGCATGCAAAAACACACTCTAGCAGGCGATTAGCCCCTAATTGCTTGAAGGGTAGGCGATTAGCCTATCATGGTAGGCGATTAGCCTGCTAATCGCCTATACCTTAGGCGATTATGCTTGCTAATCGCCACCTGCACCCCAGATTTGGTTTTTTCGCGCGTTTAACACTCCAAATCAACCCTAGAACGTGTGTAAACCTCCAATATCAAACAAACAAGTATCCTAAACATGTTTAGATCAAAATACATCGTTTAACCTTGTTCTAGCAGTCCTGGATGCAATCATGTTTCTAAAACATAACATAAGTATCATGTAATCATCACACTAACATGCGTAAACACAACCCTAATGAACAATCAATCAGATTACTGTATCAAACCATCATCACAGATCAGTAACTACCCTAACATCATGTTAATAATCCTTCTTGAATCATAAAAATCCAATCTTTTAATTAAAACCTACACATACAACATGCATAGCATCTAGAATCCACACAACAATGATTATTAACGATTTACAGAAGGCACAAGTGTTTATGAACAGGTCTGGACCATTAGGGATTCAATAAAAAACGTTAGGAAAGATTGCATGGATGAAAACCACACCTTAGATTATGATTGATTGATGAAATAGGCTTGAAATCAAGTTGTTTGATCCAAAATCGTGTTCCAAAGGTTGTGTGGGTGTTGGGATGAGTTGTGGGGCGACTAGGGTTGATGTTATGAAGTTTAGGAGGTCAAATATTGTATTTATAGTCGTTTTTAGTCGTAACCCACGTTGCAGGCGATTATGGTCCAGTTGCAGGCGATTAGGGCTGCTAATCGCCACCCCCTTAGGCGATTAGCCCCCTACTCGCCACCTGGAGGCTGCTAATCGCCACCTGAAGGCTGCTAATCGCCACCCTGTAGGTGATTAGCTCACCCTAATCGCCTACAGGGTATGTTTCCAAGTATTTTGCGCGTTAAACCCCGTTTTAACATATGTTAACACATTTTCACATACCGACAAGTCACATAATGATTATAAACACATAACACTTGCAATTAAACACATTCACACTCGTTCACCAATCCCCGGGACTCGAGACTTGCATGTACCCTATGCTTTGACGATTCTCCGAATCGTCACCCCTTGTACACTTGGTTAATGACTGACATCTAACGATCCTCTAGGCCAACATCTAACGATTCCCTAGACTCACATAACAGTTCCCGAACCATAACCCGACTCAACTAACCCAGTTAAGTACAGAATACGCGTGACTCGCTAAGGTAGACTTTAATCTAGACGACGTTGTTAACTTGAATTTGCCGGGTGTCACAGTTTAAGATATCATTGCTATGGAATTGGATAGAACTTGTTAGCATAGTGGTCGATTGTTCATGGACATAGGCGATCGAATGGGGCGTGATCGGCCTCTAACATTAAGGAACTAGGATCATTGGATTGTAACTCAAGTTATCATGGGGTATATTTGATCAAAACCTTACCTAATTATGTTAAGAGGTTCGATGACAATATTAACATGAATTAGTTTCACAAGTTGTTGAATTTATGAACACATGTTTATTAGATGTTAACTCGTGGTAGTTTTTGTGATTCGCTTACATGTGTTAGTGATGAGTTACCATGTGTTAGAGTGTGGTAACCTCATGAAATGTTTTCGGGTAATTGTCCGTGTGTTGTATGACTAAACGAGTGATCTTTGTTAAGTTTCCTGAATAACTCATGCTTCACTAGACTGGGGGGGGGGGGGGTAAATGCGTACGGATGTTGACCTGGATTGTTGACTGTTGTCACAAAAAAGTATAGTCTAATGTTATCACCAAATCAAAAGTAAAAGACAAGACATGCGAGTCGCAGCCATCGCATAAAGCGACTCGAGAAGATAGGACGAGGAGATAGAGTGTGAAGTTCAAGTGGCATGCAATGGTCTGGGGGAGATTGTTGGAATTTTGAGACCGTTGTATACCACAGTTTGAAAGTGCAGGGATTAAAAGTGTCAACATCAGAAGATTGCAGACTTAGCTGTATCAAGCGAAAGTGACTGACGACTTACGTCGCCAGGTATTTGATCATTATGAAATACGGTTATCAAGTCTTGCGATTCAGAAGATAGTAACTTGCGATACTCCAGTGTCGCCAGGTAGAGTTCAGAAATCGAAGATATAAAGGATCTGGTCTGTCAAGTCTTGAAGACCTTAGTGAAGCGCGTCATCTAGCGACACTTGCACAGTGTTGCCGAACCCTTTGATTCAGCGTCACGCGACGATATCATGTTAGTGTCACCGACGCCCTAGACCAAGCATCACAAGCGACCTTTATCAGTTTCGCCGGCCCCATAACATGTTTAACTAACGATATCAAGCATGCAAGCCGATGCGTTAGCCTTCATGATATATACAACAAAGGATTGGAGCATGAGTTGAAGTTATCAAGAATGATAACTTGCGGATGAAGTTATACATAGTTTTTACAAAATATATATAGATAAATAATTAAATATAGATAAATACTTTAGAGAAAGTTTTCTGTAAAAAAAGATCCTTAACATAAAAAGTGTAGAAAGGATTTTGGGACTTCGATTTAAGGAATCAATGAATTAGACTGAAAAAGGGAAATATACGTTGGAGATTTTTAAAGAAGAATTGGGGAATGGTAAAATAGGTATAGCCTACAATTATAAATCACATAAGATTCTAAGTATCACATAATGCTTTTGTTCTAGTGATATTAAGATATGTAAAATATTAGTTTTTCGAATAAGGTTAAGACTTTGAGTCCTATTGTGACAACCGGCAAATTCCGTGCAACGTGTGATGTGACTGTAATCATGTTTTTGAAGTAATTAACTTGGTTTAAAGTTAATTTTGATTAATTAAGTTGTTAAGAGTCCTACGATATCCTTCTCGAAGTTTGTGGACGCCTTGATGCTTTTAAAAAAAGAATTGCGCGTGTTTAACGTTAACGAACCGACATCTGTAAAAATTATCGAACTGGTCTAGGATAAGTTATTACGTGTAAATACAGCGCGTGCTTGCTATTGAAGTGGTCGGATATGAAAGCGGTGCGAAAAACGGCAAAAACCTCAATGTTTTGGAAATGCGAGAAGTAACTGACGTGGGAATCAGACGTCGAAATGCATGGTTTTAGCCATACACGAACCTTCAAAATAATTATTTAGTATAAATAATGTTGTTTATTGAATCTCAGAAGCACGCGTCGGGCAACGGAAATAATTTTAATTTTGCTCAGTTTAGCCGTGCTTTTCATTTGGAATATTTATGACTAAATTATTTGATAATTTGACGAGCTTAAAATAAAACTGAGGCGCGATATGTTTCGAAACGGGTTCGTACACAAGGAAGTCGGTTAAGACTTCGGTCTTTGTTTGCTAGCTTAGCAAGGATATTAAGGTGAGCTCATGACCACACTTTTTACTGTTTTTGTAAATGTTTACGGGGGGAGGGGGTGTTTGTTTTATGAAAATCTGATGAATTTAAAGCGTAACAAAGTTTTGAGAAAACGTTTAAAGTTACAAATGGTTTTATAAAGTCGTACATGGATAAAAAGGAAAATGAAAAGTGTTGCGTGAGTTTCACGACCCCATTTTATTGTTTTTGTTTTTGGGGAAATATATGTTTTGTTAAAATCTTGTATGTTGTGGGAATATGTTAAGTGACATGATGGGTACTTCGGTTTGTTGTACACCACTTGGGGTGAGTCCTCACTACTATAACCATTAATTTGTGTGTGTGTGTGAAATCAAAATCGAAGGAATACTGGGATAGTACTATTGATGCCTGACAAGGCCGGCCCGTAATTGATAGCGTCGATTATGTAACTGTGTATACCAGGGGTGCACGTATTCTCAACTAAGTTGTTATTTTTCAAGAAACAACTAGCGGGGCATTGCTTGTCTTGGTTGGTTATGGGCTCAAGTGATTGTAGGAGATCGCTACTCTTTACAATAGACAATGCTTGTGTTTATTTCCCACATTTTTGTTGTTAAAATAGTTGTTTTGTTTGATCATTTCCGCTTTTAAGTACGAACTTGCCGATGGGATTTATCGGGCAAAATGGTTTTCATAATGATAGTTATGGATGTCCAGTGAGGAATCCGAGGGGGAAAATAGTTTACAAAAAGAAAGTTTTCAAAAGTTATTGTTGAATGCCCGACAAGGATTCCACGGGAATAAAGTCACATTTTGAATGTAGTTGTTCGATCGACAAGAACCTAGTATATTTATCTTTATGGGAGGTAAATATACGGTAAAGTAAATTGAGCCGAAGAGTAAATAAAATAGAATACCCAGCGAGGATTCCAAAGGAACTTTTACAAGGTTTTTCCCAAATAACGTTTCATGTGATGAAAATAAACTTTCTTAAAATGTTTTATGAATATTTTCCTAGTGATTTAAACCAAAAAGGGTTTTATGACAAATAAATATAAAACCATGAACTCACCAGCTTTATGTTGACCTTTTTAAGCATGTCTTTCAGGTCTAGATTTTTTGCAATGACACGGTTGAAATAGGCTATGTTTTGGGATTGGAGACCCTAGAAGGCTTAGTAAAGACATTCAGAATTAATAAAGTCTTAGATTTATCATTCCACGCATAGCAAAGGTGCCAAACGTTCACAACCGACGAGAAAATCAAGATGTGACACCTATACTAAATAATAACTTAAATATTGAAGTAGAATTAGATTGTTGTTTTAAAGAAGAAACCTCAAGTCTCACACTTACTCCATTAATCAGGCTATGGGGTGGTGTTTTTTCTTCCCTCATCTTCCCCTTGTCCACTTCAGCGTCACTACACCCTTTCCTTCCCCCAAACAAGAGTGTGGTTCCCCTTTCTTCCCCCTCTCTACTTCCATTTTTTAATCGCCTATCTAACGGTCAAAAAGAGGAAGGGAATAATTCGTGGTTATACTGAAATATGGAGGGGGGGGGTTGTTCACCGTCGGGGGAGGGCGCAACCTAGGCTCTCCGACCCATTCCCTAATCTGGCAACCCTTGGTCTCATGTGATGTATATGTGTACACATATTTTTATCCAAATAATAATAATAAATATAAATAAAAGAATAAAGTAAGGGATTATTTATTAAGATACGTCTAGGTATTTTATTGTGTGGTTGGGAAAAAAGTTGATGGATTTTCATTGAAAAGGAAATAAAAATTATATGCAGAATCATGAGTATTAAAGTCTTTATTCAAAGAACCCGTTTTTACTATAAAAGATACCATATCGAATTTTTGGATTTAAAAAATTGGGGAGAGATAACGTATAAAGCTCCATTAACGTAAGAAGCGTAAGAAGCAATCTCAGCCATTAGATTAAGGATGCAGATTAAAAACTCTAACCATACCTGGGTTAAAACAGACGCACTCATCAAATTTTCAGACGCACTCATTAAAATTCAGGCGCACTCATTAAAATTCAGACGCACTCATTAAAATTCAGACGCACTCATTAAAATTTCAGACACACTCATCAAAATTCAGACGCACTCATCAAAATTTCAGACGCACTCATTGAAAATTTTGGACGCACTTATCAAAACCCAGCAAAAAAAATTTGGACGCACCTTTATAATTTGAAACGCACCTTGTTGCCCCATTTAATAATTTGGACGCACACACGGTTACTTTACATTTCACTACTTTGAAGTTTGAAACGTACCTTTCATCCATACTTACACTACTTCTCATACCTTTCTAAATAATAATAGTCATTTCATCCATTGTTTCTCTGTTTCTTATCCTCACACACCAAACACACACACACCTTGAATCTCATCAACAGCTTCTTTAAAACTCCTTATTCCTAACAGAGCTTCAAACTCAGCTTCATTCAGGTTCTTGTTCATCTCCACATTAAACAACTGCTCCATTTCATCGAAGTCTGGTGTAGAATCTTGGAGCCAGAAGTGTTTCCTTAATAGCCTTCTTGCTCTTGTTGCTGTTGTTGGTGGTGGTAGTAGTTGGGGTGGTGGGGGTGGTGGTGACAGACATGCGGATGGTGGTGGAGAACCGCCGTGGGAGGGTGGTGGTTTGGGTGGTGGTGGTGGCGGCGGTGGCGGCGGTGGTAGTGGTGGTAGTGGTGGTGGTCAGATCTCGATCGATGAACTTCAAAGGAGGATTAGTTAGGTTTATGTTCTGTGTTTAGAACAGGGGAGAAGATAATAGGTTTAATCGTGGTTCAACTGTGGTTAGATTAAATTGACACGTGGCAAGTTCTAGTGGCTTCTTACACTTCTTATTTTAAGGGACTTTATATTGTAGACTTTCTCTAAAAAATTACTAACATACATTAAAAAAAATCTAAAACTGCATGATTAGTGATTACATATTAAAAGATAATTTAAAAGTTTATATATTAAAAATTGGAGAAAGTATACGGTATAAAGCCCCTTAAAATAAGAAGCGTAAGAAGCCACCAGAACTTGCCACCTGTCAATCTAACCTAACCATATCTAACCACAGTTAAACAACGATTAAACATATTATCTTCCCCTTTATCTTCCCCTGATCTAAACACAAACACAGAACATAAACCTGACTAGAAGTTCATCGATCGAGATCTAAGCACCACCACCACCACCACCGCCGCCACCGCCACCGAACCACCACCCGACACCACCACGTCATCCTTCCCTGTTCTAAACCTAACCTGTCCTCATTTTGAAACAAACCGATCGAGATCTGACCACCACCACCACCACATATAGTAAATACCAACCCTTTACTATTTTCAAAGGGTATGAAAATCCTCTTCTGCAGGGTTTGAATTTGGTCACGAAACAGAGCTTGAAGCTTGCATAACAAAATGACTTGGTTTAGAACTGGGTCTAGCATGGCAAAACTTGCAATCAGGAGAACATTATCGCAAGGCGGATCATATGCATCAAGAACACATGTTGTTCCCTCAGGAAATCGGTACTTTCACTCGACAATGTCAAAGTCAAAAGCACAATCTGCACCGGTCCCTCGTGCAGTCCCACTTTCACGGTTGACCGATAGTTTCCTAGATGGGACCAGCAGTGTCTACCTGGAAGAGCTTCAAAGGAGTGCGTTTGTTTTTTTGAATAGCAGAGATAAAGGAGTGCGTTTGTTTGGGTTGATTTTTGGTTTGATATTAATAAGGTGCGTTTGTTTTTTTGGTAAAGGTGCGTTTGTTTTTTTGGTGGGTTTGATGAGTGCGTCCAAATTTTTCAATGAGTGCTTCCAAACTTTTCAATGAGTGCTTCTGAAATTTTGATGAGTGCGTCTGAACTTTGATGAGTGCGTCTGAAATTTTAATTAGTGCGTCTGAATTTTAATGAGTGCGTCTGAAATTTAATGAGTGCGTCTGAATTTTAATGAGTGCGTCTGAAATTTAATGAGTGCGTCTGTTTTAACCCGGGTATGGTTAGGGTTTTTAATCTGCATCCTTAATCTAGTGGCTGAGATTGCTTCTTACGCTTCTTACGTTAAGGGGGCTTTATACGTTATCTCTCCCCTAAAAATTGAAGCACGATTAAAATGATACTGAATGTGATGAACCGTGATAAGATAGATGTGATAAGCCATGATAAAGATGGAAGCATAATGTGTTTTGATTCCGAATATTGTTCGATGGAAATACCCGAATGGGCCAATAATCCATAGTTCAAAACTCAAAAATTACCTTGGGCCGGCACCGGTATACCGTATTTTACCGCCGGTATCAACCTAATGTTGTTTCCCCTTTTTACCTGAATACACCGGTCCGGTATCTGGTATTACCGGCCTAACCGGCCGATATATCCCATTTTTAAAACATTGAACAAGACTATGACAATAGAGCATGTTCTTAAAAGTTTTAAGGTTTTGGCTTTGTAAGTGTGTCTTCTTGAATGGTTTTAGTTTTATGCTATGTGAACTGAAAACAAAATAGTCGTTTTAAATCAAGGGTATAGTTGGTAAGGAGTTTTTAAGAGCTTTTATGAGCTTCAAGATTTAAAAAAAAATCTACTCAATAAAAAGCCTTGTTTGGTTGAAGGAGTTTGAAGCTTTTATGTTATGAGAAAAAACTCTATATTAAAAAGCTACTAGTATTAGCGTTTAAGAAAAAACTCTTACTAGCTACAGCTTTTATTGAGTAAATGACACAACTTTCAGCTTCCATCTATAACTACCAGCTACCAGCTTCCAGTCACCAGCTAGTTTTGCCAAACATACCCCAAATCCTTAGAGCATGAAAATAATTGAGTTTTGGGTTGTCGTATTGAACCCAATTGATAAAGAGTTCTATTAAAGTTGACTTGTTAAATGTGTTGTGTTCGACCGATTTAAAATAAAGAAACTAAATATCTTATTGTACAAGACCACAATTTCAACGGGAGAGGTTTGTGATAATAAATATTTGGTTGACTTGGAATCTTTAAGTATGACCACATGCCTACTTGATCACTTTACGCCCATCCCAATATTTGAATTTAAAAAATGTCCTTGGACTATCCTCAACTTGTCGTTCGACAACATAAATATTAAAACTTGAAAGGTGTTTGTTTTGTAGTTTGAGAGTATGCTTTTAAAATAGAGTGAATTGCTTGGTTAGTCCCTATGGTTTACAGATCTTGCAAACTTGATCCCTAAACTTTACTAATCACAGACTTGATCCTAATGGTTACATTTTTGTAACATTGATAGTCCCTAGCAACTAACATCGTTAAATTTTCTATTAAATTCATGTGAATTTACTAATTTACCCTTGCAGATAAAAAAAGAATATAAAGCCAAAAAAACAAAAATAAATGTTAAAAAAAATGTTAACCATTGTCATTCTTCTTCAACCATCAACCACCACCACCTCCACAATCACTATCACAAACCACTATCATCGCCACCACCATCTGCAACCACTTTCAGAACCACAGGCCCCTGCAACCACTTTCGAAACCACCACCACCTGTAACCACTTTCGAAACCATCACCGCCTGAAACCACTTTCAAAACCACCTCACCACCACCTGCAATCACTTTCAGAACACCCACAACCTGAAACACATGTTCCTGTTGTTTTTTTAGAGTTTATTCATGATGATTAACCTGATAGAGATGGAAATTTATGTGGGTTTTCAAGTTGGGTTCGAGTCGGGTTAGTTTGAATCCAGTTAGGGTCTGGTTCAGGTTTTGGTCTCGGGTTGACGGGACGATGTGGTTGATGAGGATAGGGGTTGTTTCGTTTCAGTGGGG